>JAKCOX010000012.1:19731749-20399272 GCA_022605575.1 Laterallus jamaicensis coturniculus
TAAAACTTAGTGAGATTTGGGAATGTTTAGGGCACATGGGGTCTTGCAGTTTCGGGACATGAAGCTCATACAGCTCTTATATTGATCCCAGCACTTTTCTTGACTGCAGTGCTTCTGTATGACATTATTGACCAGGTTGTGATTTACAGCAGTGTAATCAAATTGAGAAGCCAGACCCTGGCAAGCTCCAAACACAAAGGGCTCTGAACTAGCTCTGAATCTCAGCACATCTAGTACTTTACTATTAGGGTTTGAAGGGGTTTTTTTAATTTATAGAGAAAGGGAATGTATTAATTAAAAACATTGTTTTGTATCCTAATAGGTGCAAACCTGAAGTCTGCCTGGAACACCAATATCACAGTTCTCCTGCCTGGTCTTCTTAACCTGCTAATGAAGTAAATAGCACTGAATGCAAGGGGGGGTTGTTTTGTCTTTTTTAGATTTCATTGAAGAAATCTTTCACTAGGGCATATTTAAGTATATGCTGCACTGAAACACTTGAAACCACAGGGGAAGACAATATGATGAGGATGTACTGAATTGCACTCTTTTTATCCTCTTCCAAGGGGAGGGTGACTGTTTCAGCTTTAGATGCTGCAAGCAGAGGTGTGCTGTCAGTCAGAGGAATCTCACCAAGATGTCAGTGAGATCTGAGGACAGTTGCTTCTGGGCATGGTAAAAGCTTTAAGGATTTCCTGGTGTCAGTGAACTGACATTTTAAAAAAGGGTATTCCGGAGTCAGCAGGGCTGTGAGATGCAGCGACTGGGAGAGTGACAGGAGTGTACGGCTGTGTGTGTTGACAATTAGCATCACTCATAATTTCAGGTACAAGAAAAGGCGAATAAGCAAGGGATGTTAAAAATCAATACTGATTCCAGGCTCAGTTATATGACAAAGGGGAGTATTTCTAAAACCTGACATATTAAATCTGCTATTAGAACCAAAATTGGCTGATAATTTATATGGATAAATCATTGGTGCAGCTAACGAAAGGAGTGTGTACAGGACATAGCAAGCTGCTGTGAAACACAGGTGTGAGTTTGTTGCACCTAACTTTTAGTGCCCTCAGTACAGCTTGGATGGCAACACACCGGAGCCTTGGGAGCAATTTGCTTCAGCAGCTCATCAAGCAGCAGATGCCTATTTTTGATCCAGGTTATCACTATAAACTCCACTCCCTGTGTTGACTCTATTTACTCCATAAAGATCTCAGCTAATAATGGAAGCAATGTCACCATATCAACCATCTACAAGGCTAGGACCTGTAGTGCAGCTAATAACATACAGGCTACCTGTAGCTAATAGCAGTCCTTCTGGTTGAAAGCAACGGGCTTGGTCTTCTTTCCTCTGCAGATTAGATATTTAAACCAAGCATTGATAACAGGCTGGTGTGGTGCCGCGGAGGAGTGGTCCGTTAGGATACGTGCCTGCTTTTAAATAGGCTGGTGAGTATGTATGTGTATGTGTGCGGGTAAGGAGAAACCCATTTCAGTTTACGCAGGTGCATTATACAGGTCCTGAACACTGCAGAACACCACCATCCACAGTCTGTGCTTGATGTGACATCTGTCAGAAGCAGCTCATTCTCTCCTGTCTCAGCCTCAGGGCAGAATTGCATCATGACTGGCTTGTTGCATTTTTCCTTTCTTTCTGTTGTTTTGTTTGGGTTTCTTTTAAATATTATTATTTGTTATTGTTTGTTTATTTGTAGTTTGATTTTTTTTGTGTGGTGTGTTTTTGTGGAGTTTTTTGGGTGGTTTTGTTTTGGTTTGTTGTTAAATGATGTAGTTTTATATGGCAAAGGAATTCCCAGGCAGCAGAGGTGTATTCTCAGTGACCAAGCATCACATCACCTTCTGCTCTATATCACATGGTAATGAAGAGGCCCAGAACCAAGATCCAGAAGTAATATGCAGGACTTCCTTGAGATAAGGGAAATATGGCCCCTGCTGCTTTGCAACACCATGGTTTCTCTCCTGCCCTGTTATTTTATGACTCCATTACAACAGACTCTAACCAGACAGTGAAATCTGTGAGTTACCAGCCTTACTGCAGGGTGCAACAGGGGAAGCATGTGTAGGAACAAATACTGGGCTCCAGCTTGATGGAAGATTGATCAGACCTGAGGGCGTGTCTGTCTGAAGGGGTGCAGACAGTCTGACCGGGTCTTCCCCACCTGTGCTTTGGGCCATATGGACTCAAGCCAGCTCTGATATGGAAGTCCTGCAATCACAGCTGATAAGACAGTGCCTGAACAAGAGCTAGCTTTGAGCCTTAAATGACTTCCATCACCTTCCCACACATACTGAGTGTTCTTCTCCTCGATTCCTCTTGCAAAGTGCAAGGGATCTGTGGGTTTCGTTTAGCATTTTTTTTTCCAGAAATTCTGATCACTTTTCTTAAAGCCTGGTCCACTTCAGAGCTAAGGGCTACCTCAGGGTTGAACTCTATATCTAAAGTGCTTTCTCCTTAGAGGCCTTGATGTGCAAGTCTGAGTGACTAGAATTTCTGTGGCATTTATGAGTTCAGGTGAGATGAAATCCTTCCTGGCAAACTTGGGGAAAGGCCAGGGCAGTGAGCTACCTTCTCAAAACCCAAACACCAGCCTCATTTAAAGCTTAAGCTCTATAAGTTCCAACTGCAAGGAAGCATATAGCCTGCTGTCCATTAGGTCTATGGATTACCTTTATGCCTAAGCCTTGAATATAGAAGAGGACAATGGCATTTTTTATACTTATCTGCGTGACCATGTGAGGGCCAAGGACATGTTGAGCTCTTCCTTTAGTGCAAAAGGAACATTTCTACTTGAGAGGACACCTTACTTAAGGGCCTTCAGGGATAAATCCTTAGAGTCACCCTCCCATCTAGCTGTCTGCAACTTGGTAACATCAGTTCAATGCTTTAAATATGTCCTGTTAATACTATTATTCATTAAGAACGGACAATACATTTGACAGACTACAAGGAACAGCTGGAGATGCCATTATCTGGTAATGTCAATGTGGACATGGGGCAAATGGTGGATTGTGTCCCTGGGCTCAGTTCTTCATGCTTCACACAGCAGTAAATGTGACATCAGGAGCAGTGTACTTTTTAAGCACTGAATTATGGAGCATTGTAAGATGTTATCCATGAAGGAGACAGTCCTTCAGCTGAGACTTTATGATGGTGGACTTGAGCATCTGCCCAAAGACTTTGAGACTTGCTTTTTCAAGAGAGCTGCCAGATCCAGTTGGAGGACCTAACTCCTAATTATTATTCGTCGAAAGAACAGTCCATCTGTCATCAAGATTTATTTGGGGATAAATATTAAAATTCACTTCTGATGTGAAAGGATAGTATCTGTCTGGTGCATATTCCCTAAGGATGGCAGCCTGGCTAGATGTCAGTGTGGTCAAACGTTGGCCTGTTTCAGAGAGGGAGCAAAAAGAGAGAGATAGATTTTTTTTTTAATATATTTATATATGCATATAAGCTTATGTAGATATATATGCACATATATATATGCATGGGTAAATATACATATAAATGTACATTTATACATATTGCAAGGAAAATTAACATTCCTGTCAGTACTGTATACTTTGAATGCATGGAGAGTGGAAAAATTTGAACTCCTTCCCTGGCCTTTTTTTTTCCTCTAAACTCCTTTTCCTCCCACCAAACTACTGGAGTGACAGAACCATCCATGTATTTATAAAAATAGATATTTCTTCTAAACAAACACTAAGATGGATCTTAGTTTCAGATATGGATCATGAACTGGTATAAAATACCCTAATTAATGGAGCTTTGATTGCTACAAGAAATGACTGTGAAGCTACTGCTTTTTATTTTTATGTTATTTGATTTTATTTTGAGCTGCAGTAAATTTAAATCAGTATCCCCCCCCTCTTTTTGTGTTCTTGCCATTGGTGATAGACTCATATTTTTAAGACTTTACAGGATTAATGTATTGCTAGAACAAATCTACCAACTTCACACTGAATTATTACCTTTTTCTCCTTAAAAAAATCTTAAAATAAATAGGTCAAAGTTTTGTTGTTGATATTTGGGGTATAGTAATTCATGGCTGATAATTTAATTGAATTTTCATATGTATGAAGCAGATGTTATAGGTTTTCTGCTACATCACTATGGTAGTGTTAGTCATGCAGATTTATAATAAAGCAATCCCTTATTGTTCCTTCCCACATTTATCTACATTTTGTGCTGCAGCTGATTTTGCAATTGTCTCATTTAATTATGAACATTGACATCATTTACAGGATTTATGCATCTAATTAAGTGGGCTCTAATAGGGAAGTTTCAGACATACAGCCAAGAGACTAATACATGTTTGCTAGTGGCTACATTGGTTTCTATTGTTTCTTTAAGCAAGAGGAGGGAGAGAAAAAAAATAAGGTCTTTGTTTCCTGATATCAGAAGTAGTCTTAAAATAAAATAATCTTAGTCTTCTCAGCCACCTTATATATAAAGGAATATTTTCAAATCTTCAATTGTAATAGTAAACACTGTGTAAAAGTAACAGAGCAGAATACAAAAGCAGAAGAGGTAGCAGGAGCTGAGCAGCAGTCTGTTATATGCAGTCTGTCAACCAAGGAGATTTTATAATAACCGATAAACCATTTATTAAAGTGTATATTTATTCACTGAATAAGCCTTTATACACTGTGTATGTGTGACATTAATACAAAGTGCAAACCTTTTCGTTTTCCAGGCAAAGATAAAGTAAAAGAGATTTGTTGATTAACGATCCTCTAAACTGGTGGAATGGCCTAGCAAGGTCAGGAATGAGAAAAAAAATCCACTTCATTAGTCAGCAAGTTTTCCTCCTCATGGTTTTATTGCTCAAGCTTGCTTATTTATCGGTCAAGACAAGGGAAATGAACAGGAAAAAGGCCAGCTAGGGGTATAGTCCAGCTCTGTAACAAGCAGATATGTCTTCCTGCCCTTCAGGAGTTTCCATTTCTGCTCATCCCCCAGCCATCAAGTGTTGGTGTGGTCACGATTCACTGAAAACCAAGAGTAATATTAATTTAGCCTGACCTCCATCATAGGCAGGACAATAGCAGTATTTGTTAATTTCCATAAACCTGTTTTAGCTTGATGGTCTTTCCAGTTTTAAAGCCTTCAGGTGAAGGGAGGGTCTACCATCTCCATAGATGCTTTGTCTGACCATTTATTCACAACCAGGCTCATCACTGCGAACCCTTTCTTGTTAAATATGGCAGTAGGGTAGTTGAGGTACTACTGGTGGAGATGAACATGTTCAGAACAACCTGTGTGATGTTTTTTATCTCATGGTAACACCTTGTATCTTAAGGAGGTAGTGTCCATTCAGAAGGATTTGGAGTAACCGATAGCTGACGACAAATGGTACTTGAAATATCATGAAACAAGAATTCAAAAGGACATCAACCATTATGCCAACTGGTAACGAGAAGCTCCTCGTTCACCCCCATGCCTCAAGAAGATGGGGAGAATGGAAAACAAACCTCATGTATAGAGATAAAGACCATTTAATTACACCAAAAAATGAAGATATTGTTATTGTTATTAATAATAAAAATACAAGTGATACTCAAGTGCAATAACTCATCACACGCAATAAAAAAACAAACCAAAATGCCCCATCTGTCTCCAAGCAGCAATTCCAACTCACAGTTCACTTTCCCAGTTCCATCTGAGCATGAAGTTCCATGGTGGGGAATAACCTTTTAGTCAGCCTGGATCAACTGTCCTAGCTGTGCCTTCTGGTGCACTTGGAAGGGTGTGAAAAGCTGAGAAGTCTTTGTCTTAGTGTGGACACTACAACCACCTAGCAACAACTAAAACATCAGTGTGTTATCAACATCCTTCTCATATTAAATCCAAAATACAGAGCTATACCAGCTACTAGGGAGAAATTTAACTTAATCCCAGCTGAATTCAGGACACCTCTTTACCTTTACTAACCCACTTCCTCTCCATCCTCAATCAGGAAATTCAACAGCCTCTCTAGGCAATCTGCTCTCATAACTAAAACTTGGGAAATTCTGTGAGTTTAAAATAATTCTATCATGTATTGATTTATTCCTATAATTTTGGGTCCATTCACAGAAAAGATGAAAAACAATTTATTTCTTTCTTTTACATATTTGAACATTCATATATCTCCTTTCAATCTCCTGTAAGTTGAACAGGTTTCTTTTTTTCCCCTAGGAGGGAATGGAGAGAGGCATTCAATACCTATGAATTGAATACCTATGTGCAATATTTTTTAATTATGTATCTGTCATCTGTCTTCCCCAACTTTTCAGCATAATTGTAACGAACAGTATTTCTTTTCATTCCGATCTTCTCAACAAGATCTTTTTAGCTTTTGTTGTTGTTTTCATTAAAGTTGCAGCTCCAGAAGTCATAGGATTCTTTGAAACTTTCAACTTTTCTTAGGAGAACTTTTCAGAGAGAAGTATAGCGCAGAAGCAAACAAAAAAAGAAGTTTGTTCTGGGCCAGCAGGCACATTCTTCTTCTCCCTCCTGAACCATATAAAATACTTTTTTTCTCTTTAAAAGAGCAGATCATCAAAAGCTCTTATTTTTGCTTATTTTAGCAAATTCATGTGAAAGAACATTTGCTAACATTGTGCTGGCTAGCAGACGACAAGACAGCTGTGAAAGCTTCCCAGCACCTACGGTCAATAAGGAAATGGCTACTGTGCTAGTTGACAGCGTTTTTAAGAAGCTCATTACCTCCAGGAGAACTACGGTATTGTTCTTAGAACACAGTAAAATGTCATGGCTAGAGTATGGTATTTTTCATCTGCATGCTTTCAATTTGAACAAAAAAACAGATGCAGAGGTACTAGCTTTCGTTTCTCATAACATTGTCACTCTTATCAGCAAGCTGAACTGATAATATGTTGAAAGACTGTAGCTGGGTGGCCATCACGTTTAATCCTCCAGCACTTATTTTCGCCCAGTTGTTTCTCAGCTCTGTGAAGACCTGCCCTGCAAATACCCCCTGGTTTATCCACTGGGACAGAGCACATATTCCTGGTGGAGTTGTTCTGTAATCACAGGGAAAGCAGATTGAGCTGGTGGTGAAGTAAAAAATGGATCAGGTTGTGTGAGACCTG
Organism: Laterallus jamaicensis coturniculus; assembly: GCA_022605575.1. Classification (NCBI taxonomy): domain Eukaryota; kingdom Metazoa; phylum Chordata; class Aves; order Gruiformes; family Rallidae; genus Laterallus; species Laterallus jamaicensis. The sequence continues at coordinate 19,738,872 of JAKCOX010000012.1, forward strand.
CAAGGTGACTTTACGACAAGAGCTCTATCAGAGGAGAGGTGTGACTGGAATTAAGCAGAAGACAGCTGTGGCAGCGGGGTGCCAAATGACAGGATGGAGCTGACTGTCTGAAAATATCTTAATGTCTGCCACTTAAGCATACACCGGTGCTCGAATAGGTAATTTATTAGAAAGTTAGAGTATTGCTCTTCTTGTTTGTGTTCCTCTGAACATTAGAGGAAAAGGCATGCTTCATCTTAATATGCTGAATGTGTTTTTCTCCTGTCCACAATCCACAGTTAAGTGATTTAATTTTCATGTCTGGCTTCTATTTCTTCCACAGAGCCAGAAATGTTGCATCTGTAATGGCCTGATGCAAACTCCTTTAGAATTCTGTGGAAAGTCTTCTGCTGACATTAATGGGCTTTAAATCAGACTTCAAATCAAAGTTTTAAGTGAAGAACTGAGTTGGTAGCCTATGTATTTCTACAGATTACTTTATGGATAACATTGGGCTATATTTTATAGAAATGAAGATTCACTTCACCATGTAAATCAGCTAATTGTTCTTCTAGGCACAATGTCTGAAAATGAGCATAGTCTTTTCCGTAAACACAGTGGACTTTTCATTTTTTCTTCCCCTTTTTGTAATGTGGTTCCATCATGTTAAACCAAAAGGAAAATCATTATATTGCTAGAAGCTATTCATGTTGTCATAATCTGTGTATCTGCTAACCTTGGATATTCTTGAAGGGGTTAGATAGTGAGAGTGGGGAATTAACTCATCTGAAGTCAGCAGGAAATTAAGGAGCTGCTTGCAAAATAAAATGGGCTACAAATAGAACTGGTTGCAGAGAAGGAAACAAGAATTAGTGAAGGAAGCATCTGGAAGCACAGAAGAAAGAGTTTATAAGTCCTAAGCTAAGGGACCATGTCCAAAGTAAGGATGAGAGAGGGTAGGTGGAATGTGAGAACTTTGTTCTTTGCTTTCTCATGGGATCTAACAATTACTGATGTGAGGGATGCATGAGGTTAGCTTTCTGCATGCTCTAGTGTGCCCTGGTTTTGGAAGTGTGTGAATTGCCAGCACCTGTCAATCTAACAGAGGTTTTTGCATTCCCTTTTTCTGTCTTTCGCAGATGCCTGCGGATCTGAGGGCTGCTGTTCTTTTGTAGGTTTTGTCTTGTCTCTCTGTAAAGTGAATAGAGGGGAAAAGAGGTGCTTGAAATACGCTTTAAAGACAGTGCTGGGATAGAGGAGCTGGGAGCAGTTACCCCGGCGCACATCACAGACTCCGGTGTGCTAGTGCTGCTGTGTAGCAGTGATAGCAAGAAAGCAGTTCACAGCTCTTCGAGCTTCCCTCCCCCATCTATATTTATACCTGCAGATATTCTCATCTTGCTGAGACAACCATATTTAGAGAGATGATTTTCACACCTGTAATTACCACTCATCGCTCCCACCTTGGAACGGAAGTGCTAACATGTGAGGACACAGACTACATTTCTGATTTTTTCCAAGGGTCTGATGAGCCCATTGAAAACATTTCCAAGCATATTCATACCCTGTACACCGTGCTTACAATGTATACCACAGAAAGAGGAACATTTCAGAACAAAATCCTGTTTTTTATTTTTATCCAAACACAGAAGTAGCCTTGTGCAAAACACTGGAATAAAACTACTTTGTTCTTGATTGCTCTCTTGCCTCATGGTAACAAGTTCATCGTGAGTGCAAGTTACTCCTGGGGACATTCTGACTGGACACAAGAGGGAAGTTTTTCACAGTGAGTTCAGCTGTTGAAAAGCTTCCCCAGGAAAGTGGTGGATTCCCTGACATTGGAGAATTTAGGCTGGACAGGGTGCTGGGCCATCTTGTCAAGACTGTGCTTTTGCCAAGAAAGGTTGGACCAGATGATGCTTGAGGTTCCTTCCAACCTGGTATTCAAAGACCATCCAAGAAACAGTTTTTCTTCCTGAAACAAACCCCAATACCCTACTATTCTTCCAACCTTCATCAAAAGCTGGCAGATAAGGTTTCGTTCCAAAAGGAAGGAAACCATCCCCTTGGAAAACAGAGTGGCAGAACTTGTTAATTAGTCACAAGGCTGCCCACAATGCTCTGTGTCCTTCTGCAGTATTGAGTTCACTCATCTTGAATCTCTAAAAGCAAATGCAGGTGAGGAGCTCATCCATAATTCTGCTGTCTCTAAGTGATATACCATGTTTTTACCACACACGCATGCTCTCTTTCTTTAAAATGAACGGAGTGGGAAGCGCCTGCTGTAAAATACTTTCCATGCTCTGAAAAAGCAACACATCTGCTAATATTTATGGTTCTTCTATTTCCTTTTGTAATCCCCTCACCCTTCATACACAATGCAATCTAACACCCCTCTTTCATTTTCCCAGGATAAAACCCACAGATTTCACTCATCTCACATTTAACGGATGATAATCCCCAAGACAAAAAGAGAAATTATGCTAAGCTTCTGACACAATCTATTCAACACACCACTGAAATGAGGCACCACAGCCTCTGCTGAGGTACATTTTCAGCTCTCCCTTTCTCCACATACGCAGAGGATGCCTGAAGCACCTCACATCGCAATCACAGCTCTCCCGATTGCTTCATATTATCTTCAGCCCTTCGGGACACTTATGGCTAATAAACTGGGCACAGCTAAACTACTGGCAGGTGCTTTCTGCTTTCTATCACATCACTCAGGGTCAGTAGAATTAAAGATGTTTGGGTAAATAGCGTATGTGTATGGCTTATCTCTGCTATTTCCTGGCTTTCAGAGGTCTGAGATTTAGAAGCTCAGTTGCAGAAAATACCCTTGGTAGCTGCAAATAGCTCTGGGCTTTTGGGAAGTATTATATGTCCCTATGACTCCAAGTATTTTCACAAGAATATGAAATTCCTTCCCAAATATAGAGCCTGAGTTAATATGCTGTGCGTATTTTGGACTCCAACAGCAAGAAGTGAAGGTATTTTCCTTCCCTGCCTGAGTTACAGCTGAAGCCTGCATGAGGAACAACATGGTTCTGGTGTGTGGCTCTTGGCTGGCAAATATTGTATAGAACGAGGGAAACTGTCTCAAGCTCTCCCCCTCCAAACACCACTCCCAGGCATCGTATTCTCATGTTACAGACTCTTGAGAGTCACTTCTACAAAGTACAGGGTGTTTCTTTCCACAGTTGAGCACACCCTGAGTTCCTGGTTGCCTTGGTGGGCATTAAGGAGCCTCAGCAGCTTCCAGAAGCATCTGCAGCAGCACTGACCACCGGTGGGATTTTGGCTTCAGGGAGAAGGCCAGGAGGAGCATTGCTTTTTGGGGTGCTGCATATTGCTCCCACACACAGTTGCCCCATGTCAATGCCCATGGACTCAGCACACAGCCCCCTTCTTTGTCATTAGGAAAGCGCATATGAAGATATTTGTTAGAAGGGTTACGATTGCAACTACCCTTTAATGAAGTGGGATGTAATCTGCCCTTAATTAATTTTAATAGGTAACTTATTTTATCTTATTTTCACATGAGTTACTCAAGTATTTCAGGTCTGTCCTCTCAAACCACATGGAAACCCTGTGAAAAAATGGATAAAGTAAAACAGCCATTCCTGTAAACCTTCTCTTTTGGTGAAGAGATGCTTTTAATTGAGAGATGTTTTTAACCTATGATCAGAGGGTCCTTGATAGAGCTGTACTGAATAGCACCCAGCAGCTGAGTATCTTTCCTATATGCTCTTTAAATCCAGAGTATATCTATACCGGTTCTGCTGTGTCCAAGACTGATCTCTCCTTTCACTCAAGACATTGTTTTTCTCTATAAATAATAGTGCTAGGATGAAATGCATGGGAAGTTTTAAAGCCAAGAACATGGGCCAGCTCAAGTTTTCTACATGTACCTGAGCTTATTTTCTATAGAGATATACTCTATCCTACTTAACATAAACTGACCTTTCTCTGAGTCTTCTGAAGTACCTGACCTGTATCTGGAAATGGAGCTGTAGCTCTTCAGACAGATTAAGGATATCAAAGTGCCTGACTTCCAGGAAGTCCCACACCACTCTATTCTCATATATTACCAATGTGATGGCTGTCTGAAGCCATATGCAATGACCTAATTCTTTACTTAATAGAAATTTTCCTATGGATTTAGCTGGTGCAGGAATTTCTTTGTGGGGAAATGAATTATGCCAATGTAAGCAGAGTCCTGTCAGTAATGTTCATTTAGTCCATATGAAGCAAAGCCATAAAGGCCTCAATTTCGAGCAGTAGCCACTGAGGCTCCGGCTTTTTCTGTAGCTCTGCTGGATTACTTTTCGAGTCCTTTTGACTGATCTTTCATATTCATGTCCTGTGTGCTTGCAAAACACCGTTGCAGTTAATTTTGTGGGAGTGATAATTCCCATGATTCCCATCTCACCCCTACACTTCTGCAATTACTCTTGATCCTTCACTACAGAGAATTAGCCTCTCACATTTTTATATTATTTTTGAAACATTTCACGCACACAACCCTGCTTATGTGTGCAGATTTAAGACCTGTTCCAGCTTGCTGTACTTGTCCTGCCCTTGATTTACTATTTGAAATAATAAATGCAGAGCATTTATGTAACACTTTGCCTATGGAGGCTCAAGGTGCAGAACAAAGACGACAGGTAAAACTACCCCTGTTTTACAAGTGGTAAAACATGACATAACAGCAGTTTTGGCCATTCCAGGCAGTTCTAAAACTAAGGCTGGAATTCACTGGAGTTACACCAGCAGCAGACCTGAGCAAAGCAGTGTTGAATTGAGCGTTTATAAAGCACCCACGCTGCAAAGCCTCACCAATGCAGGACTGCAGGACCGCAGTATTGAGGCAGATGAGCACAGGTATAAATTGGGAAGGGAGCATCAGGAGAGCATCCCTGCAGATCTGAGGATGCTGCTTGACAGCGAGCTTGATAGGAATTGCGTGCCCTGGCAGCCAGGAGGGCAAACCACATCCTGAGGTGCATTAAGCGCCCAGTATAACCAACTGATCACAAGCAGTGGTTATACCGCTGTATTCAGACAGGTGTTTCACATACCTTTACCCTGCCCTTTGACACCCCTGGTATGTATATTGAGATCTTAAGCTGACCTAAAGCAGCGAAGGTCTATGAATGACACCACTTAGAGCCAGCTGACCGCTTCAGTCATAACCATCCCTCCTGTGAAGAGAGCTTGCTTTTTAAGATGCAGATGGGATATCGATTGAAGAAGAAATGAAGACCACCAGGATAGTTTTGTTTCCAGTACAAACATCAGTCTTCATTATAGATTAAAAGCAGTGCGTCCATGCAATGGCTCCATTTCTCTCATCATTTGTTTTAATCGCTGCTGACTCATTGTTTTGCCTCCAGTCACTTTGCTGTGACAACAATGATTAATAAGGATAATTCAGAAAGATATGTTTATGGAGAAAGTAGGATTGAATATCTGGGTAATAAACGCATAACTTACTTTGTAAAGTGAGAAGTCTAAAATTAAATTAAAATTCATAAATTGTTGTAAACGCTGTAAGCCACCCTGTGGTTATGTGTGGCAAGCAGAATGTAACCCCATCATGCTAATGAACCCCTTATATTTTATGCTAAATAATTAGAAAGAAATGGGACACCATATTAAAAATGTGCTTGGGTTTCATTTTGGTTAATCACAAGCCATTTTCAAGACTAAAGAATATCTAACAAATGGCCACTCTGCAATTCCATGTGCAGTCCCTGTGGAAACCACATTCAACTTGGAAAGGAGGCACAAACAGAGGATTTTCAGAGGAATTAATAAGAGTTGTGGACTGGAATCCAAAAACCGTTTCCGCATTTTAAATACCACCTGATGTGACAAATAGACACAACCTGCTGCTTATATCAAGAAATGGACACAAATGACAAATTGCGAAGGCTTTGCTCTGGTTTTGTTCCAGAATTTATTATCTCTGAGACTGAGGCTGAGACTTTGTGGGTATCACCTTTTGCAGCTAAGATGCACATGGTACACTTCCTGTGCCACACAGCTCCAAATTTTCTGTTGCATTCAACTTCTGCTACTACAAACACATCAGCCTGTTTGCAAATGGACGTTTGCATTTTCCAGGGGGATTATGGGAATGATCCATCCAATATTAAAGACTATCACACAGAGCTTGGTCAAAATTTCTATATCTGCCATCAGACTTCTGAAACTCTACACAAATAAACCTATATTAAGTTTCAGGAACATTAGAAACCTGTTGTTTCCATTGACCTTAGTGGGAGTTTGGGGTACTCTACAAGTTGGGGAATGAATACACTTTTATTTAGCTGCCTAGATATGAATTTAGGACCTTAATTTAAATGCTCATTATATAGCCATCCCAGCAAGTTAGACATGCTGGGGAAAGCTTGTCAGTGTGGAGGCTAGTTGCCCTAGAATAGGTCACATCTACACTGGTTAGCTGCTTGAGCCACAGATGCAAACTGTATGTTGGGAATAGTCCCTGGGCAGTTTAACATTGGGTCATACCTGGTATTTCAGTAAAAGTGGTGATGCGAAAAGTCCATACACATTCCAGGGATCATCTTAATAGTTTATTAGCAAAGATGACCTTGATCCAGGGAACAGCAACATTCCTGTGCACACCTGAGTATCACCATTGGTGCAATATTTTGTTTTGTGATTTTTCTTGAAGATTTTAGGAAAGTCAGGTTTAAACTAATACATTGGGATAATCCTGTGTCTTTCATACCATTGATAACCTTAGCTTGCCAGGAAGTTACTTTTTAGAAACCTAAGTCCATCTGGGTTCTTTAAGGTGCTCAGCTACGCTCTGGTTCTAAAATTCTACCATCTCTGTGAACAACCTCATTTCACTCCATGTGATACACAAAAGGAATTACACGTTCAGGAATAAATTATAAGAATGGTGAGCAGGCTGCAGTTGAGCACAGAAGCTGTTCATAGCAAAAAGCATAAGGATTTATGATGAATGTGCTATCAGTTGTATTTCCCATCCCACCGAAGCAACTAGCAGGCATCTCACTCCCCTGCTCCTTTCAAACACAGGCAGGGGCTCCTGGTGTGTGCTGTGGGGTGCTGCTGTTCTGTAGTCTTGCACTTTACCAAGTGCTGCATGGCCATTTGCGTGCTGGCAGTGAAAGCGGAGCCTTTGCAGAAGAGCTGTCGGCTCTGCCACAGCCAAGCTCCCAAGGCTGTGGTGCAAGGGCAGGTTCTTGTCTTGGCTGCTGCCAAACAAGGGTGAGGTGGAGCTGCAAAGGAGGGATTTTAAAAGACTGCTTAGTTTTGCATTTTTAAAAAAGAAAAAAATTATTTCTTTTCAAGGGTCAAACTGCAGAGTCATTACGAATCTTTAGCAAAGGAACTGAGCTAAATTTTCAGGAGCACTAATTTGGAAAGCCCAGATTTTCTATGCTTTCTTTTAGGGCTGAATTCAAATCTCATGAAATAAACATCTTTGCATTTTGTACAACGTGAGGGAGGTGCAAGTCAAGATTCCACTCCCTCCCCACTCCTTCTCAGCCCAGAGCTGGAGTGGGACACCCATCCCCTCTGCAGCTCATTTCTTCTCAGTTCACAGAGCAACAATATGATACAAACAATGTTTGTGAACAGCAGCAGCTTAGTGTTATCTTTGTACACCAGTTTAGACACACTGCTACCTCAGGTCTGAATTCTACAAATTTAATTTCTCCTTTCCTTTTCCCCTTTAATAGTATATGACTTTTCTGCAGTTTATTATCAAGTCAGAAACATATCCATAATGCTGGAGAGCTGCTTGCCACCTGTTCCTCCCAGAAAGAGCACAGTCAAACACATCCCACGATGCTCCAAAGGGGGCACGCACACTTATCTAAAGTGGATCAGCAGAACACACACATCTATACCACATGTTCTCTTAAATTAACAAACACTTTAACAGCACAATAACTTGTATTCACAAGATGTGGCTGAATGGAAATCTGACTTTAGACTTATTGAAAACCCCTCTAATGAGAAATTAAAGCTGCAGAATGATCTTATCAGAAAGGATTCTGAACACTTTCCTTGGACTGAGAAACAAAATCCCTGAATGCCCTTTTGTGCTTGGAGCAACTGAACGTTACCGGCTTCTTTAAGAAACGTCTTTAGCTGGCTATTAAATGAGATTGGAACCAATCAGACAATCTCTCACACATGATTTCTGGAGTAAAGCATGAAAAGAACTAGAGAATTTGATCCCACATTTCCTCTTCCGGTCCTTTTATTCTGTTTAGCTCTGCTGCCTATTTCTTGCCACTGATTAAACAGTATTTGAATGTCAACGAAGGAGAGGAAGGTGGGATGTGTACTGAAGGTCTTGGCCAAAAAAGAAAGTTCATTACGTTCCTTTGTAAAAACAGCTAGAGGCCACCAGGAAAAAGATCTTTGTGTGGTTTTTTGAAATGCAGCTCCTTGGGAAAAAAGAAAAGCCAGGAATATAGAGAGAGGACTGTCAGAGGAGCAGTTTGGACCACCATTTTCATGGACAACGGTATGACTGTTCACATTTCTAAAAATGTTCTGCCAGAAAAGGAAAAAATACTTGTCAGGTTGTCCAAATATGAACCAAATAAGACAACACAGAGTTACACTGTCTCACAGAAATTTCTACAGTAACAATACATGAGTGCATTGGAAGCACCATGAAATCTGCCTCATCAAGGGTTAATAGACCAAGCTCACAAGAACACATTGTGCAGGAGAAGCCAGAATTTGGATCTGTGGAGCTTGCCACAATCTCCATCAGGACTGAAATTTAGCTGGCCTTTAAAATGTTCATGAGTGTTAGTGAAAAGCCTATGAATTCTGAGCTGCAGATTTTTCCTGGCTTTGTAACACTCAGGATGTATTTCTTCAGGCAAAACAGATGACTTACAGACCTCTTAGAAGTACCATAAAAACGAATATTAGGAAATAATACACTCCACACCGTGTTAGCTTTGTGCAACACATTGCATAATATTTCTATACACAGTACTCTTTCTTTGTTGTGTGAAATATTCACAATCTTTTTCAGGGAGATATCATTTTTGTACTGTGGCATCAGCTGTGTAATCAATGTTTTATTGGCCAGCAAGATTGAAATGCAGCTCGTTCAATATTATTATGTGATTGAGGTTAGAAATCCCTCCCCCACCCCTGAAATAAAATATTAGATAACCTTTATTTAACATTCTGGTGGTAATTCACTTCAACTGGATACTTATAACTGATACTCACAGGCAGGATGTTTTTATAGCTGTGGAGGTTGGGATGGTGGCACCACACATATGTTTAATTCCTTATCACCATGCTTATCAGCAATGTTTGTTTGCTAAGTGCAGGTTGGATGAAGCTTGGAATGGTAGAGGCCTGGCAAAAGTGACAAATTATGCACAGTTTCCATGAGGGTTTTTTGTCACCAAGATCCTGGGAAAAACCTGCAAAAGCATTGATCACTTAATAACAGTTTTGGATGCCGACTCTGAATTTATCTCTGCCTGAGCTAGTCACCATCAGCTTCCTTTAGTCAATGGAAAGAATTAGATTTTTAAGGGCACAAATTAGATGTTTAGCTTGAGCAAGATAACTCATTCTGCTTCAATCCCTGTTTCTCTCCAAAAGCTGTAAGGGGAAGCTAGGAATCTCCCTTGTATGTCAAAATCTACACTAAAGACCATTGGTCAGGTGAAATCCAGCCTAATGTAAAAGCCTAAAGAAATGCCAAAAAGCTCTTTATAGCTGTGTAGAATATTGGCAAGGAGTTAATAAATCATCTTACAACAAAGACTGAGAATTAAAACAGTGGAGATGGCTACTACATGCTTTTGCTCGTGCCTCTTGCTTTGTTGTAGCAAAATGATTTTGTCACAAAAATGGCAGGGGAAAAAGAAATGAAAAGTATACAGTGGAAATAATTTCTGTAGTGCTATGCTTGCTGCAATCTTAGACTGAAAGGTGTTTGTTTTTTTTCCCAAAACAGTATAGAAATAGAAAACTTTGAAAATTGCTGTGCACCAAAATAATCAGAATGAACAAAGATTCATTGCAAATTCTTTCAGTGTAAAATAATTCACAAACAGAAACACCTTGAGGTTTTAAAACATCCTGTCGTGCATCTTGAAATATGTTGATGTGACAAGTTATAAGAGGAAGTACTCTGACAGGTATACATTAGGACAAATATTATATCAGATGTAAATCAGTGTTTTCAATAGAAGTTAAGTTTCTAATAGTCAAAAAATGCTTTTGAAAAGCCCACACAAGCCTCTTCGGGCAACATGGGCACAAATGACTGTGTTATTCTTGAGAATGAATCTAAAGTTACACATGATGAAATGCAATCAAGGCATGGAAACCTGCAAAGTTACCACTCATCATCCAGGCTCTGGATTATATGTACCAGACACTGATTATATGTACCTCTTTGGCATACAATCAAGAATGATTGAATCACTGTGGCGTAAGAAATCATTGCCCAGCAGCTGGGTGGTAATAACCGACTCTTCATGATTTTCCCCACCATTGGGGAAACTCATTTTGCTCCATCTAATATATTCTGTTTCATTATTGGAAAAAGTCAGGAGGCACAACTGGCCAGCTGTGGGAGCTCAGCTGCATAGTGGCAATTTGTTCACCTGTCACAACTCAGCCTTGCTAGATCGTGTGTCCACACCTGCTGTGCTACAGGCCTTAGACCTGGTTCTTTTTAAAGTGAGTCTTTGGGTTCTAAAATGTAGAAAAAAAAATTAGAAGTTCCTCTGGTGCATCAGTCAAACAGAATTTTTAATTATGGTCTAACCAACACAGACCTTTCAATGATAACAGACACAAATAAATAAATTCTTTCATCAGTTCAATCTTCTGTCCAGTTCTTCTCACCATTTGGTTTGGAAATTGTAATCTTTTCTCATGGTGAAAAGTTTCATGAGAATCAATCCATAGCACAAGTTTTAAAAGCTAGCTATGTTAAATGGTGATGAAGTCTATATGCAATCTTTCTTCAGAAGCATCAGAACAGATGAAAGAATCAGAAAACTCTTTTTTCCTACTATTACTCCCAGGAGAAGATTTTTGATATGGAAAATCAGGCTGTCCCAATATTTTTACAAAAAGGTGGTCTTAAACTCATGCTCTAAAATAACCTCAAACCATAGAAGTTGTCTTCTATCTGTTTTCTTTTGCATCTTCTGTTTCAGTGAGCATCATCAGCAGATTCTTTCTGAAAGCCTTGGGGACACTAGAGGTCAAGTAATTCCTTAAGACTGTCCTTTGGGACACATCACTGAGAAAACAGAGAACAGTGGAAACCGTAGGAAATGTTTTCTATAAAACACATGGAATAATAACACTGCAGGACAGGACTCCATGAATAATTGATTTCTTGGTTTGGCTGCTAAATGGAAGAGCAAGTTTTATTTCAACCTGTACCTTTTAAAAATTATTTTTATTGTCTAAATAAATAAAATTAAAAAAAAAAAAATCAATGAAATGTGAAATGAAGACCCTTATGCTGATTTTGGACATCTTTAGGAAAAATGATACCGATGGCTCTGAAGGACTTTGAACTAAGTCCCTTCCCAAAATAATGGAAGAAAGGGAAATGGGTCCCTTCTGTATTTAGTAGCTAAATAACAAGAGAGTTTTTTTCAGGCCTGACAGCCTTGGGCTCAGTTCCTTACTTTGTCTGGGGGAAAGAGGACTCACACCTCAGGTGGGTGTTTCCTGTGCTTTTGTGGTAAGCTGTTCTCAAACTGTAGTTCCATAATTGGTTGAGTCAGGTGAAGGATGACCTTGCTGATGAAAGCCGCAGGAAGACTCTCCCTCCACTTTGTCCTCGGATGGCTGTTCCCTTTCCCTCCTTAGTGTTCCTGCTAACACTTGTGTGGCCAGGAATATGGGCTGGCTGCAAACTAAATCCTTGTAGGAGACAAAAGTAATTGCTTCTGACTGGATCCAATCCTGTTTCCAGGATTGCTGCTCAGCTACTGCTGGTGCAAAGGAAAGAACATGACTGCACTGCTGGAGATGGCGATGAAGCGTGCTGTCTGTGACTCAAGGCTTGGGTTTGTGAAGCTGAGCTCCCTGATTTCAGATCAGCTTTACTGAAAAAATGTTGGTGTTGAGCTCTAAGGGAGCATAAGCCAAAGCCATGCAAAGCAGGAAAAGTAAAACTGTGGAAAGAAGCAAAATTGTTGAGCCATAAAATAAGTACTCAAGAGAAAACTACTGACATGTGATGGTATAAAAGTCTGAGAAGTAAAATGAGAGCAACTCAGCAAGGTCAAGGTTCAGTCATTTCCAACTAAGAGGTTGACGCTTCCCCATCTGACTGACGGCTGCCTGGACAGCAGATACCCACGGGGTGCCGATCATGGACAGTCAGTGTGCTCGTGCTGAGCCTAGTAGCCTGTTAGCCCTGGCTGCCTGCTGTGTGTATTAACTGATAAATAATTGTTGTGAACTCATAAAATGTTTATAGAGCTGCTCACAGCATCTCTGCACCGGGCGGGTTATCCATGCCCTCGTTTTTCTTGCTCTGTAAATGTGACACCACAAAGTGTAGACTGGAGCAATGTCCACATGAGAAGCTGACAGGTACTTAATATACTGTCCGGTGCCATGGGACAGCTAATGCGAACAGGGAAATGTTTTGATCCTCTCCAGCAGAGCTGGGAACCAAGCCTGGGTCAAAGCCACCCTGATCCTGAGCAAAATGGGGTGACCATCAAACTGTGCAGGCTCTTAATTCGACGTGCTCTGCTGCAGCCCGGCAAGGGCCGTCTGGTGTGATTTGTTCTCTCCTGTTGCAAATTAGCACGTGGCCCACCACCAGCAGAGACAGACATCATGTTGCTTGTAATCGACATGCGTGGAGCTGTGCCAGTCAACACCAGCTGAGAATCTGGCTTATCTACTGCTTGCATTGAATTTATTGTCAGCTCAGTTTGTGCAGATAGGCTTTGTCTTCAGTGCAGAGAGAGGTGTTTCTGCAGGATTTAGAGCTATCTTTCTGTAAAATTCTAGTAGAGACCGGATACTGGTAGTTTTTTGCTGTAAGTTAGTAGCCAGAATTGTTTGCATGTGAGGATCATGTGGCTGAGTTCATTGAGTTTTACCAAGGTTACAGTTTGTGGCTTGTCATGAGGATTTTTGCAACGTAGAAACAGCCATCACTACAGTGAATGCAAGCCTTAGCTGACACCAAAATTCGTATAACACATGATGCTTCCCCCGTGGAAAGAGCACACGCTGGGATGAAGACTTAAAAATTCACTGATACATGCTGTTTGGTTTAGTAAGAAGACACAGTACATCTCTTTTGCACATTATAACAGAGACCTAAATTGATCCTAAAATGTACCGGTCCTTACAAATGGGAAAGCTGCTCAATTTGTATGTACATAATAGGCTCATCCCTGCTGGGGAGCTAGCAATAGGTTATGGGTAGTTGAGAATCGACATGCCTAATTGCTTCACCTTGGTAATCGGTGACAAAATGTGGGGCGAGGAGCAGGGGGGGAAAGTAGCAGAGGTGGCTATCAGGCAGGCTAATGCATTATTCAGCTATTTCTTCTCATGAAGCCTCATTTCCAAACTAGTGATCCTCACTGTAACTCCCATCCTCTTTTTCATTTGTCTCATTAGACCCACTGGACTCATTTACACCTGTTCAGACGAGTTAACTTTCAAAGGCGATAAATGAAGGGGGAAATGAAAAAATTGCCTACTCCCCAGGGGTATTTTTATACTAACCCATTCATTACTGCTTGACTAACGTCCTGAAGCATAAGATTTTATACCTTTTATGCACTTTTATTCTGTTTTATGTAGCTAGCTGATATTATTCCTATGTCTAATTAAGATTCCCATTCCTTAATTCTAAAGCAGAAGAGAATAGCTGCTGTATTTCCTCACATAAAACTATTTCATCAGCTGGCAAACTGATCTTTGCTCATAACCTGTAAAACTCTTTGCTCTTCTTGGGAATGATAAAAGTTAGCTAACTTTTCTGGAATATGAGTGTAGAAAGGAATATATTGGCATTTACAGGCTTTCCTGTATTTATAAATTCAAATGAGGGTATTGAAATCAGTCAGTTTAGTAGTTACAGGACAGATATGAGTCCGTCACCTACTTTATTTTTCTGGTTTTTTTCTTTTTTTTCTTTTCTAAGGGGAGGTATTCAGATCAAGAAATAATCAACAAAATTGGCAATCAGCAAATGAGCCAAGTAGCATGGTCATTGAGTTAAACTCCTGAAGATACATTGCTCCAAGGCTGAAAGCTTCCTGTATGGCTCCTTTAAAAAAAAAAATCGAAAAAATTCCATCTTCTTTCATGAGCTCCTTTAAGTTACTGTTATTTTCAACCACTTTTGTGGTTTAAAAATGCAAAGAAAACCTGCATGAAAGCATTTGCAACCCTTTTAAAATTAGCTGTATTTCTGCTCACACATTCTGAGAAAGGCCTGCGTTTCCTCACAATGTCTTCTAAAGGCTTTACAGAAATGTATTATATTTCAAAGTTTCTTGCTAGAAATTTTGCACTTGTAGGAATTTTTCATGGACGAAGTTTTTTGCTTGTCTATGTTTGAGGCTTCTTCATTTAAATATTGTAATATTTGGAGAATTTTGCTATTATGAAGAACCAGATGGAAAGCAGCACAAACTTTGCGGAAGAAAACTGTTCATTTTTATTGCTATAATTTCAGGATTCCAGTGCCAGTCTTCTGTCCCAGCTCTTCTGGCACTGCTATAGTGTACAGCTCATTAGTGTCTCCCAATGCGTTTTCCTTTATAAGTGTATTTAGTCTACAGAACTGCAGATGCTCAGAGTCCTGCCCTTTCATTTGGTTCTTATTCTTCACTTCCGCAGGCTTATAATCATACTGTCCCAGAATATATCTTTGATCTATGTAGGCTCTGACTAACACTAAAATGGTAGATATTAAGCATCTTTTTTGTGTGTCGGGGTTCTCTGGAATCTCCTGTAGCAATTTTTTTGGTAGCAGCGCCTGTATAATTTAAAGAGTATACAGGATATGCTAATGAAGTGTTGAAAGTATTAACAGCATTTGCGAAATTAAGAATTGGAAGTGAGTCTCAAAATGAGCCCTTTGAATTTAACTGGGATTTGCAAGCACAAGTGTGCATATTTTCCTTTAGTTTCTTTACAAAAAATACATTCTGTGGTGTTTACAATGTGATGAGATTTTATTTAGTTGATGGGAATTTATCAAAAATGTGTGGTTGCTTTTTTACAACGTTTTGTCTCAGGATGTGTTTTCATGAGAAGACAGGGAATGTCTAAAGACATATTTCCATCTTCTGCTTGCAGAACATAAAAGAGACTGAAGTACTTGCTAAGAGTAAGTACAATGGATAGCCTTCATGCTTAGTCTCCACAACCAAACAGTTCTCCCACAAAAAAGAGAACTATAAGAGACATGTTTAATAAACACCTGGCACCAACCAGGGCATTGCATGGCACTCTCCCCCCGCCTCTCTCCCATGCTGTCATCATCACCCAGGGAAGTCCCCTGGTCTTGGGGTGACCATCTCGCAGCATCCTGGGTACAGCACCCGTCCCTGTGCAGGCAGGAAAGGGAGCTGGGAGCAGGGCTGGGGGCTCAGCCCCCAGCCAGGAGAAGCTGGGTGGGGGTTGCTGCTTATTTCTCCCCTATCTGGCCCTAGCAATACCAGTATTTCGGTGTGTGACCATACCACATGCAGGAGTTTTCACAGAGTTGTGTTAATGTCTAACAAAATCTATTACTGTAAGAGCTTTTCTGCACTGAGCAACACTTCCAAGGAGAGACCAAACTGTGCCTGATACTGATCATAATTTGCAAAGAGCTGGAGGCTCTTCTGATTTTCAGTGTGTTTTTCTTTGATCTTTTTTCAAATGACCATCTATCTTCTATATCACAGGGTTTTCTATAGCATCCATCACTGTTCAATCTACACACTTCCCTGCTAAATCAATTGTACATTGTGAAGTCCCCGCAGGACTCTGCGGCTGTTTCTGCTCAAGTCCACAGTCTGCTTGGGGAATACTTTGTTTTAAATCATCATGATTCTTAAAACCTTTTAAATTGTGCCAAAGTACGACTGTCTTTCTAGTACGGACAAAAATGGCTTAGGAGTGTGTGTTTGGAGGGATATGAGATAATTTAAGAGATGTGGTTTTGGTCAAAATGCCAAGATTTTTTTTTAAAATCAATTTATAGGGAAATAATTCTCTCTAAGCAATGTATATTGAATCTTCATTGTCGTGTGTGGAATTCTTTACTGTTTCAACAGGGGCTTTGCTAAAGGAAATAAAAGAAATGAACAGAGAGAGATGCTGTAGCTGAAGAATCTGTTTAGCCTTGTCACAAGGTTCTAGCAAAGCAAATTCTGAAATACAGCTGCTTGCTGATCTGTGTTCAATGGGCCAAATTCTCCTGTCAGTCACAAACTCTGGTCAGTTGTAAGAGAATAAATATGCGGGAACAAATTACAAAAAAATCACTGCTCCAGGTACGGTTGCCTCATGGCACTGCTAATGTTCTGGCAGGCATTCAGTGACACTTGGTATTGAGGGTGTTAGTGGAAAGGAATAAATGATCTGGAGCCTAGTTTTGACCTTGCACCCAGCTGGCTGCATGGGGTAAGGCATCTCACTTACCTACCTCTTTGCTGACATAAAATATCTTCCAAGGACTTAGTCTCTGGGCACACCTCATCTACACAACTACCCATGCTTATTGCCATGACTTCAGTTTTCCTTCCCTTGCACTCTGATTTCTGTCTTGCTATCAACCTCGGCTCAAGTTGGCTCTGATTTTTGCAATTGTGGAGGAGAAAACTGCTGTCTCTGCACAGAGCCCCTCTTGCAATCAATAGAGAGCCTGCACAGGGAGCGGCATGTTGCCAGTTACCAGGATTTAGCATGAACTTAAAAGCTTTTGGAGTCATGGCTGTCCTCCTGCTGATTGTTCTAAAAAAGTTGCAAAACTAATGTAGGACCAATCCCATGCAAGGTTTTGGGCAGTGGGCCTTGAAGACACAAAGGAGAACCTCAGGAATCAATGAGAGGCAACCTTCAACTCCAGGGAAGTAGTGCAGGAACAATTCTAATGAGTGCTTTGAGATCTCTGGCTCAGGTAAAAAGAAAACAATACTTGTATAAATATTTAATTGATTTAAAGTAGGTTAAAGTGGACTTTTCCTCTGATGGGTAGTTTAATCTCTCTTTGACTACTAATATTGAATTCTAATGTTTCAGATAACTGCTTCCCACTGATGAGCAAAAGCTTTCCCTTCATTCATTTCTAAGGAAGGATTCTGTCTTTCCTGCCCAAGATTCCTCTCTCTGGTCATCACTCCAATGGTGGTTATGTGACTATGAAAGAGCCTGTGGGTGTGCCAGGGCAACTACCATCCCCGCACACACTGGAAGAGGCAGGGTACAGCCCTGTGGATTTTTTCAGGGCTGTCCAAGAGCTTGCAGTGTCAAGCCTCTAGCAGGTACCAGACAACATGACGAACACCTGGAGCCTGAACGGGACTGTGCCAGATGATGCACAGAGGCTACAGTCCATCACATGAAACAAGATGGTCTTCTCCATTAATTTCCTTTCCTATCTCATCTTCCCCCATATTGTCTCATTTCCCAGCTGAATCTGGCTACCCCCCATTCAGCACAGGTTCTGGGTTGGGAAGGGGCTTCCCATGGCTATGACACTGCCTGGTGTGTAGTCTGATGGGACCGTGATTGTTGCCTCTAGGCTGTTAATTTCTCTTGTGGTAGAAATGTGGAGTGATGGTTCAGGAGAGCGAGATGAAAGGCAAAGCCTGGGCTGTAGGGTGAACTTGCTGCATATTGAGTTGCCCACTATAATTGTTCACAATGATTTGTTCTTTCTCTACGACCAATGTTTCTGGCATAAGAAGCAAGAGGCACCCTTCTCTCATGTTTGAGTATTGCCAGATAAAAGCATGTCCATAAGCACATCACAGACCCACTTCTATACTACCTTACAATTTCACAGCTGAGATTATCCAAAAGACTCTGTTCTTTTGTCCTTGCTCTAAAAAATATTGCTTTGGAGCTGTCTTGATTTCCCGTTCATCTTTCAGACATTCCCAGTAAAGAGTATTTCTCTTGCTGAGAGTCAGTATTGCTTTCTTGTTAGTCACTGAGTAATATGTTTGAATTGCAGAGAAACAAATATTTATGGCTCATGGGGGTAAATAACAAAAAGCATTACAGAATAAGACTCAGCTATGTGCTCCAAATTCATATCGGGTTGACACATTCTGGTATTCTTGGTGAATAATTCCCTGTATTTACAATGGGAAACACCATGAAAGAAGCAATATTGCATGTTGGGTTTTTTTAAATTTAAAAAAAAAAAAAAAAAAAATTTCAATGCCTTTGTGTGGTGTACAGTTACCCAGAGGGTATGAAACATCTGTTTTTCTGTGGTAAGTAAAAAATAACTCCTGCTGAGCATCCAATCACAAAATTAATCTGCATTTTATGATCTATATAAAAGACACCAACAACATAAACACTATTTTAGATTACATTAGACTGTGTTTTAAAGAGTTTTTGGAAGACAGTATTAAGCAATTAAATAAAACTAATGTTTGAATAAAACATTGAAACACGTAGGACTAAATAGTCTTCCTGATTTTTAAAAAAATCTAGTGTTTTTTACAATTTTTCTGGTAGAACTTTCATTATCGATCAAAACAATAAGTAATTTTGGTGTTACCAAGAAAAGGGAATTAAAGAAATAAAAATGGGGGAGCAAACAGACAAGATGGGAAGGCACAAAATGCTCACTTATTCAGTTCAGGTCCCTGTTCACCTAAAAAGATACCAGTGACAAAGACAAGGAACTGTGTTTCAACAGTGAAGAGGGGGGAAATGAAACTGACTTCAGACAGAACCAGACTGACAAAAATTACATTTAATGCAGAGAAGGAAAAAAAAAAGTAAAAAGAAAGCAGGCAAACATAAAAAAAATTAAAAAAGTGGGAACAAACCAGATATGGATTTTCTTTATCTGGAGTACTTCCCTTTGTACAGGTCACTTTAATTGTATACTTACTATTTTCTTCCAATTATTCTATTTTCTTCAGTTATTCATACTTAATTTTACTTTTAATCTTTAGGAGAGCAGTTTCAAAGCAAGTTTTCTTTTCTTTTTCCTTTTTTTTTTTTAATTTGTAAGAGAATAGTGATTATTTTACTCTGCTTGCAGTGAAGCTTGAAATGAATATATTTGATAGTTTCCTTGCTTGTGCCCCAGTGTTATCAATAATCCTGGCAGAACATTAGTAAGAGGAGGTGAAACTAGACCTGAGCACCTTAGTTTGCTTGGTATAACTGTAATAACGTAAGTAGGCTTGCTACTGATTTATACTAATGTGATTAGGACCAAACCCTGTTAAAGCAGAGCAGCAGATGACCCTGACTTTAAGGTCCAGGGCCTACTCTTGCTGGCATCTATAGGAAATCCCTCGGTGCTACCAATATACACTGGTCTAGATTTGGTTTTTGTAATATTGTTCAAAGCTTTCTTAAGAACCACTTTATACTGGACTCTACTGGAAGTCCTGTGTGTGCATGATCTTCAACTGATTAGAACATAGGCATTCCTGCTGATAGCTGCTTTAGACTGGTAGGATGAAGGCCTTGTCACCTATGTTTGGCTAGTTGCCTACAACACCACTGTAGGTGAGAAAAAAATCCCAGAAAGTGATCCAGGCCAAGACAGCCATTTGCACAAGTGAGCCCCCAGTTCCCTTCACCCCACCTATTTTTCTCCTTTGAATAAAGCAATCCAGCCTCTTGAGGACCAGCTCAAAAGTTAAGGACATAGTCCCTCATCCCCTTCTTTCTTCGACACACTGTCTTCTACATTTCAAGGTGTATGTAACATACTCCATGATGGGAAAAAATATTTCTACTCTCCATATATGTAATGAACCTCTTAAAAGCACTCTCTTCTCTGTCCCACCCTCCAGACCACCAGAAGAGCATTTTCCTCTGCTGCCTTTTGCTCTTCTTGCCAGGATTCCCCTTGAGCCACGCTGAGTGTGCTGCGGGAAGCAATAGCTGTGTTGTTTAGGTGGGAGATAGCTGTCAGTCTGAGGCATGCTATAACACATTGGGTCACAGCTTCTCAATTTCAGTAATTCCAGAGGTTTCAATATTGCAGGGTTAAAACTGCTTACGAAAAAGTAATTACATTTTGATTTGAACTGGAAGAAATGTTACAATAGATATGAGATTCTGCATTTCAGACCAGTGACAAGAGCAATGAGGAAGACGGTTATGTGCATATAAGAGAAGCAAAATAATTATTTTCTCTACCTAGCACTGCTGGGATTATAATTGGAATACACCAGTCTATTACAAGCACCATGTTTCAAAGTCAACGCAAAAAAAAATAGGGAGAGTTCAGAGGAAATGTAACAAATACGGGCTAAGTTTTGTGAAAGAAAACTTCTCTAGGTTTTTCAGAGAAGTTCAAGACAAAGACGCCTCTTTGCATACAAGGAGAAAGGCTGAAGGGAGACAGAATAACTAGCTATAAACAGAAAAAATGGTAATACAAGCCATGGTACTTTGCCCTCACATAGCACCTTGGTATTGTTGTTTCTCATTACAGTCGTTTGGCCGGGGACTGCCTTGTGCAGGAGGTCAGCCAGCACGGCCCTAATGAGTCCTTCAGCCCCTGAAACCCACGTACCGTGATGTTACCCACACAAATACAGAGGCAAACCTGACAGCATCCAAAGTGCTCACAGTTTTCCTCCTGAGGATCTTTGTCTGTTTACAAAGACGTAACCAGAGAAGAAGAAATAGAGAGTATTAAATGTCATTACTTGCAATTTATTTTGTTTACGGTGGTTAAAAACATACATGCTTTTCACTCTATGGTTCACAAGGATGGAAAAAAACCAAAGGAAAGCACCATGGAATGACCTGATTTCTTCCAACACTGCCCAAATCAACTATACTACAATTTAAAAAGCCAATTTTATCCCTATAAATACTCATCTTTCTTTGCACTTCTCAATCGACCTTTTTCCCAAAGCCTTTCTGAGCCCTAATATTACCAGTTGAAAAGAAAACAAAATTCCTTCTTATGTCTTATTGGGTTGACATTAAAGCCTGTTAAGTGAATCCTCACATAAAACAGTTGCATCAACCACTGCAGAAATATTCCTGGGAGAACAGCTAAATATCTTGAGCTGCTGTAGATATAATTAATTAGAGATTTATCTTCCATTTTGTACAAAGTTCCCAGTCTTTCCCTGTTGAAACTCCTAAAAGCAATTTTAATTGATATCTGAATTTGTGGTGCAAAAGGCACCTGATCTGTGGTCAGAAATTATGCAAGTGGCAGGCTTGATCTGCTGGGCAGAGAGGTCCTTGCGCAAAGGTCCCTTGCACAGAGAAGTGTGCACTCCCAGCATGGGGAGATCCCTCTCAATGGCCCCATCAGCCAACCAGTGGATCTGGCAGTTCCAACACGCACCATGTTTAGTGCTTTGCTAAACTAATTATCCGAGGTTGAACCAGCATGTGCTGATTTACTCTGCTGGGCAAATGCTGTCTATGCTTCTGAGTTATGGTCCAGTCTGAGATATTTTGGGCAATATTAGCCAGTCCATGCCTTTCTTATTGCTTATGTCTGGGTGCCTGGTGCAGCCATTCCCACGCAGGCATGGACTCATGAGCTGCAGGAAAATGTAGGGTACCTCGTACGGCCTTCAGGATCTGCTTCTGCAGGTGAGAGGGGCCATACCCACTTCCGTTATGGCCACATGTATCCCGATTTTGCTTTTCCTTCAAGCTGTGCCAAGAAAACACCCAGCCTACTAATTTCAGAGACTGGGACATCCTTCCAAATGACTGCTGGAGTCTTACTGTCCCCTTTGCCTTCCTCACCCACTGCCATTTCATTCTACATGTGTCTTTCCAAAGAGCTGGCAATGGAGGAATCATTAGTTTCTGGCCTTAGGACGCCCAGCCCACCTTGCAGGGGTGTGTGTGGTACAGAACTTCACTGGTATCCACTGACCGGTATAACCACCTTGGGACCAGCTGCAGCTTCTTCCTGCAGATACCAGCCCATGCCGAATGGATTCTTAGAGGAATATGTCTTGCCAGTATGTGGATACAGACCACTGATGTATTCCTGGCTCAGAAGGTAACAGCACAAAACACACTCTTTCTCCCTGAATATCATAATTGCTTGCTTTATAAGTTAGGAAATTAAAACACTTGTCTCAAAGATGACCTCTCAGCGGAGAGAGCACTTTGGCCAAGGAAAAAAAGTCTTATTTTTCTGACTGTGTATTATCTCAACCTGAAAGAGAAGAAAGCTTCTTTATTTTTCTTCCTAATTATATTTCATAGATGTCCCAGAACAAGCCATTTCTGCGAAGCCCCTTGAAAGTGCATGAGGTGACGTGAAATACGGTGTGCTTTCCCAGAAGAGCTATTGGAGTGCCCTTTCTTTGGCAATACAAAGTACACACTTGAGCACTCAAGGGGCAAGTGCTTCCCTTCAAATGCTTCCCGGTTGAAAAGGAGGCACTGAAAGAAAAATTGCTTTCCGTGAGCTTTGACATGCTGTGTAAGGCAAAGAGTGATCCCGCAGAGACTTACTGGACTCAGGGTATATCTGCACTGCCCTCAGAGCAGCTCACAACACTATATCCTGGAAGATTTTGGCTAAGTATCTTGGGTGCAACCCACAGCTTAACCCCTGCTGAAGAGAGCTCAATGCTGCTTGCAGCCTAGCAATCACTGTCTGGGTGGTTTAAAGAGAGTTTCTCTGTGTACATTCTCTCCATACATCTCCCATTGCTCATGGGAGGCAAGCTCAGCTCTTCATAGCATTGGAGCAGTGCTTGTGACATTGGGACTTTCACGGTGGGAGGAATACCTCTCCCTAGACAATCACTGGTGGAAAGTGAGGAATCTAAGCTGACCCTGTGGCATCTATGCATGCCTCTGCCAGAGGCTAATCCCAATTTGTCTAAGCATATAAAATCATTAGATTGAGATGCACAGTTTGTGACCAGCTAAGGTGAGAGAAAATGAATCTGAAATTAATCTTATCCTCAGCATCTCTACAGCAAGGGAAAACTGCACTCAGCCTTCCTTCCTCTGTTTTATCTGCTTCTAGTAAAAAAATATTTGGGCCAAAATAACTTGATTTTGTGCTCTGGAAATCTTAACAGTCTTTCAAGGCTTTCCAGCCAGGACCAAGTCTATCTTCTTTATTTTACAGGAAGATCAGTCCTTTACTCTGTGTGCTGGGCACTGCTGCAATCAGGCTCAGAAGGACCATACTGTGGAAGCAGAAAGGTCTTTCATTGTAATGTTAACTGTTTCCAGTTTAACATATGCAACTTAAGCATATGCCGTGTTATAAGAAAACAATGTATAGTTATAATAAATATATTCTTTAAAAGATAGAATAATAGAATTGTAGAAAATCCTGAGTTGGAAGGAGCCCATAAGGATCAAGTCCAACTCCTGGCTCCACACAGGGCCAGCCAAGTCAGAAATGGGAGTGAGGGCATTGTCCAGATACTTCTTGAACTCAGCCAAGCTCAGTGCTGTGACCCCTTCCCTGGGGAGCCTGTTCCAGTGTCTGACCTCCTGTCAGTAAAGAACCTCTTCCTAACATCCAACCCAAACTTTCCCTGTCACAGCTTCATGCCTTTCCCTTGGGTTCTATCACTGGTAAAATAAAGCCAATCCTATTTCTCACTTGCACACTCTTGGGCTTACAAGGAGCAGCTAAATTCCATCATCTGCAGCTAAATTGGACGCACCTCTGAATTTGACAAAGGAAGCCAGACTGCCAAGCTTGTATGTTCAAAAGAGAACAATCTACAGGTGAAGATACACATCTTCACAAATAGGAATGCATTTTTAGGGGTTCCTGATTTAATTTTTAGAGGTAGGTACCAAGGCTCCCTGAAATTTGGCCTGGTTTTGTTTAAATCCTTAGCTTTGGTCTTAGTTATTTCAATTCAGGCCCAGAACTAAGTAGGAAACACACCTCTTCACAGCCACCTCAGCTTTCCTGTTGTGAAACAAGGTCTAAGTCCCATACCTCTAAAGTCAAAGGCAGGACTTATACTGATTTCCAAATGCACAGGTTGATGGCCATAAGGCCTTCTCCAGATGATGAAAAGTAGGGTTCATTTGCTTGCATGTCATGCTTAATTTGCCACCACTATTAAGTAGATGCACTAGCTACCAAGAATTGCACAATTGTGCCCTTGGCCCCCTAATCGCTACTTCATTTTCATTTTTAGCATTCATTTTGTGAGAATGTAAATGAAATTAAAGAGTAATTAGGGGGCCAAATACACAACTGAACAATTCTTTGGTCCTATGTCATGTAGGCCAATGACTACAGATCTTGAATAAAAATTCCAAAGGAACCATGAGCGCTTCATCACTTTTGTGCTTCTGTTTCAGGCTTTGGAAAGTGTATTCAGAGATAACTGTTTTGCTAATCTTCCTCTTCATCTATGAATGCTAGCAACAATCCACCTCAAAAGGGTGGCAGTTTTCAGTTTTGCTTTTTTTGTGTGTAAGCTGAGTCCTTTGATAAATGGCAGATATCTTAATTTGCTTGCTAACAGATCTGGAACGTCTAGTGTAACATGGCGTATTAATTTTTCTGGACAGTGAACACTTAAAATATGAAAAGCTGTGAGACTTACAGTGTGTGGTGGTTTCCGATACTGGCTTTTGAAAATAAATATCCTTTAGGCTTAAAATATATGTTTGATCCATAAAAGCTTTCATCCCAACTGGTCTGAAATATACACAATAAATCACACTGCGCTTGAAGATAACCAAGATTTTGTTGATAAAATATAATAGAATATTCACTTGGCAACGAAAGGAAATGAGCAGAAAAACCTCTCTGATGAACAGGCCAAGAGAACGGCTCAATTTTTTTCCCCCCCACCCTGCTCTTTCTACAGCCCTGGGTTAAATCCATCACAAGGAGTGCTCCTAGAAAACAAACTGATAGGTAGACCCCATTAATAGAAGATTAAAATGACTTCAAACTGCCCTTGTTCAAGGAGGAAACATATGGGGAATCCCAAGTGGAAGTAGAAGGCACTTGATATTCCATGGACGGCAGCTGGAAATGCATCCTTTTGACTTCATGTGCATGCATTCATGTAGCCGTGACCTTGGATATTTTTGTCCCCTGCAGTACACACTTAAAACTGTCCAGAATGATAGTTTATTAGTAATTTTTAATTGTGCAGAAATTGTGGTGTTTATAGTGAAAACGGTATGTCATTGAATTACCATAAAAATCATAGTAATTAAATGCTTTATACCTTTTAGCAATTAGGGTTGTGTAGTAACCTGTTACCATTTCCTACATTTATTTTAATATTTAACTACCCATGCTTTGCCGGCACAGATTTGAGTTCTCCTCTGATTACTGGAGAGGGAGGGAAGGGAGAAGTGGGTGGGTGGGTAAGAAATAGTGATAACAAAGGTTTTATTTCATCCTGCAGGTGACATTGAAGACATATTGCCATCTGGCATGATAAACATTTTAATATATCAGTGCTTGTTTGCCAGATGTTTCTAGATGCAAATAGACAGTGGTTCAGATGCATAGGGATGATTTAGCAAAATGAATCTTGCAAAATTGGAGTATCTGAGTTGTCACATTGCATCTTGCTTCTACTGACTATGTATGTAAAGCAGGAGGGAAATCAGAGTTATTCAGAATTAAGCAAATTGCATGGTAAAGCCAATCATCTCCTGCAGACCAACAGAAATAAGGCCACTCCGTGTAATAGCTAGTTCAAATCAATATTGTCTTTGAAATAGGCTAACACGTGACAGCATACCATGCCAATCCTTCATACATTCATGCAAGCACTTTTCAAACATAGATTGCAAGGTGAATAAATGTATCTACCCATATTTCTCAGTTTTTCAAACCAGAACTTTTTAATTTCCGTATTGATCAGTGTATGCATGTGCCTCTGTGTGTGTCCTTACTGTCTCAGACATTTTTTCCTCCTCCCTAGCTGAGACAAAGAATGTCATAAACATCAGTACACCTTTTGCACAGAATATCAGACATCTTCTGTATTGAGTTGCTCACGCACTGAATAAAGCCAAAGTTGTAGGGAACCCTGGGCTCTGTGAAAATTGAAAGTGTACGTCTGAAGGCATTGCAGAGACTGGAAGGAAATTCAGGTGCAAAGATTCTGCATTACTGTGGAGGTACCCTGTTATTTTCATCTCTATAATGGCTATATCAGGAATCAAGGTAATCTGGAAAAAAAAACCAAACAAAGCAACTAAACAATCCCTGGAAAATTTCTGTCCTGATTTCAGTCTCTTTGTGTCCTTTCTATGGGAAACACAGGAATGAAATGTAGGAATGAATTAGGAATGAAAAGTCTCTTTATTCTTGTATCTCCCATATATTTTCATTTCTCCCAGAAATATCCTGTCTGTTCAGGATAATAGATAGTGGATGAAGACTGAGGGAGTTAGGAAATGGCAAGGAATCTTCAACCCTGAAAAAGCATCTGTCTAGGTCTAGACTGTTGCTTTGACACCTTTGAGATACTGATGCTGTAGACCAGACTGATGGATGATAGCAGGAGAGAAGAAGAAAAGAATAAATATAGCATTGCTATAGAGATGTCCTCAAGGCAGAGCTCATGCCACACTAGTTCATCTCTTAATAAAAGATGAAAGGCCTTGGTGGGTTAGACTAGTGGCCTATGTCATGCAGGCTTCTGACTTTGACAGTGGCAGAAAGTCAGACTGCATGAGCAGAAAACGTGAGCCCAGCTGTCACCTGCTGTCTGCTTTCCCTTCCCCTGTATGACCCAAGTGTGCACTGCTGCAGTCAGGAGCATGCTAAAATCTGTTTGTGGATTTCTTACCTATGTCTAACCTGATTTTGAACTTGTTGATCCTGTCTGCTTCCAAAACTTCCCTTGGAGACAACTTTGCTACTGGCTACATGAAGAACTACATTTCAACTGTTTTAGACCAACCTTTTACCAGCTTCAGTGAGTGTCCCTGGTTCAAGCATTTTGGAATTTGCTGAAAAATAGATGAGTCCTGATAACCTACTGACTTTGTGATATTTCATATTTCAATATCTTCACAGTCTTCTCTCCAGTCTGAAGAGCAGAGATATTTTTAATCTTGCCAGATAAGATAGCTCCATCTTCATCATAATTTCCTTCTCTGTATGTTTTCTATCTCTACAATGTCCTTTTGGGGGTGTGGAGATAAGAATCATGCAGAGTAGTCAAGATTTGGTTGTGTCAAGGTTTTATACAGTTGTGCCATAAAGACTTGTGGGGTTTTTTCAGAGCACTTTTTGATGGTACCTATTGCTTTTTAGACCCAGAGCTGATCCTTGGAGGACATATTTCCTGATTTTTCTCCACTTTCTGAAATTACTATTGAGTCCTACCTTCTGTTTCCCATCCTTTAAACAGCTTCCTGTCCATAGAATCATAGAATCATAGAATGCTTTGGGTTGGAAGGGACCTCAAAGATCATCTAGTTCCAGACAAATGCCGTGGGCAGGGACACCCTCAATAGACCAGGTTGCCCAAAGTCCCATCCATCCTGGCCTTCAATGTCTCCAGGGAGGGGGCTTCCACACCCTCTCTGGAAATCTTGTCCCAGTGCCTACCACCCTCATAGTAAAGAATTTCTTCCTAACATCTAGTCTAAACCTGCCCTCTTTCATCTTAAAGCCATTCCCCCTTGTCCTATCACTGCATTCCCTGATGAAAAGTCCCTCTCCCACTTTCCTGTAGGACCCCTTTAAGTATTGGTATGCCACAATTCTTCACCCCAGAGCCTTCTCTTCCCCAGACTGAACAAGGACAACTCTCACAGCCTGTCCTCATAGGAGAGGTGCTACAGCCCTCTGATCATCTTCATGGCCTCCTCTGGACTTGTTCCAACAGCTCTACATCTTTCCTGTACTGGAGACCCCAGAACTGGATACAGTACTGAAGGTGGGGTCTTACCAGAGCAAAGTAGAGGGGCAGAATCACCTCCCTCTACCTTCTTGCCATGCTGCTCTTGATGCAGCCCACGCCATGGTTGGCTTTCTGAGCTGCTAGCACACACTGCTGGCTTATGTTGAGCTTGTCACTGATCAGCACTCCCAAGTGCTTCTCCTCAGGGCTGCTCTCAATCCATTCTTCTCTCAGCCTGTAGTTGTGTATGGGGTTGCCCTGACCCATGTGGGGGACCTTGCACTTGTCCTTGTTGAACTTCATGCAGTTCACATGGGCCCCTATCTCCAGCCTGTCAAAGTCCCTCTAGATGGCATCACTTCCATCCAGTGTGTTGACATTACCACACAGCTTGGCGTTCACAAACTTGCACTCAATCCCACAGTCCATATCACTGACAAAGGTTGAACAGTGCAGGTCCCAGTACTGACCCTTGAGGAACACCACCCGTCACAGACCTCCATATGGACATTGAGCTGTTGACCACAACACTTTGAGTCTGACCATCCAGCCAGTTCCTTATCCACTGAGCAGCCCATCTGCCAAATCCATGTCTCTCCAACTTAGAGACAAGGATGTTGTGCTGGACTGTGTCGAAGGCCTTGCACAAGTCCAGAAAGATCACAGAATCACAGAATCACAGAATCTTAGGGGTTGGAAGGGACCTCAAGAGATCATCGGGTCCAACCCCCCTGCCAAAGCAGGCTCCCTATCTCATATTACATAGATAGGCGTCCAGACGAGACTTGAATATCTCCAGAGAAGGAGACTCCACCACCTCCCTGGGCAGCCTATTCCACTGCTCCGTCACCCTCACTGTGAAAAAGTTCTTCCGCATGTTGGTGCGGAACTTCCTATGCTCGAGCTTACAGCCATTGCCCCTAGTCCTGTCCCCACAGACCACTGAGAAGGGGCTGGCCAATTCCCCCTGCCACCCATGTCTAAGATATTTGTAAACACTAATTAGGTCCCCCCTAAGTCTTCTTTTTTCCAGGCTGAACAGACCCAGCTCACTCAGCCTTTCCTCATAGGGGAGATGTTCCAGACCCCTAATCAACTTTGTCGCCCTTCTCTGGACTCTCTCCAGAAGATCCCTGTCTTTTTTATACCAGGGAGCCCAGAACTGGACACAATATTCCAGGTGGGGCCTGACCAACGCGGAGTAGAGGGGGAGGATCACTTCCTTCGACCTGCTGGACACACTCTTCCTGATGCATTCCAGGATCCCATTGGCTCTCTTGGCCACCAGGGCACACTGCTGGCTCATAGCCAACCTGTCATCATGATGTCAGTCATCCTTCCCTTGTCCACTATCTCTGTTACTCCATCATAAAAGGCCACCAGATTTGTCAGGCACAATTTGACCTTAGTGAAGTCATGTTGGCTGTCACCAATCACCTCCTTATTCTCCATGTGTCTGTAATTTCCTGGGTTTCCTTTTTCCCCTTTTTAAAAATGGGAGTTATATATCCCATTTTCCAGCCACCGGGGGTTTCACCAGACTGCCAAGACTTTTCAAATATGATGGAGAATAGTTTGGCTACTTCATCCACCAATTCCTTCAGGAAATGTGGACACACCTCATCAGTTCCCATGGCCTTGTGTACCATAAAAATCCAACCTCCTTCTGCTCCTCTGGTGGTCTTTGGAGAGTGACCTTCCAAATGTCTTTCTGGAGAACTAAATCTATGATATCCATTGGACAGCCTACAGACACCCTCAGTGACCTGAGGCAGGGAATCCCTCTACAGGTGCCATGCTAACCCTTTCCCACCAGGTTGCCTTGATTTACTTGCCCTGTGACTTCTTTCTGTATTACAGACTTAAGTGTCACACTGAGGCTGAAAGTCAGACTTGGCAGTCTATGCTTCTAGAAAACCTGTTTGATTCCTTCCTGTAGACAAGTCACCCTGACACCTCACCACTCCAGTAGCACAAGGAATCTTAGCTGCAGTGTATTTGTTTCTTCAGTTCTCCCAGTGGTGTAGGACTGACAGTTGGAATTAATGATCTTGAAGGTCTTTTCCAATCTTGATGTTTCTATGATTCTCTCAGGTAAATGCTATCCATTCCTGGTGACATGTTCACAGAATCATAGAATGATAGAATTGTCTTAGATGGAGGAGACCCTTTAGATCATCAAGTCCAACTATCACCCTAACCTTCCATCCACTACTAAACCTGGTCCTTCAGCACTACATCTAACCATCTTTTAAATACCTCCAGGCATGGAGACTCCACTACTTCCCTGGGCAGCCCATTGCAATGCCTAACAACTCTCTTTGTGAAGATGTTTTTTTCCTAATAACTGATCTAAACCTTCCCTGGCATAACTTGATGCCGTTTCATCTTGTCCTATCATTTGTCACTAGGAAGAGGTCATCCCCCACCTCTCGACAACCTCCTTCCAGGTAGTTGTGGAGAGCAATTAGATCTCCCCTCAACCTCCTCTTCTCCAGACTAAACACCCCCAGTTCCCTCAGCTGCTCCTCATAACATTTATTCTCCAGTCCCCTCACCAGTTTCATTGCCCGTCTCCGGACAAGCTCCAGCACCTCAGTGTCTTTTCTGTGGCAATGGACCCAAAACTGAACACAGTACTGAAAGTGGGGCCTCATCAGCACTGAGTATGTTAATTGTCTCTAGGGTTTAAAACAGCCTGTGTAGTTTCCTGTACCCTGTGAAGACTCTCTTACCTACCTACTACAGAAACAGTTGGACATGGGCATTTCCCATGCATAGTCGACTGATGCAAAGAACTTTTCCAGTGTGGACTAACCCTCCCTGAGTCCCTTTTTCATCCTTTTGTCATCAAGCAGTCCCACTGATGGTTTTGAGGTATTTAGAGAACTTGTGATGATCAGTAAAGAAACCTACCCTGTGCAAGGCCTGATTCACAGTCCTTCTAACCTTCTTAATGACCTGTTTCACTTTTGGACTGTTCTTATTTGAGAAAGCTTTCTTATTTTTTAACTGCTGACCTTATCCCTGTGACAGCCTCCTTAGCTTTCCTATGAAACCATGCAGGAGGATTATTAGACTGTTTTGTTTTCTTTTTGAATTATGGCACATATTTTATCCAGGCTCCTAATACAGTATTTTACAAAAGCCTTCAGGATACTTATAGACCTCTGGAGTTTTAACTACTCCTTTTAGGATGGGCTTTTATTTGCTTTTCTGGATTAATTAACTCATTTGTCTGTAGTCTTCTTGTGTTTTGTTGATGAGAAACTGACTTTCTTGAAAAGTAAGTAGGGGATAGCAGGACCTTTCTGGAGGTCTGAGTGGATGGATAAGAACCAGATGGGGCCTCTGAGACACAAAAGCACAGCAGATATGTCACAATCAGTCACCTTTCTATTGCTTTTCAATCAACCCAAAACTATTTTTAAATATCCTCCTTTCCGCCAGTGTCACATTATGTCTACTGTTCACTCAAATGGTGGTCTTGAAATAGATTTTACTTTATGCACATATATATTTTTTTTAAGAATAGTATTCCTTCTTGCCTTTCCTCTAGAATTCTCAGAAAATGGGCATTCCTGGCCCATGTACTTGTTTTTTCACTTCTCATACATTTTTGCTTTCTCTAAACCTCCTTCTCTAAACAAGTTCAATGTCCTTAGTGCTTTTCTTTGCTCTGCAAAATTTTCTGAGCATCAACAGGAAAAAAATTTTTAAAAATAATGAAAAAGAGGATGGAACTTCATTTACCTTGAGAAGGATAGACAATATTTGGTGTATATGCTACATGATGGAGTGAGAAGACAGGTGTGAAGAGGCCTTTCCAGTGCAACAGAATTGCAGTAATACCTTTCAATTACTGAGCAGTGCTGGGTTGATGTTTTTTCCTTTTATTTATTACTTTATTTATGTCTCCAAAGTTGTCCATCTTGTTTAATTTTTCCGTGATACAGCATTAATAAATGCCATCTTGTAGACAATAAGTATTGCAGCTTCGGATTTAACTTTAGGCATTTCTAGAACTAGGAATCTCTTGATCATCCAACATGGAAATGAAAGTATTCTATGTCAAAAATGGCTGCTATATCCAGTTTCTTTTTCTGACTACATTTTTTCTTACAGTTCAAATAACCACCCTCCATAGTACTACATGTCAGGCTATGTTTTATCCATAACGTGTAACAAAGGTGTGAGTCATTGACTTTTCACTTAAGGGACATTACTAGAGTCTGTGAATAAATTAGAAGATATGTGTGAGATGGCACTGTTCATTTGAGGAAATGCCATTTATCTTTACACTGCAAAGAGGATTTCAAGGAAACTGAAATGAAGAAGGGACTAATGGAGTTAGTGAAAGATGAAAAAAATAAGGGACTGCCATATGGATGAAGAATTAAAAAGCTAGCATAGGCTGGTGGCTTCTACTTGGGTCTTCATGAGATAGATCTTCTGTATGTGTTTCTGTACTGTTGCATAGAAGCCCTTTTGTTTGTCTTCTAGTGTAGGTTTCTCTAAGTAATAATCAATAATCAATAGTATCAATAAGTATCAATAAATAGAAGAGATGCAATGAGAGAGTGAGATAAAAAAGCAAAGAAGGAATATATGTACTAACAATCACAGAACAGTCCATCTTAACTGGAAACCTGGAGAAAGGCAAAATGCAGACCAGAATCTGCTGCAAGGCTGATGCAGTCTCCCATCTGAGGCATGCAGCAGTCACTACAGCACAGGCAAAGTCCAACAGAGATAAGCCAGAGGCTCCCGATGTAATACGAGGTAACAGAGCAGCTTCCATGAAACACCTTGAGGGAATAAAGGGGTGTCCATGTAAGAAGGTGACACCGGCCCAGCCGAAGTGCCTCTACACAAATGCATGCAGCATGGGCAACACAGGAGGAGCTGGACGGTACCATGCTACTAGAAAGCTATGACATAGTGGCCATTACTGAAACAAGGTGGGATGAATCCCATGACTGGAGTGTGGCTATTGATGGCTTCAAGCTGTTCAGAAGGATGGGTGGAGGTGTTGCCCTCTATGGTAATAAATGGATAGAGTGTGAAGAGATGTCCCTAAAAATTATTCATGAGCAGGTTGAAAGTTTATGGGTAGGAACTAGGGATTGGGACAAGAAGGGAAGCCTTGTGGCTGGTGTGAGCCTATTGATGAAGCCTTCTTATTCCAGCTCCAGGAAGCATCATGCTCCCAGGCACTCACCCTGTAGGGAGATTTCAACCACCCTGAGATCTGTTGGAAAAGTAGCATGCCAAGCTGTAGGTAATCCAAGAGACTCCTGGGGTCCCTTGATGACAACTTCCTGAGACAGGAAATAGACAACTCTACTCGAGGGGAAGCAATATTGGACCTGATGATCACCAATGTGAGTAAACACATCAGGGATGTCAAGATTGGACGCAGCCTGGGCTGCAGTGATCATGCACTGATGCGGTTCACTGTCTTAAGGTGTATGATCCAAATGAGAAGTGTAGTCAGGACTCTGAATTTCAGGAAAGCTGAATTCCAGCTCTTCAAGGAGCTAATCAATAGGACACCCTGGGAAATGCTCCTCAAAGAAAAAGGGGTGGAGCAGAGCTGGCAGATCTTTAAGGATGCGTTCAACAAAGCACAAGAGCTATTAATCCCCATGTGTAAGAAGTCAGGCAAGGGAGGCAAGAGGCTGGTATGGGTGAGTTGAGACCAAAGCTCAAAGGCAAGATGGTCAAGCTCAAAGGCAAGATGAAACTACCCAGGCAGTGGAAGCTGAACTTGGCAACTAACACCAAGAAAAACAAGAAGGGCTTCCACAGGTGTATAAACCAGGAAATGAAGGTTAAAGATAGAATACTCCCCCAATGAGCAGCAATGGTGAGCTGATGATAATAGATGAGGAAAAGGCTGAGGTTCTCAACAACTCAGTCTTTACTGTCAGCCTCTCTCCTCACTGCTCTCAAGTTGATGTCCCACAAGATGGGGACCAGGGAGACAGAGTTCCTCCCACTGTAAGTGAATATAAAGCTCATGACTATCTGAGGAACCTGAGCATACACAAGTCCATGGGACCTGATTAGATCCCAGAGTCCTGAACAAATTGGCTGCTGTGGCTGCCAAGACACTCTCCATGATATTTGAAAAGTCACAGTGGTCAGGTGTAGTCCCCGGTGACTGGAAGAGAAGAAACATCAGGGGTAGGAAGGAGGACCTTGGGAACTACCGACCTGTCAGCCTCACCTCTGTGCTTGAGAAGATCCTGGACTGGTCAGTGGATAAGAAATTGGCTGGATGGTCACATGCAGAGAGTGGTAGTCCATGGCTCAATGTCCAGATGGAAGATGGTGACAGGCGGTGTTCCTCAAGGGTCTGCACTGGGACAAGTGCGGTTTAATATATCTTTATTAATGATATTGTCAGTGTGATTGAGTGCACCCTCTGCAAGTGTTCTGATGACACTAAGCTGGGTGGTGAGGTTAACGTACCAGAAGGATGGGATATCGTCCAGAGGGACCTGGACAGGCTGGAGAAGAAGGCCCAGGTGGACCTCATGAGTAAAGTGCAGTGTCCTGCACCTGGGTCAGGACAATCTCCGTTATCCATACAGATTAGGAGATTCTGTGCTTGAAAGCAGCCATGAGGAAAAGCTAGAAAATAGGACATTTAGGTTGGGTATTAGGAAAAAGTTCTTCGATATAAGGGTAGTAGGTCACTGTAACATGTTGCCCAGAGAGGTAGTGGAGGTCCCATCCCTGAAGATATTCGAGATTAGGCTTGATGGGGCTCTGAGCAACCTGCTCTGGTGAAGATGTCACTGATTACCGGAGGGCATTGGACTAGATGACCTTTAAAGGTTCCTTCCAATGGAACACGTTTTATGGTTCTATGATTCTATCACTGCTGTAATAACAGGCTCCTGCTGACTAACCTTGGTGACTTAATTGCTTCTCAGTGGTGAACTGCTCCCCACTGATTTCTCTCAAGTACTGTAGGGCCATGGGCTTTTTGTTTTAGAAACAAATAAGAATAGTCTTGGTTCTGGATTTTTCTGTGTATGTGTATTTCTGCAGGACATTCATGAACAATTACAATGCACCACACTCACTATTGAGAAATATGGTCAAGGATACTCTACTTAGGTTGAAGCTGGTGTGGTCACAGAAGGGGCCTTTTTTCATGCTGGCAGGAGAAATTTGAACTTGCACAAGCTATGAAACACAGCTTGCAGGTTTCCTGGGCAGAGTGAGTTACTTTGGTTCCTCCTTTTGGGTTCTGCATTTTGGAAAGGACCATCTGGCTTTAGAGAGGCTTGTCTAATGAGAATGATAAATGCCTGCTCAAAGCCTGGTAACTTCTAATGACTTTGGTGGGTACTTTAGACATTCTTTAGCCAGGGCATCTGAAAAACATTAAGGTTCCTTCTTTTAATAATGACTGTTAAAGTTGCATGCCCTATGGTAGTATTAACACCTGGAGCAAAGCAACTGATTTGCACTGGCAATTGGCAATTAAAAAAAATCAAGGAAAACTGAGTGTGTATGGCACATGTGGAAATATGTTCTTTTTTTTGCTTTTACACATGAATTTAGGGCATGTGGATTGTAGGAAGCCACTCTGAACCTTCATTAGAAGAGAATTCATGTAGGAATTGTCAAATCTCATTGGGTGACCTCTGCTCACATATTCTGCTCCTGCATATGAGGGAAGCTATTAGTAAGATCATCTTCTTGTTTTGCCATGTAATAGTTAAGAATCAGCCATGAAGAACACTTCTGATCCATCCTGCTTCTTGTGAAGTGTAAGGTCCAAGTGATTGCACTCAGAAAACTTCCTTTTTTTCAATACATGCATTACCACTTTACAGATCATTTTGTGTGGTTGGGTACAACTACCCTACTTTTTTTCAACTCGGCAGGTCTGATGACTTTTCTTAGGTATTCAAATAAACTTTTATGCTTACTTGCAGATTTTTTGGTGGAAATTCTTCTGTATAAGTAAATTTTGCAAAAATCTTTGAGGATTTTGGTGGTTAGTTTTGTTTGTGTTTTTCCTAAGTAAAAGGGGGGAAACAACAATGTTAATAGGAAATATTACTGCATTGAGATAAAGATATACAATCTCTCTGTCACTCTAGTGCACCTGATTAGTCATAATGCTTGTTATAGACCAGAAGCAATGAGTTTGGATGATACATGCAATCCTCTGGGAAAAGAAGCCAGCAAGTATTTTCCCTCCACAGATCTGCTGAGCAGCGATGATGCAGTCTTACCAGATTAGAAGCCTCTTCTTCTCTTTTTTCTAATGCCAGAGAAGTAGTAGCTGTTAACAGCTCAGCTCTGCAGAGGCACTGCAATGTCTCTGTAAGAATATGCTTTCATTATCATCAGCGTAAACAGCTGAATTGTTTACAGAAAAGTGAGAAGGGAAGGGAAAAGAGGGAAAGATCAAATTAGAAACATGCTGAAGCTGAACACAAATCTTGCAGGGACAGGTTTTTGGTTGAAAACTCTTATTTGTAATAATGGGTCCTGTATTCATAGCTCCAAGTTAGAACAGGATGAACAGCTGATGTTCACTGTAGATGCTGGAGAAAAAAAATGATCCTGAAACAAAGAATGGGCTTGAAGCAAAGATTTAATAATTAATTGTTGCTCAGTTTGGTATCAAAGTGAAACATTGGGCTTTAGCTCAGGAGGAGATAAGGAGGGAGTGTGAATGAGAGGGGTGAGATTCTTCTCCTAAGCACTGATTCCCAGGACCCCAGTGGAAATGTGGCAGGGATGAGGTACACAATGCACAGGTATGCACAACATGGTATTTTGGGGCATCTCCAATTTTGGAGAAAGGAGAAAGGATTACCTGGCATATTAGAAGAGTTTGAGATGGTTGCTAATGGAGGTTGAAAGATCATCTTAGATCTCCCTAGAGAATCAATATCTAGTTCTAGGTAGCTTTAAAAGGTCCCTATACGAAGTCCTGAGACAGAAAACTAGAAGAATGTACCTTCATAAACCACCTAAATTAAAGAGTATGATTAAGAATGTTAGTATACATTTAAACATGATGGTGGACTCAAACATATCATCTTTGGACTTACTGCTATAAAACATTTGCTATTGTATTTTTCTTCTCAAAATTTCAAGTGGATTTTATAAAGATCCAAAAACCTTTAGGACAAATAAAAGACAATTTTTACAGTCCACGGTAAACTCCCATTGACTGATAGTTGAGAGAGACTAGCTTGGGTTGAATGATTTTTTAAGAATTCAAAAATAATTAATAATTCTCCTGGAACATAAATGAATGTGTCTAGGAATCATATTTTTCCATTTTATTTTGTTTTGCAATAACACTTTCATGTATCATCTGAATTCGGTGAAATGTTGAGAATCTGCGTAAAGTCAGAGGAATTGGTAGTGTTTGTTATGACATTGGGTTGGGATTTTGGGTTGGGGCCAAAACTGGTTTTTGATTGTTTGCAGCTGAGGGTGTTAGAATGAACTGCTTGACCAGGATTGTTCTACAACAAATGCATTCTGGTGGAAATAAGGAGATAATGACAACTAATATCAAGTCCTTCATAGAATGCATTCAGTTTTTTTCTGATGCTCATGAATTGTTAATGAGGAGCCTGTTATTTTATTTGAACTTCTAAATTAATCAAATTCATTTTCTAAATATTTTTGATAAACACTTTTCTTTTTCTAGATTGTTTATAAACAATTAATTGCAAGCACTCCTCAATCAAAATTTCATTGATGTTCATAAATTATATTGCAGCCAATGTTCTGTGAATTGTACATAGAGCTAGGCAAGAAATGTATCTTCTATCTTTGTTTGTTTATTTGTTTAAGATATTTAGCAATCCTATTTCCCAGTGAAACTAGGACATTTGGAAATTTCTCACAAAAGAATAACTAGGCTGTCACAGTGCCCAAATTGTTTCCTAGACTGGGTAATTCCTACATGGAACAACTTTTTGCTCATCATATTTTTGAATTGTAGACAATCATTTGTAATATTGATGCTTTGGCGTTTCTCTGTCTTGCATTTTGATATAGAGTCTTGAAACCAAGAAATCTTGATGATCATTTTACTATCACCAGGAAACATAATGAAAAAATATTTTGGCTTAAGCAAACTATATCCTATATCTAGGAAAGTGGTTTTGATGTGGTTTGATATTATTCTGGTTAGAATTAGCTCTACTAATTCTAATCAGAATAATAGAATCATAGTATCACAGACTGGTTTGGGTTGGAAGGGACGTCAAAGATCATCTTGTTCCAACCTCCTGCCATGGGCAAGGACACCTTTCACAAGCCCAAGTTGCCCAAATCCCCATCCAATCTGTCCTTGAACACTGCCAGTGATCCAGGTGTAGCCACAGCTTCTCTGGGCAACCTGTGCCAGGGCCTCACCACCCTCACAGTAAAGAATTTTTTTCTTACTGTCTCATCTCAATCTCCTCTCTTTCAGTTTAAAGCCATTACCTCTCATCCTATCATTTTCTCCCATTTTAACCAGTTCTCCCCAGCTTTCCTATAGCCCCTTCAGGTTATGGAAGACTACTCTAAGGTCTCCCTGAAACGTTCCCTTCTCCAGCTGAACAAGCCCAACTCTCTCAGCCTGTTTTCACAAGAGAGATGCTCCACCCCTCTGATCATCTTCATGCCCCCCACTGTGGACTCATTCTAACAGCTCCATGTCCTCCCTGTACTGGGGACCCCAGAGCTGGATGCAGTACTACGGGTCTCACATTTTAAAATAAGAATGGTATAAAATTCTCAGATCAAATAAAATAAACCAATTGTTATTTCTTCAGTTCAGCCTTCAGAGAATAAACCAGACTGACTGTTTGGCAGTGGAGAAAAAAAAAAATCTTAGCCAGTAAAAAACTTTCTATTTGCCTACAGCTACAATTTTTGTACCCATGATTGAGACAGGTGAGGTAGGATTCATCTGGCAACAAGGAGCTGTTTAAAACCAAGGTTGCCAACTGAGGTGTTTCCTAAAAGACGTTATTTGTCTTATCTTAAGGTAGATGTCTGGAATAGGGAGACTGTAGGTGGCATGACAGTGTTTTGAACACAAACCTGCTAGTATTATCTGAAATGGTCATTTATATGTCTTTTGCATTAGTGGATAAGCTCTTAAGAGTCTTTTTGCCAGAATAAATGTTCTCATTTGCAAGTCCCTTAATCTCATGCTCTGTGATTTCTTTTAATATCCATTTAGAATGAAGCATTTCTTTGAATGCCCCTTCCAGCCAATTTCTTCTCTAAATGGCTCATGGAAAGGAGGGGTCACGGTGTGTTTGATGTTGGGAAGAATTGTGGGCTGGCTAAAGCCTTTGAGATGGAACAACTAACTTTTAAGACATTCATGCCAAGAAGCACCAAGTATTTCTAATCTCTAAAGCTTTTATGTTATTAAAACATACAGTAACAAGCTACCATGACATAACTCTTTACATAGAGGATACTTGGAGTGAGGAAGATTAAATGAAAGACTTAAAAGAAATCAGTCACTTTCCCCTACCCATATTGTCCTTGCAGGGTAGGTCTTTTTCTTTCTCACAGTACTTGTGGATGTAAGGAAATTCCCCTGTATTCTCAGGATCCTTAGGAAAGCCTCCTTTCCATCACTTTTCTAATTTTATTTCAGATATGTTGTGTGCTGTCAGCAACCCTCCAGCTATGTTCAGGAGTTTCCTGTTCCGCATTTGGACTCACTGTGTATTTATAAATCCTTTTTTGTCCTATTACATTCCAGAAGCCTCACTCAACTGTGATTACTCCGTTATTCTCCAGGAGGAGAATTTTGAAACAAACCACAGTGTGTAATTAGCAGAGACCGGAGACCAATGAAATTGCTGTACCATCTTAATGTAGATCTGAAAGCAAGTCATGATTTGCTGTTATATTTGTCAGTCCTTTAAGTTTTTCCTAAAATATCCATCATCAGTATACTCAGGCAAGTACTTTGCTTTATTCTGCAGCTTGCAAGGCCTGTGCTTTTGCACAGCCGTAGCCAAACTTGCAGCTGCAGTACATCCCCTTGCAAGTAAAAATACAGACATAGCCAAACGTACAGGCACACAAATATATACGTGTACATGCCTGCCATGCAGTTTTTCAGGAGCAGGGTATGTGAGACTTGAAATCATCCATGATTGCCAAGACAAGTCAACAGAAAATAGTGACCCTGATATTTTTCAGTTCTTCATTACTACCCAGGTGGTTCTACTGCTGTTTGGAGATATGTTATAATTCACTTGACACTTTATGCTTTATCAAAGGAAATATAGAATCATATTTGATTTCATTGCTGAATAAAAAAATAAGAGATTAACAGGATTTTTCTAAGGAATTTCTAAGAAGTTCTATAGCTGACAAGAAGACAGACTGCCAACAAGTTACAAATCAAGATTTCTATAGGTTAATTCTTAGCTCATCGGCCTTAGAAGAGATGGGTTTGTTTGAAACCCCAAAACTCAGTATATTCTGACAACATGTAGTTTCCTCTATTTTTCCTAGGAATTAAATGTTAACACCCAAGGGCACACGAACAGTGAGAATGAATCTTTGCACGTGTCCATTCCTGGTTGAAAGAGTCAAGAGGAGGAAGAGCATGAAAAGACATTACATTTCTCTGTTTGCCTAACTTGAGTCCCTGGGATGGTAAGTGGCAAATTGTTGTTTGGAAGAACATAGGTGTTGTAAACAAACATGTGAACTGTGTGACGGTCAGAAACTGAAAAAAGAGCAAATTAGCAGTAAGACCTCCCCCCTTTCTTTCAGAGAAAAAAAAAAAAAAAGAGACAGACAAGAGATTGCAGTGTTTGTCTTTCTCAAGGCAGAAACATACATAAGGAAGTGGGTGTTTGTTTCCTTATATTTAGCTGGAAGCTAAAGGAGCCAAAACCAGATTGTTCTTTCTATAATTGCAGTATATAGCTGGCTGCCTTTTGCTACTTCTGTGTGACACTACAGATGTTTTATTAAGTGAATTGTAATATCCTCTCGCCTTGAGAGTCCAACATCATGTGATGAAATGTTCTCCCTTTTATGTTTTTTCGGGTTCTTTTTGCCCTTTTATTCATTTAAATGCTTAGATGGGTGGTTTGAATAAGTCAAGAGTGCTACCTTTTTATGCACTTTCTGTCTTGTACCCTATGTTAATCTCTTTCTACTGAGTAATAGGAGGTAGTCTTTTGCATTAATAGATTTGTGCATAATAATCCTCCTCTGAGGCACAAGGATGGGTGGGTTAGCAGATATCTGTTACAGGTCCTTTTCTAGAGTTGCAGGAAGGTGTTTTTTAGATTGTTTACTATTCAAGACATTCCTGATATCTGTATCATGATGGACACAATAGCAACATCATTTGTTTAAGAATCTCATCTGTCTTCATTTTTAAAGGCAGGATTTTAAGGGAGAGTGGAGATTTTTCACCATACCAGCTGATAGAGCTGGAGAGAAATTGTTGTTTTGTTATGCTCAAAAGTTCGTTGGGTCTCTGACTCACCAGGGTTCTGAATGTGAAGCCTGCCCAATTTTTTTGTTTGTCTCTATTGTTTGGTTTAGTAAGAGATACCACATGTCTGTAACCCTTCTGCCTTAGGCCAGGGTGGCTGCTACATATTTATTTTATTGTTGGTGTTTTCTGGCTTATTTGTACACAGTGACTTGTCTGCAGAGGATTTGGCTGCCACTGGTGAGTGAATCATCTGGAATATCGTGGGCAGTTGTGGGTTCTCTGTTTCAAGGAGAACAGGCATAAAATTGAATATAGGAAGTGCCACCTAAACGTGATGAAGAACGTCTTTACTGTGAGGGTGGCAGAGCCCCGGGACATGCTGCCCAGAGAGGTTGTGGACTCTCCATCTTGGGATATTCAAAACCTTTCTGGATGCTGTCCTGTGAAACCTTCTCTAGGTGATCCTGCTGTAGCAGGGGTGTAGGACTAGATGTTCTCCAGGGGCCCCTGCCAACTCCTGAATTCTGCCATTCCGTGATTCAGCAAGTCTCTTCTCATTGGTTACCTATTTGTTCTCTTCATTGCAATTTTCATCAGCTTATATACAAGTCCTTCTTTAAAACCTTCTTGTCTTTGTGACGTAGGATATAATTCCTCTAAATATAATATTTCATTTTACTTTCATTATGCTTGCTTTTTTTTTCCCTGTAGAAAAGCTATCTAAATGGTCTTCCCTGCTTTCATTCTATCAGTTTTAATATATTGCTGAAAAGATTAAAATAATTCATCTTGTTCTCCATGTAAGTCACTGAGTCATCCAGCTATTGAGCTATCATGGTTCTTATGCCAGTTTTGAGCTTGTCCAGAATTGGGAGCATAGACAATTTTTATAACATGCTCCTTTATAATGAAAGGTCTATTGAAAACTACTTGGCAAGGAAGCAGTTCTGTAGGATTTCCAAACACATAAAGGACCATCATCTGATCCTGATTAGTCCAATCTGTCAGCCTAAGCCTATGTCCACTGAAAGCGTAACAAAAAATCCTATAGTTCAAAACCTCATGCTAAAATTAAGGACTTGGTCTGACTGTAAAAAAGCATGTAAACAAAACTGCTCTGCCCATGAGAAATCCCACCAACATTGATGGGGGGAAGGGGTTATTTCTAAGACAGTTTGGTTATACGTCACAATTTGGTGAAGAGAATAAGCTGTTTGACAGTAAAACAACACAGAGCCTGATCGGCCTGCAGGAAATAAACAAGCTCCATCTCTCTGTGAAGCTGTGCAGGGCAAAGCTAAGCAGCACTGGGAAATCCCGGGCTTCAGATCTGGATGCATGTTGGGTGTAGGGCTCTGGAAGCAGAAAGCTGAGCTAACTCAGCTGTGACACAAGAGATCACTGGCGTGAAGAGCACATGCTTCTGAGAACAGCTCAGCAGTGCATGTGGGTGGCAGCTTGCAAATGGATGAGAATCACAGAATCACAGAATCACAGAATCTTAGGGGTTGGAAGGGACCTCAAGAGATCTTCGGGTCCAACCCCCCTGCCAAAGCAGGCTCCCTATCTCATATTACATAGATAGGCGTCCAGACGAGACTTGAATATCTCCAGAGAAGGAGACTCCACCACCTCCCTGGGCAGCCTATTCCACTGCTCTGTCACCCTCACTGTGAAAAAGTTCTTCCGCATGTTGGTGCGGAACTTCCTGTGCTCCAGCTTACAGCCATTGCCCCTAGTCCTGTCCCCACTGACCACTGAAAAGGGGCTGGCCAATTCCCCCTGCCACCCATGTCTAAGATACTTGTAAACACTAATTAGGTCCCCCCTAAGTCTTCTTTTTTCCAGGCTGAACAGACCCAGCTCACTCAACCTTTCCTCATAGGGGAGATGTTCCAGACCCCTAATCATCTTTGTCGCCCTTCTCTGGACTCTCTCCAGAAGGTCCCTGTCTTTTCTATACCAGGGAGCCCAGAACTGGACACAGTATTCCAGGTGGGGCCTGACCAACGCGGAGTAGAGGGGGAGGATCACTTCCTTCGACCTGCTGGACACACTCTTCCTGATGCATCCCAGGATCCCATTGGCTCTCTTGGCCACCAGGGCACACTGCTGGCTCATAGCCAACCTGTCATCCACCAGGACCCCTAGGTCCTTCTCCATAGAGCTCTTCTCCAACAGGTCATCCCCCAGCCTGTACTGATACAGTCGGTTATTCCTCCCCAGGTGCAAGACTTTACACTTGCTTTTGTTGAATTTCATTAGATTTCTCCCTGCCCAGCTCTCCAGTCTGTCCAGGTCTCGCTGGATGGCAGCGCAGTGTTCCTGCGTGTCAGCCACTCCTCCCAGTTTTGTATCATCGGCATACTTGCTGAGGGTGGATGCTATTCCCTCATCAAGGTCGTCAATGAAGATATTAAACAGGACTGGACCCAACACTGAGCCCTGGGGAACACCGCTAGTCACAGGCCTCCATTCAGATTCTACTCCACTGATCATGACCCTCTGAGCCCGGTCTGACAGCCAGTTCTCAACCCACCTCACTGTCCACTCGTCTATCCCTTGTTTCCTCAGCTTCTCTATCAGGATGTTGTGGGAGACAGTATCGAAAGCCTTGCTAAAGTCGAGGTAGATGACATCCACTGCTCTCCCTCCATCCACCCAGTTGGTAATAACATCATAGAAGGCTATGAGATTGGTCGAGCACGATCTCCCCTTGGTGAATCCATGCTGACTATTCCTCATGACCTTCTTCTCTTCCAGTTGTTTGGAGATGGCATCCAAAACAAGCTGTTCCATCACCTTTCCAGGGACAGAGGTGAGGCTGACTGGCCTATAGTTACTGGGATCCTCCTTCTTGCCTTTTTTAAAGACTGGAGTGACATTGGCTATCCTCCAATCTTCAGGCACTTCTCCTGTAGTCCAGGATCTGTCAAAGATGATAGAGAGCGGCTCCGCAATCACCTCCGCCAGCTCTCTCAGCACACGTGGGTGTATCCCATCCGGGCCCATGGATTTGTGTGCATCCATTCCTTTGAGTCGCTCCTGGACCACCCCTACCTCTACTAGAGGGGAGCCATTCGTTCCCCAACCACTCGTTCCCCAACCACTCCTACTTACATCTGGGATATGTGAGTCCTGAGAAGCCTTCGGAGTAAAGACCGA
Source organism: Laterallus jamaicensis coturniculus (assembly GCA_022605575.1). NCBI lineage: Eukaryota > Metazoa > Chordata > Aves > Gruiformes > Rallidae > Laterallus > Laterallus jamaicensis. The sequence goes on from JAKCOX010000012.1 coordinate 19,783,560, forward strand.
GGCAAAGAAGACATTAAGTATCTCCACCTTCTCATCATCTCCCGTCACCAAGACACCCGCCTCATTCAACAAGGGACCTACATTATCCCTGGTCATCCTTTTACTATTTACATACCTGAAAAAGCTCTTTTTGTTGTCCTTTATGTCCCTTGCCAGCTTAATTTCTAAGCAGGCCTTAGCCTTCCTAGTTGCATCCCTACAGGCCCTGGCCACATCCTTATATTCATCCCATGATCTCAGACCCTGTTTCCACAGTTTATAGGTCTTCTGCTTCCCTTTGAGTTTACTCATAAGTTCCCTGCTTATCCACGCAGGTCTTCTACCTCTCTTTCCCGATTTCTTACTCAAAGGGATGCACCTATTCTGTGCTTGGAAGAAGTGCTGTTTGAATGTTAGCCAGCACTCGCAGGCTCCCATTCCTTCAAACAGAGCAGCCCATGGGATAGCCCCTATTTGATTTCGGAGGAGATCAAAGTTAGCTCTTCCAAAATTCAGGGTAGCTATCCTACTTTTTGGCTTGCCTCTTCCACTCAGGATCTTGAACTCGACCATTTCATGGTCGCTTTGTCCTAAGCTGCCCCCGACCTTCACTTCACTGACGAGCCCGTCCTTGTTAGTAAAAACAAGGTCAAGCATCCGCCCTCCCCTAGTAGGTTCCTGCACCATCTGTATCAGGAAGTTGTCTTCCATATACTGCAGAAATTGTCTGGACTGCATACGACTGGCCGTATTGCTTGCCCAGCAAATATCTGGGTAGTTGAAGTCCCCCATAAGGACCAGCGCCTGCGATCTTGAGGCTACTTCCAATTGCTTATAAAATTCATTATCAACCCGCTCCTCTTGATCAGGGGGCCTGTAGTACACGCCCACGACTATGTCACCCAAACTGGCCTGCCTTTTAATTCTTACCCACAAGCTCTCGACAAACGGTTCATCCCTACCCAGGTGGAGCTCAATACATTCTAGGTGCTCTCTAACATAAAGAGCAACTCCTCCACCTCGTCTCCCTAGTCTATCTTTCCTAAAAAGCACGTAGCCATCCATGGTAGCGTGCCAGTCATCCAGGCTGTCCCACCACGTCTCAGTGATCGCAATGAGATCGTGGCCCTGTGACCGCACAAAGATCTCTAATTCTTCTTGTTTGTTCCCCATGCTACGTGCGTTTGTGTATAGGCATTTTAGTGGGGCAGCAGATCCAGATATCCCCAACAGCTCACTGCGAGATTTTCGATAGGGGGTGGGCAAAAACTGCTCCACCGAGGAGTTCATGGGGTAGTCCACAGAGTTACCCCTACTCTCGTGTGGAGCAACATCCCCAAGTCTGCAATTGTGCTGTTGGCATTTATCTATTTCCCCCAGCAACTCGTGCTGTGTCTCCCAAAGCATCTGCCTTACCCCAGCAGCCTTTGTAATATCCCCTTCCCCCTTCCTAACTAGTTTAAAGCCCTATCAATGAGCCCTGCCATCTCCTGAGCAAGGATCCGCTTTCCTCTATGGGACAGGTAAGCCCCATTAGCAGTACTCATGTCCGGAGCAGAGTACACCATCCCTTGGTCAAAAAACCCAAATTTCTTGTGTAGGCACCAGCCTTTCAACCACTGATTCAATTCATGGGTTCTTCTGACCTGCTCCGAACCCCACCTCCCACAAGTGGGAATAGAAGAAAATATTATTTGGGCACCCGCCCCCCCAACAAAGCGACCTAGGTCACGAAATTCACTCTTGATAGTGCGCAGGCTACACTTCATGATTGCATCTTTACCTGCTTGAACTATCAAGAGTGGATAATAATCAGAGGGACTAACCAGCCCTGGGAGCCTTCTGGTAATATCCCTGATCCTGGCACCAGGAATGCAGCACACCTCCCTACGTGTAGGGTCTGGTCTGCATATGGGGCCCTCCGTCCCACTAAGGAGGGAATCCCCAACTACAACTACTCTTCTTACTCGCTTTTCTGAGGCCGTCACAAGGCGTGCAGATACTCTCCTTGCTCTGGGCTTTTGCTTCCTCTGAGGTAGAGGGATTGTATTCGTCTCCTCACATACCTCACCTTCAACTCCCAGGGCCCCATATCTGTTGCTTATGGGGACCTGAGGGGGTGGGGTAGGGAGGCAGGGGGAGTGTCTACGGCAGCGAGTAGGGACTACCTTCCAGCCCTCCTCAGGGTGTGGGTTGCTCCCATTTACCTGGCTAGGGCAGGGCAGGGGGACCGCCTTCAGTAGTGTGGAATCTTCCTGGCACTCTTCCCTCTTGGATGCCAGGGAGCTACTCCACCAGTCAATTTCCATCTCGCATTCTCGAATGGCTTTCAGCCTTTCAAGCTCTTCTCGCTCCCTTTCCCGAATGGCTTTCAGCCTTTCGAGCTCTTCTCGCTCCCTTTCCCGAATGGCTTTCAGCCTTTCGAGCTCTTCTCGCTCCCTTTCCCGAATGGCTTTCAGCCTTTTGAGCTCTTCACGCTCCCTTTCCCGAATGGCTTTTACCCTCGCAAGCTCATCCTCTAGCCTAGCAACTAAGCAGAGGAGGTCATCCACCTGCTCACACCTCACACAGGTGAGGCCCTTGCCTCTTTCCCTTGGCAGCAGTAGACTCAGACATTCCCTGCAGCCAGTGACCTGGACCGAGGCATCCCTAGCCACGTCCCTCATTGGGGTTGCCCCAAATTTGTAGGGGGATGGTCTCCGCCTGGTAGACACCATGGTTCAAATATCTGGAAAAAAAAAAAAAAGAGGTCCAAGAGCACAAACAACTGATGTTAGTAGTGTTTGGATCACTATTTAAAATCAATTTTGAATAAATTGCTGTTTCTTTTGTCATCCTTGATGGAGATCAGGTCATCCTTTTGGCAGATGCAGCACACACTGAATGCAGTTATATATGTATATTAAGAAGTACTTTCAGCTGGTGAATATGTCTCCATATTATCTTTGTATTCCCATGATACTATGAGCAGCCCATGATGCTGATGCAGACAGAACATGCACAGGAAAGGATCGTTCTTTCCTTTTCCTGTCTCTCACAGTAAATACCAACTAATGCCTTGGACGGAGACAAGAGACTGAGTCAGCTAGGTCTTTGGTCTAATCCAGGTGACAAAATAGTGATTTACGGTTTTTTTTAAGACATAACTAATAAGACTAGAATTTTGGATAGCCCATACTGGCTTGGGAGGCAAAGTCTTATTCCTAAATCTGGTTATAACTGTTCAAGTCAACAGTATGTCTGTGCTTGCTGACCAATACCATCCCACTCCATCCCTAGGGCTATTTTGCTGAATGGAGCTTTGTCTGTCTGTACCTGGTGGCATGCTATGCTGGCAGGAACTTCTAGACTTAGAAGATCCTTGTGGCTTAGCCCCAGTTGGCAACCAAGCACCACACAGCCACTCACCCCCACCCTTCAAGGGGATGGGGAGAAGAATGGAAAAAACCCCTTGTTTATATAAAGACAGTTTAACAGAAAAACAAAGGAAGAGAAAAACAGCAACAGTAGCAAGAGCAGCAGTAGTACTATAAGTAGTAGCAGTAGTAATAACAATAAACAATAATGAAAAACAAGTGATGTACAAATACAATTGCTCACTACATGCAGAAAAAAAACCCAAAGTGATGTTCAGTCTGTTTCCAAACTCGTGGCTCACTTCCCTAGTTACATCTGAGCATGGTGTTCTATGGTGAGAAATATCCCTTTGGCAACTCTGGTTCACCTGTCATGGTTGTGCTCTCCCAGCTTCTTGTGCACCTGGCAGTGTGAGAACCTGAAAAGTCTGTGACTTAGTGTAGACATGACAACTGCTTAGCAACAATTAAATCATCAGTATGTTATTGACATCATACTTATACTAAATCTGAAACACAACACTGCACCAGCTACTAGGAAGAAATTTATCTCTTATCTCATCCAAACCCAGGATAAGCCCACATGCTTCTTTGTCCACGAAAGGCTTCCAGAGTTGTTTTCTGATTGGAGAACCAAAAAGATATAACTATTTGAATTAGTGGACTGTGGTGGTCTGTGCTTAATATATAACAAAAGCTGAACCATCTGCACCAAACCCACCAGTAGCAAAATGCTAGTTTGAATATCCATGGGATATTGAAGATTTTCAAAAACTCTTATAAGATCTGTTTTATTCCCCGTTGTACTGGACAGGAAAACCTCATACAAGTACCCACTTAAGCTCATGATCATCGATATTATTGAATCATAGACTGATATCATAAAATACACTAAAGCGAAGTACGGAAGCAAGTCCGAGAGCCGCAGCCCTGAGATGGTAAAGAGTCCTGCCAGGATTACATGCAGCATGCAACGGTTTGAGTACCACACCCATGACCACATCCTTGTGAATAAATCCCACAGCTTTGTGACCAGAGACTGCTTAAATAACAGTGCTTATCACAACTCTATCTTAATTGCAATTGGGTTATAGTCAAATCTATCATTATCCTGACCTTTTGCCCTCCTTGTGCCCCACATTGGGTGCCAAAAATTTGTGGTGGTTTAACCTCAGCTGAGAGCTGGGTTCCACAAAGTTACCTGTCTCTTTAAGAGAGAGGGGGGAGCAAGCGGAAAAGCCGTAGGGTAAAGGAAAGAAAAACCAAAAACTCTGCGGGCTGGGATAAGGATAGGTTACTAAACCAACAGGAAAAGATACAAAGAACAACAGTGATAACACTATTTTAGAACACAGGGCACATGAAACTGGTGACACACAATGCAACCTCTCACCACAACCCATGACTAGGCCGCACCACGCTGAGCTGGCTTGGGACCCGGCTGCTGCCAAGAAGCCGCACCTCACCCCCCAAGTCGAGCGCCGCCCAGAGACCGTGCTTTTGGTGCGCTTTTCTCCTTTATACAGAAAATGACGTAATTGGTATGGAATATTCTCATTGGCCAAACATGGCCAGCTGAAACCAGGACATGGGCTTAATAATGAATACATTGGACACCATTTGCAAAGATGCCCTAAATATTTGGTGAACATCAGGCATCAGAGGAAGAACAAAAACTTAAAAGTCCCTAAAAAGCCAATCTCCCAGCCATTGGCTGGCCTTTTGATAACACAAAAAATTTGGTTGGACAGGCTTCAATGAGACTACTCACAGAGATACACTCTACTCACAGGGTGATGGTCAGTGCATAATTCCATTCAAGTGAATGAGTAACTCCACTCATATGAGACTGCGTAGACTTCCAAAAAGATTTAGGACAATCTTAAATATTGGCTTCCATTGTTCTTGCCTCTTTTGCTTTTATATGAGACTATTCACTGGATATTGGCATCAAATCAGTACTCCTTCCTCCTTCTGGGAAATACTTTTCACAGGAAAACTCTTCTCTTGCTCACCTTGTCCCCAAGCCCTTGTACCGATTAAGGGTGTTGGGTTTTACAATAGTAAGAGCTCTGTATTTCTTTAGTTATAAAAACCCAAGGGGCAAAATTGTCTGACTTTCATGGATGTGAGATATCATTCATGGTCATCATAAGTGATAAATAATCATGTTTTAAACCCACTTGATAGACAAAGGTCCTTCAATGGAATTGAGGGAATTGTCTTTCTATCAATAAATGTGAAGGACATCTTAACATTTCAAGAGATACAGCAGGGTATCCAGTGCACAAGGCACATGGGCAGACACATGGATTTACATATATTACACGTATATGGTATCACTATATTGTATTATATTTAAGAAAGTGACAGGTATGACTTATTTACCTGCTATGGGCCATGCTCACATTCCTCTAGCTTATAATGTTCTTGCTTGTAGGTTAGTGCGGTTCGTAATGGTAAATGATTTTTAGTTCAGTAGTTGCAAACTTTGATCCCAATATCAGACGAAATCTCAAATGCACGTAACAAAGCTGCCACTATTTTTAGACTGCAGTAATTCTTTTATAAGGAGACAATTCTTGTACAGTGTATATTAACTCCTCAGAAAGCCTTTCCACGTGGTAAAATAGATTTGGAGAACAAAAGCCCTGAACATTGCAACTTGAATAAGAAGACGGTCTTTTATTGTTAGCTTTGAAGCACTGAACAATGTCTGTGACTTGTTCTGCAGAAGAGAAAGGGAGAAATAGAGACTTTCACCTCCATTTACATTCTAATATTGTCTCAAAATAGAATTTCTCTCTGGCCCTGAAGTAAATACCATGTGGTAGCTTGAGGATATTGCTTTAATTTATGTGGCTGGTGACAAGAGAATTAGGCACAAACAGTTTCCTTTCTCAGATGTTTGTTGCCATGGCTTGGGTGGGGGTTGATTTGGAATCGTCAGTAAGGTGAAACCTTCCATGGTAAAAGAGGCTGCTCTGGCCTGACAAATCACTTAGATTCTCATTAGTAAAATGATAACCTGGCCTGGCTGGCTTTAACAGCAGCCTTTCTCAGGTGGTGAATCCCATGCTGAATGAATGGGCGTCGCTTGCCATCAGACAGTCATATCAGAGAGAGGAGCTAGTAGTGGTGGTGATGGCAGGGGGAGGGTGCAGAAGGGGCTGCTTGCATGGGAAGATGTGGCAGATAATAAAGTATCACCTGGGTGTGGGGTGTTGTCCTGCTATTTAGTTTCCTGACAGATCATTTGGTTCTCATAATTTGTTTATTAGCAAACAGAAAACCCAGTGGAAGAGGGAGAAAGAGCTCCAAGAGGAAATCTATTTACTGGCAGTGGCATTTGTGGTTTGGGTTTTGTTGCAGCTGAATTCTTTTTACTCCCAACACACATTTGCATACTCTGTCTTTTGCAGACTATCTGCTTTATATCTACCTGCAGCTATTTAGCCCTGTGTGTATGTATCTGAACTGCTGTCATGTTGCATCTAGCTGGCAGCAGTGGGACAAAGCAAAAATCTGAAGAACTGTCTGCCCTTTCCTTACTGTGGCAATCTATGGACTGTTTGGCTATTATTAAAGTTGTCAGCATGATGCAAGCCGCTCACTGATGTTTTACCAAGGTTATGATTGTTCCCACTTGCCATTACTGTTGGAACAGGCACATCAGGGAAAAGAAGAAACACTTGCATACTGTCTCAGGACTGCTGCTTTTAAGCCAATTTTAATGTGCATGAAAAAAAAAATCTTTATCCTGCATTCTCAATAACAATGCAGTAGGAAGTCTTATGGAAACAGAAAAAGAGTGATCAGGTTATCTCACCATATAATACAGGCTGGATGCAGGCAGCATTTAGTGCTTATTTGTGCTCTGTGGTTAGTACATGAACACTGGTAATCCTGGATATTTTCAAAGCTCAACTCAGGTTTTTCTACTGCACACTGCATGAAAAAATATTGCAGACCCATATACTGGGCAAATCGGGTGCTGTCCAGAAAAGTTGTTTTCAGAATCTCTGGGTCTTCTAAAAACAGTATTTTTTTTTTGCAAATGCCATGTTACCCAGTCAACTAATTTTGGATATATTCAGAAAGTTATGCTAAATGAATGGTTCTCATTCTTATAGCATCAACTTGACAGGCTGGACAACCAGAAGCGTTAAGATTCACATGACTCACTAGTCTATCTCATGTGAGTGTGTTTGTGTAAAAAAAAAGAGCGAGGCTTTGTTTGGACCTGTGCAGAATTGGTGGTCTTGATTGTTCGGCGTGTCAGTGCCTCTCACCCTTGCGATTTGGTTTTGCATGCCTTGCACTGGGACTAGTGAAATGGTAGCACGTATTAGTGAGGAATTAAGAATAGGTTTGGGGAAAATAGTGGAAGGGAAGTAATTCTAGAAAAAAAAAAAAAAGTGCTAATACCTTATGGCCCCATCATCAGTTCTAAGGTAAAGAAAAAAACTCCTACTATCTTGCTTCTCCTCTAGTAATTACTGAACCAGCAGGTTTTTAAATGCATTTCGAAAACATCATCAAAAACCTTCCTTAGCAGTCTCCTGTCAAATGCATTCAGACAATAACTTAGGAAAAAATATAAATCAGTAACTTCTTGGTTGCAGCACTCTCCCTATTCATCGCCAAATTTGGGGGAAAAAAGGAGTAGAAATTTCAGCAGGTTGTCTATAGTTGTACTGGCACAATTCTTTGAGATGAGTTTTGCTCTGTAGATGACAGTTGTACTATGGTTATTGATTTCTGTGGAAATAAGTTCATGTCTCAAAGAGAGGGCCGTGCCATGGAGAGAGAAATTGCCCCGATAACATCTATTATACTGAAATGCTTCAGCCTAGAGTCTGGGGTGTACTTGAACCTTTCTCCGGCTCCATAGGGAAAGGTACTAGATTCAACTGCTGAGCTGTGTCATGGGAGGAAGAGTTTGGCCTGGTTCCAAAGGCAGTGGTGTTAGGGTTGAAATGTGAGCACCATGGATGGTCAGTGAGAGAGCTGAAATGTGGGTGAGATTCATCTGTTGCGTGCTTGAAGTAGGAGACATGACAGGTCCGACAAATAGCTGTTCAGGGAGATTTGATGATAGAGACTCCGTCTTTCTCTTTCTTCACATAGGTGGATCATAAAATACATAGAAGTATGCAGCAGTGAACAGCAAAGAGGCAGAAGGGAAGGTAGTAAATAAATAGAGTGTAGGCTTCTTTGGCCTGAAGACAGTGGATAAAACTGTGAGAATGGCCGTGGTCATCGGCAGGAAAAGAAAAACACTGAAAGCAGGATGAGAGAGGTGATCCTTCACCTCTGCTCAGTGCTGGTGAGACACATCTAGAGTGCTGTGTCCAGGGCTGGGCTACCTGCTGCGAGACAAGCACGGACATATGTGTCCAGCAAAGGACCACTAAAGTGCTTAAAGACTTGGAGCATCTGCCATACAGGGACAGTCTGAGAGCTGGGACTATTTAGCCTGGAGATGATTCAGGGGGATCTCATCAATGTCTATAGGTACTTAAAGGGAGGATGCAAAGAGGATGGAGACAGGCTTTTATCAGTGGTGCCCACAGAAATGAAAAGAGGCAATAGGCACAAACTGAAACACAGGACTGCCATTCAAATGTAAGGAGAAAAACCTTTTTCACTTGGAGGATGACTGAGCAGTCAAACAGTTTGCCCAAGGAGACTGGGTAGTCTCTGTCCCTGGAGAAAATATTCAGTACCCAACTGGACACAGCCTTGAGCTCCTGCTGGCCCTGCCTTGAGCAGGGGCTTGAAGTAGATCTCCAGAGGTCTCCTCCCACCACCATGATTCTGTTATAAGGGGAATTCTAAGATAAGGGGAATTTCTCATAGAAATATGAGTTTTATTCATCAGCTACAAGTACTAGTCCTTCTATGTGTGATGCTATTTTCAATAGTACTTGAATCTCAAAAGTGCTTTGTAGAGTTCATCAGCTTAGGATGAACAGCCTTAGATATCACCCAGAGAGGGCCTACACATCCTCACTTTCTTTTCATTTCAGTATCTAAGACCTTAAATCATGTAGCTTGGCTTGGAGCATTTCACTGATATAAACTGAAGATTAAAAAAGAAAAAGGAAAAAAAAAAGGGTTTTACTTTCCTGAAAATAATATAGGCAGCAGCCTAATGGTTTCTTATTATGTATTGTCATAGAAATTTAGTGCCTACATCTTCCTTAATCCCCCAATGTTTTAAGAATGTGTAAATAATAAAGGAATTTCAATATTCCTTTGGAAGTACTTCTGTGCAATCTAAGAGATGACTATTTCTGACTTGTTCCATAACATTTGATTGATATCAGTCTCTCCCAAATAATTTTATAGGATGTTAACTTGGCTTTATATTAAGATTCTATTAATAAAACATATGTAAGGGGTTAATAAATGATTGATAATTACTTTAAATGTTTTATAGATATGGGACATGCCTTAGTTATAAGTACATCATTGGATGACAATGCTGAGTTTTATAAGACCTTATCAATCAAGCTATTGGACTGCATAAAATGTACATCCATTCTTTACTCATTTTGTTAAATCTCCACTCATGATTTTGTAACCCTTTACTAACCACTTAAAAGTGGATATTTTTTATTAGAGGCATAGCATGGTGTGAGTATAGACACCTCGGACATTTTAGTGTTTTTCATTAAAGACCCCTTTGATGCTAGTTCAGGTGATATCTATGGCATCTGCAGTTGGAGAAGACTGGACAGAAGTCCCCTTCCAGTCCTGAGTACTGAGCTTCTGCTTCTAAACTTCAATGGGCCAAATACAAACGGAACTAATTCCATGAAATCAGCAGACTATCATCAGTTTCTGTAATCTGAATAGTGTCATCTTAACTCCCTTCTAAAGAGACTACAACTTATCCAAAAGACCCTTGTTATTTTCCTTCAATTGATGAAACCATTTACATGTATCATATACTTATTTCTTGTTACACATCAGAGTTTTAAAACTGGAGACAGGAAACTTTTCCCACTTACTATGAAAATGTGATCTGTAATTCAGTAAACCTAGATACACCCTGAACAAGACAGCAGATGTAAAATATAAAGACAATACACTAAAATAAATCAAGTAAACAAATTCTTAACTTAGCCTGAAAACAGTCAGGCACATCTCGTGTTCTTTAAGACAGAATAGATGAAATTTCAGTATTAGTATGCAACATTGGCCCACAGACGTAAAACAAGCAGTGACCTGTCTACAGATGAGAATAATATGTTTGAATGAATTTTGAAGCTTAATTTAGATACCAGCACAGTGCTTCCCATGTACCTTGAATTGTTGCCTCCTGAAGAGAGGTTGGATGGAGAAGGTAAAAGTTGATTTGTTATTCATGGTCATGTCATGCCTGGCCTATGACACAGGCTTTGAAAAATCCCACAGTTGCCATGTACTGAGAACATAGGGCCAGATCCAAAATCATCTCACATATGCTTGGCTTTATTGACCAAGTAGCTACAGGTTAGTCAGTGAGGAACAGCTCTCTTGGAGTCATGGAAAGAAGCTGAAATACTGGGGAGGGGGAAGAAAGCAGCAGAAGCTGATGCCTGCTCTAACTCAGTTTTGCACCAGGTTTTGCTCCATTCACCAACATCAGCTGGAGAAAAGTCTCTGACTGACATTAAGTCCATTAAAATTTGAGTTAAATATATTAAAGAAGCCCTATTAGCAAATTTGAATGAAACCTTCACTATAGATAAGAAGCTGAACCCACAGATATTGCAAAAACAATATACAGCAATAGAGGATTTGTCCCACCAGATGGGAAACAAAATATCAGTAATGACAATTTCCTCTATTTGTGGTCAGCACAAAGCATCAGTTCATTGTTTAGTCATGTGAACACAGAGCAAATTTCAGAAATTTGATAGATTTGATAAGTGGTTAATTTTTTTTTGATCTTTATAAAGCAATCATAACCTGAATTCTCTTGAATTAGTTATTAATTGTTGGAGTTTGTAACTTAAATGGGTTTTCATCTTATACACAGAAGGGTTTGCAGGTTGTGTTAACCAAAAGACGAACCTGCTGTGATGACACCTGTTTATTGGGACTACACAGTTTTTTCAAACTTAATAGCTTTGATTGGCTTCCAGGGGAAGCATCTTCTTGGAAAAAAATAAAAGGTTTGTCTGAATGACTCTCCCACTTCTGTTTTAGTGAAACCCCTAAAACAAATATCTGATAGGTAACTGAGATCCTGGAATGCTACATATGCTGCATTTGGAAAGATCAAAATAGCAAAATAACTTCTTTTAAAAGAGCATAAAAATCCTTACATGGCCCCAGTGCAAATGGAAATCAAGAGCTATCCCATGGCAACAATGCAATGGATTTGCTCAACTGTATTGAATAAGGACTGAATATAAGTGTGCTAGTTTGATTCATTTTGGTTTTTCATTTTTCCTTGCTGTTTAGAGCCAATTAAAGTCTTGAGCCAGGTTCTTAGCTGGCGTGAATCAGTCAAGTAAAATGAAATCAATGAAGCTACATTGATTCATATTCACAGAGGATTTAGTCTGTTCATTGTTGTCAATTGAAAAGGCGTATTTGGCACAGCAGATTTTGGAATATGGGGCAGAAGTATTCACCATAAAAGCATTTTCACATTGTCTCTCTGACCTACAAGAGCATACAGGCATTGGAAGTTTTGTAGATGTCTTTGGCTTCCTTGCATAATGACAAATAAACAAAAGGAACTATAGGGTTGCAAATTAGAGCTCAAGTACTCTCCAGTGTGACATTTTGCAGTTCTACAATGTCTCTGAGCATACCTGCAAACAGAAACTTAGAAGAAAGAACTGTGCAATGGACAGACTATGTCAGTTTGCCGTCCTGATGTCTAAATGTTATCTTGTCTCTTTTCTCTTCAATACAAGAATGAATAGACTCCTGAAGTTCCAATTTGTTATTAATGATCATAATTGGATAGCCTTGTTCTTTGTTATTGGTCTAGATATAATATCAGCTGCTTCTGAGGCTGTGTTGATTTACAGCCACAAGAGCTTCTTGTGGCAATGAGCTCATCGTAAGGTGTGTATTAGACATGTATTTCTATGGATGGGTTTTGAATTCCCAGCAGGTAATTTGCATGTCCTTTTCTTCCCCTTCTGCTTTTTTCTGACTTTATTTTCATTGTGTTATCTCCCATTCACTCAAGCAAATTTTTTTGTGTGTGTGACTCTCTTAAACTCACTCTTTAGACTTGTGCTCATTACTGTGCTCTGAAACTCTTCTAATTTAACCATATTGTTTCTGAGCTATGTGGCCTCCAACACACATGGCCACCCAGAGGTGCTTCTGTTATGTATTCTTTTAAGAACATTAGAATAATTTCCATATTGATTCCTATCAATAATCCTTCTGGATTTTCCAAGTCTGAATTTCATCTCATTCTTGGTCATAGAATCATAGAATCATAGAATGGCATGGGTTGGAAGGGACCCCAAGGATCATAGAGCTCAAACTTCCCTGCCACAGGCAGGGCCACCAACCTCAGGCCTGGAGCTACACAAGGTTGCCCAGGGCCCCATCCAACCTGGCCTTGAACACTTCCAGGGATGGGGCAACCACTACTTCTCTGGGCAGCCTGTTCCAGCACCTCACCACTCTTTCTGTAAAAAAACTTCCCCCTAATATCCAATCTAAACCTTCCCTCCTTCAGCTTTAATCCATTCCCCCTTGTCCTGCCATTATCTGCCCTTTTAAAAACTGATTCCCCTCCTGTTTCTCTGCTCCCTTCAGTTACTGGAAGGCTGCAATGAGGTCCCCCTGCAGCCTTGTCTTCTCCAGGCTGAACAAGACCAGCTCCCTCAGCCTCTCTTTGTAGGGCAGGTGCTCCAGCCCTCTAATCATCTTTGTGGCCTTCCTCTGAACCCTATCCAACAGTTCTACATCTTTCTTGTATTGGGGGCCCCAGATCTGGACACGGTACTCCAGGTGGGGCCTCACGAGGGCTGAGTAGAGAGGGACAATCACCTCCCTGTCCCTGCTGGCCACCCCTCTTCTGATGGAGCCCAGTGTCCATTCACTGCATTCTTTGACTATTAAGTAGTGCAGAATGAAGCTCAATTTTTGGACCATGGAATATAAATACTTATGGATAGAATCAGAACCTTTCTCCACATGATAAATCTTGATTATCATCTTGATGGTTTTGCTTACATCTCTAAGTTTGGTGGTTTATTTATTTAAAAGCATCTGGTGAAACTATCACATTATTGAAATAATTTTTTAAATATTTATTTTGCTTTTTATCAGTGAAATGAATTCTTGGATCCAATGTTTTCTCATTCAGAATAATAACAGTTGTATAATGTGTAAGAGTGGTGAGTCATGTTTTCAGCTTCATTATTATTCATAGACTTCTCCATTAAGTCTTGGGGCAATATTATGAGCTATGCTATGTTAGAAGATCGGTACTTCCAGTGGCATGAGGCTGTGTAACAATGAAAAACTAACACAGTGAAACACGCTGCTTTCCAGTATTGTTCTCTTCAAGGTATTTTCCCTCAAACCCTACATTTGATATAATTTTTGGATGTGTCTGTCACAAACGCTTTATCCCAGTTGGCCAAGTGTGCCAGAAAAGTTAAAGTTTTTCCATGACCCATAGCTGCTAGAAGCAATAAGAGAGGCTTTGATAACAGGCTTACATTATTTTACAAGCACAGAACATAGACAGAACAGCAAGATGGAGTGAGTTAGGCTACAGGATTATAGCTATCATCAAACTTTCAGCACATTGTTGGTCAGTTCAGCTGCCAAGCATCCCTTTAACACAGAGTTTAGATACATTCCTGCTCAGAACTTACAAATTCTTCGTTATGCATAGTGTCTCTTGTTACTTCTGTTTTCCATGACTTTTTTTTTATCTGATCAGACCTGATGATCTCTTGAGGCCCCTTCCAACCCCTATGATTCTGTAATTCGATGGATTATATTGTGATCTCTTCTATCAGAGGTGAGCCATGGGGAGGCAGGATGCAGATGAGTAATAGTTCTTTACGGTTTAAGTGCCATTTCAAGCATATTTTCAGTCCTTGCTCTCCCCTGTATGTACAGACTGCACCTTTCAAGTGCTCTTACAGTGGTACCTGACAAAAGTGACCATAAAAAGCAGCTAGAAGGGTCACTAGCAAGCAGCTTTATTATTTATCACTAACATGACAGATTAATTCAAGAGTGATTTTTATTTATTTTGTATGACACTTGAGCTTTGCCAATAGATTTTTGTACTATTGTGATCACAATAGAAGAGGCTAATGTGATTTTCTAATGTGACATCCTACCTGGTGAGACTGGATATCACCAAAAATGTTCAACATTAAGTCTAGAATTCAGTAAGAACTAACAATTAACATTTGGCTAATAGGAAAAGATCCCAATCAGGGTTTTGAAAAGAAGTATTCTTTCTGAATAAACAGTGTTTGAATTGTGTGTGTGAACCATTTTGCTGATGACTTCTATAGTTGACCAAGAAAAATATGCTACAGATCACTTATCTACTGCGGTTAAATGTGTGGTAACAGGCAACAGAAACTTACCATGGACAACTGTAAGTGTAATAGTCTACTTATATTTGCAAAAGGAATTCAAGAAAGTTTCTAATTGCAGCCCCATAAGGAAACTAGGATGAGAAAGGATAAAGGAATGTGATAAATAACTCACTAAGAGATAAGAAACAAAGTAGGAATAAATGATCATTTGTCATAGGGAAGGAAAATTACTCCAAAAAAATCCTACAGGGACTTATGCTGGGGCCTGTATGTCCCCCATTTATAAATGTTCTGGTAAAAGGGTTGAGCAATGAAGTGACAGAGTTTGCTGACAATACAGATTTATTCAAGGCTGTGGGTTGACTACAAAATTGAGGAATCCCTTTCCTTTATGAATGACCATGAGAAAACTTGGCAATTTGGATCTGATTCAGTTACAGACATAGGGAAGAGGTGGATTCCAGATTTTCAAATATGATGATAGTCTGAACTGACTAACACTCAAAAGTGAAATTTTTGTGAATAAGGTGGTTAAGTATATGGAACCCCATCTCAGGGTTGAGTAGTAGTAAAAGAATACACAGAAAATGAGAAGGTAGGAACTTGTCAGACAAGAAAGCAAAAGAAAGCAGAGAAAGCTTTTGTGTGATTGCAGAAATCCAGAATTTGCACTGATCTTCAGCATGGTGTCATCTTCAGTAGCTTCCATAGTTTTTAGTAATAGCTTTGATTCGATATATCTTGCAGTTGTTGACAATGTAGTTACACCACAGTTGACAGTATGGCACTCCATTTGTGATTTGAAGGACTAGGATAAGCCAGTACAGCTATTTGCCTTCAGTGTAGAGATTTCCTGGCCCATCTGCTTTAAGAACCAGCCAGTGAGTGGACTGAAAGTATTCCCTGCATTGGCTGGCTTGTGAGTGAGTGACAGTGGTTTTAGAAGTGCCTTTTTACAACACGTGAATCAAGATTATCAAATGCTACTTGAATTTAAGATCTTGAAAACAAGTAAAAGGAGGTGCTTATAGTCACGCAACATGAACTTAAGGTGTATAATGTGTTGCCAAAGGCTGTTGCAGATGCTAAACATTTACATAAACACTAAATATTTCAATGGGTTGCATGGATAAATTCATGGAAGAAAAACATTCATAGCTATTATAAAGACAGTATCTTTGGCTCAAGGGCTTCCTATGTTACAGATTGTGGAGCACTAGAAGAATCTTCTGGAGAGTTGTGTTGACGATTGCTCTGACTTTTAACTATTTCACAGTCACCTGCAATGTCACTCCTGGAGATAGGATGTAAGGCTAGTAGGGACCTCAGCGTGACCCAAGGCATCTGTTGTTTTGCCAGCTCACCACATGGCAATGGTTTTGAGTATTTATACTCAGGGCTACGCAGAGATGTGCAAAGGGCCATGAATTAACTCCTAGCAGCACTCTACCCTTTGTTCAGTGCCCTTTTTGGACTCTGCTGCTGTGCTGTGGTAGATACCACCAGTAATTGTTATTATTTTGCCTAATAAAGCAGGACTGCATTTCCATGTCTTATTACTGTGTTTAAGACCCTATATTGACGGAGATTTATGTTTTTTATTGTCCTGGTGGGGGTATGGGAAGACATGCAGCCTTTCATTCACAGCTTATTTTGCTTCTTATACCTCTGTCCAGTTTTCTTACCATAGACATATTTGTACCATTAAGAACATTGTAAAAAATGCCCGTTAACAAACATGTGAGCACACACTTAAAACGCTGATTACATCACTTTTAAAAAGTGAGGACATGAACAAGGAAAGATAAGTGGTTGACATCCACGGAGGTCAAACTCCTAGGAAGCAGAGATAGTAAAGGTTAAAAAGTGCTACATGCTACCCTCAGAAAATTATTCATTCAACTCACCAAATCACAGATGGCAAATGCCACTGAGGACTTCCTGGAGGTCCTGTTTTAAATACAAAAGGATGAGTCTGGAAGCTATTCCTATTGGTCCTTGGCTTACTCTCTCCATTTGAACCACTTCTGCATCACGTATAATGTTGTGCAGCCCTGGCCTGTCTTGGAATAAGTCCTGTCTTAATTCAGCATTAAGGGAGAGGAGAGCACTTGCTGAGATGACCACTAGAGGTGTTGAGAGAATTGTATCTTTTATTTACAGTGTAGCAGTATGATAAAACAAAGGAAATGCTTAAAAAATGTCAAGGAAGCAACTAGGTATGTGAAAGAAGGGCCATCAGAAATAACAGTAATGCAAAGCTGAGCACTTCATAGTGAATGCAAATCCTTAGAGGGAGAATAAATATCCTTGGTTCAATTGTAGGCGTTCTCAGGCTACATAACCCAATGGGAATGTGACTAGTTTGTTCTGGGTGAGTGAGCATGGCACTTCATGAGGATTTTATAGAGAAAAACTCCAAAGGGGATGTGCCTGGAGTAAGATTATATGTCTCATTGAGTCCTGGTTCAGCACAAGAGCTCACTTGGTATAGAGTTATATGCAGTGACCTGATTTCTTTACTGTGCTGCTTTTGTCATGTAGATCTTATTGAAGCAGAGCCTTTCCTACCTTGTCTCTGCGGACTTGTCTTGGTGGAGGTGGAGAGAGATAAATTCTATTTTTTTGCTATCTGAAGTGACAGCTATGATCAATGAACAACTTGTTCATAAACCCAAAATTGTGAGTCTGTGCTGGGAATGGCTTACTGTTTATGAAAGTCCTTTAAAGAGTCTTATACATCTCAAGCTGTACATTCATGGCACCCAAGTTGTCTTCTGCTGCAAGTATTGTTAAAATAGACATATTTACTCTTAGAATTATTTGTTTGTATATTGCCAATTACGCATAGGAGTCAAGTGCAGTTTATGCCTGTAGCAATCAGTAACACCTGGAAGCAAAGTGTTAAATTTATTGTCAAAAGGGTCCCGTAAAATTACCTGATTTCCCATACAGAATCATAGAATCACAGAATGGTTTGGGTTGGAAGTGACCTCAAAGATTATGCTGTTCCTAACCCCCTGACATGGGCAGGGACACTCTCCATGAGACAAGGTCACCCAAAGCCCCATCCAACCTCGGCTTGGACACTGCTAGGGAGGGGACAGCCACAGTTTCTTTGGGCAACCTGTGTCAGTGCCTCACTGCCCTCAAAGGGAAGTTTTTCTTCCTTATATCTAGTCTAAATCTACTCTCTTTTTAGTTTATAGCCATTACCCCTTGTTCTATCATTACATGCCCTTGTAAAAAGTCCCTCTCCAGCTTTTCTGCAGGCTCCCTTCAAGTACTCTTCTCCAGGCTGGACAAGCCCAACTGTCTCAGCCCTTCTTCATGGGAGAGGTGATTCAGACCTCTGAACATCTTAGTGGCCTTCTCTGGACTCACTCCAACAACTCCTTCTATGTCTTGTACTGGGGATCCCAGAGCTTGACACAGTTCTACAGATGGAGTCTCACTAGGGTGGGATAGAGAAATAGACTGAAACTTTTGTTTGAAGGGTTCCTGTACAAAGTCCATAATTTCTGGTTAAGTAGCCAGAAGACATGTAGAAATAAATATTCAGCTAAATCTATTTCCCCAAATGAAATCTGTGTGGGGAGATGAAAGTTATTTCTGATTAAGAAGAACCTTCCATCTTGGTAAGACTGGAACATTTCTCCTGTGCTTTCTTTATTTAGTGTTACTTTAAGAGCACTTCAGATGCTTTCTGGATCACGTAGTCAAAGTTGCACCTTTGTATTACATGCCTGAGAGAAATTAACAAGAGCACAAGAGCAGTCAACTTTCCATTCCTCTCAGTATAGGTGAGACCATTCAAAATCTGGAGTACTGTGTCCAGATTTGTGCTCCTCAGCACAAGGAAGACAGGGATGTACTGGAGCAAGTTGAGCAGCAAATCACTAAGAATGTCGTGAGGCTGGGGCATGGAATGTAAAAGGAGATGCTGAGAAAACTCAGGTTTTCACTGCTGTCGGCAGTTACCTAATGGGAGGTGAACACTTTTCAGAGATGTGCAGATACAGAGGTGTTAAGGGCATGGATCAGTGGACATAACTTGGAATAAAGGAAGCTGTGATTAGATGCAAGCAGATGTTTCCCAGAGGGGCGGTCAAATCTCCATTTTTGGAGATGCTCAGAAGGTCAACTGGATGAGTTCCTGAGAACCTGACCAAATTTAATCCAGCTCCAAGCAAGAGGCTTTACTACACAACTTAAACTTTTGCAATATAAACTACTCAATAATTCTGCTACACATGCCATGACTTCATGGACTGGTATCTTTTTAAGTGCTATGCTTTACAGAGATCTGCCTAGAAATTTAAAGTTCAATTTGCTGTTCCTGTAGAGACAGTTGAAAAGTTAGACAAATACAGATACTGTAGGGTCACCCAACATCTCATTGCCCCAGAAAATTTAATTTGTTTATTTATCTATTTATTTATTTATTTATGAAAGAGTTTCCACTGTAATGCCAGTTCCTACTTGCATGTATCTGCAAAGTGACAGAATTCCTTCTGGATTTCCCAATTGCCAGGTGTAAATTTGGTTTGTGTTGGCTTCTATCCAATTTAATTGAGCTGCAGCTCCTGGGAGACTGCAGAGGACGAATAAGAAATATTCATACAGGCTGTGTCTACAGGCAAGAGATACTGCAAAGATAAAAATATTCAGAAGTTGCCCAGTTTGGCAAGAGTTATTCTGAGAACTACAGTAACACATCACTATAAAGGAAATATATAAAAGGACCAGAGAGGGAATGACTCATTAGCCTAGGTGTTAAGACAGTATTCTAAGTGGTGCAAGTTGTATGAGGATCTTGCCTGAATGATACAAATAACAGATCTGTGGTTTTTTAGGTCACAATTTGTGTTAAAAATGAACACCTACCTCCATTAGTATCTGAGGACATCTTTTAAATCCAGATAACAGTAAAGGGTGATATTGAAAGTACTTTTACAGCAGTAATCATGAGCACAGTGTTTATGAATCAGTTTCATAACTGGGACAAGCGTTCAAACCCTCTTTAGCCAAAGAACTAAACTTGTACTTCTGTGCTTAGAACAAGTATCATGTGCACTGGGGTAAAAGCAGTTCTATACAAATTGTTTTCCTCCTTTATTGTTGTTGTTCTTTTTTTCCCCACTCAAACATATTTGGTGATTTTGACCTGAGTTCTCTATGGTCATGGTACGAAGGGACTGCGCTATTTGGCCAAGAGCATATTTACTGAAAATATCCCTGTCCTCTTCTGTTTGAAATTGTCTTGATGTGGGTTTACAGCACTGGAGGATTGGCCTCGAGAGAGAGGCTGTGGTTCTGAGAAGTATGATTGCAAAGGCTAAATACCCCAGTCAAAACTCTGGGTAGAGTATAGAGATACTCTAAACTATGTGCAGTTAAATAGCTACAGGTTAAAGTGCAGTTGTGTGAGCACTATGGACCCTGAGATATTTTGAACACTGAGATGTGAGAGGTGGAATGGATGGTGCGAATTTTACAGTACCATAGCAATGGGAGCCACTGGGGAAAAGGTGGACTATGTGATATGTGTTGTGACTTGGATTTTGAGAAATGAACCTAGTGTTTTAAGCTTTTCTTGGATCTCTCAGCTGTGTTGGATGTCTCTGAGCACAAGCTTAGACTGACCTTAAGGGACCTAATGAGGTCTCACCACTTGATGCTATGGCTATGGTCACATGTAGCAATAAATTACAGGAAATAAGATTATTTATCAGTGATTGGATCTGTTCTGGGAAAAACATTCTTTGAGTACACCTTTTCTGTCTTTCTACAGGTCAATGAATATATCCAAATGCAACATTTAATTAAGAATAAAGGAGATTTGACAGAAAGGAAATTGCTGTAGAGGTCACTCTCGACATAACTCTCAAACAATCAAAATGCTGAAAATAACGCTCTGAAGGTCCACCAAGCAGCCAAGGAACACGACAAGCACATGTTACACAAATATGTGCTGAAGAGTAGATTTCCACTCTCTTTTGCATGTCTCAGAATTATCTGCTGAATAAAATAAATAAAAGTTGAAGAAAACCAACAGAGGGAGAAAGAGACAGAGGGAAAGTATGCATGTCTGAAGGATTTCAAATATCATGTTAATTATATCTGTGCTTTTATGTCATCTTCTCTTCATAACTGTGTAAAAGTCAATTTTTGCATATTTCCCTCTTCTTCGTGTGCCATTAATGTAAAGACTGAAGAATGATATATGAGTTATTTATGCTACTGTCAATATGTATGTCTCTATCTGTCAATAGGAGAAGTCTGGGCATGATATGTCATTTAAAAATGCTGATACATAATAATTGTTACTGACTTGAGGAGGATAAGTGCTACTGTACTTAGCATTGCTCTAATCCTTTCCATCTTTGAAATACTTTCTAAATGTTAATTAGCTACTGCAACTCACAAAAAAAATCTGTCAAAAATGGTTTCTTGACATCCACTTGGGTTATTTTCTCCTGGAAGCAGATAGTTTTAACAAAAATGTATGAAACTATCATGGAAAATATTCAAAGCAGAGAATGTGTACGGATAAAAATGGAAAGATATCGTAAAAAAGTTGTATTGGGTATCTTGCTGTAATTGCAACCAGTTTTCTCATATTCATGCTCTTATTCTAAGAAGAAGATACTAGCTCAGCCATGAATACATGGTCTGTGACATACTCCAAAGTAATCATAGAATCGTAGAATCATAGAATGGCATGGGTTGGAAGGGACCCCAAGGATCATAGAGCTCCAACCCCCTGCCACAGGCAGGGCCACCAACCTCAGGCCTGGATCTACACAAGGTTGCCCAGGGTCCCATCCAACCTGACCTTGAACACTTCCAGGGACGGGGCATCCACTACTTCTCTGGGCAACCTGTTCCAGCACCTCACCACTCTTTCTGTAAAAAACTTCCCCCTAATATCCAATCTAAACCTTCCCTCCTTTAGCTTTAAACCATTCCCCCTTGTCCTGCCATTATCTGCCCTTTTAAAAAGTTTATTCCCCTCCTGTTTCTCTGCTCCCTTCAGGTACTGGAAGGCTGCAATGAGGTCCCGCCGCAGCCTTCTCTTCTCCAGGCTGAACAAGCCCAGCTCCCTCAGCCTCTCATTGCAGGGCAGGTGCTCCAGCCCTCTAATCATCTTTGTGGCCCTCCTCTGAACCCTCTCCAACAGTTCTACATCTTTCTTGGATTGGGGGCCCCAGATCTGGACAGAGTACTCCAGGTGGGGCCTCACGAGGGCACAGTAGAGAGGGACAATCACCTCCCTGTCCCTGCTGGCCACCACTCTTCTGATGGAGCCCAGGATACCATTGGCCTTGCGAGCTGCAAGAGCACACTGCTGGCTCATGTTAAGTTTCTCATCCACTGAGAAACTTAATCATGTGATCTGTTATGAGGAGAAACTGAAGTACATGTCCAGAAATATGGTCTGGCCATGCAACCTGCACCTACATAAGAAGCATCCACAAACAATGTCAATACCAGCCCTGCTGAGGAAGCCAGAGAGGCCACAGGTAGAAACATGGAAAAAATTCCCGCTCATGAGATGTGCATGAGATAAATAAAGCATGTCGGAAATGTGCGGAGAGTAATGTTCGATGCAATGTGTTGAAGAGTGCCCCAAAGTAGCTTGCGGCAACCCTGCAATATGTGATGGACCTACCGACTACCTTGGTTTCCTCTTGCGGTTCCTGATCAGAGATGCTGTCGCACATGTTTCATGGTGACAGTGATGGTGACAGACACTGCTTATTATTGTGTGCCATGGCAATACAGATACTCTGAGTACCACAGGCATGTGCAGTGCCTTCAGGGGGTGCTGGGCTCAGGGCATTACTGTTCTCTGCCTCTTTTCCTGGGCTCACGCTTGACATTCTGGTCTGGCTTGCCCCACCCCTTGGACAGATGCAGAAAACAGCTGAATCTCCACAGAGAGGATACTCAGTCCCTGCAGATGAGATACTCAGGCTGTAACAGCAACAGGCAAAAAAACCCCAAAATTTGTTCCACTTTTCCTCTCTCCCTTCTGGCACATACAGCAGAACAGGATGGATATGTGAATCTCCACTGCTTCAGTGCAAACTCCAGCAGCTTGAATTAACTACAGGTGAAAGTGTGCTCAGTCTCAGCCTTGGCACACTTAGTGCTGAAGTAAGTGTGTACTCTCCCTGCTTCTGTAACTGCTGTGAAGGATAGGCTAGGGGATGACAACAAGCAGTTATTAAATTGTTAAACTACTCAAATCAAGTTCTTTGCTGATAATCTTGAACTTTGCTCCTCAAAATGCTGACACATCATGCAGGTATCTGCAACCTGGATATCAAAATTAGACAGATGATTAGTTATAAAAATACGTTTCTTTAGTGTCAGCCAGAGGCCCTTTGTCCCTTTGTGCTGGGCTCTGCCTGCACATTTGTGAGTCAGGAACCATTCTTTGCTTGGAAGATGAACAAGGCTGACAGATAAATCAGGCAATGGGTGATAAATAGAAGAAGTGGTGAAGGAACTTCACTGCAGTGGTACAATGTATTGGGAGCAGATCTACAGCAGTCCCCGTTGCTTCAGAAGTTCTTATATTTCTGTGCTCTGCTCTGTTCCAGTGTTATCCTGTCTTTAATAATTTTCAGCAGCATGTGAAGTAGCAGGCAATCAAGTAATTTGGTTGCTGAGGGCTTATTACATTCCTAGGATTTTGCAGAAAGCCTATTTAAGAAAGGCGACACATACTTACCGATGGATTTAGGGTTGCTATTTGCTAGTTAGACACTGTAAAGAGAGTAGGGATCATAATGTTTGTTTGATGATGTTTACTGTGATTGGATTGAAATGCAGCTGCATACATGTCTCTAAAAAACTAAACTAGAGATGACAGTTTGAGCTAAATCTCTCAAAAAGTTTTCTACCATAATACTTGGGTGGGCATGCTGGAAGAGAGATGTATCTGTCTCTGACACTGCTTCTGCGCTAAAAAAAGAACTGAGATCTGCCCGTCCTGAGCATAGTAAATGCTAATATTGTCAAAACTCTTGACAGTGTTCACAAAACAAGCTTTCTTTCTATGCAGAGAGCTGCAGGCTTTGCAGAAAGGCACAGCCTTACCAAGGCTTCCCTGCTGCTCCTGAAGGAAGATATTTGGCTGTCCCAGGTCTGCCAGAGCACTCCAAAGTCTGTAATATGATCTGCTACTGTGTTTGGTCTATGATGTGTCCTTTTCTCTCTTCTGTGTGATAACCACGCTTAAAATGTGAGATTCCCCTCATGTTTAGGAATCCTAAGGGATTGGTTAAGTCCCCTGACATATTTTCCCCTCAGTGAGAAAAAAAATGCCCCTTGGTGCCCTTTTGCTACTGAATGATCTCTCTGACATACGTTTAGTCTGATGTAGTTCATTCAAAAATATTAAAGGGTCAACAAATGCCATTAGTTATACAATTACTGATGACCTGAGGGATGGAGCTTTGGTTTCAAATCCATCAATTTTCAGCTAATAACAATCATTAGCAAGTAAAGATAAACGAGGGATGTTTTATGGTACATCTGCACTTCATCTGTTATATACAGGTCATACATCTTCTACTGCAGATATGATACCACCCAGATGAAGAGGATGATGGAATACTGAAGTTTTTTCCAGTTTCCAAGAGACAGTTCCTGGCTAGAAGAAAGTACTTATTGACACTAACTGGTGATAGAAAGAATTTATGAGCTACTGGACAGTAAATGACACAAAATCTCAGCAGCAAGGTGAATCCGCCAGAATTTACAATTGTGATCTCTTTTCACGGCCTTGGCAGCTACAGATGCTTTGGGACCCCAAAGTGACTTTGGATGTTAATAGTCTACTTCTTGCTACAACAAATAAAATTAAATTCTTCTTGTTTTGATGAATCATTTTCAGGACTGGCAATTAGAAGACCTGGTTCTAACAGGGATAGAGAATACAGGAGACTGCTTTCTGCAGAGTTTCCCTGAGCTGAAAACTGGCTGCATGGGTGGACCCATAGAGTAAAATCCAACTGGTGACTGGTCACAAGTGATGTTCCCCAAGGGTCAGTACTGGGACCCATCCTTTTTAATGTCTTTATTCATAATTTGGATGAGGGAATTGAGTCTACCCTCAGTAAATTTGCAGACAACACCAAGATGGGGGAAGTGTCAATATGTCAACGGGTAGGAAGACCCTCCAGAGGGACCTGGACAGGTTGAATTAATGGGAAAAGGCCAATGGGATGAAGTTCAACATGGCGAAGTGCTGGGTCCTGCACTTTGGTCATAACAAGCCCAGGCAATTCTACAGGCTTGGGACAGGATGGCTGGAAAGCTGTACAGAGGAAAAGGATCTGGGGGTATTGGTTGACACTTGCCTGAACATGAGCCAGCAGTGTACTCAGATGGCCAAAAAGGTCAATGGCATTCTGGCTTGAATCAGGAATAGTGTAGTCAGCAGGATCAGGAAGGTGATCATCCCCCTGTACTCAGCTCTGGTGAGGCCACACCTTGAATACTGACTGGAGTCACGGTCTCTGGGGATCTTCAAGGTGAGGTTGGATGAGTTACTGAGGGACATGGTTTAGTTAGTAATATAAGTGGTAGGAAGATGGTTGGACTTGATGATCTCAAAGGTCTTTTCCAACCTAGTGTTTCTGTGATTCTGGGACTGATTCAAAACCTATTAGAGGCAATGGGTAGACTTGATAGGGCTTTGAACTAAGTTGTAAAAATTAGTATCTATAAACAAGTCACTCTACATCGCCCAGCCTCTTTGTTTATGTGTTCATGTGGGATCAGATAATAATTACTTACATCAGGATGTTTAGAGCATTTTGCAATGTGTCCATGGACAATAGTATAAAACAAATTTGTCATTTAAATGTGCATCATCTATTATTTATTTAAACTATATGCAATAAATATCATAGTTTATGATGGTATTAATATCTGATTCTATAGTAATTGGCAGTTAGCTCTAAAAGCATCACAAAGAAATGCAAATAAAACAAATTAACATATATGAAGTAAACGATTTGTGATAATATCTAAAATCACATAAAAACTTAATGAAACATAAAAAATAATTATGATACAAGCAGAACTGGCACTAAACTATAACAAACCTTTGGTGTTAGTAATTCTCAGACTTGTAGTTAAACGGTGATAAGTAAGTACAAAACACATGTATAATCTTATTGTGCAATATAAAGAACACCAAGGCTTAAATAAGAGGATCAGATATATTGTTAATTAGTGCAAGGCAGATTTTATTTTGGATTAATTCAGCCAGAATTTAGGCAAATCCAAGAAGGAATCTGAGCTACTTATAAAGGTATTTTTTACTTTCTATGCAGTAGACTTTATTTTAATATTTTGTTTTATCATTTGGGGTAAATTATCCTTCCCTCCTCCTAATGAATCAATTAATCGTTGCATTCCAATGAAAGTGTGATACCATAATTGTAGAAAAGCCTTTAGTTTCAGAAATACTAATCCTAGGAGTAGTTCATACCCTTAATCCGTCTGGATCCCACCCTGGGCTGAGATTCTGGCCAGTGCCACTTCTCTTCCTCATCCCAGGTTCTGCACAGGAATAAAATGTCAGCCTGATGATAGACACCAGCAGTTTTCTAACCCGATGATAGAAAACCCTTGACTCCAGCATATGGGGGGGAAGACCTGTGGCATGGGACTTGGAGGACAGAGCTTCAAGCACTGCTAGGTTAATAGATAATGCGATGGATCCTTTAGGCCATAAACCATGGGGAAACTAAACAAAGGTGCAACATTGTAATAAACAAAGTTGCAGACCCCCTGCTAAGTTAGGCTCCTGAAGAAGCCTCTTCCTTTGTTAAGGTATGCCTGCTGTCTGGCGAGTTTTTAGAAGTTATATTAGCATGAGAAGATAAAGTTGCTGGCATGACATTAGACCGCTGTCCAATCAGACGCAGTCCATCGAGCAGTATGTACGAAAGGACCAATCTGTTTAAAGCACACCATCTTCTGAGTATATTTAAAGGAATGATTTTATAAAATAAATTGTCTTTTGCTTGCATCAAGCTGTGTCCCATCTCTCCGTCGCGGCAAAGACCCAGAAGCCTGTGTGTAGAAAACATCAACCAAGGAGCAAGCAAGGAAGGAAGCCTTAAACCTACTGAAAGCTACTGTAAAACTTCCGGTGCCTTTGGTAGGAGTGATACCTTTCACAGACTTGCAGTGTGTTTGCTACAAAAGGAAGGGAAGTTCCAATCTTCCCTCTTTATAGAAGGCTTCTGGGCCCTTTCCACCACCTACCAGCAGTCCTGGCTGACTGGGGAAGTTCCACTGGACTGCTGGCTGGCAGATGTTGCACACATTTACAAGGGTCAGAGGGAGGATCCAGGAAACTACAGGCCTGTCAGTCTGACCTCAGTGCCGTGGATGATCATAGAACGGGTTATCTTGAGTGCTATCACACAGAACATGTACAACAACCAAGTGATCAGGCCCAGTCAACATGGGTTTATGAATGGAAGGTCCTGCCAAACTAACCCGATCGCCTTCTAAGACAAGATGACCTGCTTAGTGGATGAGGGAAAGGCTGTGATGTACCTTGACTTCAGCAAAGCCTTTGACAATGTTTCACACACCCTCTGCTGGGTAAAAACTGGCTGAATGGCCCGGCCCAAAGGGTGGTGGTAAAGGGAGCTAAATCCAGCTGGAGGCTGGTCACAAGGGGTGTTCCTCAGGGCTCAGTCCTGGGTCCAGTCCCGTTCAATATCTTTATCAATGATCTGGATGAAGAGATCGAATGTTCCCTCAGTATGTGGATGACATTAAGCTGGAAGGAAGTGTTGATCTGCCTGATGGTAGGGAGGCTATTCAGAGGGATCTGAACAGGCTGGATAGATGGGCTGAAACCAATGGGATGAGGTTCAACAAGGCCAAGTGCAGAGTCCTGCTCTTGGGACATACCAACCCCATGCAGTGCTACAGGCTTGGGGAAGAGTGACTAGAAAGCTGCACAGGGGAAAAGATACTGGGGATGTTGGATGACTCAGATTGAACATGAGCCAGCAGTGTGCCCAGGTAGCGAAGAAGGCCAATGGCATCTTGGCTTGTATTAGAAATAGTGTGGCCAGCAGGACCAGGGAGGTGATTGTGCCCCTGTACTTGGCATTGGTGAGGCCACACCTTTAATACTGTGTTCAGTTTTGGGTCCCTCACTACAAGAAGGACATCGAGGCCTTGGAGCATGTCCAGAGAAGGGCAACCAGGCTGGTGAAGGGGCTGGAGAGCAAACCTTATGAGGAGAGGCTGTGGGAGCTGGGGATGTTTAGCTTGTAACCTTTTAGGGGTGTTATAAATGATTTGGTCCCAAACAGGATTTTAGCCAAATTGAACAATTTATTAACCAAATAAAGACAAGCAAACGGTGCTGGGGTGCACAGTCAGCACCGGGTGTGCTGGGAGTCTCCGCCCCACCAAGACGCACCCCGTACAGTTCCAGTCCCTGGCTTATAGACCTTCCAGGGACAGCACAGTGTAAACTGACAGGCTGGAGTGCTGCCAGGTGACCCCTACAAGACATCCTGCAGCTTTTGTCTTGCTAATGGTAGGGTAGCTGGTTCTGCATGTTCAGGGTGCCTCTGTTGAACACTTTCTTTTCAGAGACAAGTTGTTTCTCCAGAGGTATCACAATGCACACAAAGTGCTACATTGTGGTCCTTTAGGTGAAGATTTGCACATCCTTTCTGCTTCAACAGACTTCATTCAGTACATGCAAAATCTCAAACTGTCCCTCCCAGGCCCTCGACAATACAAGGGTCTGTCATTATGCACCCCAACATTATTTCATGTTAACACGAATCAGAGGAACATATATCACAGGGGGGACCTTATCACAGCCTACAATTACCTGAAAGGAGGTTGTACAGAGACAGGTGTTGGTCTCCTCACCCAAATGACAGGTGATAAGAAGGGGAATGGCCTCAAGCTGTGCCACGGCAGGTTCAAATTAGACATTAGGCAAAAGTTCTTCACCAAAAGGGTTATTGGGCATTGAAACAGCCTGTCCAGGGAAGCAGTTGAGTTACCAACCCTGTATGTATTTAAAAGACGGGTAGGTGAGGTGCTCAGGGATATGATTTAGTAGATGATAGGTATGGTTGGACTTGATGATCTCAAAGGTGCTTTCCAGCCTAGTGATTCTGTGATACTTTGATTCTTCCCTGGCAAACTGGCCTGTAGATGTAAGGTAATTTGGTCACCTTAGGAGATGAAAACATGGCTCAAGTTGGTTTGGAGCAAACACTTTGCAGAATGACTCTGGGGAATGAAAAAGCCTGAAAAAGAGTGCTTTCTGTCACCAGGAACCACCCTAAGGTCATACTTGAGGCAAGGAAACCAAATATCTTTTTTACTTCTTATGAGAGAGCTAATTATAATTTTTGTTGATGAAACATGTACTAGTAAACAGCATCACTTAGTATAAGGAGGTTGGGTGAGTCTGTCTTTTCAGTTCCTCCTTGTGGTACCAAAACTTAATTTTTATAGACAGGAGTCCTAAAATTTCCAGTTAGAAAGTTAAAATCATAATTAGATAAACATTAAAAATATTTTAAAATGGGAGACAGAACAAGCTAATTCATCAGATAGATAGTGTAACCACCATTCAGTCAGCAGGGATCTCTGGTTGTGGGTAGTCCGTGCTTGTATGTGAATAGGTTTGTGTCGGCCAAGCTCTGTGGGCCTGAAAATTACTTGAAAAATTGTGAGCTTTCACTGCTATTAATAAGGTCAAAATGTTCTTTCTTTTACTTAGGAAAAAAAAAAAAGAAGAAAGAAACACTCAACACCTTAACAACACTATAAAAGTGAAGTGCAGCAAATCCAGCAGTTGGTAAAAAAATCTACATGTCAACCTGTCTGTGGGAAGTATTTTGAAAGCCAAAGGCAACTCAATAAAAAAGAAGCAGAAACATCAACATTTCAATTAGGTGAGAAGAGAGTAGGACCTGACAGTTCATTACTGAACTGGCTCTTCCAAATACTGCCCTTCCCCCCCACCCCCACCCCCCGCTTTGTCCCAGTTAGTTCATTAATGCTGGTCTCCAATTAGGAACAATATTTCTAACGAGATCTCTAGTTAGTAACCTTTGCTTTTCTCTTCTGCCCATTTCATAAGTACAGTCATAGGATTGTAGCGTAACTTTAGAAATCTGAGGGCTGAATCGCTGTTAGTGACGGTACATTAAATCACTGAGCCCCAGAGAACAAAGATGTTAAGCACTGAAGTAGCAAGAACAGGAAGAAAGAGATGGAAAGAGAGAAAATCAGGGCAGAACTGACCGGCCCTCGGTCTGGTCAAATACACCTGCCTTTCTTGCAGCTCTCTCGCCTTTAGGCATCACATAAACTCTGGGAAGAAGCGAGATCAATCTCAGGCTTTGATGAGGGCCGTGGCAGCAGGGATCTTTGCTTACTGTGCCTCTGCAGCAGTAACTTCAAGTGTGTTTGCTGCGCAGGCTGGAGAGATGTCACTGCCACCACCAAGCCAGACAGCTCGAATGTAGGAAGGGGTAACGAGTATGCGAGTCATCAAAGTATTCATTCAGCATATCTAGCTCCCTGTAACTGCTTCAAGTCCTCTTGGTGGTTCTGTTTCACCCTTTCTTAGTTTCCCACTTCTTAGTTGTTTAGATGCAGCTATGACGTGTGTTAGAGAAATAAGATGAGACAGATTTCCACTCCTCAAATACCTGCTGAGTGGTGGAATTCTTCCTGGTTTAAAGTTGTTGCTTTCTGATTTCTTTTTAACCTTAAATTATGAATCTTGAGAGGTGATGTAAAAAAAAAAAAAAAGTGCTGAAAGGATCCAAAGAAATTGCACTAGCTGAAAAAAAAAAGGCACAGCACCTAATTCCATATTAATGAATCGCTCCCTTCATAACTTCATTCAAAAATCTGCTGGCACAGTTGCAAAATGAAAAGCTTGTAAATAACACATCTAAAAACTTCTAGCTCCTGAAGGGTATATATATTTTGTCAAAACAAGAAGAAAGCATTCAACATGATACAAGAAACCTATCTATTCCCTAGCCATGACAGTTTATTCAACTTTAACTGGCACATCTATATCAAGATGCATAAGAAACAGGAACTAAAAATTGAGCTGCTATAAACTTGGGAACTCTGTATTTCATAGGTATATTATGCTAAATGGCTTACCCCTTATTGATTCACACAGTTATTAATCAGAAAAGCCAGAGTATATAATCCCACCTGATCTTTAGGTCCTTGGAAATGACAGTTAAAGCTGGCAGCTGGCTTAGTGGAAGAATAGTGGGATGAGAAAAGCAAATGAATATCATGTTGCATTATTCATATAATTCCACTAACAGAGACACAGGATGTCCATTAACTGTTGTTGCTGACAAGCAGGACTCAGGATAAAAGCAGAGCTGAAAACACTAGTGTGAGGCTGTGCAAACCTATTGCCGTATTTTTCTGGTTTTCTTGTTGCTGTTGTTGTTTTTTTCAATATTTGTAACCTATGACAAAATATCGAGTTTTTAACATCTAGTTTCTGTCTGACAGAGGCATGTGCATCTCCTTCTGACGTTCCTCATGAGTTGTACAGGCATAGAGACTGCATTTGGTCATGGAAAGCTGCACCAGAACAAAGGAACAGAAACTGCTGTGGCAAGTGCAGATGTTCAGAATCGTCACCATAAGCAAAGTGCCACATATGTAAACACCAAGGCAGCACAGTTTGTTTGATGTCCAGCCTTACCCAGACATTACTGCTATTGTTAACAGTGTCAAGACGGCCCAGATAGGACCAAGGGACCCCTGATCACAGTTCAGATAAATGAAGGAGGGAGGAAAAGAGATATGAATATATTAAATTATTTGCCTACCTTCCCCAAGCAAAGCATCAGAGAATCTGGACTGGATCTTCCTTAACTTTTTATTTCTCAGTCTCATGCCTTTGGGATGGATTCAAGTCATTTAGCTTCAGTCTGTATGACTTTAGCACATAACATGAGCTAGACATCTAAATCCAGCCATAGTCTATGCTGAGACATGTTCAAAGAGCTGCTCTTCCCTTCCTGGGACAGCGTATACAATATGGGAGAGATGAACGGTTCCCTGGCAATGCCTCTCATTCTCCCTTGGCTACAGAAGGAAACTGCAGGATTAATTTCAACTAGATATCTAAATTTTAATGAAGTTAGTTCAGATGAATCACAGCTTATTTCATTGGCTCACAGTATAAATTTCAATATCCTAGATGTACAGGGCTGGGATCTTCAGAAAGTTATTAGTCAAAAATCTAAGATACAGTCAAGTGCATATGTGCATAAGGCCATCTTAATTTAAACTTTTGCACCTACACATGATTACATAAGTAACAGATCCTATTTAGAACATAACTTTTCTTTTTCTTTTTCTGTTTTTTTTTTTTATTTTTGAAGGACTTTTTTCAGCACACTACAGTTTTCCAGTACATGCTCACACCAATAAAAGGTTTATGGTACATAGCTGCTGTCTCTGTCCCATCTGTAATTACAGAATATGAATACAAAATTAAGCAAATTGTACGATGGTGGATGAACGTGAAGTCTTTCCTGAAAACAAATCCCCATTCATTCCAGCAGCAGGCATGTGAAATGTGGGTCCTGATAGGCAGGGAATGCTCTTTAACTCAGGGCTCTACCCAAGTGGCATACTGCTGCATGTTCTTCAGGCTGCCTTATTTTACTGTGCCAGAGAAAATAGCTTTCTCTTGTACTAGTAATGTGTATTTTATGTTCTATGAATAATGTATTCTCCCTGTGCAACTCTTCACTTTAGCTTTTGAAGACATAGGGTGCTCCTGTTTCCTGTTCTGTACCATGACAAGGACCAGCAATGGTTATAGAGTTCCTGAAGTTGCTAATTTTCTCAAGGAAATAACTTAAATTCATGCAAACACCCTTGCAGGCTTCTGAGATGTGATTTTTAAGGATTAGTAAAGAGTCCAAGCCACACACAATGGATGTAATACTTTCTCATATGTACTGTCAAGCGCTCTGCTTCTCATATTCATTAATTTTTCACACAGTCCCCAGAAATGAGTCATAGTTTCACTCATACATTTCTATGCTCATTGCAGATGTAAGTCAATTTATGTCAACGAATTGAAGTTTAGGTAACAGTTGAAGGATCTCAGAGAAAACTATGCTATTAGAAGGACATGCAGTCATCACAATATTTGGAGAATTTTCTTCTTAAGCAGATAGTTTAGTGCAATGTGGAAAGATTGTACTGGTACCACTCTTGATGTCTTTGTATAATTACTGGTGCACCTGGTCAATTTCTGCAGGGTCATTTCACATCGGCAGAGCTGGGTGTGGGAACTGGGAGCACAGTTTGTCACAGTGTCTTCAGGAAGCCAACCTAGGGCTCTTGGAGGTTTTTTATAGGTGTTTACCTTTTGTTTGGATTTTTGCTGCCATGGTTCTTTTGAACAGAGAGAATTAACATGGGAACAGTTCTCTGCTTCCTGAATCTTTTGCCTTGTGCCACTTCTCTAGCACAATGACATCCAATTATGGCAGCAACAGGAACAGGACTTGGGTCAAAGCTTCCAGCAGCTCCTTGCCCCATGCAGAGCTTGTCCAGAAATGGCAATTACTGAGTTGACTTAAAATTTCTCTGCCTTCCTCTTTATTGTGCTCCATCATTTCTGATCAAAAAGCTTATTTTTCCCCACTTGATATGCTTTTTCCTGTTTATATAGAGTTTACCAAGGCTAGAAAATAACCTGAAATACAGGAAGCAACCAGTGTAGCACTTAGAAAACGCCTGCCATGTAGAACACAATTCATTTTTCCTTCACATCCCTGGTATGTTATACGTGAAAATACTTTACAGAAATTGGTAGTACAGAAATGAGAAATGAGTGGGTAACAAAGGCACTTCACTTGTGCTGCTAGACAAGGAAAATAATGTACAAAGACAGAGATGGAGATGAAGAAAAAGTTGGAATTTAAAAGCAGCAGAGGTGCCAGAAAAGTATTCTTGCCGAGTAGCTACAAATGATGGGAAAATACAAAGAACAGAAATGGTGCTTAACATTACTCAGAAGCTAAAGTGAAGAGGAAAGCTTTAAGGTGACTGTTTAAAGAAGACCTAGTGGTATGGAGAGGGTCAGAGAGAAGAAAGGGTTCTCAGAGGATGCAGCAGCATAGCTGGAAAAACCCCCTATGGGTAGAGGTGGTGAAGAGGAACAGAATGAGCGAGAGAGATGGGGTACAAGGGCTGGTAGGGTGGATGATGTAAAATATCAGTGGATAAAGCCATGCAGGTCACGGTAAAGCTAATCAGGTGTCTTCTTAAAGCTACCCATATGGACTCTTAAATTAACTGTTATCCCAGATTTACTGTTCAGTGCTAATGGCGGTTTTGTCTTTTCCTGCCTGGGACTATAGTTGAACTTGAGGAATTCAAAACTAATAACCTGTGATAAATGAACCAGGTGGTTCTGTAGCTTTAGTCATGTTCTCACAACACAGAAGTCTTTTCTCTGTTTTAATTGCATGGAGTGTGAATAACTGTGTTTAAACTTTCCACATCTCAAGCAATAAGGAACATTTCCATCCATAGCATGAAACTGTACATTTAGGTTGGGTTACATTTGAGGCCGCTAGACCCTTTGAGCTTTGATAAAGCTGTAACTTTGATCTGCAGAGAAAAATGAAGAATAGAAGTCTCTGAAAAGATGCACTGAGCAGAGGAAAAGTCTGCTTTGGTAAAACATGAGAAAATACCAGAGATGGGCAGAAGGAATATAAGAAATACTTTTATGTTAGGTTAAAGAATGAAAATCTGGGGTTTTTTTAAGAAACCAGGGTGGTTATTTTTGCACAGAAAGGTTTTCCCCAGTTCTGGACTCAATATTTGTTTAGGACTCAATCTAACAGAGCCTTTAGGCCAGTAGAACATGTGAAAAAAGTCCTGCCAGAAGCTGTGACTAGGAACTCATCTGGATGATGCAATTGCTTAGAGGCTTTGCTGAATCTTTGCAGAAAATTGATTTAGTTGCTAAGGTGATGTTCATACCAATAAATGAAATGAGTGAGGGACTATTTTCTTGGCTTGCTGAGGAATGACATGACACAGATTGCAGCTCATATTCCTGTGGCTGATCTTGCTTCTCCCCCAAACTAGTGCCTGTCTACAAAGTGAGGGCAGTCCTTGGGTTGGTCTCCTCTCACCTCCAGCCCACTGGGTGGGAGCACACATACTGGCAAGAGCCAAAACTGCATCTGGGCCCTGCTGACTGAATACTGCAAGCCTGGGCTCCAGGCTGCACCCATGTGCTTTTTAGTTTAATGCTATCTTTATCCACTTATATGTTCTGCACCAACCACATTGTTAAACCCTGAAATGTTTGGGGGTTTTTTTAGTGTACTTCTAGTCTTTGTTAATATGCATTACCTTGCCGTAGATGAGGACAGAGTCTCTGATACATGACTGCCTTGCAAGTCATAGAATCATAGAATCATAGGAGTTGGAAGGGACCTCAAGAGTCCATCATATTGCAGACAATATGCTGATAGGTATGGCAGGCACATCTGAGGTGCATAGGTAATGTAATTGGATCTATGGAGTCACAAGAGGTGATGCAACTTCATACAGCACAGGGGTAATATCACCTAGATTAGATCTCTGTCACTGCAAGCAAAGAAGATAAAAATTGGAGCACTCTTAAAAAACCTCAAATAAACAAATCCTTCAAGTCATGGGGAAGATGTCTTAATAATAAACCTACTGGCAGGTAAAATGCTGTCGCATAAAGAAGAGTTAAATGGAAGAGGAACAGTGTCTGGCTCAATAGGAAATACATGCAGCCTGAACTCTGCCTTACAATAAAGAGAAAATATGCTGGCTGTAAGCAGGAGCACTGTGTAATAACACAGTCCCACTAAATTCCAAAGCTGGTTTTACTGAACTCTGGCCATTTATCTAATTCCTTCACTTCAGTAGGCTTGCTGGGAATTATTTTAAGATTGTTTAAGAGAGAAAAAAACCCACAAACCAAATAAAGAGCATCTGACATTCTCAAGTATTAGGAGTTTAATTTTTTAACTCACTTTCCTTGGTGTAAGCAAACTGCAGTACTTTATTTATTTATTTATTTAGGAAATAACAGGCAGATGTCTTTTGTGTGTTAAATTAAATAATATAAGGGAACATTAAAGGAGGTAGTTTTATATTGGAAAAGACAGATAGTGCTTTCTAGATAGTACTGATGAATTCGATTCAATGATACAATGATTAAATGTCACTTAAACTAAAATCAAATTGAACCTTACAAGAAGTGACATATACAGTATGTGAAAGTATTTTAAAATTAAAATTCTAGCAAAGCTTGATGGAGGAAGACTATCTTATATTTTATATAGATGGTGTTATTCTGTATTTATCTGCATTTACTTTTATGAAAGACATGGAATATGCAAGAAGAAAAGGATATTAAAAAACCAATAAAAATATGTGTTATCCTATTGACTCCAGTAGGACAGAACCAATATTCTCTCTCTTGGTACAGTTGCTCAGTTTGGGGTTCATCTCATGTAGCTTTGGGCTTAAACATGGGTTTCCTGGCCTATTTTAGATGTCTAAGATGGGGATTGTATATATGGCAACATTAGGCATGTTGCACACCTTTCTGGAGTGGCAGCTGGAGGCCAGGTAAGATACCCCAACACATTTTAGGTGTTGCCAGATGCTTACTTCAAGGCAGGTAGATTCCCTGAAGGGCATCCACAATGTAGGGGTAGTTCCAGCTCCAGATTCAGACACCTATATATAGATGTGTACGTGTACAGGTGTTAGTAGCTAACATAGTTTTCCCCCAGTGCCTGCCCTTCTCCGTGCCACAGTGTGGGGAAGAAAGAAGGGAGCGAAATAATTACTAAAGTGCAGTCTGCTAAAAAGGGAGGGATGGAGGGAGGTGCTTTAAGGTCTGGTCACACTTCTCATTTCCTGACTCTGGTGTCACTGGCTGTTCAGGGCAGTGTCATAAATTAGAGCGTTTTCTTTCCTTTATTCTGTATTGAGTCTGTTCTGCCTGTGCCCCTCATTGCGGAATGATCTCTCTCTGTCCTTATCTCTACTCCTGAGCCTCTCCATATATATTTTCTCCCCTGTCCAGCTGAAAAGTGGAACGATAGAGCAGCTTTGGTGGGTGCTTGGCCTCCAGCCAGGGCCAAATCACCACACAAACACTAGTAGCTGTGAGTACCAGTTGTGGCAGTAGCAGCACTCACAAAGTTAGCAGGAGCTACTGTCCCTGCTGCCAGAACTATCATACTGCTTCTACTCCAGAATGAGTTTTCTTACCAGAAATCATAATTGGGACTGCAGATGACCAAGAACCCTTGCATTTTGCCACTAATCAGAGGTGGAAGTTATGTTTTGTGATTGTTACACCTTCACCAAGTATTTTAGGACCTTCCTCATCCAGGAAGAAGCAAGAAATTCATCTGGCTTGATCCATAAAAATGATAACTTGTTTTGATGGCAGGATCCGTCTGTGCAGGGTCAGGTGAGCTAGAGGGAGAGAGGGCACTCATGTTAACACAGATGTCTAGGTGAAATTCTGTCCTCTTAGCATGAGCATGTAATAATGTCTTAGGTGCTGTGGTTCCATCCAGTAGCCCAGATGGCCACTACCGGCCACAGCACCCCTTGGACTGGACCTTGTGCTGACAGGCTTTAGTACACCTGGAAATGCTGCTGTCACATGTTTGGATTTGGAAGTAAAGAGACCCGTCACTTCACTCTCTGTCTGGTAAGGGGTAAGGTGCTGCTGAAGACATGCAGCTGTGCATGATCATCAACAATTCTGTATCATTAAGAAAAAAAGAAACGAACCACAAAATCCAGCTTGTGCCCTGGATGAATTTCCAGATAGATATTTACATTTCTGCTATCTACAAGAAGATATATGTGTGAATATAATACAAAAATGCATTCAGAAGTCTGAGAAAATTCCAGTGAAAACTTACTTAAACAAGCCAGTTATTTTTTTAACTCTAGCATACGTTGTAAGACTCAGGCATTTTATTTTGATATCTGCTAAAAGAAGTCTGACATTTTTAAAGGTGTTTGCGTGCCGAATTCCCACTGTTTTCAGTGAGCATTACCCATCTAATCCCTCCAAAGCCTGGCTCCCAGTCCCAGGATTTCAAGCAAAGCCCTTGCACGTTCCCGTTTCCATGCTCATGTCTCCAATTCTGCGCCTACAACATTGCAAAGCAGGAGCCATATTTTACCTTCTGGTGTTGTGTATAGATATTCCCTGCGCATTCAGGAGCAAATGGGCACCAAGGACATGGGGGCAGCTGTGTCTCCTGAGCAGGCAGGCTTGGGGGTCCAGCCAGCTGGGTAGGCAGGGTGTTCTCTGTGATCTGGTGGGGGGGAACAACCAGCACAGAGACTCTTCTCTCCATCAGGTGCAGAAATAAGTTTTTCATTGAGAGAATCAGGATAGCACTGAATGGCTTGAGACATCAGCCTTCCTTGGCCAGGTTTACCAAGGGATTTTAGTGCCTAAGGATACCTGTAGACTTGGACTTTAAAGAAAAACCTATTATTGATTCAGGTAAATTCCTCACTAGAAGTACATTTTAATCCCAATATATGTTCCTCTCCACCTGTATATGCCCAAATTGTGGACCTGCTTGCAAGAGAGAAATTTGCAGTAGCAGATCTTGTTTTTTTGCTCTGAAGCACACTCAAAACAAGAAATATGGACTCCCTCATGGGATAAAGTTGCCAGCATATTTAAGTTCAATTAGTTAGAAGTGTTTAATTTTTTACATAATTCTAACATAAGAAGGTAAACATACAATATAATATTAATTATAATATAAATATATGCAGCAATGGGATTAACTTCAATACACTTGAAGCAAGGTCTGAAGTATTTTCACTGTAAGAATACAAACTTCTAAGGACATTAGAAATATTTTAGCTTTTTTCACCACAAAAAAACCCCTCCACAACCCATAATCAAATTGTGCATGTTTTCACAGAATATATCAATACAGAGCTAACTACATTTGCTAATGGAAATTCTGTTCTGCTGGAATAATCTGATCAGTCCCAGTGAAGACATTCAGTCTGGCACCATAAACACTTCCTTTCCCTCTCCTAACAGCCCTCTCATACCTGTATTGAAGGCACAGTACATTCTTTGTCGTTTCTAAATCTTTGTCAGGCTTTTTGTTCCTCCCACTTGGTACATTGTCTCATGGATATGCCTTTCTAAACTTTTGATCTTAAAAAGCTAAATTAAAATTAGCCGGACTGGGAGAAAAGGGAAAAAATATTTTCCTACATTTGGTAATATTTCCCTTCTTCTTGTTGTTGTCTTAGAAGTAGTTGGAAAATGGATCTCCTATTTATTTTTTAATCATGCACACCCACAGCATTGTAAAAGAGGTGATTGCTCACCACTGTTACTAGCTAATGTCACAGTGCACAACTCCTGCTGTTCAGCAATGGGAAGAGCTTTCTAACGAACCTGACATTGCCAGAAACCATGCTGGTTTTAGATAGTCCAGGAGCACTGTTTAATATAACCATGGGATTAGCTACCTTCAAAATATATTGTTGTATTTTCTGGACTTTCCTCCTTCAAAGACTGTGGTGTGATAAATGTCACCATTAAGAATATATGACATATGCATGGTGTGCTTTCAAACCAGGAATCTCTTCTCTGTAAATTGTGCAGGAGTTTTTCTTTGTGTGTTTTTTTTTTTTCCCCCACTGGGATGTATTCCTTCAGCAGACAGAAAATAACTGTTCACACTCCTCTTCTGCCTTTGGCTTGATTTCTTCTTGTTCTTGGTGTTTCTATTGTTCATTTTCATTTTTAGGGGGAGAGTTGGCACACAGCAATGACAGAAGAGAAGGGGGTTGAGAGGACTATGACAAGATCCTAGCATGGAGTGCAGAGAATTTGAGGGAACTTACTAGTAGAGAAGGCCAGGAGCTCACTTTGAGGTGAGTCAGCTCTGAAGATTTACAGCTGAATTAGCCTGGCCTTGTCCCTTGTCTGGGGCAAACCTTGTGTACCAACCTTAGCTTTCTCTCCTCTTACATCCTACATGGCTCACAGGAAGTGAAAGAATCACAGAATCTCCTGAGTTTGAAGAGATCCATAAGGATCAAGTCCAAATCCTGGCTCCACACAGGGCCAGCCAGGTCAGAACATGGGACTGAGTGTGTCATCCAGATGGTTCTTGAACTCAGTCCCGCTCAGTGCTGTGACCCCTTCCCTGGGGAGCCTGTTCCAGTTCCTGACCCCCTCTCAGTAAAGTGCCTCTTCCTAACATCCAACCCAAACCTCCCCTGTTGCAGCTTTATGCCGTTCCCTTGGGTTCTGTCCCTAGTCACCAAAGAGAGGAAATCGGCACCTGCCCCTCTGCTTTCCCTTGTCAGGAAGCCACAGACCACAATTAGGTCTCCCCTCAGCCTCCTCTTCTCCAGGCTGAACAGTCTAAAGGAGCTCACTAGAATATGGGTCATGTTTAGAAATGTTAAAATAATTTTAAAATCCCTTAGTCTCTTCTATTTTCTTTTCTGCAATATAGAAGGGATCATATCTGGGATATAAAGACCCTATGTGCTCAGAGGTGAGGCTTCTGCTCAGCTGCAACTCATAGCATGGCACAGCTCATATCTGGCTCATAGCATGGCAAAGCTCAAGCAAAGTCAATGCAAGTATTGCTAGCACCCTCCTTGTAGATGCACCCCAATATGCTTTGAAACCCAGACCTGTCTCTCTCAACAGATCCCTGTCTTCCAGGGATGTGCAGAGTATGACGATGTTCTTTTAGCCAATAATAATTTGTATCCCAAAGTAAGCTTTGAGATGTGCTACTTCAGGTTAAATTCAGCTATTTGACTTCTGAAAATGAAAAAAATAAAGTGGATTTAAAAAAAGATTTTCTAAATTAAATTAATTCCTATTTTGACATGATGTCTTTAAAAGTTTAAATTTTAAAAAAACCCCAAATGAACCCAACTTTAGAAACAATTACTAGAAAATAAACCCAATTTTTTCTTAAGAGTTGACTGAGACATTTATTTGATCCAAAATACATGGTATAATTTCTTGAGGAATGGAAGAAAGGAAATAAGAGAATCTGTTAAGTCAACCTGATTGATTTTTTTCCCTACTTTTTGTTTGCTGGTTTGGCTACTGTATCAGACATTCATTTATTCCTACAAATCATAAAGCCTTGCTAAATCTGAAGTTAAATTACTGTAATTGCTAACTACCTCAAACCCTGGAAGGATGTGCTGGTATCTGGAATGGAAATCCGTAATTCACAGGTGGTATAAAAATGACCACACAATGTAGATTAGAAAAATAAGAAAAAGCCCTAGCTAGTACTCATACATACACATAAAATGCGATAAAAGTGTCCCCATTTACTGGCATTTGTAGCTTCTGACTTTTATGGAGTAAAATGGGTGACTATTTTGTAGCAGCAACAAAAAAAATTTTGTTTTCAGTTATAAAGTTTTTATTTATTGCAGTGCCGGTTCCAGCAATACGTGGAAGAATGAGCTGGCACCAAAAGCTTCACTGTTCTGTGGAATCAGGGATCAGAGAAAGTGTGGAGACTTCCCAGCCTAAAACAGAACGAAGGAGGTACAAGAGGTCTAGAAGACAAGCTTCAGAAATCATTTGGTAAAGACAGTCCCTGGACTCTGATGAGGAAATGAGGAGTGGGAGAGAGATGCTAGGGATTCTTTGAGGATGGAGAAGAAAGCAGATGAAGAAACAAGGAGATGACAATCAGCATTATATCAGTACTGTACATTTACTGGAATGCTAAATGTACACAACAGTGATGCCAACACAGTCCTAGTATAATGATCAGGCAACTGTTCATTAGCACATGGACCATGAGCCTTTTCTCCAGGAGATTTAACAGGTGTTGCAAGATTTGATGGCATTTGTTTCCCTTTGCACGTACTGCTACCAGGAATCTTCACCCCTTGCTACTTTCTGCAGACCTTGCAAATTCATGCTTTTCCTCTGAAACAATGTAAATATGACCCTTATCAGACATGGAGGATAGTGGAGAGACCCTAATATCCAGGTTCTGGGCTGGATGGTGGAGAGGATCCCCCATCCTTTGAGGATGGAGAACATCAATGCTTGCTTCTCTTGGGGCAGAGCCTCAGCCTGAGCATGGGGTGGACTGGGGGATGCTGCAGTTAGTCCAGCACTTGAGTTATCTTTTGTTCTGGTTCAGCTTTGACTTTTTTTGCCTCTCTGTCTTTTATGGTCTCTAACAGCTGCTCTGGATATGCCTGATGGCAACAGTTGCAGCAACAGTCATTTTAAACTGGAAAACACCAGGGTGGGTGGTACATGTCAGGCTTCCCTGGTGATAGGAACTGTGGAAATTAATAACAAACAGGGAAGAGCAATACAGGGCATGACCTAGTCTTTTGTGAAAATAAAGGAATCCAAAGGATACAGCAAAATATACGACCTCATCACACACCTGTTCCGTCTGCCCCATCTGACAATTTATCCCTGGAGACTCGTTGAGCATGGAACTGTTAAGGAGTTCACCATACCCCATTGGCTTAAAAAGCCACTTGCTCTGCAGAGATTCTCAATGTTTTTATTTAGAAGAAATCAATGTGTTCTGGTAGCATCTGCTGTGAAATCCCCTCTGGCAGGAAGAGGAGGTGAGGTTCCAGTGCAGTGGCAGTACAAAAAAAAACTTAAGAGGCTCTTCTTCTCACAAAGGTTTAGTAATTGCCCAGCAATGTGCTAACTGCTCTGGGTTAAGAGTTAGGTGGACAGCTAAGCCTGCTAAATACTGCAGGATTTTGAGTGGAGGCTGAAGGGAGAAAAATAAAAAGCAATCTGTTTTAAGACAGGGGCTACAGTACTTGGGGTTGCATATGTGCAATTTGGGTAGAAATTGATATTTTGACTGCGTATTTGCATTGTGCTGGTTTCCTCTGGTGTACCCTCAGTCCCAGGTCTCCCTGTCCAGGCTTGGTCCATCACACCATCTCCTGTACGAATACACAATAAACTATTCACAGCACAAAGAAAAAAAATAATCCATCAGCATCCTCATCTTGGAGACAGGGAGCTGAGGTAGCAAGAGATTAAGTGGAATGTCTGACGTCATGACAGAAATCTTTGGCAGCGCTGTCAGCGAGATTCATATCTCTTCTGTCCTAGCCTCGTATAGCTAACGATGGGGTCCATCCATCATCTTCTGAAACGGCTCCAACTTTATCTATCGGTCCAACATGGTATGTGGAATTTCTTCCCTTGTGTTATTTACAGAACCTGAAAATTAAAGTAAAACACTGTTTGAAACAACTATGCCACACTCTTTTTCACTTCTCATTTTATTCCTGACTTCTCTCTGGAATTATTTTTTTCTCCCTCCAAACACAGTAGTGTTTAGAGCAAGAATATGCCATTCAGGTTGTCTGTCCTGTAAAGAAGCCTCTTTTATTTATTGCACAGGGACAGCTGAGATAATGGTACAGATCAGGCAGTGTCATCATGGTTTCAGCATTCCCCACTACAAAGAGCTAATAATAATACATTCATATTCAGCTGAATCCGGACTTTTCATCTTTTCCCCTCGAAATCCCCACTTCGAAGCTTGCTGGCAGCAGGATCTCAAGGTCATTTTCTGTTACTGGAGGCTGAGACTG
Organism: Laterallus jamaicensis coturniculus; assembly: GCA_022605575.1. Classification (NCBI taxonomy): domain Eukaryota; kingdom Metazoa; phylum Chordata; class Aves; order Gruiformes; family Rallidae; genus Laterallus; species Laterallus jamaicensis. Next base: position 19,827,190 of record JAKCOX010000012.1, read on the forward strand.
CGTCTTGCTCCTGCCTTTATATAAAGACCCAATCCCTGAAGGTGGGAGGGCGGTAGGAAGTGAACATGCTGTCCTGTGCTCAGGAGAGAAGTCAGCGGAAATTTGGGAGGAGATGAGATGTCCTGTTCTGAACTGGACAAATGTTTGCTGGCAGCTACAAAGTGGTGGTTCTGTCCTTCCCTCTATGGAAAAGTGCACATCCTAGTATTTCTTTAACATCCCTTATTCTGGTGAAATGACTGCTGCTTCGGAAGATAAAGAAAGAAAAAAAGAGGCATCAACAAATAATCAATTCCACCCACTTTTCTAAAGACCTTGTAAACTCAGTCTAAGAGCTGATTGTTCTCTGTTAAAGGTGATCAGGCTCTTGCTTCTGACAATCTCTCCACAATGACAATACAGACTTCAGGCATTTTTAATGCGAAGCAGTTCAGCGGGATCGCAGTGAAAAATTTAGCTCAGTTACTGCTTTGTTACTAAAGGCCAAATACTGTTCTCGGTGTTGCTTAGCCCTTCGAAATGAGTAAAGTATTATTGACCCCTCTGTAGTTTTGGGTTTGTTCGTTACTTTACCATGAGACTTGCAGCAGGAAATTAGTACTGGAGCCTGGTTTCAGGAGGACCCTGACGTGGATACTGTGAAGCCAGGACTATATCTGTACCAGCACTAAACCCTGCCAAGAACCTTACTCGGGGTACTTGGTCTTGCCACCTACCTTGTTTAAAGGTTACATTTTCTGAATGGCTCTTGGCATACTTTTAGCTCATGTCAAAGCACCCATCTCCAAAGTATCTCCTAGCTATTATTCTATTGCAAGCCCAGTCAAAGCATTGTTCCCAGGAAGCAGTGTGCATGCAGCCAGTATATTCTGAAGGGTGAAAGTCTATAATGTTGTGGAAACGCACAGTACTCTACATTTCCCAGAGAGGTTGTGTATTCTCCTTCTCTGGAGACATACAGACCCCCACCTGGGTGCATTCCTGTGTGATTTAGTCTAGGTGATCCTGCTCTGGCAGTGGGGGGTGGACTAGATGATCTTTCGAGGTCTCCTCCAACTCCTAATGTTCAGTGATTCTGTGATTGGCCTCTGTGCTGAGAAATAATGAGAGATTCACTTAATATTAGGTCTGCATTAATGTTTCCATTTACATTCAGACAGTGTTTTTGAACTGAATCACCCTGTCCATATTCACATCACAGAGAAGGCTTGGAGAACCTGAGACGGATTCTTCTCGGATGACACTAACCCAGAAACTGTGCACAACTAGCACACTCCATCTCCCAGGCTCCAGGCGGCAAGACCAGAGGTAGTTGGTAGTCTGCAGTGAGTTCCTTGGACCCCTACAGTGTGGATGCTTGGTCCTTGGCACCAGGTCTTCCACCTTACAAATCCTTTCCTGCTCCTCCTTGCTCATCTAGACTCAGAGGAATCACACATATTACACACAGTTCCCCGGGGAATGTTGGGCCCACACTATCTTGTGTATTAAAGAGGAACCACAGCTCTCATCCACTTGGATCTGGAGAAGGATGTTCACATGAAGAAACTTGTTACGCCCTCTGGCATTGAGGTTGTAGGTGAACCCTAAGCAATGCAATAATTACATTGAAAATTTTCCAGAAAGTAGGGGTATAACTCTTACTTCTCCACAAGCAAGAAGTACTATAAATAAAATTGTCATTGTGGCCTCTCTTGTGTCTATGAATTGGTCAAACAGTTAGACTAAGTGATCATTGTAGGTCCTTTCAAACTGTAATGTTCTGTTCTGTTCTGTTCTGTTCTAATTCATTCTGTAAGAAGATGTAAATCAAAGTTGTGATTTCTTCTCTCCAAGAACAGCAAGAATGACTTGGGAATGGATGTCACAAAGGCATTTTTTGCAAAATACTGCTTTTTTTCTAACATCCTTGTCCAAGGGCCAGAAGTCAAGCATCCCAGAATTCGAGATTCTTTGAAATTTCAATCTAGTCATGGGTTCATTTTAAGCGAGTCATGTCAGAGCCAGGGTATGATACGTGAGCAGCTTGAAATATCGCTAAAAAACTTTGAAGCCCACTGTGTATTTTCAGCCTGGATTTTCATACTGCTGCTACTGCAGTTGTGGTCCCCCAGGGAAATTCAGTGTCCCCACAGGCTCACACCTCTTCCATTCTGGTGTGTTGACTTCACTACCACCTGTAATTTAAACTGTGTATGTACTTCTGTATCCAGGCCCACTTCTGGCCTTTCTTCACACAGGTATTATTTCTGTGGGATTGTTTCTCTACATAGCTTACTTCATAAAACATGTTTGGAGAAGGGACAAGATGAACCTCAGTCATAAGCCCTATGATCAGATTGCTACCAAGCCACAGTGAGATGAAGACTGGCTGTTCTTTTCTGCTATTTACAAATGCCAGGATGGGCAATTGGCTAAGTATTGCCTCGAAAAAAAAAAAACCTGTTGAAGTTTTAACATGCTTACTCTTACCTGGAGTGGAATTCAGTCCCTTTTCATGGGGTTAGTTTGTCCAAGTGCCCAAGAAGATCCCCCTCTGGAAAAAGATATAATTATGTACAGGTCTGTCCCAACTTTCCATGTGTTATTTCCCTTGCCCCGTGAGCATGGAATCTCAAATGTGTTCTGTGGCAGCCACATCAGAAACTGTTTATTCAAGGAACAGGAAAAAAAAATACTTTGAGAACTACCAAGTTAATATTAGCAGTGTGTCTTGAAATTTGAACCACTGCATCAGATTAATGTTGAATTATTGTGTCTCTGCATCAGAAAAAAATGTCTAAAAAGATATTGCTGCTGACACTGGAGCTAGTGATACATTTGTCAACAGCTCAAGAAGGAAAAAAAGAGGGACTGTTCTTGGCTAATTTATTGAATCGATAAATAAGTGTGAATAAATTATTGTTGCCTGCTTGTCACAGGAGCAGGTTGACGGTACATGACATTTGTCGTAACAAGTAGGTTCAGGGAAAACCAGTGCATCTGCAGGGGTGACACTTCTGGTGCCTTGGATTTAGGAGGGAGATTAAGGAACCCTTTGTGTGGGTCTCCTCTGCCACTCACTGCGTGCAGTGTTGCAGGAAATGCAAGTGACTGGTGGTCCCAAGACTTCAACGGTGAGAGCTGTGGAGTTCTAGAGAGGGGTCTTTTCTCTGCAGCTTGAAGTGGCCAGGGCAGTGCTTGTAGATGCTTTCTTGCCTGCTGAACCACAGGCCATGTGTTTCCCCTGGAAACCAGACCTTTTTATAATTACAGCCGGTAATGTTGAGGGTTAGGAGACTGCCAGTGAGGCATGCAGGAAGACTGTAAAATCAGGAGGGATGGATGGGGTGTTTCCTTATCTACCAAAATAAATGTAAAAAGCAAAAAAGTAAGCAGATTAAGGCACTTAAGGCCATGTTTGGCAAAGGTGATGATGCTGTCGGCCATAAACAAAAGCAACAACTGCTAGAGGACTTACACGAAAGCACCGTGACTATCATAAAAGTGAGAGATTTATGAAAGCTTAGTATATCTTGTGCCCTTCTTCATTATGTCCTCCTCATTTAAGTGGCATCAAATATAAATATTGAAAACCCAGATGACATGCTATTTTGGGTATTAGTTCAATCTGTTTATCCTATTATTACCATGGCATTTGCAAGTGTTATCTTTGGGTACCAGAGCATGGATGAATAACTATGAATGATATTTCAGAGCTGTCCTATCACTAATGAAATCCACACTCGTAATTAGTTTCATCTAAAGAATATGAAGTTTCCTCACTAGGCATTTATGTTTTTTTATTCCTGATTTATAACATACTTTAACTGATGCGGGAGTTAACAGATTAGATTGCTGAATGCCTGGAGTGATCACACGGACAATGGAAACAAAGCATCTTCTTAATCAATCATCTTGCTAGCTATTTAGCTGGCTTTGCTCCTAAGAGATCGGTGCACAGAGAGGCCATTACTCAAAAAAAAAAAAGGAAAATAAAGGGAAAAAATAAAAGGAAAATAAAGGGGGAAAAAAGGAAAATAAAGGAAAAAAAAAAGAACAGAGAGAAGAAAGTTCACTCCTTATTATGTTCTAACTATGCACCCATGCATGATCACAGCCGCTTACGCAACATGAATGACATTATTTGTCTTTCTTGAAGAGTTCCTAATCTGGTTCTGTACTGCTGAATGTCTTTGTTTGGGAGGTAAGCACGTCTCTGAATTAACACTTCTCTTTCCCTCTATGCTGCTCACTGCACATGTAATCCTGGGAACTGTTCATCTTGGATTCTATTGTCCATTGTCTGAACAAAAGACCAGACATCACTTAAGGCTCTAGGAGTTGACTGGCTATTTACAGTATATCAGAAGTCCTCTGGGCTTTCATTTCAGATTTCAACAGGGATTTGTGGTGAAACTTGTTCAGCTTTTATCCCTTTCCGCAATGCTGGATATGCCTTTTCTCAAATTCGCTAAATCAATTTAACTGCCTGGGACATTACTGCTCAGCCTGAAACAATGAAATTATACAAACGATGTTTTCTGTAAAAGCCTGCCTAATGCAGTGTATTGAGATTCCTCTTGGCCTTTTATAAGCAAGATTGCAGAGGGATGTGTGTTCTGTTCGGAACTCAGCGTTGTGCTTTCCAAGTTATTTCCGAATAAAGACCTCCATGCAGGGTCTGTTTTGTCTGAAATCCTATTCACTCTTTCCATTCAGGTTTTCTTCTCTTCATAAATTTAATCCCCAGTCCTGGAATTCTCTCCTTATTTTCTTAGTTATGATGAGAGTGAACAGCTGGACCGTTTTGCAGACTTTGTTGACAGTGCTTAGTTCTTACTTTCCCCTCCTCCTCCCCTTTTTTTTTTCAGACAGTCCCTGGCTCACTTTGTCTGGCTACTGTCTGACATGTCAGCTTACACTATTCCAACTCCCAGCTGTTCTTTCCTTTCATGCTATGGATTGTTCTTTGCATTATAGTCAAACACGGGGTTTTTTTTCCTAAGGGCTAATCTGTTTCCACAGCAACCTATAAAATGGAGAAATCTGATCCCAGAACTTTTCTTTAAAACTTTTAAATGTGTATATAAACACACATGTATTTGTCCATCTTAAAGGCAATTGCTGCAGCTAAGAAATGGAAGCTGTTATGAACACTCAGGAATCAGTAAGTTCTCAAACTGCTTAAGCTACACCATCACATTTCTGATTCTCATTATAGATATTGGCAGAAAGTGACTGGGAATATTTTCCATCAAACATGGTTGCAATTGCAAAATTGGATATGTTAAACTAAATTGTTGGGATCTCCCCATTTACTTGGTGTCAGATATTTCCTTGTAAATTTTGCTGGTTAACTATAAATTGTCATTGTCAAATGCCATCACTGCAAACTTGGAACCAAGCGATTGAGCTGACAACTCTCTGCTCAAGCTGTAAATACTCTGGAATTTAAATGAAATACTGCTATGTAACGAAAGAAACCTTACACCTTCTGCTTTAGAAAAGCTGTCCTTTGTGGCTGCTGAAAGCTAGCAGCAGCACAAACTTTCTTCCCCATTGATAAAGACAAGCAGCAATTGCCTATCTGTGGTGGTCTCAGTCTTCTCTGCATTTGTGTGAGCAATTTTAAATGAAGATGAACATATTAGATGAAGCAGCCACCATGTAGACTCTGTTCAGATGTGATGGCCATATCTCATGACATGGAAGTTTGGAAAAAGTACATTTTTAAAATTCTGATCTCTTACCATCACATTCAAGTCCTCCCAAGCTGGGTGCCATAAATTCTTGGTCTTCATTGTGTACTGGAAGTTACTCAATATGCAGGCTAAGCCTTCTTCAAAACCTATCAAAGCCTGGCCTGTCTTTATAACCTGGGGCTTGGCACCAAAGTATTCAGGATGCCAAAGTCTGATTCATCATTCACTTAAGGATTAGTTTCATTACATTAAAATCAGGACAGTGACCTGATACCTTCTGGGCTGACCCAAGAAGGACAAAAGGTCAATGACCCCAGCCTCTTCAGGGTATAAAGATTTCATATGGCAAAAATTCTGTCTGCCTCTAAATCCTTGATCCAGGCATGTTAGGATGGAAAAGTCATGGCACTTTTCAGATACTGCTGAGCACTTCTCTTTGCATGTTTTTTCACCAAATATAGAGTATTAAGCATAAATGTATATCAGTAAAGTATCTGAACTGGAGGCGAGTTACATCAAGGCTTCTGCAAACATTTTTAAGTCCTTTTAAGAATGACATCTAACAAATCAATATTGGAATGCTTCTGGAACATCAGTTCACTCCAAACCCACCTCTTCCGTTGTTAAAGAAGATTCTAGCTCCTTATTGATTCGCTATTTTAATCATTACTTATTACAGGAATAAATTGTAACGGTTTCCATTGAAGTATTACATAAAAGAGGGTCCCTGAAACACACTGTCATGGCACATATAAGAAAAATCTGGATTCAAAGATTGCCCACATATCTGTCATGGACATTGTGTATGTATTTATGCTCATGTTCCCTGATCTACCCTCTATTTGTGCACAGATACACAGTGCACCCTTCTGTGGTCACATACAATGGTGTAGGCTTACAAATCTGTCTGGACATGAAAGGTCCCATCATCTGTGGCCTTGAGAAGAGCCCTAGAAAGACTCCCAAAACAGAACATTGGATCTACACTCAAGAAGTAAGTTTAAATGTGTTTCTTCATTTCTTTTTTTTGGTGTGTGCCTTTCAACTCAGTCATGCCCCTTATATGAAGTGCGTAAGTGTCTGAGAGAAGTTTTATTCCTGGGCTGTGCTTTCAAAAATATTCATAGCAATGCAGATTGTCAATACAACACCTCTGGGTGACAGCAGTATTTAAAACACAATGTGGAGGAGCACTCCTATTTCCTATCACAGTCAAAGTCTTTGTCTCATGAACAAAATCCCAGGGCAGAGAAATTATTTGGTATAATAAGGCTAATGAGGTACTGTGACAGTGTTATCATTACAACTGGGCAAATTTTATGGTCTCAAAGGATTTGTGAACATCTCTAACTAGTCTTGGAGAGATGCCAAACTAGTTTGATGTTTCCTCCTCCCTCATGCACCCCTCGTCCCTCACATCTGCCTCTTCAGTTCTTTGGTGATTTGAACAAAACAAAAAACATGTAAATATATATTTTCCTACTTAATGGCAAAAATTGTTTTTTCCATTAAGAATTCCACTTTCTGTCAGAATTTCAAGGGAAATATGGTATCTATATTGACAGTGTTTCTTCTTCTATTCCTTGATATCATTTTAATTTTATCTCAGCTGGATTCTCTCCTCAGTCCTTCTCAAAATGGGTTGCTAATCTGAGATTGCTTAAAATAATTTTTTTAATATTATGGGAGTTTTGAAATACAGGCAAATCTCCCATCAGTATTTTCAAGGGCTTAAGTCATTGCAGTATTAACAACAACCTGAAAAAATACAACTGCTACTTTTGTTGACGCATGCCTGTGGTAGTGAAGATCAAAAATTTGCTCATAGAAACATTAATGACATATTGCATAAGTGAATACCTACCTGTGGTTGCTTATTCATATCTAATTTAGATACACATTCATTCTAATTGCCAAATAGCATCCCTCACCTACTTCACCACCCTCCTAATCCTTTTCCCAACCATCAGAGCTCTAGAAGACAAAATACTAAACCATTAAAAATACTCTAATTATAAAAACATTGGTCTTGTAAACCAAAGACTGAAGACTATACCCCTTCTCTACTCAGAAAAAAAGGACTTGAACCTATATCTCCAACTCCCACAGCTGGCATTTTACATTAAAACTATTCTCTGACATCCCCCCCTAAAGCACCCAAATTGTCTCTCGAGCCAACCCCTGCACAAGCTCCAACAGCACAAGTGAAAGCCTATCTGTGCTTGCTTACTCTGCCCACAGCTTGAGTTGATCAGGCTACTTGTGTTTGTTTTCTGATGACTATATTCAGTTTGCTACCCCTGTGAGGCATGAAGATGACTGTGCACGCTCTGGCCTGTGCACACGCAGATTCTGAGAGGTTTCAAAAGCTTTATCAGGAATTACACAGGCATTGACATGCAGAAGGTTTGCTATTTTCTGGAAGCATCATCTTTACCACGTGTCATGAAGCAGGTTTAGATACCTCTGGCATTTAGGTAGTTGTTGACGTGCAGAGATTTGCATTTCTGTGTTGGAGTGAAATTCGTACTGTACCATACTGTTCCAAGTACACATATGGTTTCTTAGATCTTCCCCTGAATGCCTCTCAATCCTTCACTTATTTATACTGAATAAAGCTGAGCAATGCTAATAGGGCCATTTCTCCACGTGAACTGTAAAGTACAGGCATCCATAGTCTGTGCCACAACACTCGAACCAGTATCAACATAAGGAGCTCTCCTCCAGCCTGGGCTGGTACCATGACCATTTTGGCACCCATTCTCTTCCTCCTGGGGCAAGTTCTCACTGTTTGCCTTCTTGCAGCATAAGCTATTGCAGAAGTATGGGAAAAGGGCTTGTTTGGTCTCTCAGCCACCTGTGTAAATTTTTTTCTTTGCAACAACCAATGCAGACAAATTTCAATACTCCTTAACTGACACCAGAAAGAGTGTTTGAAGGTGAACAAAAGGCTGTGTCTTCAAAGTGGTCTTTGTGCTCGTGGAATAAATGTCTGTTCTCTCTACCCTTTGTGGGCCCAGGCGATAAGAGCCACTTTTGGACAAAAGACACAAACTGAGATATATAGGATGGACAGCTCAGTAACTTGATGGGCAAACGTGAATATCCCACCCCCAATCCTCTTTAACAATTGGACTTTCACAGTACAAAGCCTCCTAGAGTCTGGTTTTCTAATTAAAGCAACTTTACGAAGAAAAGGTCCAAACCTTCACATTGGTATTTTTTTCCTCCCAGGCTGTACATTTGTAATAGCAGCCAGTCTCAACTTGTCAGAGCACATGTCTGATATAATGAGCCAGAGGAATTAACTAACTTACCACAGCTGGCCTCACTCTTTTGCCCTGAAAATTCCTGTATTTAGGTAATGCAGCTGCGAGCTTCCCTCCATCACAGAGACTGAGGGATTAGGAAAAAAAGAAAATGAAAAGATTACAGCACTCTTCCCACCTCCCCACCTAAACCTGGCTTTGCGGTTTGTACATCCTGTCCCAGGGCACACATATTTTGCCATTTTTGATTCAGCCATGGCAGCCCCCAGTATCTTGACACCTTCTCCTGTCTCAAACACAGTTCTTGGGGTGCACTGGAAAATCCTCCCTTGTGTCCAGTCTTCAGACAATATCTGAGTTCATTAGTAAAGAGCTTTTTGTGACACAGTAACAGCTTGAGATTAATCTCCACTTCATGGGGCAGGAGTGACAGACATTCACATTTGCCTTGCTGTATTTCAAGAATGCCTGCCTAGTTTACACAAAATGACTGAAAATGAAGGAGGTTAAAACTGGTATTGAAACCACAAGTTATGTATTCTGATACTTAGGATTGGTCTATGTTAATATTGGGGTCCATCATGAAAGCCATCCCCAGCAAGGTGTCAAAGCCTTCACATACTTCTTATTTTACAGCAGCTCCCTAGGTGCCCCCATAACATGTGGGTCCTTCAGGGAACTCCCAGGAATCAACCTCCTTCCAAGCTCCTCTCTAACTACTGGCTATATAAGAAAGGGGAAGAGACCTAAAATAACAGAAGCAGGGTCTTTTGGATTGTTTAATAGTTGGCCTTCTGAGAACTTGATCTATTGACTACATTGGATGTATACTTCAGAAGAGCTTGTGCTAGAACAGATGATGATGAGGAGGAGGAAGAGGAGTTCCTTAGCTCAGAGACTTAGCCCCTGTGTCAAGTTGCATGACAGATATCTTAAACAGTGATTTCATGTACATGTTGCTTGTAGTGAGCAGATATGGGCCAACAAGGAAGTGGGAAAAAATGGATCTGTATGCTTCATGTGCACTGCATGGGAGAAGGCTCAGAAAGAGGGAAAATTTCAATCATGTCTATTCCTCTGATTGGTTTTCATCCATCATTCATTAACTATTTGCATGTTGGCAGTTTTGAAGGATGTTTCTCTTTGTCAGCTGATTATAACATAAGGCATTTGGAGATGAAGCTGCCTTTGGTTTTTCTGTTATACATTGTATAAAATACGTAAAAACAAAAGTAAATAAACTGCGACTGACTATGTGGCATATGAAAAATGCAAGCACAAGCTGACAGTGATTCAGAGCACCAACCTAAAATGCAGTTGTCTAATGTTCAGAAAGTACTAACTTTAGTGGCATTCAAGAACAGGAATATCATGTGTTGTTTCACCTTTAGAAAACCTTTAATTCCTCTGTGAGATATGAACTGAAAGTTTGATATTCTTCATACATTCCAAGTGACAAGCTTTCCTACAATCAGTCTTTTTGTCTGCCTCCCCTCAAAAGCTAAATATTTTATATAGAATTATTCAGCTTTAAGAGAAGTGAGCATCCCACGCAGAATTTCCTGTTTTATGTAGATTAAATCGCTTTTTAAGCTGTTAGTGTGTTCACATTGCCTGAGAAGAGGAGGAATCCAAACCGTTCCGCCCATTTCTGAGGAAATACTTTTAAGGAACGCTCCAGGGATGATGTTCTGTAAGAGGCTGACCACTTATTTCACTTTATTCCACTTTTAAGCCAGAAGCTTTGGGAAAATTCAATCTGAAGTCTCAAATTATTCTGAGCTTTTTTTTTTACTAGGAGTGTAAGTACACAAACACACACAGAGGGAAAGCATCAAAGAAGAAAGCAGAGGAAAGAAAAGGCGAGAAAGAGGAAAAGAAGAAAAGGGAAGGGAAGGGAAGGGAAGGGAAGGGAAGGGAAGGGAAGGGAAGGGAAGGGAAGGGAAGGGAAGGGAAGGGAAGGGAAGGGAAGGGAAGGGAAGGGATTCCGAGGAAGAGGGATTTTAAACAGGGATGTGAAATATTTTAGTTGTTAGGATTCTGTGACTCAGGGCTTCAAGACAATGCAAATTCCTGACATAGAAGAGTGATTGCCTACAGAAGACAGTTGCAATCCACATAAAACACAAAGAAGTCTTGTAAATGAAAGAAATACCAAAAGCATCATATAATCACAGAATCACAGATTCACAACACAGCGGAGATTGGAAGCAACCTCTGGAGATCACCTAACCCAATCCTCTGCTAAAGCAGGATCACCTACAGCAGGCTGCACAGCATTGTGTACAAACAAGTTTTGGATCTTTCCAGAGAGGGAGACTCCACAAACCCTCTGGGCAGCCTGTCCTAGGGCTCTGTCACTGTTTAATCTATATAATATGTACCAATTAATGAACTGTAAATATTCACAGCTCAATAACCAGACTCACCAAAGCATGAAATAAAATTTTGACCAGATTTCTCTGCTTTTGTGTCTTCCCTAATATAACAACAACAACAACAGAAACAACAATAATATTTTGGGATTTTTTATTATGTATTCTAAAACAAAAACTCACAAGTGTTCTGTTGTTGCCCACATTGATTCTGACTGTAACAAACTTTAACTATTATTAAAAGGCACCTTTTTCTGGACATGCTGTTGTACTGCAAGACTTGGCACAAACAAAGATTAATAGTGATTTTTCTTGGAGAGAATGAGTGCCTCAGGAAATAGATAAGAGTGTATGAGGACCATATAAGTACTTAATAAAAAGAAATAAGCTTCATTTCAACTGTGGCAGTCAATGAGAAAAATAATTTCTTTTCTTATTATCATTTTTATAGGGCTCTAAATTGAGACTCATGCTTTCTGAATAAGTGACATGGCAGGTTTTTGTGATATTAAACTTGATTTAACTTAGTAAAGTCTATAAACCAAAGAAATTTGTATGACTACAGTGGTGAGCAGGCAATATGTTATTTTCACCAATGCATGGCTCATGTTGAGTCCTTCTTCACTCTTCCATATAATTTATCAAGTAACATATGGGGAAACATGAGTGTGGACTGATGCCCAGGAAAGACTGCATCACTGGAAAGTGATAAGAAGAAAGTCTCTGAGCTGGGGTCTAGGCTGTAGCTCATGGCGGTTGGCATGAATGCACATTATGATATGTCCTGTAGATAGACCATGAGCTCACAGGATAAGACTTCATTTCATCTCTGGTTGTGGAGGTCCAACTACTCAGAAATCCACAGGTCACGACCATTAGCTAACAGGATGTGCCCTTGTATTCGATGGACACGAGAGGTGACAGAATCAGAAGGAAAATTCTACAACAATTGGGGAGGTTCATGGTGTGGAAACTGAAGCGTAAGAGTGAGATGGAGATTTCCTTATTAGTAGTCCAGAGAGAGGCAAAAGCTTTTTAATTTGCATTTTTCTTCATTTTTGTGTTGGAGAGCAAAATGTGTGCTTTGGAAGAGACTTAGGCACGACCACAAACCCTAAGCCTGGGAAACCTAGCATGCTGCTGCTCATTCACAGTAAACTATGAAGGCCAGTATTTTCTTAGCTGGGAGAGCTTAGTTTTCTACAGGTATTTTTCAAACAATAAAATGACTTTTCTTCCACCATTAAAAATGCTCACAGCTGTCAGGATGAAGTGTAGGGGAAGGTCCTTTTGATATATGGCAGGACTAAAAAACTGAACGTTTATCTATTTAACAACACTTCACAGTTGCCAGATTTACGCACACATTGTATTTAGCCCAGTAGTAAAATTTATAACTCTCCTTTTGGACAGCATAATTCTTTCCCTCTGCTGGAAAAAACCCCCTATATCCAGGGGAAAAGGCAAATGTCTTTTAAAGATCAGTCAGTTGCTCTGTGAAATGTTTGATGTATATTTAGGGACATCATTAATTGTGTTAATACTATTTGTTTGTCACTAAACCCACATAGAGAATTGCTAGCAGTGGACATTTTTATTCCATGTAAGAATATTTGGATCTATATAGAGGAAAAGTGTTTACTCGTCTTGCATGAGACAGGCATCTAGAGAGGTTTTGAAAAGCAGCAAATGCTTTGGAAGTAATAGCGGTAAGAACCAGGGTGTTTTGGTGCTTCTGAATGAGTGCTAGCAGCTTCTCCCTGTCGTTAGGCAGCCAAGTGTCTTTCAGAGCCCTTCCTGTGGCCCTTTATCTGGTACTCCAAAGTCAGGTGGCAATTAATGAGGGATATAGACAACCTCTGTGTCTGGGCTGTTTTGGATGAGAAAAAAGCACAGGGAGGGATGTGAGAAAGACATTTCTGGAATCAGGGGAAAAACCATCTGAGAGAGCACACAGACTGATTTCTAGGAGGAAAGGGGAAGGACAAACAGCAGTAAAATTTCAATGTATTTTGATTTTCTCAATCTCAGTGAACTGACTCCAGAAAATTCCTATAAGTGCTTTGGGTATGCTGAAGTGGGTAACACTTGTCCAGAGGGTAGGTAGGTTTGTCTAATCAGGACCTTAGCACCCAACTGAATTCTCCTCGGGTAGAGAAGAGAGAGGTAATGGTAAAATTTTACTGTATTGGAAAATGGCACAAGGCCAAGTGCCAGGTCCTGCACATGGATTGGTACAATCCCAAACATAGCTACAGGCTGGGTTTAGAATGGATTTAGAGTAGACCTGAGGAGAAAGACTAGGAGGTGCTGGTGGATGAGAAGCTCCACATGAGCTGGTTGTACATGCTTGCAGCCCAGAAAGCCAACTGTTTCCTGGACTGCATCAAAAGCAGTGTGGCCAGCAGGTCAAGGGAGCCCCTCTGTTCTGCTCTGATGAGATCCCACCTCCAGTACTGCATCCAGATCTGGGGTCCCCAGTGCAAGAAAGATATGGAGCTGTGGGAATGAGTTCAGAGGAAGGCCAAAAATATGATGGTTGGGGGCTAGAGCACCTCTGCTATGAAGAGAGGGTAAGAGAGTTTGGTTTGTTCAACCTGGAGAAGAGAAGGCTCTGGGGAGACATTATTGCAGCCTTCCAGTACCTCAAGGGGCTAAAGAAAAGCAGGAGAGGGACTGTTTAGAAAGACATGGAGTGATAGGACAAGGAAGAATGGCTGTAAAGTACAGAAGGGTAGATTTAGATAAGACATTAGAAATAAATTCTTCCCTGTGAGGGTGGTGAGGCCCTGGCCCAGAATGTTCAGAGAAGCTGTGGCTGCCCCTGACAGGGTTCAAGGTCAGGTCAGATGGGCCTTTGGGCAATCTGGGCTAGTGGAGGGTGTCCCTGTCCATAGCAGGGGGTAGGAACTAGATGTTCCCTGAGGTCCCTTCCAACCCAAACCAGTCTGGGATTCTATAGACTATTCCAAAATTCACTATAAGAAAAGGATAGCTGTGAAGGGTCAGTTGGTGCTGCATGTGTGTCATGCTCTAAGACACAGCAACCCTCTGGTCTCAACTCCATGCTTAGAAATCTTGACACGTGAAGAGCTACTGGTCTTGCCAGGGTCTGTTTCTTGGCAGCTTTTCAAGAAGGCTGCTGAGAAGTCTGTGGCTGAATTGTCAGGAAATAAGGTAGCTCTGTGATGTCTGGAGGTTCACTAGATCAAGCTGTTTCTTCTTGGTGTTTTGTTTTCACTCAGCTTTGGCACCTGATGGAAACAAAACTCCTAAATGGCATAGACAGACTTGTCTTTGTAGAACGGTTCAAGGAAATACTGCACTCAGAGGCACACTAAATAATAATCTGCTCATTTTCAGTGCAGAGGAGAGGAGAACAAATATATTTCAGACAGTCTTCGGCCTAAGTCATTTTCCTAAATACTGTCTCAGAACTTTGTACAGAAAATGATACAAACCTGGGTACAGAAAATTATGCCCCTTTCTAGGAGCAAAGTCTCTATGGGCCAGGTTTGTGAATGTGATTAGAAAGTGGTGTTAAGGCAGCTAGGCATCTAAAGAGGTTTTCAAGAGCTTCTAGTTGTTTAATTTTCTTTTTGTAAGGATTTAGAGAACCTGGACACTTATGAAAGTTTCAGCAAATGCCTTTTTGTGCCTTAAGGGACCTTTGTAATTCTGTCTCTGCTGGCTAGGGACATTTCATTCAGTCCTACTTTGTCCAGTTGCAGTTCTGCATGTCATGTCACTCCCATTTATAAGAAAGGGAGCAAGGAAGACCCAGGGAATTACAGGCCGGTGAGCCTCACCTCTGTGCCTGGGAAGATCATGGAACAGGTCCTCCTGGATGACATGCTGGAGCACATGAGGGAAGAGCATGTGATCCGGGACAGCCAGCATGGCTTCACCAAGGGAAGGTCGTGCCTTTCCAATCTGGTGACTATCTATGATGGAGTAACAGCATCGGTAGATAAAGGGAAGGCGACCGATGTCATCTACCTGGTCTTGTGCAAGGGCTTTGACATAGTCCCCCACCACATCCTTATCTCTAAATTGGAGAGATGTGGATTGATGGGTGGACCATCCAGTGGATAAGAAACTGGTTAACAGACCGTAACCAAAGGGTGGTGGTCAATGGGTCTATGTCCAGGTGGAGGCCGGTGACAAGTGGTGTCCCCCAGGGGTCTGTCTTGGGACCGGTTCTCTTTAACATCTTTATCAATGACATCGATGATGGGATTGAGTGCACCCTCAGCAAGTTTGCGGATGACACCAAGCTGAGTGGTGTGGTCGACACCCTAGAAGGAAAGGATCCATCCACAGGGATCTTGACAGGCTGGAAAGGTGGGCCTGGGTGAACCTAATGAGGTTCAACACTGCCAAGTGTAAGGCGTTGCACTTGGGCCGGAAGAATCCCAGACATAGATACAGACTGGGAGAAGAGCTCCTTGAGAGTAGCCCTGCTGAGAAGGACCTGGGTGTCACCGTGGATGAGAAACTTAACATGAGCCAGCAGTGTGCTCTTGCAGCTCGCAAGGCCGATGGTATCCTGGGCTCCATCAGAAGAGGGGTGGCCAGCAGGGACAGGGAGGTGATTATCCCTCTCTACTCTGCCCTCGTGAGGCCCCACCTGGAGTTCTCTGTCCAGATCTGGGGCCCCCAATCCAAGAAAGATGTAGAACTGTTGGAGAGGGGTCAGAGGAGGGCCACAAGGATGATTAGAGGGCTGGAGCACCTGCCCTACAAGGAGAGGTTGAGGGAGCTGGGCTTGTTCAGCCTGGAGAAGAGAAGGCTGTGGGGGGACCTTATTGCAGCCTTCCAGTACCTGAAGGGAGCATACAAACAGGAGGGGAATCAACTTTTTAAAAGGGCAGATAATGGCAGGACAAGGGGGAATGGTTTAAAGCTGAAGGAGGGAAGGTTTAGACTGAATATTAGGGGGAAGTTTTTTACAGAAAGAGTGGTGAGGTCTTGGAACAGGCTGCCCAGAGAGGTGGTGGATGCCCCGTCCCTGGAAGTGTTCAAGGCCAGGTTGGATGGGGCCCTGGGCAACCTTTTGTAGATCCAGGCCTGAGGTTGGTGGCCCTGCCTGTGGCAGGGGGGTTGGAGCTTTATGATCCTCAGGGTCCCTTCCAACCTTTGCCATTCTATGATTCTATGATTCTATGATTCTGCTGTTGCACTGAACCCAGTGGTCCTTCTGGAGACAACTGTGTGCTGCTCCATCAGGATATGCAGGGATGCAATCATCATTCTTACACAGGTACTACGCACAAATTACAGGTGCAGTTTAAATGCACATACAGACACTATTCAACACCCAAGTTTTTTTAGTCACGTCTAACCCCACTGAATGCACCCTTTTCATAACTGCTTTAATAAAATAAGCGAAACCACAACAAAACTAAAAAACCCACAAAACCCAGACTTTTAAGTTTCTTTAAGGATAAAATTGCTTTGGTGTCTTGCTCAGAGAGAATAGATCTCAAATGAAAATAAATGATGGCTTTTTACTTTGATCTTCATTTTGTCTGGGGCATTCCGAATCAACCCCACAAAGTGACTGCGACTGAAATGGGATTCCTCTAACCAGTCATCATAGCTTAATTCCAGCACTAAACTACTAAATGTGAAATGGTACTGAATTGTGTAATTGCAGCCAGACATTATAAGCAATAATTATCTGTAGTCTGTCACAATACTGCTGTTGTAATTTTATACCTCACTGTAGACACGCTGTCTACTTTACCTTCAGCTGTCTGTAGTAGCTTCGCAGCCTTCATTCCCTCCCTATACTGGCATGATTAGTTAGGTAAGCTTGCTTCATACTTAGCCTGCCTGGATAGCTGAGTGAACAGAAATGTTAATACTGGCACTGTGTTTGCTGTGATTAATCCAGTCTTTCCTTCAGTATCAGTATTTGCCTCGGGTTTGCAGTTTTCTCTGGAATCCCGCAAAGACGTCTGCCCTGTGCTAAATGTGTGTATCAAGTCTTCTTGATTATTATTCAGTGTGACAGTGGGATGACTGATAAAATAAATGAGGAGAATAAATAGCAGATTTAGTTTTTAATTTCTTTTTCCCTTGATTGCTCTCACTGTGTGTTTGAAGAGGCATGAAATTATGGTAACTCTCCTGTAATAAAAATTGCCAGGAATTTGTGTGGATTCACTTGTAGAAGGGCTGATCTCACAAGACCCGTTTACAAAGAGAGAAGGAAAGAAGGCAGGCAACTCAGAAGCAAAAGTAAAACCTGGCATTTTTCTTGAGTATTTTGTGTCTAAGCAATCATGTCAAACACTCCTCTGACAGCATGATGCCAGTAACATTTATAATATTTAAGACTTTCATACTTACAAGTTCCGTTCATTAAATTCCATGTTTTGCCTGAGTAAATCCTACAGTCTTACAGGCATAGCAGGAACTGTGGGTGTATTTATCACTTCATATAATCAGACACTCAGAGGGTTGCATTTATCTGCATTGGCAATATCTTCTCTCTAAAGACATACTGAATCACACTGGGCCAGATCATGAAGTTTTCAATCTCCATATGATGAACATTTAACATATACTCCTGTTCATTGGACAAGTGTATGAGCTGGTCCACCTGTGAATATATTGCTCTATCTAGTCCACAGGGCACAGAGGCCATCCATATGTGTATCTGCCCATCACCCTGGAGCCTGCTGCTCTGACATTTATCTCTGAGGAACCAGTGTTGCTCTTGTGCAGCTCTTACACACGTAAATCAGCAATCACTTTATTTATTTTCTTATGTAAATGGATGATGGATGATTTGAGTAACATATATTTTACGATTGGTAATCTGAATTTCAGCACCTCCCTGCTAGGTTTTACATCTCTTATTTTACACCACTTTCTTTTCCACAGAATTCAAATGTACCCTTTTTGTTTATTCTTACGCTGAAAAAGCACCAGCGGTATTATTGGATATATTCTAGTTTATTTGAAAGAAAAGAAAAATTGATAACTTTACAGATCTTTCTTGCTAAAATGTTCCATCTCTATTTGGTGAACTTGTTTTGATAATGGATTTTTACATTACCATGCTCCTAGGAGTTATTTAAATAATCTATATAATACAATCTTTTTTTTTATTATTTTGCTTTTTTTTAACATCATTTTCTAAAAACAGAACTAAAAGCATAATTTTTTCTGCATTATATGCTCAGTAGATGGCTGAAATTGAGCCACTTTCAATCAAAGCTGACCTGGCCTTAAATGACATCTAATTACTTTATTCTGAAGACCACAGCCACACCATTGATAATCTCCCATGTTACCTAGCAGGCAGCATGTACTTAGTTTACACTGTAATATGGACCCAACAGACCATACTAGCTTCTTTGGCACTGCTGCACCCTGTGGAATAATCCAGTCACAGAACAAACATTCTTCATCACTAGTATTTCCTTATGCTTGTATATAATATTCATGCTAATGAAAGAGATGTGTTCACTCTGAGTATTTGAATAATGTGGCTAAAAGTAAAAAAAAAAAAAAAAAAAAAGGCAAAAAAAAAATCTTGTAGTCAGGGTTAGAAGCTGATTTGTAAACTTTATAGCTTACCTAGATGTTCTTGATTTTATAAAGCATAACAAGCCTAAATTCAGCAATAACACGTCCCTTGAATTGCAAGCCAAACACAACTTGTATTTATGGTGCAGAGATTTGCAATGAAAAAGAGACTTCCAAAAATTTATGTAGAAATTTATTTATACCTGGAGCTGAACTTTGTCACAGTGAAATGGTTGACAGCTTTACTGTGACTTCTGTGGAAGCAGTATCATATCCTGAAGTTTTTATTCAACTGTTTCCATCAACATTTGTGCATAGAAATCCATGCTGCTCTTACTGTTATCTCCTATCCAAGATCTTTGAACTTTTAACCCTATAATGTTTATTGATAGGCTGTAAATTCCTGAAATAACAGGAGACTCTGTTGACACAACAGTAGGCATGTGGTTGAAGGGATGAGGGTAACAACATGCATTAGGTTTCATAATATCATGGGAAAGAGATGCAGTTGAGGTGTGTCTCCATACCTGTGAACTGAGCGGAGTGCACACAGACATTGAATCACATGAGTTGTAGGTGTGGAGAAAAGCATATCCTTTTACATTTTTGAGAAGAACATTTTGATTTCTTCTTTAGGTTTTCATAAAAGACAGCAGCATCACAAAATGGAGGATGTGTGTCTCACATTTGATCCCACGATACGTCTTCTTGTGATAAGTTGCAATGGAGGATGCATGATAACAGGAGGGTTTGCCTGTGAGTGTGCTACCTCCCTTACACACATTGAACAGGAGATGTGGGATGATGGAGAAGAAAATCAGGTCTGTGAGAAGATCCCTGGCAGTTAAGGATTGTAAGGACTCAGTAAATACTGAGCTTCGTGCATAAGGGCTGGCAGAGTCTATTTGTGGTGGTTTTAATGGTTGGGAGGTGTGAGAGGTGGATACCGCAGGAGGTGTGTATTCATCGTGCAACTGCATCGTCTTCTGGCAGCAATTAGGGGAAGACAGATACCGTGTGACACATGTGAGCTAAGCAATAGATTTACTGTGAATTATTCCTGTATAATGTATAATTCTTTTGAAAAATCATACAAGGTATGCCTGTATGAATTTTCAAAAGAAAGTGTATTTGGTCAGATTCCAGTAAGTTTCCTCATTTGCTGCAAAAATCATAAAAATTGTCTTTTAAGGTCTAGATGATGTGTTCTCTCTTGCTCTTTTCAACCTTGCAGTTAATACTTATGCACCACTTACATTTTACATTTACATTTGGTCCCATTTTTCTGACAGTGATGAATGCTTTTACAGTTAATGAGAAAAAATTGTTGATTTGCATCACTGACAAAGGAGAAGAAGCATTCTTTTTAACAGTGATTTGCAGCCACCAGCTCTTCCAAGGCAATATTTAGATACTTACTACACAATACATTTTACCAGTGACTTGGCATAAGCTTCCCCTAAAAAGGTAATGATGTGAAATCGTGATATCTGGGACTGAGAGGCCAGTCCTGAATTCCACAGTAGTTGAATGCATGTGTTTACTATTACTTATCATATGTTTGTTTAATCATATCAGTTAATATTACATTGCAAGACCACTACAGGTTCATTTTATTTTGATTTAGCTATAGTTTATTTTTTCATATGTTCCATTATTAATGAGCCTCTGAGTACTTTATCATTTATATTGCATCATGTAATTATTTATTTATGCTTATTTTTCCTGTCTGTTTCCATGTATGTTTAGCATGTATACACAAATTCCAATCTTTTGCTGGAGCAATAAAGGAGCTTATGTTGCAGATTACGTTAAGCATTATACTTAATGGTATTTTAAAGAGACATGTCCAGAACTTTAGTCCTAGTTCTCTCTATGGCTTCCAGATGCAGTCCTCATGACCAGCAAGTTCGTTTCTCTCCTCTGACTGTAGTTTCTCAGATTGTTCTTATTTGCTTTTCTTTTCCTTTGGACCACCTCTCTTTATCCTTCTGCATCTCAATTGGATTTGTCATTCAGATTCTCCAGCAAATACACTGAGAACTGGCAGACACAGCTGCATGAAGGTCAAGGGTCTGTACTGACCTGTAGGAATCATCCTTAATAGGATGATTCTGGCTTCCCTTTCCTAAATATGGTTTTGAGTCCACTAATGATACACATTGTCAAAATAAGGGCTTTGACAGGAGATAAAACATGGACAGAGAGGATGGTGTCCTGCACTACTAACTCCTCCAGCCCTTCAGAAGTGAATTTGTAAGAATTCAGATTCATCAAAGTTCTTAACTGCATGCCTCCATGGGGATATTGAAATGCATGCATGTGCTGGATAGAAGTTTCACTTCTTGATGAGTTCCTAGCTCAATCAGAGCTGTTGGTTCACAGTAAAAGCAGATGCAGGCTGTCCTCTGTCATGGCAAGTTAGCATGGTCCAAGCCAGCAGTAGTTCAAGTAGTTGCTTACTCTCACTGGGTTCCTGGGCCACCCTGCTTTCCACAGCAAGTATAAACTACCTCAGCAAGGGCTCATAAAAGCTGTCACAGTCATTGGCAACATGGCATTCTCACACAGGAGCAACAGTGGGGTTCAACATAGAGTGGCAATTTGGCACATTCATGCATAGCCACTCCATCTCAGGCTCAAATATATATTAAATTTCTCTGAATTCACAGAGCTGCACATCATCAGAAACAGTCTTTGACAAAATGCTTTCAATACTGTGACAGATGAAAAATAAAATAAAATAAAAATGCAAAAAAGTTTCTGAGCTTGAAAAAATTAAAAAATCTCCTATTTTCTACAGAGCAACCTAAATCCATCACACAATTCAGTCCTCCCAATATCTGATTTTTCTGCTGATTCAGAACAGTCACAGATCCAAAGGTCACATCTATGGGGCAATACTGAAGAAACATGTCTGCATTTGCCATCGGCCTAAGGCACAACACTGATTTATACCCTCTGATGCTCTCATCCAGAGTGCCTCAGCTTTTATGTGCTAACCTTGTCAGGAGGATGGGCAGAATGCTGAACTGTCTCAGTCTGTCAATATCTCTTTTGCAGTTGCTGTATAAGGCTACAGTAAATTGGATTATAAGATCTTTCTGAAACCAGAGTTTCATTTCATTTTAAACTTTCTTCAATATCTAATGCACTTCCCCTTCTTTCCAAAGCAATGAATGATAGATCCCCATATAATATCTTACTTTTTGAAATGAGGGATAACAGCATGTCCGTTAAGAGAAAATCTCTAATCCATCCTAAAGTTTATTCTTGTTTTAATGGTCAATGTTCTCAAATAATTTTCCCTTGACTGGGTATTTAATAGGAGGTAAATATTTCATTTTATTTATATAGGGTTATGCCCTGCACCACATTAAAGACTGTGTGCTACAATGTGCAGCCAGGGAGTTGCCTTCAATGAGAAACTGTGGGCAGAGATGGAGAATAACTTTCAGTCTTTAGAGGACTAAGTAGAGGTTGTAATGGTTGTTGAGGGAAACAGTACAGCTCACAGCCTGGAAAAACAATTACATTATCAGCAAAGAAAGACACCACAAATTGTTAGGGAAAGGTAAGAAATCTGGGTAATGATATGGATTTGGGAAGAGAGAAGAATTTGCTGTTTTACTAGTTTAGATAAAAGCTATTAGGTAAAATAGAGAATGATAGGAGAACACCATAAACTTTTTTCTCTGTGTTAAAAATAAGGCGATGCTGAGACTCATGCAAGGAAATGTTACTAAGAGGTGTGAGAAGGAAAGACAGGAGGAGTCTGAAATGGAGAGTGCTTACAGGGTTATCAAAAGAGAGATGAAAATTAAAACTAGATGAGAGAGAAAGATTACGCAGGGACTAGGGTTAGATCACAAATTCCTTCTGGAATCAGCTTCTCTCTTTGCTGATCCATTTAAAAAGGTTATCTCTTCTCACAATGAGGGAATAAAATGTTGGCCTGAAGGGATTCAGGTTCTGCAAGATCCTGCTCTTGGAAGAATCATCAAACTTTATGCTCTTCAAATGTTGTATTCTCAGAGAGATTCATATGCACTCATATGTGACCATTAATATTACATGGCTTCCCAAAAGAAAAGTGATTTTTTTGATATTTAACTGTTGCAAAGGTTGGCTGTTGTCTTGATCCTAGCTATGGAAGAAAAAAATCTAAAAAAAGAATTTTTAGTGACTCATACATCAATTTTAATGAAAATAATCTGGTATAACATGATGGGTACCTAGCAATGGTATGATTATTCTGTTGAGCTGAACTGCATAACATTAGTGGCTTCAGAGTACTTGTCTTGGCAGCTGTGGCAAAACCTAAAGTCAGCAGTACTCTAGCTGACTGTTTTTACTGGAAGAGCCTGTGAGAGTTACACCCAGCAGACTGAGAAGAGATCCTAGATTAAAAGAGGAATGTTCATTTCTTTACAAACAAGAGCAGGAAAATGTTTATTTGGGAAGAAACTAATGCTCTTGTGTACCTTTCTCGTTTGCATAATCCAACTGTTTTCCCTTAAGACATTCTGATTTCCACAGTTCCCCATTGCCAGATTCACCTTGCTCACAGTATTGATGTGGATTAAAGGAAGGAAAAGGAGCAGGACAATGGCTTTCCTAGCTGAGCATCTCAACAACTACATTACAGGATCAGATGTGTCCAGCTTAATGAATTCACAGATCTTTCATTGTGCTGTAGGAAGGACTCTAACAAAACAGAAATACTTAGAAACCCACACCCCAGTGACAGGGGTTTTCTCACTGATGATGGGGTTGATACTTCTAAAAACCTTCAGAATCTTAGAATCTACCTGTTTTGCTTCCAAGTGCAAATTTCATGGCATTTTAAAATCACTTGAAAACAACCAAAAATATTGGTTATGCAGTAATCACAACCACTTTATAGAACTGTCAAAGTGTCTAAGAAATAAAGACTTCTGATTTCACTGTTTCAGATGGCCTGAAGTGCCCTGGTGGTCAGTACATGAAACATAGAAAACTTTTGCCTAAGGATTTGACTTTATGAGCCTACAAAATTTTTCACTTCTGAGGTGCCTCAGCAATATAGTTTGAGTTTTTCTGAGTTTTCTCCTGAATGTGTCTACATTTTGCTTGAGGCTCCTACACACTTCTTACAATCTGTTCCATAAACTTCAGATGTGCAGAAGATTTTAGACAGATCACCTATTTCCATCAAACAAACAAATAAATACATTCAGAATTATCCATGTAATGTATTACAATAATTGTTTCTGCTTTCTGTGTTCAACAGACAGCTTAACTATTTTCATGGGGGAAAAAAACCTCAATGAAATTACCTCAGGTTTGATTTCAGAAGCCAGCACTGCAGAACAGCTATGGATTTCAGCGCCTTGACCACTAAATCTGCTTATGAGAAACAGCCAAGGAGTAAATGATATGTGCTTACTTAACTGTGATAAGAACTGATCCCAGAACCCAAGTTAATAAAAGCTAAATCTTGACATGATATTTAGAAGGCTGTGGCGTTTCCTCATAGAGAAAAATAGCTCTTTGTGACTGGAAAAGTCCTTTGGCCCTTTCCATATAAGGATGGTTGCCCAGGAGTAAATTCCAGCTGCTCCAGTAATATTTTGCCTACTTTAAATGTATGCCACTGATAACCTCAATGGAAGGCAATTTTTTTAATGTCTTATCCTCTGGTCGTGGATAATGTCGCTGTGAGAGCTTTTATAAGAGTTCTGCATTTCTCTACAGAGATACAGATACGCCACTGGTTTATTTATTAACTCCTGCAACAGGGACTAATTTGGTGACCACAGCAAAAAATTATCCCTCAGAGGTCATTGGACCAGATCTATAGTTTCTAAATCCAGTAAAAGATGTAGAGCTCTGGGAAGCAGCAGGACTTAACCCACCACAGAAACAAAATATTGCCCTTATTTTTCTGAAGAAAAAGATTTTATTTATACCAAGGTATTTCAATGGAGTGTAAGTACTTGTCCATTGTCTGCTGAATGCTAGTGAAGTGTGTTCTGTCAGAAACTAATGCTTCTTTTATCAACACTTTCTACTCAGTAACTGACCTTTAGTTCCTCTAGGAATAATTAGAATTACTGATGAGAGTTTTTCATGTTTTCAGACTCCTGCGAATAACATGATGATGTGATTTCCTGACTAGATGCAACCCAGGAGCATTTTTTTTCATGCACTAAAGAAGAGCTGATAGTGATTAAATGTAATTTTATAAGTTTGCTTTTATTTCCTATAAGGCTCAACCCACCCTCTGTGTTACAGCAGTTACTTAACTCTCCTGTAGACCTATACATATCCAGGTTACAGGGGGGTCAGTCATTCATGCTGAATGATGGATACAATTATAATACTGGCAGTTTATCTGCTCCTTCCTTTCAGAAGTTTTTAAGGAGACATCTTTCTGTGTGCCCAGGTCAAGTGATTCCCTGTTGGAATTTCCTGCATGGTTGTTCCCCCACCAAAAAACACCAGGCAGAGAGGACAGATCTTTTATACTCAGTTGCGTTGCTGTACAAGGCAATAATTTTGGTCAATGATACACTCCCAGAGGAGATGAGTAACCGTTTCTTTCAATATTATTATACATTAAATGAGCTGTTAATTTTCCACCCTATTTAGAATTCGTATGTTTTATAGCAATAATATTTTATGTCTCACCTTTACATTAAAACCTACCTTGGTAGCAGTTCCAAAGTTAATATTAAGAAACTTTTAAATCTGTTTCAAACTCTTTGCATTGTTAATTAATTCTTTTATTTTTGCTGTAGCTTTCTTCACATGTCCGTTTCCTCTGGACTCCTTCCAGCCTGAAACACCCCAAATGTCTCTGTAATATAGGGAGTGCTAATTTTGCACAGGAAGGGCTGGGCTGATTTAGTGGAACAAGTCTTAGACATGTATATATGTGTGGGTGCCGGCATACACGTCTGTGTGGACGTATTATTATCCTGACACCTTTGTTCCAGCAATCCTTCAATATAAAATGAGTCTTGTGTGTGTACAAGCATACATCTCTCCCATTACGAACTTTATTAAACTCCTAGATCCACTGGACATCTGCCACCTCATGGGTGTAAAGCAATGGTTCTTCAATAATGCAGTTATGAGAAAAATATATTTTTGGCAGAGCTTAAGAAATAATTTCCTAATTTGATGTGTTTCTTCATTTCTGTAGACTTAAAAATTCACTCATCTCTCTTTCCTGTGGGTATAGGCAAGAAATAGACACTTGTCATAACAAACTCAACCACACATAAACTTCTTCTAAGTGTCTCTAGCAAAATTTGAGCTATTTTTTTCTCCACACTTGGGTTACTTGATATTAATAGCAGAAGTGATTTTCAGAGCTCTGAGAGCAATTGGAATTGATCACACACACATCCCTTTCCTAAAGGTTGTCCAGGTGCCTTCTGCAACGATTGCAAAATGCTGTACTCACTGATCTCTTGGGTTGCTTTCTCAAGCCAACATTGCAATGGCTTCATCTGGATTAAACTTTCAGTGACTCTCTGTTTCCCAGAAGCACATTACACCCAAGCCCTAGAAAACACCCTATTGCCTTGCAGTTAAAACAGTGTAGTGAATGAGATGCAGATTGTCTGCTACAAGCAGAGGATGCAGCATCCCAAACCACTTTGCTCCCCTCCTAGAAGTCTCGGTTGGCCAACATGTGATTAAGTGGGTGGGAATCCCTCACCACAGCCCTTGGGAATGAGAGATGGAAAAAGCCATTGCTGCCTTTGAATGCCTGGACTATACCTTTGCCATCAAACATGGAGAGCTTGCTACTTCCTGGTTCAGGGAACGAGTGCCATCCACTTTCTGACTTCCTGTGAGGTTGGAACTCAGATCTGTTCTAACCATCATCTCACTTCTGTGTTTCTGCAGGAAAAAAAGTGCAGATCTGTGGGCCAGAGGTGAGTTACAGTGTGTCACACACATAAGTTTGGACACAGTCATAGCAGAGAGATCATTTGAATCATCCTATGCATTACATTGAGGTGTGCCATACACAACTAACCCAAAATTCGTGAAGTAAAGCATGGCCAGAGACTTAATCAGCAGACTGACGTGATGTAAGAGAAAATGATTAAGCAGTAGTGTCTTCAGAGACATCCCATTTGTTTTTGTGGCTGAGCTTACACATTGTCGCACTGTTTACACTTCTCACTCTGCTTGCTTATTCATGTGACCCGATGTGCTGACATATTTCTCTTTACCCCAAGTTTCAAGTTGAGCCCATAAAGTCTAACTGAGTGAATGACAGCACAATCAGGCAACCTGCTCCTGCACTATTTGGCAGCATTGACACAAAAAACAAAGGATGAAGAGGAATGTATCTACAAGGATGGAGTGTTGTGTGGAAGCAGAATCCAATTATTGATATCAAAATTAATGAGTTGCAACCAACTTGTGCTTCTTTACTGACAGTGCGTGGCAAAGCCTTGGGTTTATGTTATGTGTTAAAGCAGCTGCCATGGGTCTTTAATGACCTTAAATGGCAGAGCCTTGGGTTTATGTTTCAAGACTGATGTCCACTCTCTAGACATAATCAATGTGCTTTACGAATAGTACTTTGGCCACAGAAGTCATCTAGAAATAGGAGAATAATTGGACAAAAATGTTCTGAAGAGAATGAATGAAAGAATGGATCTGACTAAAATTTGGAAGCAGATACTGCATCTTCCTGAGAGGTCTCTCGTGTCTTTGAATGCTAGTGTAACACAAATCAGGAATAATAATAAAGGTGTTTACCAACTTGTAGATATAGAGGTCTGTGGGAGTAAATTACTTCAGACTGGCTTATAAACATTTTTGCTTTGTTCCAAGTAAATTAAAAAACATGCCTTTGAGCATGTTCATTAGTTTGTATACCTCTTGTTGTGTAATGTTCACTCATTGATCTGTCAAATCAAACAAAAGTGGATTATGACTTGGCCAGATGGCTTGCAAAGATTATTGTTGAATATTAGGAAGAAAAAATGGGAATAAATTTGTTGAATGCTTAACATAGCTCACATTTGAAATTACTAAACAAAGTCCTAGTCAGTTACCTCAACTGACTTAAGTAATGGTGCTGAATGTTGCTTTCTGAACTGTGTCTAGAAAATATCTCCTTTTTAGCCACACGTCTTCAGCTGTCAACATGTATAGCAACAACTGTTGTTACTGTCAGAACTGACATGAAATATCAACCACAATCCTGGATTAACTTCCCTTTGGGTGTCTCACAAACTGCTCTCACTAGCAGTGATCCCATCTCTTTCTTATTTCCACAGGTCTCACTCTTGCTTTTGTTTCTTATTGATTTTGTTCTTTATTTGTGGCTGTTGTTACTTTCTTTTCTCTCTAAAATAGTGAATAGATTGCATGGCATACATAAATTCTCCTTCGAGCCTTGCAGAATGGGAAGAGAGGAGCTGTGGTATCTGTCTGGTAAAACTTGAATAGGCAATGCACTGGTCTGAGAGGCTGCAAGCAGAATGGAGTGGAAGCAGAATCTGTGCTTTGCTGAAGCAAGCATTAAACGCTGTCATCCTTCACTGGCTGAATTTACAGTGAACTTCTCACTGGTGGTCTCACACATTACTTTTAATGCACTGTAAGGCAGGAATGCTTCTGAACCCTAACATCCTGCAGATAAACCCTAATGAAAACCCACATCGGGTGGTGCAACTTGCATGGGATGGGGGTCCTTGGAAGATTTAGATACACCAAAAGTATTGCTGGATGTGACCAGAGATAGAAAATCTAATATCTTTTGGTAATTGGTCTCTTAAAACAAGTTATGCCTAAATGTGGTTCAAACTCATGGAATGAGGCCCAGCATGCAGTCCTTTTCCTTTCTGTCAGCAGCAGAGGCTTGGAAGCTGGAAACCTAATTTTGGGAGCAGGTAGAGAAGGGTGGTGCAATCCTTGTGATGGTGACAGCATGACAGAACATGCTTTCCCACAAGTTAAATGCTTCCTGAATGACCAAATTAATTACAATGTTAAAAAGAAAGTTATTTTAGGTATCCTAATGATAACTTCAAGCTGTCACCTCAGTCTAACAAGGTGATAACTGTATCCTTGGACCCATATACTGCAAGACCAGTGACTCAATTTTTTTACAGCAAATTGTATCAGAACACGATCACGAAGCTGTTTCTTTCCAATTTGGATAGAATGACAGATCCACAAATTGCTGTATTTAGTAGAAGTTTTTCTATAGATTTCTATGGGGTTTGGATTAAGAATGCAATATCTGCTAGGCTGTATAACACCAGTTCTGTATTTTAGAAGGACATATGATGATTAAGGGCCTGGAGCATCTCCCCTATGAAGAGAGGCTGAATTAGCTGGGACTGTTCAGTCTGGATAAAAGAAGATTAAGGGGAGACCTAATTGGTGTTTACAATTATCTTAAGCATGGGATGCAGGGGGAATTAGCCAGCCCCTTTTTAGTGGTTAGTGGAGACAGACAAGGGGCAACGACTGCGAGTTAGAACACAGGAAGTTCCACACCAACATGCAGAAAAGCTTTTCCCCAGTGATGGTGACAGAGCCCTGGGACAGGCTGCCCAGGGAGGTGGTGGAATCTCCTTCCCTGGAGACATTCAAGATCCGTCTGCAATATGAGCTAGGGAGCCTGCTTGGACAGGGGGGTTGGACCTGATGATCTCTGGAGGTCCCTTCCAACCCCACAATTCTGTGATTCTGTGATTCTGTGATATTCACATTGTAGTGGGTAGTGAAAACCCGATGTAAATTGTTATGTTTCTCATTATCTTTCTGATGCCCTGAATGTTTGAGCACAATGTGTATGTGTATATCAAATGCTGCTGGAACTTGCCCACAGGACCAAATACTTCTAGCTCCTGAGAGAAATCCAGGTCCATCTCAGACAAGGAACAAAATACCTTTATTGTCTCAAATGGCAAAGAAACCAGGGAAACATTTCATTCAGTCCAGGTGTAGCAATTTGAGGGGTTTGTCCTTCATGTCTTCACCTCTGCTGATGGAAATCCGGCTCATGCTCAGTGAAAGCAAAGGGATAGAATTTCATCTGGTGATACTTTAATAGCTCTCAGATGAGGTATCATAGGTGAGCATCAAGCCCAGTGGAGCAACTGCTGTAAACTTCAGTAGGAGAGAGTCAGAGCCGTGCATGGTGGTTAATACCAGTTTGCTGGTAGATATTCATTACATACATATTATATAAACACATATAAAATCAGAGTTTGCACGATTTTTATATATATATGTCACACTTTAAATTAAACACGTACAAATCATAGGTCAAGCTCATAAGAGGCAACACTGAAGTCAGTGGAACAAAAATGGGATATATAGACTTTTAAAACTTTCTTCTGCTTTATCCTATTTAGATGGGCCTCAGAACTGCATTTGCTTCAGTGAGAGCCATTAGGTGAGTAATGACTGCTTTTCTAAGGAAAAGATTTGAGAGTAGACCAAATCAATAACAGAAAGATCTCTGGCTTTTCTGAGTATGTAACTGGAGAATAAACAAAGCACCTATGATTCCTCATGCCCTACATTTTTGTTTTTCATTTGGACATACAAACGTGCATACTTAACTCTTTGCCAACAGCAGTAAAAGTACTTTGTGTCAGACTGCTATTTCTTATATTATAGTATTACATTGTGACTTGAGCTGTATTTCTTGCATTTGGTACTTTTTGTTTGTGCATTGTTAGGTTTGGCTGGCTACAGTAATAGCATGATCAGGGCTGGCAGATTCTTGCACTCATTTTACAGTGTAAATATTCATTTTCACAAAGAAGTGATGCTTTTTTTGGCCCAATGAGTTCAAACTCTCAGCTACGCCTGATATACAATGGTTAGAGGAGAGAAAAAAGTGAGGAGACTACAATGAAGACTTTTTGTACCTATAGCCACTGTACTAAATGAATGAGGATAATTAGAGACCAAGATTCTGATGGCTTTTTAAATATGATCCAGGTAGATTTATAAGAAGCAAAACAATACTGCAAAAGCAAACTTTTTATTTCTCTCTTCTTTTTTTTTTTAAATTCAGTTTTGAGTGGAAAGGGGTTTCAGCACAGCTTTATTAATCTCTGTGGAATTTCTCAGGCTAACAGGGTTTACATATGAGAATCCTATCCAGAATTTAAATTTCTCTTGCTTTTTTTTTTCTTTTTTTTTTTTCACATGAGAAAGGGCAGCAGATTTGCCCCTTCTGAAGAGAACAGCAAAAACACAGAACAACAAATCCTCAGCTGTCTTTTCCCTAATCATCTATATTGCAGGTGTGTCTTCTATCTGTTTCACCTCAAATATGCCTGAAGCCCTGAGCACCACGTCTCGGAGAGCCCTTTGCACCTTTGAGCACAGAAGTTGTCACTTGTCATTGGAGGTACATTTGAGAAGTCAAATCGGACTCACATATTTCAGAGGATTCCACCTCCTTGAAGAGTGCCTGCCTTGAAACATAAAGAGTTCTGAATTTCCTACAGTAGTTTGTTGTGCTTTAGAAAGTTTCTTCACTAATAAGTTGTACCATCTGTTGGGCAAATTGCCTAGATGCCATCTTGCCAGCAGCCCTCCTGTATGTAGTCATGTTGCAGTGTGCACTAATAGAGTAGATAGTTTTCCGTGTGTTTGATGGCGGGGGGGGGGGGGGAGGGGGGGAAGAGGGAGTGCCTTGGGTGTTTTTCTTTTTTATTTTTTAAATAATTGCAGTCTCTCATTTGCTACCTCTGTGTAAAACATAGAGAAGGTTCTGAGCCTAAACATCTAAGCAGGTCCTTTGAAAGGTATTTTTATTTTTTCTGAACTTTTTTTAGTGGGAGTATAGATGGAATTTTAAATTAATTTTCTTTCTGTGTCAGTATAATCAGACAAGTTTCTGATTAAATACTATTCATTTTAGGGCTTTTTTTCCCCCCAAAAGGTAATGTTTCCATTGTATGCAACCAGTTCTATCTAAAACCACAAGGATTAGTTAACTCAAACTGGTCTCACAGTGAACCAAGTAAGACCAGATTTTTCCCACTGTAAGATCCCATCAGAGGGGAAGCTACTGACATAACATATACCAGCTGGGACATAGCAAAGATGCTCCCAAATTCACTGAAGCCCCGCACACTTGCAGGTCATGGGTCTGCCTGTCACTCTGCACTTGCCGTGACACATGGGTCCATTTCTTCTTCTGGACCTGTGATGCTGGTATTCTCTGGAGGGTAATTCAATTGGCAGTCACCTGCCATGGATTGCAAGATACCTCTGGATGGTAGCCCTCACCATACCTGCAATGGCCACGGAGCATCCTGTGTCCTTGCTGAATAGCTGCAGCCTCCAACGTCTGCTTGTCCTTCGTCATAGCAGGGAAAAGTGTACTAAGTAGCAATGTCAGGAGAAACCCTGCTAGAACTACATTCCCTTTTGGATTTTTTGGATAGTTTTTATCACACTGTGCTCCTTTAATCTCAAAGAAAAAAAAAACCAAACCAAAACATATAACAAACCCAAAATTTAAGCACACGATGAGAAATAAAGCTTGGAGTTAGTACAGTGAAAGAAAACCATAGCAGGACTCTAAGGCTGTTATAAGGAGAAGCTGGCAAGACAGAAATCATCTAACTAGAATTAACTGGGGCAGATTCAACGCGGAGGAACACATATTACTCTAATCCATTCAGGACAGTTGTCCCGATCACTCTTTTGTTCGCTGGCTCTTCCTTCAGTGAAAATGCTACTTTAAGTAGTGGTACACGATGTAGGTTTTATAAACATAATGCTGCTCCCACCTTTGAGTATCGGAACAGGTCAGGAATGGAGCATGATGCTTGCAGCTGAC
Source organism: Laterallus jamaicensis coturniculus (assembly GCA_022605575.1). Taxonomy (NCBI): domain Eukaryota; kingdom Metazoa; phylum Chordata; class Aves; order Gruiformes; family Rallidae; genus Laterallus; species Laterallus jamaicensis. The sequence continues at coordinate 19,859,897 of JAKCOX010000012.1, forward strand.
CTTTCAGAGTACTGTGTGGAAAATGACTGACAGTGTTTGGCTTAAATCTTCAAGGGCTGTGAGACAGTGTAACACAAAGTCATTTCTCATTAAGTCCCTATAGGCACATTAAATGTTTCATATTCTTTCAAAAGCCACTGAAGTTACAAAACTCATTACATTCTTTTTTAATTATATCCACTTTTTTTCCCTTTTCTTCACTAGGTAGAAATTATTGCCGAATATATAAATTCAAGAGAATCTGCATTTTCTTTCTAGCCTGAAATCTAATATGCAGCTGCATTAAAATTAGTCTGCTACCAAGAGAATATTCCAATAAAAGCTGGCAATAATGAAATAATTCTGTTTGGATTTAATATAATTCCATATTAAATATATTAAGGGTTCTTCCATAATCTTTTTCTACTTTTATTTTTTTTCCCCCTTTTTTAGGTGCCATTCAGCAGTACAACTCATGAAGGCAAAATCTTTTCAATATCTTCAGGGTTTGCAGTATGTTGCATGCTGGCTACTAAAAAATGTGGTGTAGTTTTAGACATATGTACACTGGCACTTCGGACTGACCAAATAGACCCCTAAATTGCAAGAGGACTGACAGGAGATGGGCAAGGGTGATGTGCTGTGAAATGCAGGGCATATAGCAGGTTGTGGCTGACCACTGTGTCTGCAAAGAATCTGACTTTTAACCCAACACAATTAGGGGGCCAGAGGGTGGCCTTTAGTATAGATAAACATATACCAGGAGTTGAGTGATCAATTGGTAGTGTAACTGTTCCCCTTTAGTTCATTAGGGGAGTGCGAATGTCTTCCTAAGTTAGCCAGACCAGCATGGGGAGAGTGAGTTCATGGCTCAGCTCAATGCGGAGTATAAAACTGAAACAACTAATTTTAAAAGGAGAAAGTAGTTTAAGCTGTTTTCAAGCCACGTATTCCTCCTTGGTGACTGGGGATGCCCAGTGGCATGATGTCAACATGATGAGTGGTTCCTCAGGAGCCTGTATTGGGATCAATATTATCGAATATCTTCATCAATGACATAGACAATGCACACTCAGCAAGATTGCAGATGACACCAAGCTCAGTGGTGCAGTTGACATGCCTGATGGACAGGATGACATCCAGAGGGACCTGGGCAAACTGAAGAAGTTGGCCCATGTGAATCTCATGAAGTTCAACAATGCCAAGTGCAAGGTCCTGCACATAGGCCAATCCCCAGTATTAGTAAAGGCTTGGGGATGAAGAGATTTTCCTGTGGAGAAGGACTTGAGAGTAACGGTGGATGAAAATATGGACATGAGCTGGCAATGTGTGCTCTCAGACCAGAAAGCTGGCTGTATCCTGGGGTCCATCAAAAGAAACATAGACAGGAGTTGAAGGAAGTGATTCTCTCTCTGCTCTCGTGAGACTCTACCTAGAGTATTGTGTCCAGTTCTGGAGTCCACAGTATAAGAAAGATGTGGACAAGGGGGGGATGAACTAAAGCTAAAGGAGGGAAGGTTTAGATTAGATATTAGGGGGAAGTTCTTTACAGAGAGAGTGGTAAGATGCTGGAACAGGCTGCCCAGAGAAATGGTGGATGCCCCATCCCTGGAGGTGTTCAAGGCCAGGTTGGATGGGGCCCTGGGCAACCTTGTGTAGATCCAGGTCTGGAGGTTGGTATCCCAGCCTGTGGCAGGGGTTTGGAACTGTATGATCCTTGGGGTTTCTTCTAACCCAGACCATTCTATAATTCTATTCTATGATATTGGACTGTTGCAACCCCATACATAAATTTTGGGACCAACTTGGGGCTGTTGAAGTGGAATTGCTTTGGAAATAAGACAGCAATAATGGGCATAAAAGTAAGTAATGAAGTAGAATTTTGCAAAATTTAGATCAACAGAATAAAATTGCCCATGGTAGAATTTGTTTGGACTGCAGTGATAAACCAAACAATTTCTTAGAAATGATGACTGTGCTTGCAAAGATCAGGGCTGTTCAGAAATTTTGCTTCAGGATTAACTGAACTGGCAGAGATGCCTAAACATTATTAAGGTTGGCTCAAGGCAAAGAAGAATGCTGTGAATCACTTTCTTAAGTTATTTAAGGTTTGTGGGGTTTTGTTTGGTTGTTTTTTTTAAAATTCCCTCTGAAAGACTTCAGTTCTTAATTTCTTTCCTTCTTTTGTCTAACATTGTTACAGGACAGGATTTTGAAACTCACGTGCTCAGCCTCTGCTGACATGTGTTAACATGGCAGGCCAACCACCACCAGCTTCTCCTGTGATGGGACAGTGTATTCTTGGCCATTGGATGAAACCCTAAAGGTATCTTCCAGTCTCTGCTGTGGGCTGCAGTGGCTCTTGCTTATTGTAAGCACTTGGACAAGGTTGCAAAGCCTACAGACAGCCTGTAGTAGGAACGTCTGGTCAGTACATTTAAAGCACATCTAAGTTACAGCTAAACACCCCATTCTGATTTTTCAGTCCTTAAGCAATCAGTAAATTAAAATTAACACAGTTTTTAATCTCAAACATTTTGTGCTTCAGTAAGAACATCACAGCCCTGCCTTTCTGTCTGTTCTGGGATGCCAAAGGTTCATTACCACCCATTGGGACCATGCCTTGCAAGAATAGAATTTAAACAAAAGATTGTATTCAGAGTAAGAACAGCTCAGGGAAAATTGCAAAAAAACCCCAACCCAACATAAAGCCCAACAGAGCAAGTGAATGGAATGCCCAACCTTGTGAGCCAGGCCTTTCATGGCAAAGGCTGAAATGAGGAAGGTGCAAAGCCTTCTTCCCTTTCATGTACATCTCACTCATCATTCTCTTTCCTCACAAACTGCCCAGTCACAGCAGGAGTCTGTTGTTTCACATGTGCCTGTAGTGTGTCTGCTCACAGAATTGGCTGTGTGTACCTCTTCACACCCCACAGAAACCACAGATTCCCACTGTTTTATCACCCCTATCTGACTAGCAACTCTAAGGAAAGGACTAGAAAGCAGAACTAATTAGAAAGAGAAACTAATTGAACCCTTTTTCTACAAATGTATTCAGTTTAATCAGAGGGAAAATGGTTTGTAACATAGTGTTGATTTCACAGGACTGTTACTTTGGGAAAAATGTTTAAAAAAACCCCCGCAATGTCAAAATACTCCCTTTCACTCTTTTAGCAAAACTTGCTGCATTTTTTTTTCTAAGAATCACCTTTAGTTTTAAATTTTTGCTTCTGCATTTTACTTAATAAAATTATGTTAACAATAATATGCTTTTCTACCTATTTGCAATCACTTGAACAATTTTATTACACAGTTTAAAAATGTGAAAAAATTGAGATGTTGTGATCTGAACACAACATTTCCAGTGATCCAAAATACAATGCCAGAGATATCAGAACTTTCCTCAAATTTTTGGGAAGTCCTTTGGAAAAATGGAATTTCCATACTCTGTGCTCCTCCTTTTACAAACACATGTTGAGAGCTCAATCAAAATTATTCAGAGTGGCTCGAGTAATGGAATGAAAATAAATGGCATTTAAAATGTCATTGCTATTATACTGGTATTTTAGGTGTCTATTATGTCTGGTAACACGATACACTGGGAAATCCTCAAAGATAATTATGATTTTTAAGTGAAGGATATATAAAATAATGCAACATTAAATGCAACATTACTAAACCTTTTGCTGAATTTAATTTCTTTGGATCCTTCACAGCAATGGAGAACATCCACTTGTTCCCATGTCTTTTGTTTTGACTACAAGCACTCTGAGACAGAGTCTGTGCTCTGCTTTTTGCATGTAAAGTCTGACATGAGAGGTTCTGGTTCATGACTCGGGACATATCTACACCAGCACAGACTCACCTAGTTTTAACTTGGGTTGACAAATCTGGTGTAGTGGTCTATGCCTCCTAAACTTACCACTCAGCTGTGGACTCTCAGCACCCTGCACTTAATCTGCAGTGTAGACATACTTGATGTGTTCAAACTCACGTGAATGGCACCATGCAAGTGGAAGGGGCCTTGGCTTAAGTGGGAGCAAATGCTTGTAACCACCAAAGATGTATAGTCCCATCTCTAGCATGGTCACAGAAAGAAGAGACAGTGGAACAACTGTCTTTAGGAATGTTTCCATCTTTCTTTTCCTTGTTTAGAGGAATGTGAATTCTTGATGAGCTTGGTGAACCTTATCTTTAAAGATCATTGAAGTATGCTTGGAGCTGACATTCCTGGGCCTTCTCAGGAAGAGGCAGGATAACTGAGTCAGGGTCTGCCCTGGTCTTAACTGACATGGTAAATCATTGTCAGAGACATTGAAACCCCAAACACTGACTTCTAGCTTCTTTCCCTGACCATGGAAACATTTAAATATGCAAGCCCTTTAATGTAAAATATGGTAGAGATAACTTTGACACTGTTCTCACACAGTATAACCCAGTTATGTTTGTAACTCCATAGATACTTCGATGTAATGCTACGATTCTGTCAGCTTTAATTGCATCTAAGTGTAAGGTGACATATTAAAGGGCTAGCTCCACTTGTAATGAGTCATAAAAAATATGAATTATATCTTTAGAAATACTACCTATTCTTTTTTCAGTTTTCACTTAAAAAAAAAAAGACACAGAATTTTTAAATCAGATATAATTGGGTTTTGCTTTAGAAAAGTAGTCTGAATTGCTCCATAATTGCGCTGATGAAAAAAAAGGAGTTAAGACTGTGGAAATTGTAATGAAAGTGCAGCTTTTAAAGGATTGGAAGTTAATACCTCTGAATCAAAAGACAGTCTTTTAACCTGTAGCCTCTGCAGTCTTGTCTTTACCTTACAGCCATTAACCCTGAGAAGTAGTGTTAATAATAATAATTAGCCTATGTTTTTATTCTAATGCACCTCTGTCTGAATTCTTTTGAGTGAATGGTGGAGGTGCAACTGTAAATAAACCCTGTGGCTTCCTCACCAGAGGCTGTGCCCCCCTCCACGTGTTGTGATTAGTTGGTGCATTTATTGCAAATCTCCCTTCTCGCTAAATTACACAGCTATGTACTGACCGAAATGCCACCCCTACAGCTATGAAGTATGACTTCTAACTTATGGTACCTCAACTTTATCTCTCAGTCCCTGGTATCTCCTGGCACTGGAATAATTGTGCCTTTCAGAGGAAACAGAAATGCATAGCTTTGAGGAGGAGGAGAAACAGCCCCCCCCCCCCCCCCAAAATGTACACCCCTCCCCCCCCGCACCTTTTCTCATGCTCACTTGCTCGCTGGGAATGGTTTGTTAGGGGAGAAACAGGGGAAAGGGGTGTGTGCAGTGAGGACACAGATGAATGGGCTTGTAAAACTCACAGAGTGACTAGATGTGGCTGCTTGTCAATATATCCCTCTTCTCTGGTCCTTCTTTGCAAATGTGCAAAGTGCAGTGGTAATGCACCTGGACGTGCTTTTCAAAGGGGCTCCTGTGTACTGCTGAGTTCATGTTGGGTGCCGGAGAATCAATGCCTTTGGTGAGAAAAACATGCAAGAGCTTTGCTGTGATAAAGACTTTCATCCAAGATCTTTTCTGTTATCCTACTGGGGTTACGGTGAGGGACCCTTTCTCTTAGCCTGGAACACAGACCCAGGGGCTGTGCTATACTCTGCAAATACAATGGGAATTTCTGCCACCCTCTCCAGTGGTGTTGGTCTCTCTGTGTGCTTTGAGGCCCTTCCAATGTCTTTCGAGCAATCTCTGGGTATTAGGCTGCTGGGTCTGATCCCAGATCATAGCCATGGCAATAGTACACAGGGGAAAACCTGTCTGAGAGGCTGCAGTGTCTGGAGGGTGGACACGGTAGGAAATACATTATTTTGGCCACTGGAGGGCTCACAATTTGTTCATCAGCTTAGAGAGACATGTAGGACGAGGGGGAAAAGGTACGTGAAGTGCTCAGGTCCAGGGAGCAGTACCTCTGCCTGTGGGCCCCAAAGTCTCTGTGAAAATGTTTTACAAAGTCAGACTTGAGTTCCCATGTTATCATCCTGCATCCACCACATGAGTATGTCAGGAAGGAGACAGGGGTCATCTTGGTTGTGTGCAGTTTTAAACAACCTCTGTAGGAAATGATCTGCTGCTAAGTGAATCCTTCTGTGCCTTGTTTTCTTGTGGCTATATTGCTTCTGGCTCAGGAGCTTGGTCTGCTTTCTACATTGCACCTTGTAGACATGCTTTGGGCAGGTAAAGTTTCTGAAGTATCTAGAATCACTTTAAGAATAAAGTTATTGGTAACTTGATTTATTCCCTACAGTTACTCGGGGAATTGCCTGGGGAAAGCTCTTTCTCTCTGTTGGTGCAGTTCTTGCAGGGAAAGATTATAATTGGAAATTATTTGGCAGGGAGGCACTAATCAGTGCCTATGCTTTGGCTGTAGTCCTTCACTCTGGGCCCTTTACTCCACCAGTCACCAGAATAAAAGACAGTTTTGTGATTATCATGACATCTTGGTTTTGCTCTGGTGCTCTGCATTGCATTCCTAGAGCAATCAAAGCTTGGATTTGGCTCAGTTATAACTTTATGGACTCCAAGCAGAAATCCTAGTGGAATATCTCTCAGCCTGTATAATGGAGGACATCCAACTAGATGCTTAAAATTACCATCAGCAGCTACCAAGCCACCACAAAAATAAGAGGATGAAGAAAGCCTACTATCACCAGAGTAGCACATTTCTCTACCAGTCTGACTTCCTTTCTCTTTTATGAGATTTCAGCTGCCAAAGGCAGTGATACAATTTCCTAGTAAGATTATTTTAAGGCTAATTGCTGCCATAAATTGTAGCTTATGATTCCCGTCCTCTTGAAGTCAACCCACATTTTTCCTCTGACATCAAGAAAAACAAACTTTGATTGCAATGGTTACCATATCAGCTTCTTCTTAATTTGAGTTGCACTGCCCAAATAATTTTTCTCCTTTTATGGCAATGTAGATGTAGATGCTCATCTGTTCATGTAAGAAGCTATTAAAGTATCTCCATATTCATCTCTGTCTATCAGTCAATGACAAGCATAGATACATTAATACTGAGAGTGCTACAGTGGAATTCAATTAACTTATTAATAAGACATCAGGATGTTTTAAAGCCTGTTAGTGCTGTGCTTTGGGATATGATCCACACTCTGATAAATCTTCTGGGGTGTGTAGGCAGTGAGCAGAATGTATCTCCTTGTCAATAACTCTGTGACCATGGATAAAGAAATGCTTCTCAATTTATTAAAAGTGTCTGTTGCAGTAGTTCTTGCACTGTCAAGATTTCCAGTGCAAGCAAAGCTCACATCCCTTCACATGGATGTGATGACACAATACTCTTGTTACCTATCCTCAAGAATTTTAATCCAAGTTCTTTGAATTGTTCCTGGAGACACCTACCCCTCTCCAGTGTTTTATGAGAGTACTGAGTTATCCATAATAGACTGAAAATTCAAATTGGCTTCTCTGTCCCAGCTACAGTCTTTGGTGTCACTGGCCCTATCTGAACAACTATAAATTAGCCAGATAAACCACATCAGACCCATTCATTAGTATGGAAAGCAAGTGTCAAGACACAGCTTGTACACAGCTTAAATCCCTCCTCTCCCCAAAGGTAAGTTGGCCTCATCCACGGAGCCTCCTGGAAAGAGTTTCATGCCTTGGCGATGTCTTGAGCCATTTTGGATACTCATGGGAGGACTGTAAGGCATAAAAAAATATTTCAGGTTCATGCTAAGGATGAGAAAATGGGCTGTCATGGGATGGGCTCAAGGTTTTCCCCAGGCTTGTTTAATTTATTGTAGATGTAGCTCCTGAAAGCAGTTTGAATGTCAGTCCGCAGAGACATTTTGCAACATAGCATCTGCCAGTTATGTTTACTGTCTTAATAAGAATGCTGTGAACTGCTTTAAATGTGGAAAAATATACGGTTCAGAGACTGAGAGTTTGGATCAAGAATTCAAACTCTAAAGGAAAGAAATGCCAGCTTTGAAAAGAATACAAAGAACCGCATATCCTTCCTCTAACCCTGCAGTGAAAGGTTTGCACACCAAAATTAAATCAAAGAGAAAAGTTTTTCCTTCAGGTATACCCTATTATGCACTTTAAAATATTCACTGAAATGTATTCCCACAGACAGAATACTATCATAATTCTAATTAAATTTGAATTCCTTATGGGACACTAAGTTTTATGTCAGAAAAAAGTTTTTTTTCTCTTAAAAAAAATTAATTTTTATCTAACTCTTCTGAGGGAAGCTTTGAATGCACATTTCTTCATAAGATTTACTCATGAAAGGAGTAGTTCTCAGAAGTTAAATCAGCACTGGTTTGTGTCACACAAGGAATCTGCCCTGGGTATTGTTGTACAAGGCCTTAAATCACTCACAATTTCCACAAACATGACTTGATTTTGACCACTGGCCTTTCAGGTTAGAAAACCAAAATCCCAGAGGCTGATGTGAGAAGCAATTTAAAGGGGAAAATGTAGTGGAAAATAATAGAAAATCTGCTTGGGTGGATCAGGTACTATTTAGGCATTCTCAAGTGTTTTCCTCTTTGCTGAAACTGGTGTTTCTTGAAGAGGGACTAAATTAGTGCAGAACAAAATTTTCAAGTATTCTAAAAGCAAAACACCCAACTGTTGCTTCTTACCCAAACAGGTAATTTGTGTGTGTATGTGTCTGCAGTTTCCGAGTACTTGTCCTACAGTTACATCCCTTAACTTCTGTGGAAATTACTGACCGTTATGTATGGAAATGGAGAAGTAGCTCCTCAATTTTACAGAAGTAGAAATTCTGGGTCTTGGCATAATTCTAATGGCTTAAGCTTATAAAATAGCTTCAGATGAACTGCTTTCAAAAAATAAACAAATTGTACATAATAACGAGTTAGCAGTTTAGGTTATTTATGTTATCTGATCAGCACTGTAAAGTTATTTAGTAAGTTCATTAGCTGCACAGCAGGGGACTGAAAGCTTTCTTTCTGTAATTTGAAAATAATGAACTTCAATGTAACATATTGTAAGCAGAAAATGGACATCCTGATGATGTGAATATGGTGAGGGTGTTCTGTATTCTCTAACATAATGATTTCTAGCCTCTACAGACACTAAACAGTAACTCTCCTGAGTTAAATCAGTCTTTCCTGTACCTCAGGCACCCATTTTAATTTATAAACCTTTACTTCATTGCAGGTGACGAGGACTTTGCAGGGGGCCCAAACTTATAGATAAGAGATCACCACACTACAAATGCACCAAGCTTCCTTCATCCTTATGTGATCCAAAGCAAAATTAAATTAAATTAGAATTTACAGTGTTGACTAGGTTAGTTCTTGCTTAGGATGGAAGCTGAATATGTCTCACTGCCTTTATTAGAAGACACTCTGACTAAAATCAAAGCTGGGGGTAAGTGAGGAATCAGAGGGTTGTTTTCTTAGCTGCTCTTTTATGCTATTTGGAAAACAGGCTGGAAGACATGCAGAAGCCACTTAGTCTATTTTAGCTGCTTAAATCAGAATTGCTGAAATAACCAATCCACCTCAGGGTGCTCTGTATGCGTGTATGTGTTTGGGGAATCTTGTTTTCTTTCTGCTTGAAATACCACACAGTACATTTTGAATTCACGTTCCTCCAGGCATGAACTGTGAATCCATACCCTATACCCTGAGAAAAGGATCTCACTTAGGGACGCCATGAGCAGCTTAATGCCGTCCTGATCTGTTGCTTGCTGTTTGAGACCCTCTTCACAATGTTCTTCTCAAGTCCCTCATTCCCTAACAATATTTCTGCAAAATATGAGGAAAGGTGCGGTAGAAGCTTCTCCTTGCACCTACTGAGGATTGTCCCTCCTCTTTGTCCCATCCTGATGGCAAAAGGAACAGCTGAACTTCCAGAATCCTGAGACAAAGGAATGGATGAAGTGATGCCCTGCACTGCGCATGTAACACAAAGACTAAAAAACCACATGTACCAACACAGTAGTGGAAACACCCTGCTCCTACCCATCTTCCTGGTGGTATAGCTAGGTTTGGTCAATGTTTTGGTCAGAACAGTGCATGATGACTCACTACAGAGCTGCCAGACAGGTATCTTCATGATTCATATGTAATTTTATTCCAATTATTGTTTCTTGATGCTCCCTTTTTCTACCCTAGTACCTCCAGGCCTCTTCCCAAATAAGCAGCTCAAAATCCCAGTCGCTTTTCTCCACTGGTCGCAATTTTGAGGCCTCTGTACCCTTGTGGGGTATTTCTAACTCTGTAGCCTGGTATTGCTGAGGTGGTTCCCCAGGTCTTGCCAGCTCCATTCCCTGAAGGTCCTGTCCCCAGTGCTCTCCTCCAGTGTTGGTGGGGTTTGGCTGTCTCTCACGTAACTCCCCCTTACACACCAGTGAAATGCCATCATTCCCTTCTGGTCCTACCTGTGATTTTGTCAGCTTCTCACATGGCTTTAGGTCACATCTGACGATTTCTCATCACCATCGAGCAGTTTTCCACATGATGTTGAATTTGCTTGCCCTCAGGCCACTGCCTAGACATTGGCCTAGTTGTTACCGGTTCCCCAACAGTCTCTACGTGTTTTCAGAACATTTTCTTTTTTGAGGTGTTTCCCCTTTGATCTTGCCTGGACTCTGAGTTGGCTGCTCCTTAACTGAAGGAACATTTCCTGGAGGTAGGCTGCCCTTTTGTTAACGGTGACAGCTGAGATGTATAGATGAGTGCGCTCAGGATTGTGCTCACAGTGGATCCCTACAGGTGTCGCAGGGATGATGCAGGATCAGGTTGGTGCCTTCAGTGCTCTGCAACATTGCTCAAAAGATCAACTGGAGGTATTATCCATCTACTCCTGTTTTAGGTTAGCAGTGTCCTGTGTGGGTTATGTTAACACTGTCAGACCAATGCAATATTGAGCCAGATCTAAACCATCATTAACTCCTCTAAGGATATAATGACACTGATGTATCGTGCTTGTGTTGCACATGTTTTACTAGACTGGTGGCCTCTGAATGCAGGGTACATCTTGACATTATCATCAGTATCTTTAAGACATTCAAGAGCAGTGATGTACGATACACAGAATTATAGAATTGTTTTGGTTGGAAAAGACCCTAAAGATCATCAAGTCCAACCATTAAAGATGCATCATCTGCTGTTAGTGAGCTGTCCTGGATGCATCTCACAGTATCTTGGTGCCATGTTCCTTTCATGTAAATGAAAATGTTTCCAAAATTGACCAAAGTTTTGGAAACTAATTTCATGGGTCAAGAGAAGGCTATGGTGAGGAAATCCCTCTTAAGAACACAAATTTCCCCGCTCTGATATAGAGCAGTGGTTTTGTTTCCAGTCAAAAAGAGAGTTTGCAGAGCATTCAGATGGGACTTTTGTCATGCTTTTGGGAGTGCAATGGGTCCTTTCTACCCCAGGACAGAAACAAAGGTATAACTCATTGATGCGACTGCATTCTGATGCTAGATGTTAAGTGGGGAGATGATGAGTAGGACTGATCCCACACAAGTGGGGATTATAGAAAATCTACTTTGAGATTAAATGTATGAGTCCCCAAGCAAACACTGGATTTAATTATAGCTGCTTTTATGAACTTTTTTTAGTATTTATTTCATTTCATTGCAATTTTATTGGCTTCTGGGAAAAAAGAACAGTATTTTTTTACCTCAAAATGGCATTGAATCTGTAGGCAGAATTCCTTTTACTGTCAGCAGGAACAGGATTAGGTTTGCAGTGGTTACTACATCAAATTTTCTAATGAAAGATTATTATAGTCCCTTATTAACTATTCCTCTTTCATGATAATTCACATATAGCTGTTCATCTGCTTGCGAAACTCTTAAATATCTTCAAATTCATCTCTGTCAATCAATGACAAAGTGAGCTTCATGAATACAAGGAAAATTACAATGGATTCAATTAACTTATTAATAAGACACTGGAATATTTTATGGCCCAGTAGCAGTGTGCTTTGGGACATGCTGCATTCACTGATAAATCTCACGGAGTGCTGAGCAGAAAATGGATTCCTTCTCAGTGATTCTGAAGTCACACTTAAACGGACAAAATCAGATACTACTCAGCTACTTCTCAGTTTCTGCCTTCTGGAATAGTGATCGCAGAAGCTGCAGAGTAGCAGAGATGAGTTGTTTTGAAGGATTGGGAACTTTCAGCTGAAATTTTGCATGATTAGAAGAAGAATGTGAGTCTAATCCTTCAAGACATGGACTCCATTTTGGTTTGTGCCTATCTATCGGTTGCTGTAGAGATGCTCTTAGGGATATTTGTGTGGCAGAGTTACCTAGACTCGTACGGATAAATGTTTATAATTGATTGATCTAATAATGCACTAGTAATCCGGACTGCTAAACACCTCACAGAAAAGAAAGGTAAGATTCATAACATGCAAATTCTGAGGAAATCAGGACTTTGATCTGTGCATGGTTTTAAAAGTAGTGATAGAACCAGTAGTTTTGTGTACCATGCATTAATGCCAAATGCACAGGAAATGTATTAACGTTGTAGAATACTGATAACCAACATTTTTTTTGTGTTGTTTTATTTTTATTGTTCACGATTCTAGGTTTGCCTTGAAAGCTCAATACCAAGGTGGAGCTGGAAGAACTATTGCTAGTGCTCAGATACTGGGACTGTGTTTGCTGTTGTTTGAGAGACTGAGCAGAATGTTTTGGCCTGAGGATGTTTTGTCAACTACCCGCTGCAGAGATGGTAAAATCCAGGAAAACCATTAGTGTGAGGTGAGTGGGAAGTTGGGGGAGGCTTCTTATACACACACACAGATAGATACAGTATATATACATTTTAGTAGCAGCAGTAGTATCACTGTCTGATGATTAGAAATGAGAAAACATTTCCTTAGATTGGTTTTTTAATTTAGGAATTTCCAGGGTGGTGAGTTTGCTTTTCATTGCAAACGTATGTTGACTCTTGCTCCCCGTTTGTTGGGAAGTATCTATGGCTTCTTGTATGCATGAAGTAAAAGGAGCCAAACCCTGTTCTTCGCAGTGGGATAGGTAGCATTTCAAGTTTATTTGTCCATGTGGTTAACCTTCTTAGAGCAGGCTGGCCCTGACACTAATGGTTTTGGGAATAGTCCCTTATTTGTTCTGTCCTTGAATTTTCAGAATCACAGAGTCACTAGGTTGGAAAAGACCTGTAAGACCATCAAGTCCAACCATTCCTGTCCTATGCTAAACCATATCTCTAAGTACCTCATCTACGTGTCTTTTAAACACATCCAGGGATGGTGACACAGCCTGTTCCAGGCTCTCACAACTCTTTCAGTGAAAAATATTTTCCTAACATCTAATCTGAACCTGCCCTGGTGCAGCTTAGTGCCATTACATTTTGCCTTTGTATTGTTTGGGAGCATTCTAGCTGGCACAGGCAGCTGCATGCCTTTACTCTATCTGAGTCCCTGACTCTGATCAGAACAGGGTCATCAATAATCTTGTATAGGCTGTTCTACCCTTCCATTCTGTGTGCTTTCACTGCTTCATGACTTGTGAGTGAAATTGTTCTCACTAAGAATGAAAATGAGGTTTTTAAAATGTGCTATAAAAAAATCTTACAGCTTGTCATTATTGAGGGAAACTAATTAAAGCAAACAAACTGTATTTCAAGAAGTTAATGTTTTTCTGATGGAAGGGCTAAAGGTAAGGAACTACAAGCTTTGTAGGTTCCCATGCCCAGAGATTTTGTTAGTATATGAAAGACCCTGTCATCAGCTCCATGTCTGCATGGGAAGCTGCCTGATCTGTCAGTGCAGAACAGAACTACTCTACCCAGAAATGTGGTTGCTGAATCCAAGAGACAAAGATGCTGCAGCCCCATGCCCCAAAGTTAGTGTGGGTTCCCAGAAGGCACATGCACACAGGCTGCATTTATACAGCACTCATAAGTACATCTGGTCAGGCACAAAGACCAGCATGGACAGAAAATACAGTGGTCACAAAAATGAAAAAAAAAAGGCTTTATCTTTGTTCCTTTCTCTGACTGACAGTGGGGAATATCTCTCTCTCTCTGTATGTATACATATATATATATATATATGTTTCTGTGTGTATACATGCGTATATTTATAAATAACATGCATTTAATATATATATGCATATATATGTATATGTCCTGAACCCCCTGTCCCTCTAGTAACCAGCACAGATTCAGCGTGATCTCTGCCGCCTTGTATCCATCATGCTCGATAATAAAGTTCTGATTTCTGGTTGCAATTTCAAAACAGTTTTCTAGAGATGGAAGGGAAACAAAAAAAAGTATTCCAAAAAACCACTCAATGCTTGTCCTTGTTTTTTCTGGTAGATGTGAATATTTTTATTTTTTATTACTTGTTTATACCTTGTTTGAGAGAAGGAGTGAAAGGACAGGAGAATACACATGGGATTGTTGCTCTTCTGAATTCAGCGGAAAGACTTGCAAGGAGATTTCCAGCCATTGAGCTTTTGCAAGTTTTCCATATGCATTTTCTTTTGTAAAAAAGTGAACCAGTGCCAGACCTTCAGTCAGTACAAGTTGGATTAACTGCAGTTAATCAATGTATCTGTTTCAGTTTTCCTCAACAGAAGACCTGGCCCTCAGTTCCAAAGCCAAGAGTGATAATTTTTTAAACATAAAGTTTTATGTGGATCCATTCTGCTGTTATTAAGGAAGGTGAATGTGTTACACAGGAGGGACTGAAAATAGCTTTGCAATGATTTTGCATGTAGCTACTTAGATTATTTTTTTCCCCTGGCTTGCTTTCAGCAGAAAGGACGTGTTTTCTGTGTCTGTTTTGAAAACGCTCCACCTGAAGAACAGCAGAACTTGCTGTTTTACTCTGACAGCTATGATGTACTCCTTGGATGCTTGGTCCAAACACCACAAAGTGCCTTCATTACCTATCCCCATTCCCGTCTTTCCCATCTTCTATTACTTTAAACATAGGAACAGCGCTTGATCACCTTTGAACCAAAGCTGTGCACTTACTACCAGTTTCATAGCACAGCTGGGTAACTGCTTTCCAGACGGAAATTAAATCTGCATGGAAGAAAGGGTAAAATTAACGTCGTTTAAATAAATAAGGTATGTTTTCTCTATCTGGTAGTCTTAGGAACACAGAAATTTTCAGACTGGATCATGCTCCAGGTCTGTCCAGCCCAGCATCCTGCTTCTAACAGGCTGCCTCGGAGGAAGACACAGGAAGCCCAGCATACACAGACACAGCATAACCTATTCCTCTGTGATGTCTCATTTTTACTCTTCAGAGACCTGTAGCAGGGTAATTACTGTAGTTCTGAATCTCATGTTACTGTGTAAACTTCCTTTTCCTTGAATTTTTTTTTCCCCTCATTTTAGCTCGGATACAAAAGTAGACACAATGATATTCCCATATAACCAGATATGAAAGAGAACTGCTATTAAAATCCTTAACTGACTGCTACGGACTTTTCAGACACACGAACAGTAAGTTTTATGGGGCCCAGTTTGTAGCTCTTGAGACACAAGTGAGTCAAGTGCAGGTGTTACATCAGGTTCCTTTTGCATTTCTGGTTACAGGACCATATAGGCACAGGGTGCTATCATACAGAGAAGGTTGACCTTCAGGAATGTGAGAGCTTGAAACAGCTCCCATGCTGAGTCTGGCACTGTCCTGCCCCATCTACCTTAGATGTCCCTGTTCCTCACTGTGATGAAATGTTGACGTGTGCTGCAGTTCAGTGTTTCCTGCCCCACTTATAGCCCTGCTATACTTAGCCATGGGCTGCAGGGCAGTGTCTTGTGCTTCCAAAGGCAAAGAAATACAGACGTTTGCTGATTTCTGGCACATTGAGAATTTCAGCCTTTCAGAGTAAAGCCATTTTCTTTAACAGGCAGCTACAGCTAACATACCTATTTAAAGAATGTAGAAGTCACAGTCCTCTAACTAATATTGGCTAATTAGCCAAAGCGATCTGTTGTTTTGAGATATCCTGCCAGGGGCTGAACAAAACTCCAAGCCATTGAGACAGCCTGGACATAAGAAGCACATGGGATTTTATTTCCTTTATTACAGGTAGGTGGGTTTTTTTTTCATTGATGAACCAAGATGCATATGTGTACCTTAAGCTACCTAAAGCCCTCAGAACCCACTGTGCTCAGCTGCTGATTAACTCAAGAGGGTTAAATGCCTAAATTTCCACTGTTGCACATACACAAAGCAGCTTATGTGCTGATCCCGCTCCATATTTTATGAGCTTCTTGGATCGCTCACTCAAACTGCAGCCCCAAACCTGGAGTTAATTTCCCTTGTCAGTCTCACATAGTCCTTCTCAGAGCACTTCTCAACTGGAGACTGTTCCCGGCATGCCGACTCCTTGGCACGTTACTGCAGGCTTGCTGAACTCTCACTTCCTATTCAAATCTTCCACTAAGCTCTCCCTGAATAACCTTCTGAAAAACAAGAGACTTCATTTATTATAGTTAATGGGAAGGTAAGATCCTTTTTTAAATTCAGTCACATCCATACTCTGCTCTCCAGACTACTTTAAGATGATCCAGGCCAGGATTTTGGGGCAGGTACTCTGCCTTGCAGAACTTCTGGGGTCCCGGCTCCCAAAAAGAAATCAGTGTGAGAAAGTCAGAGATCTTGTTCTTGGCTGTACAAGAAACAGAACAAAGATAATATATTGTCTTGAGGAAAAGCTATGTAATAAACCTTGTTATATGAAAATGAATGTCAGTGTTCTCCCCTGCAGATTTCTTTTTTTACAGTAATTTTTTTTCGGGAAAAAACCCTACTGTGAAATATTTCAAGTTTTATTTTAGGTTTGGGTTTTTTTAGATTACCATAGCTGACTTTTTTCACATATGTCAATATAAAAAAAAGGGTCTCTACCAAGTATTTCTGGTTCTACTGTACATTTAATATCTTCCATGGACCCCTATCTGTACTAAGAAATGAAAAGTGAGGTGACTCCTCTATAGGTAGTTCAGCCATTCATGCATACAAACATCAGTTTCTTTTGTAAGCATGTACAATCATTGCTGCATAGAGGGTGAGAATCACTCCATGATGTGTATCCCATCCACTTCCAAAACAGATGTCACCCTAGAGCTGTCTCTTCACTTTCTCAGAGAGCCTTATATACTTACAAAAGAAGTTAATCTATTAAAAAGCTCTGCACTGTTCATTCTACATCAATTCCAGTGTCCAAAGACTCAGAGCTTCTGGCTATGATAATTTCTAATCCACGCTTTCTTCTATATTACTAATTTGCATGCATATAACCTGTAGGTTATCTGTAAAGAAAGGCGGTGTTTCAGCAGCAGTGTGGATTACATTCAAGTGCAAGAAGCAAAGGAGTATTCAGGAAACTTTTCTTCCTTAGTAGCCTTTCTGGTTCTGATTCCCATAGACTAATCACTGTCCATCCCTTCTCCTTGTATTTGCCTCTAATTTATTTAATTTTTTTGCTGGTCAACCAAGGGAAAAGTTTCACTCAGATTTTATATTCAGGTGCTTATAAGGAGGTAGCAATTATTGTAATTAGACATAATACTTACTAACACATGATTGTTAGAAGCTCTGCTAACATCAAGTTCAGCTCTTTAAATTAATATTGTCTACTTTCAATTAATACTTTCAGCTTTCAGAGCAAGGGCTGCCCCTCCCTTTGCTCCCCTCAGCCCTCCGTATTTACATTTTCCCCTTTTACATCACCATCACAGCAGCAGACCTACTCATACTACTCCCATAGCCCAATGTAATACATGACTTTGGAAAAAGAATTTTCATTAAAGAGTGACTGGAGGCTCAAGCCTGGAAGAACAGCTGCAGAACCAGTTGAGCCAGTGGACAGAAGACATAGTGGTGTCAGTGTGGAGCATCTGAACAGCTGTCAGTGAAAAGGTGATGTTGTTGAGCTATTTGCACCTACCCCAGCCTCTATATCTCAAACTGAATGTCTACTTAGGCTTTCTGCAAGCTTTCCTTCTTTTCTCTCACTACTCCCTCCTTGTATAACTTTTGATTTTCTTAATTGGTCATTTCTTAGAATCTCAGACTGGTTTGGATTGGAAGTGACCTCAAAGCCCATCTAGTTCCAACCCCCTTGTCGTAGTCAGGTACACCCTTCACTAGCCCAGGGTGCCCAAATCCCCATCCAATTTGGTCTTGAATCCTGTCAGGGGTCTGGGGAAGCCACAGCTTCTCTGGACAACCTCTACCAGGGCCTTACCACCCTCACAGGGAAGAATTTATTCCTTATATCTAATATAAATCTCATCCTTCAGCTTAAACCCATTCCCCTTTCATATGTTCCCAGGCACTGTTGTGGTAGGTCTGTTAATACAAATATGACAGGCAGAACCAGGGATTTGCTTTCAAATCGTTGATGCAGTTAAACTGAGGAACCTCACTCACTTGCCAATACAACAAAGTGCAAATGACCAGAATTAAAAAATCTTTTTTCTTCTGAGTTGTTCTGCAAACACAGAACCACATACAGTAGCTTTGGCTGGATATTAATGATGGTACACTTCAGGGGAACTGTGTCTATCAATATTTAACCTTTTCCAAAGGAAGGATGTGGGCTGCCCTTCCCACAAAGTGGCCAAAAGCTGTGAAGTTACCTACATGAACCAGTGCTTGGTGTTTTCTATACCAGGTTGTCACCTCTGAAGAAGGGAAAGCTCAGGTGCTCCTTAGCTGTACACTGCTCATCAATGGATTAGATTTTAGAAGTCAACACACCACCTTGCGATCCTCAGAGCTGTGTTGCTTGTTTTCCAAGACATCCAGGTATACGCTTGAGTTTCTACCTGTGAATTAAGTAAATTTAGTGTAGAGCAAGAATGAAAGCACCACTGACCCTGGGAATCCATTTCAGCGAGAACACCATTGATGTTGGAAGTGTTGCACTGATGAATCATAGCGGAGATGGAAGGATTCATGGAATGGAATTTAGCAGCAGTGGTGACAGGTAAGGAGTACATAGTTTTTTGGAAAGATTTGAAAACAGTAAAATTGCATCACCTTTCATCCCCAAATCACTGTTTTGTTGCAAGATCAATATTTAGCTCTTAAAATGTATGAGCAGAATAATAGCACTTTGTCTTTAGAATATGACATGTCATCATCAGAAGACCATGTGGATCCTGAAAAAACAACTATTTTGAGATTTGCAGTGCTGAGATTAACAGTTGAGAAGTCACAAGAATTATTTTTTTAAAATATTATAATTAGAATCCTAAGGGGGGTTTATGAGGAAGAGGTTTTCTAGGTTATGAACATTGGTACCTCAAAACATGGAGTTTACAGAAACTGGAAAGAAAACTTTAAAAGAAAAATTCTCAAATTTTGATCACTAAACTCCGAAACACTTTCAGTTTAGAGGTTTCAGGTTGTTGGGTTTTTTCAGTTTCAGAGCTCCCAAAGGACATAACTAGATAAAACTGAAATATTTAATCTAAGTTAAAAAAATATATTTCTGTGAATAATAATTAAAAAAAGGCCTCTTCTACTATTAATAAATATGTCATATACCTTGAAAGACGCAGTATTTCCTAACACCTATGTGAAAGTTGTGTCTGGGTGGTATGGTACCATTTAAATTTTCTTAATGTTATGCATTTTAAGATGGGTTCTTAGCTGAATCCTTTTCAATCGAGGTTTTAGCAGCTGTTAATTCAGTCACAGTTGTTCCAGAGCACAGATGTGTCAGGTTAACACCGGGGTCTATGCTTGGAACTAGTTAGAAAGCCAACCTTTTGTTTCTTTTAAAGATAAACTACTGGCAGTTAATCCAGACAAAGTTTCCTATTCATGAAAGAATGGTCAAATGACTGTTAGGTTTCAATTGCAATTTAATCTGTTTATATTAAGAAATTCTTTATTTACAGTCTCACACTGTGGAGAAATGCCTCTGTACATTTACCCTAGTTTTTTCTGCTTTTCTATGATGTTTACTGTTGACCACTGCCAGAGGCAGGATAATGGGCTAATTGGATCTTAGGTTTGATGCTATACTGCTGCTTTTATGTTCCCATGGTTCCTATCTTTATTTTAATACCATTGTCTTCTTCTAAATGCATCATTTGCAATCCTATATTTCTTGTGTTTTTCAGATTCTGGGTTTCATGATAGGGAGGGTAAGATTTTAAGATTTTGTTGCCCACAGATACAAGGTTAGCATCACTTGGAGCACAGAGAGGCATCCTTTCAAGCTTCCAGTCACTGCTCCTGAAGGTTGAAGGTCTTCCAGACATGTTTAGGACACTCTCGGGTGCTCCAGGTTGCACCAGGAACCTGTAAAAAGGCATCAGAATCCTGACCCAGGCAGTTTTACACTGTTTTACACATTACACAGTGTCTAGTACAATGAATCTCATATCCTGACAAGTGACTCTGGGTACTGTAAGCAATACTGTGCATTTTGTGTGACAGCCATAAATGTGAAAATTAGAAAAGATCATGGATAGATCAAATCTGTGATGTAAAACGTCTTCAGAGTGGAAACATTTATTTTTCTTGTCAGAATTTGGCAAAGTCAAATACTTCAGAGTAGCAAATATATTTTAATTTAATTTCATTTTGAGAATGATCTCAATAAAGGACATTTTGATTGTCTGCCTCCAAATGGCTTTGTTTCCATTTCAAAATGTTATTTTGGATGTATGTACACAAAATGACATATGTACATATGTCTATACTATGTCTAAGTGTAATGTATGCCCATAATGCAAGAGGTGAAGTTGGAATGGAAACTTTGATTTGTGTTCTCATGGAACATTTACATCATCCTGGAATTAATTTACTTGCATTTTATTTTGTGGGAAATTTAACCAGAAGTTTCCCTTTTGTAACACAGAGAACTGAGTAGCAAGGCAATTACTTGGGAAAAAGGTAAAGCCCAACTCCTCAGCTTCTCCATGGCTGTAAAATCTCTGTAACCTGAGATCAGCATGACCCCATTAATGAGCATCTGTCACAGGGCTTAGATATACTGGATCCTGCTTTGCAGCAAGTAAGGGACTAGGAGGCATCTTGGGGTCTCTTTCCTATGGTTCTGTAGCTCAATGTGTCTAGAACCACGCCTGTCTGGATTTACCCACATACTTTCTGACTCTAAACTGAGTTAGAAACATAGTAATTTTAGGCTGTCTATTTAAACCATAGGTAAAAACTGAAGGCAATTCAGTTCTAAGATGGGTTGAACAGAACTCTGAGCTGGAAATGGAACCAGAAAATATTTTTTTCTGTCACTGCCATCTTTGGTTAGGATCATCTCAATTAAATTTATGCTACAAATACAAATTTTTAAAAGTGTTTCCATGGTTTTTTTTCCTAACAAAGCAATTGATAGTCAGCAACTATCTCTTTTAACACTTTAAAAAAACCCAAACAACAGCTTTAAACTAAGCTTTCATATCTCTGAAAGCTTAGGTGTTTCCATTTAGGGAAAGCTGGTTAATACAAAGCCCAGGAAGTATCATTTACTGAAAACAAAAAGAAAAGGAAACAGATTTATACACTGTTAAGATTTGAGTAATCTCTAGATATGTTGTAAATCCATTCCACAGAAAACACTAAACTAAAATCATATGTTAAAAAATAGGCTCAGTGGTCCCATTGGCTCAGCAAGGCATGATAAAACTGAGATAGATTCACTCATTGGATGTTTAACACAGAGAAGACTGCTCTGAGATGTATGTGTTGAATATCATTACCTAGATACTCTGAATTTGACTTGGAAAAAAAAGGGTATCATTCATTCCATCAAAGTAAAATTGGTCTTGGTAGAAACCCTCTACTATAAGCTCAGCTCTTTGCTTAACAAAACTGAGAAGAAAATGTCATAAATTTTACATGATGCCAACTTCTCTACGCTGAGCGGCAATTTTCCCTGCTTTGGGAATTAATGGGGTTTCCCTCTGATCTGATTCTGCAATGAACGGATTTGACCCATGAAAAAATAAACAGAAACCACTGTCTATATCTTGATTTTGAACACTGAGAGCTTTTGCATTTGCATTTAAAAGCTTTAAAGGCAGTGACCATAAACACATGTAAGTAGAGCAGAGCGGTCTAGCCCTAACGCAGAACTCATTAAACTATGTTCCCGATTTTTTGAGTGCAAATGATCTGTGAATACTATTGGGAATATATATATGTATGTCTGAAGTGATTCCCCACATTTCACACAGACAGCTTCCAGTTGGTGAATTAGTTTGTGGGTTTTTTTCTTTTGTGATGCTGTTTTTAAACACGTTTTTTCAACCAGTGCTGTTCTCAAGTGGCATGTTGCTGTTGCTGTTCTTTATGTTGCTTTATGACATGCGTATAAGTAGGACAAAGGCTTAATTGAGTTGCCTCTGGTGTAAATACTCAAAAAAGTCTTGGAGGGACTTTCACTGTCATCCTGCTTTCATTGATAGCAGAAAAGGAGCAGAAGGGAAGGATAACCTTGTGATTAAACTAGTAGACTGTGACTGAGGATATCAGAGTTCAATTTCTTGTCTAAATGTATTGTAAAACAAATATCTAAGCCTCATCCTTTAGTTTAAATTTACGTTTGTCTTTCCCCATCCTCCCATTGCTTGGTTCAATCCCTTTGTGCTGCATGAAGGAGAATACTGCAGGTTAACAGTGAAAGGTTAACACATTAGAGAACATGCTTTGAAATCAAATGACCTGAATTATTTTTGTGTTGATTAGTATGCAAGAGATACTGTGTGTGAGTCAGCATCATCCTAAAACAGCCTCATCTAAGTGGAAGGACATAAAAATATTCACCCCCTGGGCATTTTGAAAATATTTTTAGCTTCATTGGTATGGAACCAATATCCTCAGGAGCTGGAATTGGATGTTCTTAACATGAGGCAGAAAAAACAAGTGCAGCACAATAACAGAATATGATGTACTATTAGCAGAGTCCCACTGATTGCTGCTCTTCCTTGCTCCCCAGATAAATGAGCATTAGGCAGTAATAAAAATCTTCCTTTTAAGACCAAAGAATTGAAAAGTATAGACTATCAGGCCTAGATACCACTGATTTCAGGTGCAGTAAAGGAGTACCCTTCCAGAGCTGAGAAAAAATCCCATGTGCACAGCAGTCACAGATCTCCCAGATGTAGGACATCACTGCTTTTACCTGAGGGTTAGTGAAAAAGAGAGAGAACAAAGACTGCCAGGGAACAGACATGTTTGATGGCAGGGGAAGGGAAAGCCATAGCTGAGGGAATGGGTTGGGCACCTGATCACAGACAGTCAAGAGAAAGAAGGAAGGAACCGGTGAGGGATGCTAGGTGTGCTGCCCATCACACTTTTTTATCTGGGCAAAGACTTGAGTAGGATATAACAGAGTGAATTCTACCTTCACTGGATAGAAGGGCAGTAGGCTCCTGTGCCAAGAGAAAAAAAAAACCCAAAAGAAAACGAAAGAAGAAAGAAATAGAAGGAAAACCTTAAAAGGTGGAGAACTACATGTCTGATTCCTAAAAGGCACTCTCTCAAGCATCTTCAGACCTAAGACCTTACTATTGGGCATGACTCCTGTTTATTTGGAGCAGGAATAATGAATGTTCTGTGTACTGTCCCCCACAAAACTTATTTATTTTATCCAGAAGTATTGGTTGAATCAAAAGCACCACATAATTTTCTCCATCCTTTCTTTAGTCATTTATGACTACAGCAATGCCAATTCAGCTTTCCAGAGGTGAAATGAAACTTGGTGTATTAGAGTGACAGTCAGCTTATTTCTTTTCTGCTGCTTTTCACAGCTCAGTGAGACTCATCAAAGTTGCTTTTTGCTGTACCTGGTTTTCCCTTTCTCTGCCTTAGCATGCTGCAGAGCACCCTTCCATACATTTCCAAAGAAATTTGACAATGTCCCATAAATGGATATCACTCTTTGGCAGCATTGGTAGGATACAAGGATTAAAGGGATTTCTTTTCCTACAGTTACCTCTGGCCGGTACACACTCTCATATTACACTTTGTGGTTATGAATACAGGAAACCCCACCTGCAAGGTGTACTAGAATTGCAACTAGTTCTGTAAAATTAAAGTGAAACAAATGAGAATGACATCTTAAGAATAGAACAAGAACCTAGATAAAATGTACTGAGACTTTTCTTTAAAAAAAGATTTTAAAAATTGTATGTCTAGGGTTCATTTCAAAATCCATGAGAACTGCTATTTTGATCCATTTGATTTTTTTTGCATTGTAGGACTACTTTTTTTGGGGGGGGGAGGGAGGGGAGTGTGTTGGGTGATTGAAGGATTTTGCTTTCTCTTTGACTATTTCTTCTCCTGATCCTTTTCTCAGTGGATTATCTCCCTGGAGGTTTGAATGTGGAAATGACCATAATCCACTGCTGTTCTTCAGCACATATCAGCTGTAATCCATAAAGTTTTACGTTTTTGAACAAAATCATTCATTCATTTGAGTACAGGACAAAGTAGTTTTGCAAATTTCTTAAACAAAGGAACCAATTCCCTCAACAGTTGTTATCCATATGGTATTTTACATGGATAAGCCTATTGCGCATATTTGAAAAGATTTTGTAAAACAGTATGAATAAGCAAATATACAATCACACATGTTGCTAAGCCAAATGTATTGCAGTTTCACTTAGCTAATCAAAAGTGGCACAAAGCAATGAACAAATTGAGGTCACAACCACGAATGAATCAATGAGTTCAAATCATTAAACTTTCAAACTAATAGTGCAGGTAATCAAATCAAATTACGAGTTTGACACTATTTGAATTAGTTAAAGTTAGTTTTGCCTTGGAAAAATTTAAGGAGGAGTTAGATGCCTTTCATTTATGGTCTTAGCTACATGTAGAAATACTTCCGGGGAAGGAAAAAGATCCCCATAACATGGTACTGCCCTTTATCTAAGTGCAGCTTCTCTCTCTTAACTTTGTTAATCTGGACATTAGACATTAAGTTAAAACTAGCTATGTAGTACTTTTGTAAGTGACAAAAAGAGGCACAAACCAGAGATTTATTCTGCTTTTCTCATCCTAAACATTTAATTTAGGGCAGGCCGAATTGCCCTTTGGAAATCTCTCTCCAGTTTGTGCAAAGAGTATGTACAAGATTACCTCGGACTACACAACTATTTTATGTATGAAAAATCCTTTTCACATTTAAATTTTATTTGGTTTAAGGTTAGGTAAAAATGATCTGGGCCTGAGCATTTGTTCAAGAATTACCCCACTGACAAGACAATTGAGAAAACACAAGTGATGAAGTCCCTTTGTTCGTCTTAGCTGAGTGTGACTAGATGAATGCCATTTGAATGTCTCCTCCTTAAATCTCACTGCTACGCATTATTGTGGTTGTTCTTATTCCACCCCCTAACTTTAGAACAAAAGAACCTTTTCAAAGACTTCACACAGAGGTGATGGATAAATCATACACATTAACTGCTTTTGAATAACACCATTTGAACCTGAAAAATCTATTAATTCTGTGCTGTTTACTTTAAGAAAATTATTTAAGGCATTGTTTATGCATATGCTGACACATGCATATAATTGAAAAAAATAATAAGGAAAAAAAGAAAGATGAAGGCAATTGTCATCACACACAAAGAGACTGAATTCTACTTCATTTCTGGGGAGCTTTCACTCAAGTGGATGTTGTTCTATATTACCTTTATGTAGACAGTAGATTTATGGTCAGGATTGGTAACACATTCAGGATATCTGATCAGACTGTGGGTGACTCATGCTGGCTTTACTAGCCTGCCAGGCCCTTCATCTTCCCCTGTTCTGTTTAGGGAAAGGTGAACAGCTCTGGCTGTGATTTACAACAAAAGGGAAAGACCCACCATTCTCATGAAAATCATGTCCTTATCAGGATGCTACCCTATCTTCTGTGTGCTACATATAGGCATGTGGCTTTTTGGCCCCTCAGGTGAACACAAATCCTCATGGCTCAGTGCTTCTGTAGAGGGAAATCTTTAGCGAATGATAGAGAATTCCATGACTGAGTCGCCTTAATGTCTGCAAAACCAGCAATAATGGTTGCAGTATAGATACTCAGAGTGGATTTATAAAGAGAAGTCATGATGTTGGCTGCCTGGCTTACAACAACGGATGCTATACAAGCAGTTGACAGAAACTTATCCTTTATAGAAACACTTAAAATTTGCACCTACTGAAAGGCCTTTTCACATATTTAACACTTAGGGAATTGGGTCATTAATATAAAATCATAATGGAAAAGGCAGAATGTAATCTTGTTCAGCATTATCCTGTTAAATATTAAGTGTCTAAGATACTTACTTGGGTTCCTTCCATAATCTTTAGAGAGTGATAGACCTATCTAGAGGACAATTTGTCCATCTAATTTAGACCTTTCTCTTAGTGTGGAATAAATTGTCATCTATAAGATCCTATATTTTTATTAACTGTGGAGTGAGCCCAGGTAATTTTCTTAGGATAAGAAATATATCTGAGGGGTTTCTGGCCAAAGCTTATTTTCATTTTTCTGAAAATGTCTTCTTCACACTGAATTTTCCTAGGCACCATTCAAATCTCATCCCAACTTCCTTATCAGATGCAGAGTTTAAGCCAGTGAGCTCTCTTTAGGCATCTATATTGCAGACATATAGCCATTCGGTAGCCTAAATGTAGGTTTCTAGTGCCAGCTGAGATGCCCCAGGGTATTCCATGTGGCTCTGAGTAGTGCTCCTGTAGCTCATGTCATATCTGTCAGCCTTTAGTGGATGATTTGGACACTCCAAAGCATTGCAAATCTCACCATATGTTTGGGCAGAGCCTGTAGGATGGAAGTCAGCTCCAGATTAAGACATTTGAATTCATGTGCCCACATGTAGGTGTCTACATGTGAGTTAAGTGCCTAAGCTCCTTCATTAGTCAATGAAAATTTAATAATTACACTGGAGCTTCGGAAACACAATTTAGCTGACCCGCCAGCTTCAGCCAGACTTTGGACAAATTGAATCGCTCTAGACTCTACTTCGTCTATTGACAAGGGACTCAAGGCCTGTGGCCAGAAGCCAGAGAGAAAGCTTAAGGGCATCTGAGCGCTAGAGGCTTATGTGAGGACAAATGGGTTGAGTTAGTCTGTGCTGCTATAATAGAGGCTTAGACACTGCCTAACATGTAGGCACCTACATACAGGCAGGCATATTAAGTTAGTGGCAGTTTTATCTCAAAGTGAATCACACCCTGAAGCTGGAGGAGATAAACCCTGTGCTTGAAATCTGGGCACATGGCTACAGGTGCTTAATATGTCACTTTTCTTGTGATATGCAGCAGATTGTATTTGCATAATCATAATTTTAACAGCTTCAGGCAAGTTGGGCCAGTAAATCAGTGGCAGAACTGGAGTTTACATGACTCAAGAAACCCAGCACCAACTTCTGAAGCAATAGACCAACATCTAATACACATCAATGCAAGCAAAACCCATAGTGTGACACTGATGGCAATTAGTGACTTGAAAAAAAGGCACGAATTTAGTGACTGCACTTGATGAGGCAGACCCAGCAAAGTCTGTGAGCGGCAGACAGATTGACGCAGATGAATGGTGTGATGACTCTGTGTTGTGAGGAAACATGGAACAAAGCGATCAGGAGGCAGAGAAAGAAGCTGAGTAGAAATACATCAGAAAATGTTATTTTAGAAAGGAGAAAAGTGCCAATTTTGACACTGTGTGGGCTGAAGCAACTTTATGGACCAGCTCTGTGAAACAAGAAATCTTTTCTCATTTTTACCATTCCCCCTACCCATGAACATAGATCCTCACGTTCATTGCCAATGGTTCTGTTGCTTGAGAAAATTTTGGCAACAAAAATTGACAAATGTAATTAGCAAATATAGCATAGCCTGGTTTATATCAAATATTTTGAGACAATTGCCCTTGAGGTTACCAGGGAGAGTCTTTTGGCTCCCACTAGTAAAGCTGGCTGAGGAAGAATGAAGGAGGTGAAGGTAATGCCAGTCCGCAGTAACGACCCATCGGGAGTGCCGTATGCTCCATACCGCGAGCTGTCATGGAACCTTTAATTTCAAAGAAATATGGATATTCATTTATGTCTTGCATGTGTCAGACACATTGGAGCTGACATTAAAAAAATCAAGCTAGGCAAGTGCTGTAGTGTTACATCTTAACATTTAAATCACCATGCTGGCAATAATTTTTTATTTGAGCCTATTGGGGTGTGAAAAATGCCTGGCCAGAAAAATCTTCCATGTCAAAGCTTTATTAATAACAGGAGATGGTACAGTGACTGAGACTGACAACTTTTGTGGTTGGTTGATTAATTTTTTTGAGTGGGTAAGAATTTGGGGGAGGGGGAGGGCAGTGCTTGTTCATGGTTCTTGCCAAACAACCTAAGAGGGAACAAATATTCTTTACAGGCAAAGAGGGGAATTCACTGATTTGTGTTATATGATAGGGTCATTACATCAGTGCTGGCTGAAAGCATTGCAAGTACCTTATTCATTCTTTGCTTGAGAGTTTCCTCTGCTGGGAAAACAATCACAAGAACCCTGCACATCTTTCTAATCCCTTTCCCATGAGTACAACGGGACCGACACAGAAAAGAGGCAGAGAGGAACCCCACATTACCATCCAACCTGTAGATTTACATGTTTTCCTTGGTCAGTTAGAAGTC
Organism: Laterallus jamaicensis coturniculus; assembly: GCA_022605575.1. Taxonomy (NCBI): domain Eukaryota; kingdom Metazoa; phylum Chordata; class Aves; order Gruiformes; family Rallidae; genus Laterallus; species Laterallus jamaicensis. Next base: position 19,888,536 of record JAKCOX010000012.1, read on the forward strand.
TAATTTTGCAGACCTACCTTCAGTTCTAGGTTGAACTTTTAATCTCCTTGTAACAGATTTTGTACAAGTAAACCTAGTATGCTAATCCAAATTAAAAGGTAGTGAGAAAAGGCAGGGTTATTACAGTAACAGTTGAGAAACTGTGGAACACATAAATAATTCCCTTGGATCTTGGCCTAAATCTGTGTCAACAAAAAAAGCGAGTATGTCAGACTTGAGTGTAATCACTGAGATATGTTCCTCATTACTAGGTAAATAGATGCATTGGGAAAATGGTATATCTATGATATCGGCAGTCAATCACAATTACCTTACTGTCTTCACAAGGTGCTGCTGCTCAGCTGTAAGTTAACATGTCTCTAGCTGTGAGGAGATTACTAGTCATTTGCAGAACACTAGCAAGGTAAGACCCTAAGGGAAATAGGTTAACTTAAACCACATTCATTACAGAGACAAAATGCTGCCATGTTTGCCTAATTGGACTTGTTCAGATTGCTTTTGGCTGGCTGTTTCTCTTTTTGTAACCAGTGAAAGGTGCATACAGGGAATCATTTTTTTTCTGACCACTGCCACACAGGGAGCTAAAAGCCATTTTGAATCCCTGCCAGGGCACTTTGTGTTTGGGTTTTGCAGAGCGACAGCATCATTCCTTTCTGAAGAAAAGCAAGATGAGATTGGTCAGGAGTGCACGAAGGATGGCTTCCTACAAATGTCAGCTGTATTCTGCAAGGCTTTGTCTGTCTAACAGAAGAGGCATGAAAATATTGGACTCTAATGGGTATAATTGGGTCTGCAAGCTCTCCATACATTTAGCTTTCTGCAGTCCAGGAGAACTCTCCTTAAAGAGCTCACATCATTGCAGGTAAAGACTTATCTACACCAGTAAAAAAGCAACATCTATTTTCTGCCACTAACTTAGCAACAGCTTTTCTACCTAGAAATTTCTTGGATTTGTATCAGCTTTGTAATTTTGCTGCAGACAGCAGCTAAGCCCCAAGAAGCTGCTCGCTCACTTTGCTCTGGTGGGATGGGGGAGGGGGGGGAGAGAGGCTCAGAAGAGACAAGGTGAGATAACTTGAGAATTTGGATAAAGACAGTTTAGTAGGTAAAACAAAACCCCCACTCTCAAGCAAGCAAAGCAAAGCAGAGGAATGCATTCCCCACTTTCTATGGGGTGTTCAGCCATCTGCAGGAGAGCAGGGATCTGTCACGCCTAACAGTGACTTGGGAAGGCAAACACCATCACTACAAATGTCTCCCCATTGTTCCCCAGATTTATATTGCTGAGCATGATGTCCAGATGGAAAAGGAATATCCCTTTGGTCAGTTAAGGTCAGCTGTGTCCCCTCACAGCTCCTTGTGCATCACCAGCCTACTTACTGGTGGGGTGGGAAGCAGAAAAGGTCTTTGCTCTGTGTGAGCAATGCTCATCAGGGATGGAAACATTCCAGTGTCAGCACCATCGTTTTCTCCATGCTAGCTACTATGAAGAAAATTAACTCTATTCCAGTCAAAACCAGCACACAACCTGAAGGCCGACATGGAGAAACTGAAGATAAATAACAAGGAATACAAAGGATAAAGAGTGTAAAAAAACCAAGCCTTAACACCCTCTAGATTGTCATATGCGTAACAGCTTTGCATTTATGTGGTTTCAGTCACCTGTTCAATTCTTTTCCCCCTACAGGCCTGCTAACTAGCGAGTCCAGCACACCTCATTAGTATTTATATTCTATTGAGTGCTTCATTAGCCTTGGCATTGTATTAATGATAGCTTGGGGAAAATAACCCAGGAAGGGAAGCTTTGAAATGGAGACTACTTAGAATGTGATCAATCAAATAAATATATAATTTCATTTAAAAGACTGGAGGAAAAATTGACCTGAATGTTACTCTCAATCAATATAATATATTGAAATGAATGGTGGTATCTTTGTTCACTGCTGCCCTTGCAGCTCTCCTCATGGAGTGATGATCATGCCTGTAGCAACTTTTTTGTTTTGCTGATGGAGAGGATGTTGCACTGTTACCCCATTTATTGACAGAGGTAACTACTGTCCTTTATGTTTTCCATCAGCAAGTCTCCATTCTTAGAGTCCATGAGTTCATAGCCATGTTCCAACTATTCAGAGAGCATGTGTGTTATCATTTCTGCTGATGGACTGGGAAAAGCAGTGAGGGCTTGCACAGACTGACTGTCCTGTATAGAGCCATACAGGCTGACTGTGCTAGTTTTGCCTGGGATACAGTTAATTGTCTTCGTAGTAGCTTGTATGGGGCTGTGTTTTGGATTTGTGCTGAAGCCAGTGCAGATGACACAGGGATGTTTCCATTCCTGCTGAGCAGCGCATACACAGAGCCAAGGCCTTTTCTGCTTCTCACACCAGTGCAGCAGCGAGCGGGCTGGGGATGCACAAGGAGCTGTGAGGGAACACAGCTGGGACAGCTGACCCCAGCTGAACAAAGGAATATCCCACACCATATGACATCATGCTCAGCAATATAAAGCTAGGGGAAGAGTAAGGAAGAGAGGACATCTGTAGTGATGGTGTTTGCCTTCCCAAATCACGGGGGAATGCATTCTTCTGTTTGCTTTGCTCAAGTTTGTGGTTTTTGCTTTACCTATTAAACTGTCTTTATCTCAAACCCCGAGATTTCTCGCTTTTACTCTTCTGATTCTCTCCCCATCCCACTGCAGGGGAGTGAGCGAGTGGCTGCCTGGGGCTTAGCTACTGTCTGGGGCAAAACTACAACACTGATACATGGAGATCCTCCATACATGCTCTGCACATGCAGTGGTGCACATGCTGCTGTGCTCTGCTTGTCAATGATTCCCATTCTTGCTGTGCTCTGAGAGGAGAGGTCTGTGCATGTGTGTGTCTATTATAGCATGTGGATTTTGTAATGAGAGAAGCTACTACGTGTTAACATTTAACCAGTGGCATAACTACTCGTGTTTTCAGAGTAAAATCTGATGCCTTAGTCCGTGCTGCCAGAAAGAAAAAAAATGAAGGGAGCAGTTCTGAGAGCACTAAACTGGGGCTTTGAAGGCTGCAAGACTTTTCATCTGTGATCCACTGTGAGACTGGGACTCTTTTCATCTTTCTACAGCAGTTTTCCACCCTTCCTCCAGTTCTTTTTCCAGAAAACCTTTGGGAACCAGCACTGCCTCTTTGCATATGTTTATGGTTTGTGTTTTTTTTAAATAATGTTGATTTGATCTTGAGTAGAATTTTACAGCCTTGATATTCTAGTAATGACTAATAATGGTAAGAATTACAGTGTGCAAAAAATGTAGCTGTTGCAAATACCCGCAGTTAATGATTAGTGACCATGTATGTTCAAACATGAAATTTTCCTTGGTGTTTGAGTATTTCCTGGTACATATTTATATATACTTTTACAGGGTTTATTTCTGCCTTGGACAGCTCAGCTAAATTGCAGTCTGCAGGGACTTCATAGATAGCCATGCAGTAAGCTTTCCACATATTTTTATTCTTCTTTGCCCATGATGTATGGCTTAGCTGGTTACTGTAAATGAACGTCTGGGAGCTGCATAGGCTATTTTTTAAAGAGCATTCCTCTTGTCACCATTATTGACATGAAATGGTGTGTGTTTCAGCATTTTAATTGGCATTGTAATATGTTTTCAGTGTTCAGCACTCTGCAATTCTGAGATTGCTTTCACTTTGGCTGTGTAAAGGAAAATGGGAACATCAGGGACTGCATGTCGTTCTTATATCAATAATAGCTGGAAGCTACTGCACTCAGGTCTTAAAAAAAAATGATGACACATGAGACCACTTTGTTTTCCTATCATACCATGCCTTGAACTGACATGAGATCCTGTGTTGCATGTGCATGGGAGATGTTGCAAAAGCAATGGGGTTCCTGATCCATGCACTCCTCTATTGATCTTCCTGACACTCGAAACAGGAAAAAAATAGGATGTTGTACTTCTGGGAAGTTCTTCTTCTGAAGAAATACAAAACAGCTCACATTTTTCCCAGTTAAAGCCTTCTGTTTTCTTTGCAAAGATTTGACATTGGATTTCCACTCATGTATACTTTATGGAAAGGACCTAGATGAATTCAGAGTGATTGCTCCCCTTGAATGGGATATTCCACGTACAAGTTCAATTTGACCCTTGACATATTTTTGCAAGTTAAACAGAAATCACATTAAAACATATCCTCTGCAAGGCTGCCCTCTGCATAATGCAATCAATATTGTTTAATTAAAGGATGATACTATTGATTCTAATTAAGCAAAATTGCCTACCTCATTCATTTACAGTTCATATGTGTTTCTAGAGACAAGATGATTTAGTGCTCTTAATACTACTTTCCATATACAAAAGAAACACACTTATTTAAAAAAAAAATTCTCAATTTCAGCACCCAGTGCCTCGTGTGTCATTTTTCTCTTGATGAATGGACAATTTGATATGTATAAACATAATTTAAAAGTAATAAATTATGTAAGTGGGCGATCCAAATGTGCAAACATAGTGTTTCAGAAAATTGAATTTTAAAATGTTGGAATCATTAGATTACTGAAAAAGCTCTGCAGCTATTAATGGTACACTTTAATGCAGCTTGGAGCTAATATTTTTCACTCCAAATAATCTGTCAGGAAATCGTTTCTGCGAGATGTGTGCAAGCGTTGTAGGCTGAGGTGTGCTAAAGAGAAACTTTATGAGCATATTTATCATTTTGTTTGAAAAGAGGAATCTTGGTTATATTGATGCAATATGCAATCTAATATAAACCCTGAAATGATTATTTATATTCTTTTTTCATGATGGGAACCGACATGTAACCAAGGATTAACAACCTTCGTTTCTCTGAAAAGCTACATTTTAATTCTCATTGGATGATAATTTAAAGAGGCAGCTATATATGGGAATATTTTTGTGTTAACCCCTAGGATTGGTATGGCCTTAAGATGGCTTGCTTAATTACACTTTTTTTATGTTTTCTTTTTTTCTAGGAAAAGCCATTAGACAGTAATTAGAATATTATGATATAGGCTGAAAAATACATTACCCGAGGGTTCCATGTATGATTTTGCAGAGGAGCTACACCATGTATCAAAGAACTGGGAGAGTAATGGATTTGGAAGACATTAAGTATAGAGCATTTATGAGAAAATTTAAAAAGAAATAAAAGTAAGCAAAAGCAATGAAAAGCCTGCTGACATTTAATGAAAGCAGCGAGGTTTGTAAGTGTCAGCTGGTGTACTTGATTTATTTCTGAGATAGACCTGATCTGATTTATTTTCCTAGTAAGACCAGCAGATAGGCTTATAAGAATGTCTGCGTTATAATCTACATGGAAAATTTCAGCAAAGCAAATGTGGAAATTCCCAACAGGGTTTTACTGATACATAAATTGGAGCAGTGCAGTTACAGAGGCTGGGCAATGTTGTGACAAATAGTACAGCATAGATTGTTTAGGCAGATACCTGGAGTACTGAACGCTTGCCAAAAATGCTGTTGCTGTGCCAGAGGAGATGGTTCAAATTGTTTTATACAAGCCTCCTTGGCTTATCCGTTATTTTGAAATAAGCTTTGATCTTACACCTAATTTTGCCAAGGGGGAATCTAGTAGCCATGTGGTATCCAATGGACTTCAGATGAATTATTTTCCCAGAACTGGCCATTCAGTAGGGGGGGCATGAATGATTTTATGATTCATCCCTTCTTATTTAAGAAGAAAAACAGAGCAATTAATATTCCAAGTCCTCCTTTGGTATAGAAAAATGCATTATCAGATATTGTACAGTCTCTCTTCAAGCCCTAAACCTGCAGGGGTGAACCTTGAAAACAGCCCAAAGACACTGGAGGCATGCTGATATCTTCAAACCTGATCAATCTATTTATATGGCTGCTCCTGTTGTTTGGAAGGTTGCATGAATAAATGCAAGAGGAAAACAAAGTTAGAAATCATGAAGGCTTTGTAGTCCTTCAAACTGGAAAAAACAACCTTTTCTGTTAGCATGACTATTCAAGAGGTCTGGAAGACCACTGAGGGTTTGTTGAGTAGGAGTGATACTGGTCATCTGCACTGAGTTTAATAGATAAAACAACCCAGGACCAGTGCAGCAGCACAAAGCAACTCAGCTATATGACTTAACTCTGTGTCCTAGGGGAGGACTTTTTCCATACATTCAAGTGAGTGGGAACTGTCACCAGGTTGGTCTGTGCTACCTCTCCCTGATCCCAGGGGTGGTCTGGGAGTGTGTGTCCTGGGTTTGGCAGAGGTAGAGTTAATTTTCTTTCTAGCAGCTGGTGCAGTGCCATGTTTGGGAGTTAGGAGGAGAGCAGTGCTGGTAGCACACTGATGTTTTAGTGATTGCCAAGCAGTCAAGGACTTTTCGGCTTCTCACACTGCCCTGCTAACGAGAAGACTGGGAGCACCCAGGAAGCTGGGAGGGAACACGGCCAGGACAGGCGACCCAAATGCCATACCAATGGCATCATGTTCAGCAAAGAGAGCAGCTGGTGGGGGAGGAACACATGGCTTCAGGACATGATGTTTGGGGACGGTCCAGCTTCAGGACAACTCTGAGCTGTATCGGCTGAGTTGTGCGGTTTGGTGAGAAACTGCATTGTGTATCACCAGTTTTGTGTCTTTTGCTATAAAGTCCTGTTAGTGTTATTTCTCCTTCCCTCTGCTGTCCCAGTAAAGTGTCCTTATCCCAACACACCAGGTTTGCCTTTGTCTTCCCAATTTTTTTTTCTTCCACCCCTTTCCCCATGCCCCCATAGCGGGGGAAGTGAGTGAGCAACTGCATGGTGTTCAGCTGCTGGCTGGAGTAAACATTGATGGCCATCAATGTGCCAAGAAGCTGACTGTCAGTTCGCTGACATGGATAGCCATGCACCCACGCTTGGGGCTGCGTGCCATCCTGTTTGCTTTCTCAAGATAGGAATAAACAGAGCAATCATCATCTCTTTACAATTTTGTCACTTAGCTAAATCGGGTAGAAAAGTGTTATTTCTGTCTTGCAGTACCTCAGGTAGATTCAAAGCACAAAAGATAAAGTGAAACCACTTGAGATATGAAAAACAGGGAGCTATTATCAAGAGATCAAGATAAGGGGTAAGGTACCTTGTTATGTTGTATCACGTATCTTTGCAAGGTTTTACTTATATATAACCAAATTGTGTCCCCAGATATAGATAACTGAGATAAGCCCTTACACAAAGGGTACATCCCAGCACAGAAATTAAACTGTTTCGTACATAAACAGAGATGCAATCCTTACAGGAAGTGAGAGGATTGGTTTAGGGGAGGCAGCAATGTGTAGTAAACTCAAGGCCGTTTGGCTGACGGAAACATTTTGCAGCATGGTATGTACCTTATCTCCTATTCCACCTCTTCTTTGTTTGCTGCCCTTGTGTCTCCTGCATGATGGAGCCAGATATTTGATTACAGTGATGAAGAGAGCTGTGTGGCACTGAATTTTAGTTGTGCATTGATCTTGCCGGGAATTAGTAGGGAAAAAAATATAAATCAATAGGAGCATCTTGGTCACCAGCCAAAAAAAATAGGATGTAAGTGGCTCAGAGTTACTGTATGATGGGACAGCTTAACAGGTGCTCTGGATAACTGACATGACAGAACATAATGCTTATTGTGGAGAGGCAGCTACAGTATTGAGAGGAATACAGAGACATTTAGAAAAAAAAAAGGAAGAAACAGATTGAAACATCCACGGTGATGCCAGAGCCAAGTGATATCTTAACACTTTCTGAATGAGGACCACCTTGTCTTTGCACTGGAAGGCTGGTCTGTAGAGTGAAAAGATATGTTATGTTGCATTGAATAACCTGGGCCAAATGCTTATATGTAACCAGACTGAGACAATTAGAGGATAATTTGCGTAGATGAAAAAAAATCCTCAATTGTAAAGACAATAAACAAAGCACCTGGGCACAGAAAGGCCACATTATATTTCTCATCAATTTAAAAAACTTAGAACTTACTATTAATCTGTAGATACAACGTATCAAATCATTCTGCAGTTTATACATGGACTTACAGTCTTGGTTTGCCCTGGCGTGCATGAAGAAGGGAAAACTGCCAAGGGCAATTTTATCCTCTGCTCTCTGGAAGGCACAGATAATGTGCATGCCTAAAGCTTAATCAGAGAGACTGAAAGAGATCAGGTCTCAGACTTCCTCCCTTGCACAACTGTGTTTATGCTGCATTATATCTACCCCACCATGACTTCACTCTGCTTTGTAGCACACTGGGCAGAATTGGGTCCTCTGTGTACAATACTCTAACTGTACATCCACCCTCGCTGCGCCTTTATGTAGAGCATACCAAGGACACATGGAGGGCTTTGAATCTGCAACGGTAGGGTTTATTGTGGAACAAATTATAGGGATGAGCTGTAAAAAAATCTCTTGCTCTCCATCCTTTCTGAGGTTTGATGGAGCTATTTGGTAACCAAGCTTTTCAGTGGCTTCTTGGTTTCTGTGTACTCCAGGCTCCTTAATGGCTGGGCCTCCTCTCCTCTCCTCTCCTCTCCTCTCCTCTCCTCTCCTCTCCTCTCCTCTCCTCTCCTCTCCTCTCCTCTCCTCTCCTCTCCTCTCCTCTCCTCTCCTCTCCTCTCCTCTCCTCTCCTCTCCTCTCCTCTCCTCTCCTCTCCTCTCCTCTCCTCTCCTCTCCTCTCCTCTCCTCTCCTCTCCTCTCCTCTCCTCTCCTCTCCTCTCCTCTCCTCTCCTCTCCTCTCCTCTCCTCTCCTCTCCTCTCCTCTCCTCTCCTCTCCTCTCCTCTCCTCTCCTCTCCTCTCCTCTCCTCTCCTCTCCTCTCCTCTCCTCTCCTCTCCTCTCCTCTCCTCTCCTCTCCTCTCCCCTCCCCTCCCCTCCCCTCCCCTCCCCTCCCCTCCCCTCCCCTCCCCTCCTCTCCCCTCCTCTCCCCTTGGGACACTGCCTTTTTATTTTCTCCCCAAAAGGATGCACATGCCCCGGAGTGAAGCAGCCAGGAAAATGCACACCTAATCTACACTGAACAACAAAATGTTGTAAGTCAGCAAAACACATCCACTTTCTGTCACAATCAATATACACATGCTTGTGCAACTTATACACATAAGAGAATAGATATTCTATCTCATCCCAAATGGACTGGGTATAACTGCCTGAAGGAAAATGTACAGAAGTGTGTGCTTGTATTTATGAACTATCTCTTTTTTATACAATCTCCATATGTACGAGTGCTTTAAATATCAAAACCACCTGAGGAGTCCGTAGATTTCATCTGCACTATGGGGCTGATATGCACAGTGTATATTGCAATGTGCCTTTTCCTTTTAGGGATAAGATGTAGGTGTGCACTACATCTCTGTGCACTGATTTCCCTTAGGACTCATGCACTGCGAGTGCACTGGAATGGAAACCAATTTTTTAAGATAAATTTTTTAACTACATATAATAGGAGTCAAGATTTGAACTATATGTTGATTTATTTTTTGAGCAGGAACCTTTCTCCCCAAAAGGAGAAATAGCTTATTGTTTTTGAAATACACTGGGCCAAATTGATCTGCAGCATAACTCCATGATTTCTACAGAATTGCATCAGGGAGAAAACTGTCCTATTTTGCCCAGCCAAGTGTTGAATTCCAGCCTGTTAAGGTCTTTTCAGTTTGCAACAGGGTGATTTTCTCAGCAGTAGGCAGAAGATTATCTGCTTGGCTTTTCCAGAAACTTCTTTGATTTCTGTGTAACAGCTGATGACCTGAGTTATATTTCCAGTCATGTTCTATGTTGGCAATTTCAAGGGGTTTTATTTTTGCATAAGATTCAGAACAGGAACTGAGTGAGATTTAGACTTACATTTCACAGGGTTCAGTTGAGTAGCTTTATACTCCAGGCTAAGATACCAATATTTCTCAGTACTCTCTCTCATTACCATGCCCACATCTATCTCATGTCATCACCCACCCATGTGTATTCTCTTTTCCCAGCTCCATATTGGTTTCCTAGCAGTTTCCTCTCCCTGAGCCCTGTTGGAATGGATGACTAGTCCATCTTTTTTTCTGGACTTCAGGGAGGATCTGGACCAGTCAGAATATGTCCCTTTTTTTTACATTTTTCAGCCACTAGATGTCTCTGATGCTGCAGAAAATTTCAGGGAAAAAAAAAAAAGACGACAACCTTTGAGACCTCGTAAACAAGAAAAAGTTGGAAGTCAATCATTATGGAGACTGCCTCTTTGTGCTATAGTTCATTGATCTTTTCTGTAATAAGTAATTCTCATTTATAAAGGCCACTCCTCATCTTCATCTCATGATAGTCACATACTTCTCTTATTACCAAAGGCAAAAGTTGAATGTACTAATTTGTCAAATGTCCTCCTTCTCTACTAAATTTCCATTTGGAAAATAAGTAGTCAGTTCTCACACCTGCTATATTGCCCCATTTTTGAAATAGGACTTGGCTTTTGCAAGGGATCTGAAGGGGTCTGAGAAAGTGCAGTGGACAAAGTAGATTTGCTGTTCGTAAATCAGCTCAGGATATGGCAACCTCAGGGCAAATTCAGAGAAGACAGCATTCAAGAGTAGTAGCAGTAGGATCAGTAGCAGCTGATCATGAGGCTCCATAGCATTTTCTCTATCTTCTCTTTTTCTCCCTTTCACCATTGGGAAAAACATTATTGACATACCAGTTGGAAGCAGATGCAAAAAAATAGCCAAATGATGAACTCTTAAAGACATCAACAGTATAGGAAATGGTTTTCCTGTCCAAGTCCAGCACAGATTGGATAGAGAAGCTCCTAAGTGTCTTGGAAAGAACTATCCTTAGATTGTAGGATCATTGAGAACCAAGAAATTTGCAACCACAATTGTGAAGTTCTTGCAAAAATTCATGTTCATGGGATTAGGCCAGACAGATCAGGGGTTGAATCAGGTCTATGTGACTTGTGACTATGCATCAGGAAAAAACATATTGATGAAAGCAATATTAAACTTGATGTGCTTCCAAATTGGAAGTTATTTGGAATGTTTTGTGCCTTTTTTTTGCTTTCTCTCTTTCTTAATAAACCTTGCATTTTTGAATTACATTACTTCAATTTATGGACTAACCTTTAGGAGACAGATACATAAACTGTTTCTGGGGAAAAACTTTCTCACTTTCTTCTGTATGCTTCCAGTGTTAACAGACTACAGCATCCGAATGTAAGGCACTGAATAAAAATGTAGCCTTAGCTATGAACTTGTACTCTTAGTTACAAACTTCTTGCGATTTTCGATACTAAACACATATATGACATTTTGTACAGCACTTTCCAAACGAACGCTTTTGTTGCCTTTGACTTCCAATAGCCATGTATGTGTTCCAGCCGTATTTCCAAAGTGCTGATCCTAACTGCATAACCCAAGTCTGCTACTCACTCAAGTGTCAAACAGATTCAACAGTAACATGTCAGATTGATGTCAACAATTCTTCCTGTCTTTTACATAGCTTACAGGATACAGTTCTGCCCTTCCCTGTCATAGAAAGATAGAAACACTTCAGTTGGAAGAGACTTTCAAGATTATCGGGTCCAGCCACAGCCTAACCCTGCCTAGATTATGTTCTTAAGCACAACATCTACATGGTTTTTAAATACCTCCAGGTATAGTGACTCTACCACTTCCCTGGGCGGCTGTTCCAATGCTTGGTAACCCTTTCAGTAAAGAAATTCTTCTTGATATCTAACCTTAATCTTCCCTGGTGCAATTTGAAACCATTTTATCCTATTGATTGTTACAAGAGAGGAAAGACCGACCCACATCTTTCTATATCCTCCTTGCAGGTAGTTGTAGAGAATGATAAGGTCTCCCCTCACACTCCTATTGTTTCTCCTTTTTCTTTTTGATTGTCTCCCCCAACCCACTCAGGGTGGGAATAAGCAAACTGCCTGCCTGCCTAATTAAACCAAAACTTCCTAGAAGTTTATACACCTTCTTTGCTACAGGGGATGTTTCCTTTGATACTTTCCATCACCCAGTTATTGCCACACTTTGAAACTTTTTCTGTAGTTCAATAGTTTGCTCTTCCTTCCTTTCCTGGGTCTCCTTTTCTGTTTCTTCAACCATGGCATGGGTCTTGCAACCAGCATTCCTATTCTCTTGCTCATTATTGTTAGGATGTTAGTGTTTTGTGTGTCTCTCTCTCTTTATATCTGTACATAAATTAAGTATAATGGAGATTCTCTTTGCTGAGGTACTTGGGACCACTTCCTGACATTTTGATTCAAATACACTTTCGTCTTTATATTTCATGCTGAATCCCATGTTGGGAAGCAGAATGCATCACAAAACTATTTTGAATTTCATCAAAAAGCATAGCTCTTTATGGGTTGTAACAGAAATTCTAAGCTACACAGATACTCCCCAATGCTGAAAAAGGGAAATATTATAGGTAATTTTGTCTGGTTGTAAGCAGAGTAGATGTCTCATTTTAATACCTGATTACTTCTCTTTAAAACAGGCAAATTTGGTAGGTCTGAATAACAGAGGACTGAATCTCTTTTACTGAGACTGTACAGACATTGACTTGAGTTAGTAGCCCACACATACCAACCAACATTTGGTATATTAGTTGGTCTACCAACCAACATTTGGTATGTTAGCTGGTAAATATAGTAAATCTATGTTCTGGAGTGGTAGCTATAGTCTAGACAGGATACTCTAGAGCATCTCAAACAATACTAGATCATGTGAGCAGCCAAGTCCAGCCCAAGACACCCAAACCAGGCACTGGAGACTGTATTAACCTCACCAAAATTTAGCAATCTAAAAGTAGAAGTCTAGTCCTAGCTACTCATATAGGGTGGGTTCAGCTGCCAGCATACAAAATGTCTTCTGTCATTTGAGATGATCTAAGACATTCCATCTTATCTCTCTCCTGTGCAGGAAGAACACCTGCAGATCCACTGTTATATCTGCCAGCCTCCTATGGATGTCTTAGATACTCAAGAATTTCTGAAATGGAATAAAACACATAACTGTGGGCAACTGACTATTCTTCTTAGGCTTCCTTTGTAGCCAAGAGAAAGAAAAAAAAGATGAATCAAGCTCCAGAGAGCTATTAATCTCATTTTAAGTAAGGTTTCTGAGACAGCAGAATGAAGCGTTCCATGAAGCAGCCTCTGATTCTCCAGTGATATAGACAAAGTACACATAAATGTTTTATAATAGGTACCTAACTTTTAGAATATAGATTAAATGAATTTGAAACATTCTGGTATCTCTGGAACCAAAAATCATCCATTAATATTTCTTGATAGGCACCTGTTGTATATATTTGGACTGTGGTGCTTGATCTTTCCAGTCTAAACCCTATTACGTTGGGTTTTACCTACAGATCAATTGCTATACCAACCCAGTGATTTTCTTTTCCAGTATATAGATAAAACACAAAAAAAAAGTAAAAAGTGCTTTGGAGCATAGACAATGGGTAGAGAGGCATATCTTCAAAGGGAAAATCAGAATGGCAGCATCTTTGGTGCCTCACAGTATATGAGATAAATTGAAGTCATAAAGTGATGGCTTAAAGGTCTGGGGTGAGTAGATTGGAAATGGTTTACCAAGTGATGTTCCCCAGCCCAACTGAACTCTGGCAATGTCCTGCAAGGGGAGAAGTCAAAGTTTCTCCGCTGTGTAGTTTCCCCATGATCAGAGAATTGTGACTTACTGCTGGTATGCTTCTAGCTGCACAAGTAGTGGCTGTAGTATCGCCCACTAGAATACAAGTCAAGATAGCAAGATTCCCTCCTTTGTCTTCAAGGCAAATTTGTGCCGAAATGGTAAAATGGAGATCTGGGAAATGGACATGTGCAGAATGTTATTGCAGGATACAAAGCAGCAATGACAGCTACCTCTTTTATAAATTAAAGTTATATCAAAGTTCTTTAACAGCAGGAGTAAGAACAGTTGTACTGCTCTCCTTTCTACAGGTAGCCAAAATGAAGCCCAGGGTTCAAACCATAGAAAAGACTGAATGCAAGGCAGCCAGCAGCACACCCTGCCTCCTATGATGTGCTGTGTGGGGATGTTAATTCCAGCCACCATCTGGTAATATGTTTTGTCCTTATTTAGAAGGTGGTTTTAGTCAACTCACAGAGATGAACAATAATCACTCAGATAACTTGGGCAACTTTTTTCATTCTGACTCTTGTTCTGGCTTACAAACAAGTTCCTATAACTACATGTAATTTTTTTTCTGATTAATGTCAGGCATGTGATCAGATTTCTTGGCTTTTCTTTTAATTTAAAGGGAGTGCAATGAGCTAGAAAAGCAGCATGTATCAGAAGAAGCAGATGCAACGGATCCAATCCTATGAACACAATTTTCTAACATCTGCTATGACTGTAAAGTACTAAAACCAAAAGGTGAAGACATTAATGGCTCAGTACACTCAAGAATATGACTTAGAATCTATATACAAAGTGTGCCAAATGCACTTGCAAAATATAAGACTCACTTACTGCTGTAGACCTAGGTCAGGTGTTATTTTTCCATCAAATATCAGTGTGAAAAGCTGATGCAGGGTGTAGAATTAGTTTCATGTTTTTGCTCTGTGTGGCATACCTGTAGAAGAAATTACTTTTAATTACAGTTCTACAGAGGTAGTTGTAAGCAAGAAATTGCAGGATATAAAACTACATGACCTGGGTCTATCTGGGTTTCAGCATCCAGATACTCACGTGGAGAATGGGGGACTGTACCTTTCTCCACAGTCGTCACTAAGTAACCAGAGGAAGCGTGTGGAGCTATAGGAAAGTCATGTTACTTTTCTGTGACTCAGCACTGGTTTAGATGAGCTGATTTTGCCACCCCAAGGCACTTGTGTGCTTCTTTGGAATGATGTACCTACTCTGAGTTGAACTGCCCAGCAAGAAGACATCTGAAGTGGTAGGGAAATTCCCTGTTGTGCATTTTTTTCTTATATCCTGCGTGGGGCTTGGCAAATCCTTTGTCTTTGGCATGCTTTCCCATAAAGAGCTAAATTCCTCAATCTAAACTGTCAGACCGGGAGGATGGCAGCCCTGCTCTGTTGTTAATTATGTGCAAGACAACTTTCCCAGGGCCCACTCCAGTCTGTGTATGGGTTTCTGCTTAGCTATGATGACCTCTCTAACCACCATTTGTCCATAATAGATTATAACAAAGGAAGAACACCACCACAGGGAGATGAAAGATGCAGGAAAGACTGTGTCTGGGATTACTTTAAGTGGGTTTGGGTATATGAAGCAAATGGAGAGGGAGACTAGTGACTGTAAAATGGATTATTGTCCTCCAGCTTTTAATAAAAACCAGTAACCTTCCTGTAATTTTTGACCATGTAATAGTCCCCTTATACACTCCTTACACAACAGTAGAAATATTACAATTCTTCATTAATCTCAGAACAGATTTGGGAGTAATTTCTGTCTGCTGATCTCATTGGACAATTTTACAAGGGTTCATTTGACCAGATGTAGACATATACATCTAAGCTAGTTGTCTGGGCTTCCTTTGCACTCAGAGAAAACTGCAGAGAAAACTACAAATTACAGGATGTGATTCATTTTGTCCTAAAACCAGTCAGATCTACCTGACATCTACTTCTTCTCAGTGACTATAACAGGAATTAATTTGAGGTAACTGGCTCACATGTCCATGACTGTGTTAGAGAATATTTGAGAAGACTACGGGTTTTTTTTGTCAGTAACTATGAAGCCTCCAGTAACAGTACACTACTTAAAAAGTCTTCCAACTCAAATTTAGTACAGTTAATGGAAAGGAACTGAAATATCCCCTGGAAAAATGACTACTGGTGATTTACAGATGATACTTTTTACTGGGAAAGTGTCCATATTTATTTAAAAAAAAAAAGAAATCAGATCAATCTCAAATATAAATGTCTTAATATGAAGAGAACCAATGGGATCCTGGGGTGCATCAAGAAGACTGTGGCCAGCAGGTTGAAGGAGGTGATCCTCCCCCTCTAGTCTGCCCTGGGCAGGCCCCATCTGGAGTATTGTGTCCAGTTCTGGGCTCCCTGGTATAAAAAACGACAGGGATGTCCTGGAAAGAGTCCAGAGGAGGGCTATGAAGATGATTAAGGGCCTGGAGCATCTCCCCTATGAGGAAAGGCTGGGTGAGCTGGGACTGTTCAGCCAAGAGAAAAGATGACTAAAGGGGGATGCTATTATACTTTTCTTAAGTATATCTTAAGTACAGGATGCAGAGGGAATTGGCCATCCCCTTTTCAGTAGTCTGTGGAGACAGGACAAGGGGCAATGGCTGCAAATTGGAGCACAGGAAGTTCCACACCAACATGCGGAAGAACTTTTACACAGTGAGGGTGACAGAGCCCTGGGACAGGATGTCCAGGGAGGTGGTGGAGTCTCCTTCTCTGGAGATGTTCAAGACCCGTCTGGATGCCTATCTGTGTAGTATGAGCTAGGGAGCTGCTTTGGCAGGGGGGTTGGACCCAATGATCTCTTGCAGTCCTTTCCAACCCCTATGATTCTATGATTCACATGTGGGAATTAAAAATTATTTATTGTGTGCTTTCCCTCTGGTTTTGGGGTTGTGTTTTTTTTGTTTTTTTCTCTGTGCAGAGGGCTCCTTGGAGCACCTTCCATTCTCCATTTTTGCTGCAATGACTACTCTGTACTTCTTTACCATGAAATTCCATAGCTGGGAATGACTTTGACATAATATAAAGCACTACACATTTATCTGTAGGAGAAAACTTTAATTATTCTGGGGCATTCCCAAAACCCTTTCCAACCACAGACAAATTCCTGAAGACTTGATATAAAATTTGCAAGAAGACAAATAATTTTAATGATATTTTTATAGGGGAGAATTTTTTTAAGAATCACAGAACATTAGGAGTTGAAAGGGCTTGAAATATCATCTGGTCCAACCCCTCTGCCAGAGCAAGATTTGGGGGTTTTCTCCTCAAAAAGGAGAGTAATAAAGGCACAATTTGCTTATCTAATTTTTTTCATTTTAAATTATTTTTTTTAATAAAAATAAAATTAAAATAATTCTACATCTTAAAGACAATATTGCCCCTTGGTCTTGCCTTCCCCTCCAAAATATTCATAGAACTGGAGTGCTCTATGGCAAAAGATATTCTCTTAGGACCAGACACATGCAGTCACTGGAAGGAAAGTGCAGTGCGATGACACAGAGGAATGTGTCCAGAACTTATTCAAAGCTGTTTTCTGAATCCCTTAAAGGGTCTGAATTGTCAGAAGATAAGAACACTCAGAAAAAAAGCTGGAGACAATAGCTTTGGATAAATTGTGCACACATAACCATTTGTCTCAGGAGATACTTACTTTGCTTTGGGGATGGCTGTATATTGAACCTAAGATTTCTCTTCTTTTTTTTTTTTCTCTTTTTTTCTTTCTCTTCTTTTTTTCTTTTTTTTTTTAATTAGGAAAGATTTGCAAGAATGTGTTTCATGCTTGCACATTTTTTTTTCTCTTTTCTCCATGGCAGTACTGAGGATTTCTCAGAATAACCCACTCTTGTTGTTCTAATTTGTTAGATTTAGGAGCATGGTTTCTCTATTGCCTAAAGTGCATGTCTGTAATCAGATATAAAGGTGAAGAAGTGCTGCCAGTTTCTGAGACCATTTCTGACCTGAGGCAGGAAGGTATCTGAAGGTACCCCTGAAATCATTGGATAAGGCCATGAGTGACTGTCTACTGAGTCAAAAGAAAAAAAAATCTCTTATTTTACAAAGCCCAAGTGCATCTGAGAAATGTCTTCAGGGAGAATTTCCCTTCCACAGCACTCAGCTTTTCTGTCTTGTTTAGATTAGCCCACAAATCCTAATTTCAGTTTGGCTCAAGAAAAATCAGCCCACATTTTTTCATTGTTTCTTTCAACAGTCATATATCATACTAGAGTAACATCCAGAAACAGCCCCTTAGTCTGTCTTTTTGGGTTTGATTAACCTTGTAGTAAAATGATAACAAAGGCTGATACCAAAGGCAGCTTTGGAAGAGTGAACATAAATGCATGTGGTTTTTTTTCCCATCCTCAGGAGATTGTAAGTGATCTCAGTACTTTCTCAGGCTCAAATGAACATGCTGGCATTCAAGATGAAGACTCTAAAGATTTTTAGAATTAGTGCTAACATTGTCTCAAATGACCTGCTCAATAACCTTAAAATTTAAGCACAAGCTGGGACTGAAGGGAGCTGTAATAAGCAACTTCGTACCTTCATTGTGTTGCACTTCAGACAAGTGATTTCCAGGTGCATTGCTTTATAACTGGATGACTGCTGAGAGTGCAATCAGTAACAAATTTCAGGTTCTCTCCCTGTGTAACACAGTCAGTAACTAATCCTTTTGCAAAATGGAAAGCCTTGCCCAGGAGCGTAAGCCACTGGGAGTCTTAAAGTAACCTCGTAGCTCTGATTAACAGGCTTCCAGATGCTAGATTAATGAGTGGATCTGAAAAGTTTGCATCAGCATAAGCTTCACCGTTGCTGAAAGCAGTAAGCTTTGTTGTTAGCATGCTGTGGTAAAGCATGAGTGGAGCTGTAGCATGTGGAAGAACATTTTGCAAAGAAGAGACTGCAATGTGTGGTTCCCCTCAGCAACAAAGCCTCTCCAGGCTAAGATAACTCCCCTTCTGCTGCTCATTTTGGTCTCAGAAGTGCAATGTGTTGTCCTATTTGTATAGCTGTTTCATTTATGGCTGCATTGTTGAGAAGAATAATCTCACTAAAAAAACCCCAAACAACAGACCAACAACCCACCCCCCATCCCCCCCCCCGCCCTAAAAAACTGCCAAGCCAAAGATAATAGATTTTGTTTAGTGGTAGCAAGGAACTCCCTTTGCTCATTCTCCTTTCCTTCATGCCTGAAAACACCTCACTAAAGAAAAATGCTGGCTTTAAAAGGAAGCAACATGCCCTAAACACAGACAATTTTGAAAGATGCTGGATAAGAAGTTGCTAGACAAGAGTGGCAAGAGGTGTCAGCAATGAAGACTGGGTAGGGTTGCATCAAAATTAATCTTGTCCTTTTCTACATCAGTGCTATAGCGGAGCTCTCACCTAAACATTTTTTTTTTCCCACTTATTTTTGTGCAGAGCCCAATCATGTTTTTATACTTAGGGTTCAGTAGCTGATTAGTTTAAGCCAGTCAATGGCAGCCAAATGATGGGGCAAGAGCTTGGTTATAGGTGTCATCCTTCTGATGCCATTCCTATATATTGCCAAGCAAAAAAACTACATCAGAAGTACCATGATGATCAGTTTATTTTCCTCTGAACATCTCGTATGATGACGTGAAAGGGCATTTTGCAGGAGTCCACGTTTTCTTTTGAAATTTGCTCTCTGTTTCTGGTCTGTTATTTTGTTGGGTCCTTACATGAATTTTCCGCTTTGCTGCTTGTGTTAAGGTGCATTTATCTGTCTGTAGAGGCAGTTTTGGCTGTCAGCTCACACTAAATATTTTGCAACACCTGCTGCAAACTTGCTTTATCTCTAACAGTCAACCTATTCCTTTGTGGAAGGGAAAGATTTAACAAAAAAATGGCAAAAAATATTATACCATTACCACAGCAATTTATTTCCTGTTCAAAGAGTAGATTTATTAGCAAGCAGATAACAGAATGCTGTCTCTAGGCTAATTTTGATTGGATTCATAAATGTTTGGCTGTCGTTATTCACACTTTCTATGCTGAGTAAGATTAAGACCTGATACTGTATGTATGTCGTGCAATGAAGTCCTTTAGTTAACCAAGCAAGGGCTGCTGTGCTGCCAGAACTGCTTCTTTTTATAAAGCTCCAGGACAAACTGTCCATGCTCCTTTTACCAAGTAGGATGAAAGGGAAGAGCATTGCTGACAGTGAGTGACGAGCTTGTATTTTGAAGGGTGTTTTGATTGTTTTGAGGTCAAAATGGCCTTGGGCAACCTGTCCTAATGAAGGTTTCCCTGCCCATGACAGGGGGTTGGAACTAGAGGATCTTTGAGGTCCCTTCCAACCCAAACCAGCCTGTGATTTTATAATTCTATGACTTCAAATTGAAAATAGATAGAGAGCATAGGGAAGAACATACACACCACCGAGGCATCTCACCAACTATCTGGACAACAGAAGAGCCTCGTAACAGATATAAGGCCATGGTTCACATTTACAACTGCTCTTAGAGACTGTAGTCTCCCAAGGCTGCCTTTTCTCCTCTGAGGTTCCTGTACATATCTGCTTCCAGAGCCCCTGGGAACTCACTGTCTGATGGTTCACTGCAGCTGTGTCTTACAAAGTGTTTGTCCAATGTGCCTCTTCCCCAGAGACCTAACCTCTTTGCAAGTGAAAAATAGAAATAATTTCCTGTCTCAACGCAGACTTTAGGATGCAGCAAGCCCTCTACCACTCTGTGCTTAGAGACTGAAGCTCCCCAGGCTTTCTCTTGTGATTTGGGTTCCCTTCCTGCAGGCCTGTGTCAGTGTTACAGCAGCAGAGTTACACCAGGGTGGAAGGAGGGATGAGAAAATGAGTGTTTCCAATAGCTTACAGGCAGCATTCACAGCTGATGCCGATGCTTTGCCATCTGTGTGCTTGGTGTTTACAGTACTGACTGCGGCAGAATTATGATCGAAGAGCAGCTCAGTAACATTTTCTGTTGGTCGATTCTATTCCAGAGTATCTGCCCCTAGGGCCGATTTGTGACTTCACCTGAACAAGTGAAGTCATCTCAGATTCTAATTTTATCTTCTCTATTTTGGCCAGTAGCTAGAAATGGCACTTTTCAGTCTTGGAAGTTTTTGCCCTGAAGCTGACAATAGCCCTCCTAGAAATAATAATATAAAGCAAAGTTCAGGGACAGAAATCTTGCATTAAATAGAAAATTATTTAGTACAATAATTGAAGGTTGAAAATTCTTGTCAGCTTGCATACATGTCAGACAATTTACCATCTGCAGATTAATCCCTCTGGTCTCCAAAGTTCATTACACATGTAGTTGTGAGAGACAGTTTGTCTAATGCACGTGCTCTGTATCAACCATTATTTGCTCCTTTCATGTTACTTTTGGGTAGATTTATTCAAGTACTAATGAAAGAAGCATCTCTCTACAGTTTCAGCACTGAAAAATTTACTGCAGTGGAGCCACTGCTTGAGGGACTTAGGAAGAGGTCCACACACTGTTCAGTTATTCCCTTTCCAGAACCTAACTGTAACCACTGATTTTAATAAATAGGGGAAAACAAGCAAACCACACAATTAAAACCAAGAAAACAGCTATTTTATATGGGAAAAACAGATGATGCTACTGACTAGTTATAAAGACTCCTGTATCACTTTGCATCTTGTGGGATCAGCCCCACCTAGAAATTTTTTATTATTTTTTGGTTTTGCTACCAGACCTTGCAGTGCTCCTTGCAAAGACAGGTTAGAGCAACCTAGAGACTGGTAGAAAACAGCACTGGGACATAAAGACTCAGTGGTCTGTGCTGGAAAAGGGTGGTTTCAAGGAGCAGTTGCTTCTTTAGCCATCATTCTTCTTGATGGATAAAACTGAGATCCTGCCAATCTGATAAGATAGAGTGGCCCTGTCATGGTTTTGCCCCAGCCAAGAGCTGAGCATCATTGCAGCCATTCTGTGTAAGAGGAAGGGGGGAATCTGGGCAGGGGAGAAGGGAGGGAGGGAAAAGAAAACCCAAAAATCCCAAAACCTTGTGAGTTGAGATCAGGATAATTTACTGTGATAGCAGAGAGGTAGATGCAATAAAAATAGGACTTTATAGCAAAATGTATGAGACTGGTGACATGAATGCAGTTTCTCACTGAACTGTACAACTCAAGCCGTATAGCTCAGAGTCATCCTGAAACTAGACCATCCCTAAAACCACATGTCCTGGTGCTGTGTGCTCCTACCTCACCATCCTTCCTTTATGCTGACCATGATGTAAATGGCATGGAATACCCTCTTTGGGCAATATGAACAACTGAAAAGTCCTTGGCTTCTTGGCAACAACTAAACCATCAGTGTGTTATCAGCACTGCTCTCATCCTAAATCTCAAACTGGCTGTTAGAAAGAAAATTAACTCTATCCTTGCCAAAACCAGTACAGGCCCCTAATGAAAGAGGGCTTGTTTTGGAAATGGTTGAATTGCTGTTACATATCTTACAAGAAGCAAGTGAACAATATCTGAAGATATAGAAGAGTCTCAGTGATTGCTGAGTTCTCAAATGATTTTTTTGCTGCATCCACATTAGGTACAAGTTCCAGGTATACAGCTGAACAATAAGAATAAATTTTTCTCAGATATCTGTGGATAAA
Organism: Laterallus jamaicensis coturniculus; assembly: GCA_022605575.1. Taxonomy (NCBI): domain Eukaryota; kingdom Metazoa; phylum Chordata; class Aves; order Gruiformes; family Rallidae; genus Laterallus; species Laterallus jamaicensis. The sequence goes on from JAKCOX010000012.1 coordinate 19,910,846, forward strand.
CCTTAATAGCTATGTGCAATCCTAATAAAATTGTCTGGTATCTTATTAACTGAATAATTTTTTTCAGGAAAAGAAATATGAAACTTTGACAACAGTAAAATATTTTTCTCAGTTGCCTCAGTTTTAGTAGCTTCAGATGTAGAAAGCAGCAAAAGTCATTCAGGGAATGATAAATCACTTTGATTCAAGATGTAGCATTCTACTTCAGACTTCTGTTTTCATTTCAAAAGAACTTTGAATCTCAAACATTTTACTTCAGGATTGAATGGGTTCCTGAGATTTTAAAAAATTAAATTCAGACAGATATAAATATATTTTAAAAATATATAAATAAAAATATATTTTGGCATATATATTTGCATACAACAGAACACAACTCTTTTTATGGAAAGAAATTCTTCCTTTTCTAAAGGAAAATCTGACACCGTTGCCTCCTCTGGCTTCTTGGTCCTGATGTTTCCAAAAGTTGTGCTCACAGTTACGTGTAAGACTTTAAGGGTGATCATAAGATTTGTTTGCTTTGGAAGTGAAGCTCTCATAAGAAGTTTCTCTCTTGCTGCTTGTTTTTACATCATGGCCCAATTCACTATATATTAGCAGTGAATCCATAGCTGTTGGCTCTGTGATCCAATAGGAAATGCCCAAAGAAAGTGGATGAAATCCGATTTCCAAGGCAGACCTTTCAAAAAGTGAAACAAAATACATTTCACATGTTGCTGTATATAGTTCAGTTGCAAAGCCTGAAAGTGCTCCATGGCTTAAGAGCCCAAGTCGTGTATTTGGTAATAGGTAACTGAAGTTCTGTCTTCTGAAAGTGCTGAGTGGCTGGTAGATTGCTGCTACACAGGCCATGTAATAAGCTTGCAGTGAGGTAGCTGTGCATGAAGTGGATCTAGTATGAGGGTGGAATGTTCAGCTTCCCTCTTGAAGCTGAACAATCATATAGCCAGCAATGTAAAACTCACGGGCCTAGAGTAGGAGATGAAGTTGAAGAAGGATCCTGTACTCCACTGACTGGTGCAACTGTCTGGTCCCTTTCTCCAAGACAGTGAATCCATTTTATCTTAGGCAAAGTGGAATCAGCTGAGGGAGCAGTCTTTACCCACAGGCATGGAAGTGTCCTCTCTGATTCTCTCCTGCCACCTAACTAGCGAAACTGTGCAAGGGGTAAGAAGGAAAATGGAAATTGGTGATGGCCAGTGACAGACAAAATTTGGGAATACAGCCCAAATTTTCCAATTCCCAGACCGGTGCTTTGGTCACTAATCTGTGCTGTTTTCTTCTTCTGATAACCAGACACTTCTGTGTTAAACTGCCACCAATCTGGAGCTGAGATGGGAATCTCACTAGCCACAATTTACATCCATGTATGTAGCTTTAACATCAGTGGGTACAAGGTGTATCTGAATATCCATCTTGTCCTTCTGTCTTTTTGGCATATATCCACAATGAAAGATACTGGGTTGATGTTTAAATTATTAAGAGATTTTATTCTGAGATCCTTGATATATTATTCAAAGGCAGACATGTGCCTGGGGTTTATATATCAGAACATCTGATTTTCTTTCTCAAATTATACAGCAGTATTTCAGGTTTCTAGAGCCAGAAGCCAAAGAACAACCCTGTCCAACCTTATAATCACTTTGAAAGCTTAAATATTGGATGAACATAGTTTGGAAATGGCTAAAGCCTTTATTAATTTTATATCATTTTAGAAAAAAGGGGAATTGCAGACATGAATGACTGAGTGACATTTCTGGGAGAGTTCCTTTCAGTCAAAGATCCTGGAACAAATCTTGTAAAATCAACTCCTCACCATTAACCAACTCAAAAAGAGATGAAAGTACAGCAGTTTTCTTCATGGTCTTTATGATATTCCTCTCAATTTCCAGATACTAACCTTCCCGTCTGAGACAGTCAAGAGGCAATAGTATTCTGATGAAGGAGATAGACAGACATAATGTTAGAGAAGGTTGGTCTTCTATTTCCCTGTAGACACAACACATTGGAAAAATTTAGAAGTTCATGCTGGAGTTAATACTTGTGAAAGCACTACTAATTGATGCAGATGTCACTGGGGCCTGTGATGGGAATGTATCCAACAGCAGCTCTGCTTCTGTAGGACCTGGGAAGGAAATAAAGGTCTTACAAATGTGATTAGTCAAGGCTTCAGTGATATAAGCCCCAAAGACTACTGGATTTGGGAGATGGTTTCCCATGGAAACCACTCAATACTTCATCTAGTAGAATACTTCTAACAGAAACATCTTTTGTTGAGTCTACAGTTTTCTGTCTTCTCTTGGATCATAGATTTTACTACAGGACATACTCAGTGAAGCAGCCTAACCTTGAAGTATAGAAGTCTGTATCCACAGCATAACAATGCTAGGCTAGCAGTGTCTTCTTCAGTGCAGGAAAAGGTAGCAGGTAGAACTGCTGAAATTATTCAGCTGAAAGGAAACCAAGCCACTGGGGCCAACTTCACTATTCCTGTCATGAGGAGGACACAGGATTTTTATTGTGCATTAAAGATCACTGTCTGTGTTTTATGGCTCATCTTAAACATAGTACCTAGCATCTAACAATTCTAAGTTCAAATAATACCTATCTTACCTTAAATACTGTATTTTCAAAGCATGCCATGGAATTTCACATCCCTGTTTCCCTCAGGGCACAAGGCAGAAATTCTGTTTCCCCTGTCTGTCTCCAAAAACTCTTGGGTCTTTTGTTTTCAGTTCATTGCTCTGAAAAACAGCTACAGAATTAATTTATCCATACTCAGGTCAGGGATTTGAGATTCCACAGTGATGGGTGTAGTATAACAATACAAGCAGAGCGGAAAAAAGTAATTCCTTTAATGCAGTGGGATGGCCTGACACTGAATTGCAGAATTTATCAGGAATTTCAACAGAGCTTTCAGTGGGACGAAGGTTTCTTTTCCTAGATGTCTCTATTTTTGAGAATGTGTCAGATCTGAGGCAAAACATAAGTAAATAAATTTGGCGTCCTTTTATGATGGGGTTACAGCGTTGGTGGATAAGGGAAGAGCAACTGACATCATCTACCTGGACTTGTGCAAATCATTTGACACTGTCCCGCACAACATCCTTGTCTCTAAATTGGAGAGACAAGGATGTGACAGATAGACCACTTGTTGGATAAGGAATTGGCTAAATGTTTGCACTCAGAGAGTTGCACTCAATGTCCAAGTGAAAATCAGTGACATGTGGTGCTCCTCAGGGGTTGGTATTGAGGCCTCCACTGCTTAACATCTTTGTCGGACAGTAGGATTGAGTGGAACCTCAACAAGCTTGCCAATGACACCAAGCTGTGTGGTGTGGTTGACAGACTGCAGGGAAGGGATGCCATCCAGAGAAACCTTAGTTGTCTTGAGAGGTGGAACCTTGTGAAAATAATAAAGTTCAACACGGCCAAGAGCAAGGTCCTGCACATAGGTCAACACAACCCAAGCAAAGCCACAGGCTGGGCAGAGAATGGATTGAGTGCAGCTCTGAGGAGAACAACTGGGAATGTTGGTGGATATGCTCAATACGAGCCAACAATGTGCATTTGCAGCTGAGAAAGCCAACTGTGTCCTGGGCTGCATCAAAAGCAGTGTGACCAGCAGATTGGGGGAGGTGATTCTGCCCCTCTCCTCTGCTCTGGTGAGACCCCAACTGGAGTGCTCTGAGATTCTGAGTCCAAGAAAGGCATGGAGCTGTTAGAGAAAATGCACAAGAGAGCCACAGACATGACTGGGGAGTGGAGCACTTCTGTTATCAAGACAAGTAGAATGAGTTAGGCTTGTTCAGCTTGGAGCAGAGGAGGCTCCAGGGAGACATTATAGTAGCCTTTCAATACCTGAAGAGTCTTACAAGAAAGATGAAGAGGGACTGTTTACAAGGGCAGGGAGTAATAGGAAAAGGGGTAATGGTTTTTAACTGTTCTAAACTGAAGGTGAGGAGATTTAGATTAGTTGTTAGGAAGAAATTCTTCCCTGTGAGGGTGGTGAAGGACTGGAAGATGTTTGCCAGGGAAGCTCTGGCTAACCCCTCTCTCGCAGTGTTGAAGGCCAGGTTGGATGGGGCTTTGGGCAAGCTGATCTAATGGAGGGTGTCCCTGCCTATGGCAAAGGGTTGGAATTAGATGATCTCTAAGTGTTCTCCATCCAAACCAGTCTGGGATTTTATGGTTTTAATTTCAGGTACTATGACTGTAACAGCAGGTGCTTGTTTTGCTTGCACCATGATTACGTTGTTTATGCCATTTGCATTTGTAGACTCATCATTGCTCCTTTGTTCCTGGAAAAGATGGGGAATTTGTCCAAGGACAAATAAGGTAATGCCAACATTTACACATGGCTCCAGGTCCACTGATAGTCAATACTGCCTGGAAGTAGTTTCATTCTTGGGCTTTCTTCTGAAGTTTCAAAAATTTATTCCAAAGTTTTCTAAAACAAAATCAGGTTTATATTAGAGCTATGCCCAAAGTGCATATAACAGATGTTGGAGTTTTTGCATCGGTTTCTGCTCTTTGAGATCTTCTTGACCTCGTAGGCACCTTATCAGGGATCTGAGACCTCTCTGAGGAATGGGAGCATATCTGCTGCTGTTGGTTATGGCTAAGGGTAAGGTAATGGTATCTCTATCACTTTCTAACAAAATCTGGCAGCTGTCCTTGTTAAAAGATTTCTGCAGGTTTTATTCTAGCTCACCATTGATTAGGGAGGGTCAAATACCCTTTAAACTTGCGCTAGGAGATGCCTGTACAAAAACTAGGCCCAGAGAGCAGATGACAGAGGCAGTCAACAGATAGAACAGTTTGTGAAGTAGTGCACAAAAAAGAGACTGGTAGACTTTTTGTGTCTTGCATGTGGATCCTTAGGTATAGTGGGCACAGTCCCCCAGTGCTGTTGGAGTAACTTGCTTTACAATAAAATATTTTGGACCCAGATTCAGCTTCAGAAGGAGATCACAACTCTGTCAGCCTCAGTCTGCTGTCAGGGCCTGAATTCAGCTCAGGATCCTAACAAGGGGGAGCAAGATGAAAAGAAGTACCATGGCCATGGACTTCAGGAGAGCAGACTTCAACCTTTTCAGACATTCACTTGGAAAAATCCCATGTGGTATTGCCCTGGAGACAAGATGGGTCTAACAGAGTTGGTTGATAATGCAAGAACAACACTGCCAAGCTCTAGAATGGTCTACCCTGACAATTATAAAATCAAGTCAAGGTGACAGGACACCTGCATGGATGAGCAGGCTGCATTCAGACCTAAAAAGGGCATGTGCAAGAAGTAGAAGCAGCAGTGGAGGAGTATTGAGTCGCTCTCTGATCATACAGGGACGGGGTCAGAAAAGCCAAGGAAAACTTGCAGCTGAATCTGGCAAATGATGTAAAGGACAACAAGAAAGGCTTCTACAAGGACATAAACAGCCAAAAGGAAAGCTAAGGAAAATGTGGGACAGCTTCTGCAGGTGCCAGTGAAACTGGTGGCAAAAAGCATGGGAAAGGCTGAGAAACTCAGTGATGTATTTGCCTCATTTTTACTGGTATAACTGTCTCAGGAATTCAGGTCTGTGAGACCAGAGACCTCTAGGTATATAATAATCCTTGATTTCATGCTATAAATACACCAGTCCATCAGGTTGTGACATTGTTCTTTTGCTATTCTGAGAACTTCAACTGGAGGCTGTCTCAGCATCCTATTTTACTTTTTAATCTTTATGAATGAATATGACAGCACAGACCATGGCATGACCAAAGCTGAATCCTGTTTCACTGGGGATGTGTTCTGCAGGAAACTTAAAGTTTCCTTTTGGAGTGATGAAAAAATACTTTGGAGCACAATGAAATGATGATTTTAAGATTCTGATTTGCAGGAGTTGTGGACTATTTCCAACAGAAAAATAGCTATGAAAAATAGCTAAAGAAAGTGGTGTCAGACAGTACAAATTTGCTGTATTGGAAAATTCTGTCAGTTTTACAAGGTGGGGGGAAAAAAAGGGCTGAAAAACACTGCTCTCCAGACAGAAGTGTGAGCCCATGTTCTTTCCATCATGGGGTATATAAAAGTCTCTTTGTTCTAGAATGGATGTGGTACAGGTGTGTTGTGAGGCATAAGTGATTCACCACACAGTGTTCACATTCTCAGTTTGCAAACAGGCCTTTACAGATCAGCTGGCTGAAAAAAGACATTAGCCCTGGTACACGGTGACTCAGAGCTCCATAGAATGAGTGTAATTGAGGAGGAAATTTTTCTAGGAAGCAGCATTGGGAAAAAGATGGATTGGTTCTGGTGTGGGAGCACCATCAACATTCAGACTGACTTGGAACTATGACGTACAATTATGCCAGTAGCAGCTCTTGTCCCCTTTCAAGGATGTTAAAAATTGACGCAAAAATAAATTATATATGAGAGACAAGTGGAGTAGCCCAGGTGCTCTTGGCAAATGCTGCCATGAAAACTAAACAAAATAAAAGCCCTTTTTAGGAGGATCTGAACAAGCAATCTTTCGTGTTTCATGCTGAAGCCACTTGCCCACCATCACCACCTCACTACAGATGAGGAAAGAGATGGTTTGAGGGCTCTTGAGCTTTATGAATGATCGCAGTGAATCAGCACGAAGTGATTTAGCACAGGTGTTCTGTAATTGGGCTGTGCAGGAAAAATTCTGTCTTCATTCAGCAATTCTCAATGTCACCTTTCCAGTGAGGAGTTCAAGAGAAAAGTCTGACAACTGACATGCAAATAAAATGGCAAAATGGGGTGAACATACGCAACCACGGTATTTCCACTTCTCTATGTTTCTATGGGCTTATTTGTTACTTATTTTCATTTCAATAAAAAGTATTTAACAGGTGGAATACGTTAAAAAGACCCAAATAGTTTTGAAAAAGTTATTACTGAATCACTTCTGATCACCATCTTCATTCTGAAAGGAGACTGCCTCCACACTGGTGCCCTGTGGCAATTCTCAGCACCTCGTCAAGCATCATTAAAATCTTATATGATTTCTATGATTGAAATTCTAAGGCTAGTTTGAGGGAGAGTAAAAAAAAAAAAAAAACCTAGGAAAAATGCATCAAGAAGCATGAAAAACAGATGAATGCATCCATCAGAGAGACGAATACATTCTCCTGGAGTGTTTACTGTATGTGATATTTTTGACTGTCAGAGCTGAGCAGAGATTGGGCTTTTCACAGATTCAGAGAGAAAACCAAAAGCAATGTCGTGAACTAAATCTGGAAACAAAATGGAACATTTTGCTCTGCAGTGCCTGTGAGAAACCCAGTGCACTTTCTGTTGGAGTTTCTTCAGCCTCTTTCAGTTCTAACATTAAAGTGTGACTGTTCTTACATACTTTCAGTAATTAGAACATATTATTTTTGTGCCAAGAGAGACAGGGGTCTGTGAAAAACATTTCCCCTTAAGAATATTTCTCAGCTCCTTTTCAGCCTCAGCTCTTTATATGTCACGTTGCCAAAGCTAGAGAACTAAAGCTCCCTGTTAATACATTAGTCCCTCAGTGTTTCATATGTTTGTAACACAATTTTCCTTTGTTGAATTTTCCCCTCAAAGCAATCAAAGTTCCAGGTAAATTAAGCCTCCTAGCAGTGTGGTGCATGCTTTTACTTCAAAATGACAAATTAAAATATTTAAGCCTGGTAGTTCTTTACTGCTGAGAAAAAAAATCCCAAACTGGTCCAAAGACCCTGCCACGCTGAAAATGCAGTTTCCAGTCTACATCCAAGTTCTGCAAGACCTGGCTGCTAACCACAACGGTGGCTCCACCCCTCCAAAGGACAGGGCTGCTTGTTCCAGACTGCCTGTTGGAGTACCAGGCCTGTGGTATGCTCTGGTACATGGCCCCCCAAGTGCTCTGGAGGGTGCACTCTGGCTGTAGTGAATTCATGCAGTGAGATTTGCTGATTATATGCAGTTAGCCCCAGTTAAAAAAGCCATAGTGAGTCCCAGGGCAAGGTGTTGGCTTATTGTCCATTTCCAACTGTAGTAAATACCTTTGTCCCCTTCGACAAGCCATCAGGCACCCTTCACAGCATGTGTCTTTTTCACATTCACTGACAATGTGGTACAGTTGTGACTAATACTTTGTTGAATCACAAGGTTGGAAAAGACCTTTAAGATCATTGAGTCCAACTGTTCCTGTCCTATGTTAAACTATATCCCTAAGTACCTCATCTACCAGTCTTTTAAACACATCCAGGGGCAGTGATTCAACCGCCTCCCAGGGAAGCATGTTCTAGGCCCTGACAACTCTTTTGGTGAAGAACTTTTTCCTAACATCTAATCTGAACCTGCCCTGGCACAGCTTCATGCCATTCCCTCTTGTCCTATCTCGTGTCACCTGGCTGAAGTGACTATTGCCCACCTCTCTATAACCTCCTTTTAGGTAATAGTAGGTGATGATAAGGTCTCCCCTCAGCCTCTTCTTCTCCAAGCTAAACATCCCCAGCTCCCTCAGCTGCTCCTCATAAACCTACGTCATGTCCTAATTGCTGGGCTCAGTAGAAAGAAAAGCTGCTAAGATTGAAAGTAGATATTTGATTTGTTGCCCTACAAGACTGGCTGATAGGAAGGTGTGTTGGTAAGAGTTAAGCCATTATTTGGGAAAGCGCTAAATTGACACTGGCCAAAACCGTGCAAGGGACTGTGCTAAGAATTTAATTTTGGACCTAGATTATCTGTGGATAATGGGGTGCAGAGGCTCGAGTTTACGCTTGGATCCCATTTAGTTTATTAATATGGATATAGACTCAGACATCATCTTTAGATTGGATATTAGGGGGAAGTTTTTTACAGAAAGAGTGGTGAGGTCTTGGAACAGGCTGCCCAGAGGGGTGGTGGATGCCCCATCCCTGGAAGTGTTCAAGGCCAGGTTGGATGGGGCCCTGGGCAACCTTGTGTAGAACCAGGCCTGAGGTTGGTGGCCCTGCCTGTGGCAGGGGGGTTGGAGCTTTATGATCCTTGGGGTCCCTTCCAACCCTTGCCATTCTATGATTCTATGATTATCCTCCCTGTGCAGCAATGTTTATGTGAAAGACAGGCAGCACTGCTAAAACATGAGTTTATTTGCATTTAACACAGTGATGAAATAAATGACTTTGTTTAGTTTCCATGGAAAGGTTACACAATATTGGGACTTGTTTATGCAGTAGCAGACACATTTTTAAAATTCTCCTTACCAAAGAAATAGTTTATTTTAATTTTGTCTTCAGAATAGAAAGGTAGAAGAGACAAACAAAATGTAGAGAACTGGGAAGCCTCTTTTCAAAGCTGACAGAAATACATATCTATAACTTGTGAAATCCATATATTTAAACAGAAGAACATATGCTTTGCTTTCATGCAATAGAGGGAGAAGACACAAAACAGTCTTTCTACAACTTGCTTGGCATGAGAAGTAGAGAGGACTGCAGTAAGAATGGTATATTAACATCTTAAAATTCTTAGACACAACTAAGATTTGACCTGATCTCTTCACCCTGCAAACATAAAAAAACTCCATGCTTTTGAAATGCTTCTTTTGTCTGCTCGATTTTATTTATCCCAGAGAAAAAATTTCTTAGTGTAGCTGTAAAGAGCACTCTGAGACACAGGCTCCAGAAAAAGGATTTGGGATGTTCAGAGGTCATTAGCAAAAGAGCAGGCTACCTTAACTTGCCTGTCAAGTTCAGGTTCAACATACTTTGTTTTCCATCCTCTATCAGCTGGCTGGTACAGACATCTCAGACTCTCCAGAGTCTGTACTCTTTCACTAGTTATTTCAGTGCTGTATGCTAGGATCAAGGATTCAATATAAATCACATCTTGAAATCAGATTCACTACAGTTTGCAGGTGTTCGGTACCAGAGCTTTGAGATGAACTTCTATTGAGGTACATAAGCATTTGCACCTGGATTAGCATTTCCTGCATACTACAGCAAAGCTTGAGGCCTTACTCCTTCAACAGCAAGAAGAGATTGGAAGGAAATTCTAAAAAATCTTTCAGAAAGCATTTCAACTTATCATTGATATCTCTATGAGAAATACAGGAAGAGGAGCTTAAGAATAGAGATAGAGAAAACGATTAAATTCGCTGAAGTACCAAATCAGGGAGTCAGTATGCATAGCTAGTAACACTAGTTATATTATTGTAGTTGTTATAATATAATATGCATATCTAGCAACTACTGGAGGTAGCCTACGGCATGCATAAATCATCCTCTTGCACAGGGTTAGGCCCTGAACTGACCTGGGCAATCTGCCTCACCTGAGCTAATCCTGTAAGCAACTGCATTTATGAAATTCCCCATGCTTACTCTGAAATTTCTAACCTCAGCTGCCCACTGAAATGCAAAAGTTCAGAAGTGTCTAAATTCCCTACATTTACTCAAACAAATACCTTAGACATTTTTTATGGTATGCAATGAGTTGCCCAAGGTGGTGCGAGTCTCCTGCTGTCCGTTAAAGCCGTATGTTCATTGACAGCTATATTTTAGGCAGTTAGCATGAAGTGAGAGGAATAATATCCCAGAAAAACATGATTGAGTAATCCCTCTTACTATGACACAGTTACACACTGGGTTTGAATGAAGATTTGCAAAAACACTACTAATTCTACAGCCTCCCAACTTCAAAGTGTTTGAATTCATGGTCCCAAGATTTCTAATATGTATATTGTACATTTATATACAGTTCCTCAATTTTCCTTGGAAAACATCACATTGCAATGCTGTGCTGCTGAGGAGACAAACGAGCACATGAAAAGCTCTTGCTGAGCTCCTGCAGGAAGGCCGTGCCCAGTGTGTGGAACATCTAATGGCACAAAGAAGCTGGAAGCGGTGGGAACACAGTCAGGGGAGTCACAGTCTGTGGAAAATGTGTCTGCCAAACTGATACAACATCCAATTTGGATTTTTTTCAGATGCAGAAACTCTTGGGCTCTTCGTTTCTTTATTTCCTAGTTTTCATTTTAAGTAGAAGAAAAAAAAGACCTGTCACTGATATTGTGGCATTCCCTCTCCCCTCCTTGCAAACTTTCAGGTTCTTAATGTGTTAAATTCTAGAATTCAGTGAAAAAAGTTGTAGAGTTCAGTGAAATGGATAAGTGCAGGATAAATGCACTTTCCCCCCCCCCTTTTCTTTTAAGCACGGGCAAGAAACCCCTTTCCACTTGGATATAGCTTCTCTGTTTAAGTTAAAAATGCAAAACTATTTAACTGGTGGCAGAACCTCAGAGATTAAAGACTGTAGTGTTAAAATTTGGCAGTTAGAAGAAAACTAAACAGTCTCATGGAAAACGTGAAATAAGTTTAATCCTAGACATAGCTGCCTGTGCTGCTTAATATCCTGCTTTGTTCACCATACATAAAGCACAGAGACATGGAGTGATACAGTCTGCAGCATGACTTGCTCTCTAAGACTCCATCTAGATGGTCCTGCGTTTATGTTTTTCATTTTTCCACATGGCATGAAAGATGGTTTCCCAATCAAATATCAGGATCCTCCTATGCTTTGTTCTTTTTTTCCTATGTCCCGCATGTTTTTATATTGTGGTTTATATGTAAGAACAAGCAATGAAAACAAGAAAATTAAGCATAATTAAGATTGTGCAGATTGATCTAAAAAAAAATGCAGTCCTCTTTGTTTTGTCATGGCTCTTAAGAAAGTGAAGGCTTTTACTACTGTAACTAGGATCAGAATGAAAAATAGCCAGCCTTGACTTCCAGCAGTATCTTACCTTGCTGATGGAGAAGAGTCTGCTCTTCCTGCCAAAAAAGACATAACACCTGGGAAGATATATGAGTTCATCTGTTTTACAGGCTACTCTTCTAGGAAATTCAGCTGAGATGGCTTTGTGGAATAAATTGTTGTGCATGCAGACTTCACAGACAAATGCTGATTCTTCACAGATGTGCTCAAAAGTATCGGGTCTCAGTCAGAAATACCTGCCACTTACAGCGTGCTGTTAGAGCTGAGGATGTTTAAGCTTTTAACTCAAGGCATTTGAAAGCAAACTTTGGTTTATCTGAAGACAGGCAGAAAAGATATAAAATGAGAATTTGCTACTGACTCTTCCTTAGTAAATGCTTTTCCATGTATGGAAGGGATCACAGCAGCATTGGTGACTAGTCAGGGAAGGAACTAACACTGTAGGAAAGGTATTACTGACAGAAGATGCTAGTAATGAAAATATTGAGACCTGTCTTGAGGATCAAATGTCAGTAACATGCACCTGGTAGAATCATACAAATGTGGTGGACAATTTAATCTGTGTCAAGGAACTTTAAAGGTAAATTTAGGGCAACCTTGCCCTAAATTGAAAAGGAGAGGCTACATAGAGATCTATCTTGGTCTGTTAGCAGCTCCAGTCTGTCTGTAATTGCTGTGAAGGCTTGTCAATTTGCCAAACATGTTAATCATTTTACTGTACAGACTGGAATTTTAGGATTTGTTTTAAAACAAATACATAAATAAACATAAATGTAGGACATCAAATATGTGACTCATGCTCAGAATTTTCTTGTCTGAAACATGTTTCCAGTGTAAAAAATTTGATCCTCTTCAAGGCCTATAAATATTCAGGGAGAATCCAGTGTGATAGGCGCAAATAACTTAGACATCAAGTTCCCCTGGGAACAAGAATGCATATTTTCATGCTCACTGTGAAATCACATGAGATGCCAGGCAAGAGTAACAGAGAGCATGCTAAGGGTGGTGCAGAGAAGACAATGTCTGAAGTACTGTCTTCTGCCTGCTCTATTCCGAGATGCCAGGGCTTACCTTTTGGTGGTGAAATGAGAGGCACACACTGCTAAGTCAGGATAGATAACTGAAAGGAGCAAAGTTGCATTCAAAACTAAATACAGCAATTGCAGAAGTGTCTACTGGGAATTTGGGTTCAATCTGAAGTTCAAAATGCTGAGCATACTTCACATTTCTGGTCTCATCACTTTATCACCTGTTTTTCTCTCTTCCTATCAGACAACCATGGGGCTGATATCGTCTCAGCTTTCAAGGGCCGGCTGGCCTGTCTTTACTGTAATTCAGGGAATGTTTTCTTTTTTTCCTGGAGTCGTTACTATCAGGCCTGCCAGATAACGAGCATTGACCTGCTAATTTTTCTGCATCTTGAGTTGGTGGGTGGAATTGACCCAAAAATATGGAAAATCTACTAGATGTTTCGATTTTTTTGATGATCTATGACCTGTAATGTAGACATGTGGAAGGTCTGGGGCTTTTTTTACATTTTAATCATAGGATGTGTGACTTATTCATCCATCAGAACCCTGAAGCATTGCAACACTTAATTGAACTTTACTGTTTTATCAAAATCCTTTTACTTTTCCAATCACTGTAATAAAAATATCAATCAATTTATTATCACAATGATCTTCTGAAGTATTTTGTCTTTCAAAATGTAGAGACATAGTTTACTGTCTTTTATGTCAGTAGCCACATGAAGTTCTAGTTTGGCTTTGGCCCTTCTAAATTACTCCCTGCAAAACCTGACATCATTGTGGTCCTCCTGAATGACCTGCCCCTTCTTCCAAAGGACAGAACACCTCCTTTTCTTTCCTGAATTCCAGCCAAAGTTCCTTGTTCAGTTAGACTGGTCTTCCCTGCCAGTCTGTCTTTCATCACATGGGGATATCCTGCTCCTGCACCTTTAAGATTTCCTTCTTGAAGAATGTCCAGCTTTCCTGGACTCTTTAGCCCCAGCTGATGCACCACACCCTGTTTGTCACTCCTGGTCACTCACACTCCTTAAAGGTTTCATTTATACTTGGTGGGGGCTTGGTTGCCATGGCTTCTGGCCTGTCCCAGGTGCTCCTGGCTATGATCTTGGTTCCCCATGTGGCTCCATAGTTTGGGAACCCTCCTCTACACACTAGAGCCATGGATCAAGCTGGTATTGGAGCTGCTGTACTTGGCAACTGACTAACATTTAAGTTGATGGTACCATGCCTCAGTGCCGCCTGAAAGTCAGAGACCCATTACAGCACAGCAAAACTGTCCACCAGTTTTGCCTTTGTCTATTCTTTCTTTTTTTTTTTTTTTCCCCTGCTATGGGAGGGATCAAACTAGTGGCACATGGTCTGGGGCTAAACCACAACAGTTATAAATCAGTGGAGCTTGGATGGTTTACTGTCAAATGTTGCTGAGATGAGCTTAATTCAGTGGCTGAGGAAACATCTTCACCTTTTGTTGCTAACAAGATAGGAACCAGGTGTACTAGGAGGTATCCTTCAGGGCTACCATCTTTTTTCCTTTTTTCCTTTTCCTTTTCCTTTTTTTCCTTTTCCTTTTTTTCCTTTTCCTTTTTTCCTTTTCCTTTTCCTTTTCCTTTTCCTTTTCCTTTTCTTTTTCTTCTTTCCCTTTTATTAACTCACAGCTTGGGACTTCCATCTGAATGTTTCTCCACCTCTGAGACCTTGTGTATCAAAATAAGTACAACTGGGCTAGGACTCAGGACACATTGTTTTCTGTATGAGATGCATTACTCTGGGCAAATTACTTCATATCCTCATACCTCAATTTCTCAACATGCAAAATGGTGCTGATAATTCTGACCCTCTGAAGAAACATTTTGCAAGTTAACAGTGAAATATGCTGCTATGGATTTGTGTGCTACAACTTGATTTCAGTTCTCCAACTGATTTTATTTTTGACTTGTTTGTAGGTGAGGAGAAAGCATTGGGGAACTCATAAAGTCAATGTGTAAACTGGCAATGAATTTGAGATTCTCCTGACAGCCTTTACTGTGCCTGCCTGGGAATTCCTGCCAGAGAGCATAAAGGTTTAAATGAGGTGTGGTTGTGATGATCCTGCAGGAAAGCAAGATGTGTGTACTGGGAATTAGCCAAAGGTTATTATCCACAGCTCATGCACTTAAGGGGGTCTCTGCTTTCACTGCAGATTAGAAGCGGATTTCTTTTGATTCAGTCTATGAGTAAACAGAGGAAGAGTCCTCTATGAATGAAATGTTTTCTGCCCCAGGGTCAGTAGTGGGAAAGAGCCTGTGGTTTCCCCTGGGTGAACTGACTTTACTTCTGGCCAATTACCTGGACCTCTCAAGAATCTTTATTAAAGCACCTGTGACTGTTGTTTGTTCAAACTGCAAGATGGTGAGACTAGACTACAAGACTCCAAGCTATACCTGTCATTACTGGTAACAGGTTCACTCCAAGAGCCAGAGAATCCTCATACCTTATTGCGGTTTTACTTCAGAATAATTCTAGGGAGATCAATACCTCCCCTACGAAGAGAGGTTGAGGGACCTGGGCTTGTCTAGCCAAGAGAAGAGAAGGCTGTGGGAGGACCTCATTGCAGAACTCCAGTACCTGAAGAGAGCATAGAAACAAGTGGGGAAACAACTTTTTGAAAGAGTAGATAATGGCAGGACAAGGGGGAATGAACTAAAGCTAAAGGAGTGAAGGTTTAGATTCGATATTAGGGGGAAGTTCTTCACAGAGAGAGTGGTGAGGTGCTGGAACAGGCTGCCCAGAGAGGTGGTGGATGCCCCATCCCTGGAAGTGCTCAAGAACAGGTTGGATGAGACCCTGGGCAACCTTGTGTAGATCCAGGCCTGAGGTTGGTGTCCCTGCCTGTGGCAGGGGGGTTGGACCTCTGTGATCCTTGTGGTCACTTCTAACCCAGACCATTATATGATTCTATGATTCTATGATAATACATTGGCAAATTTATCTCAAATGCATTCTAGCTCACATCTCCATTTGAGTCCGAGCTGGCTGTTCTTATATTGTGATTTAGCAAGTATGTTTATTGTGTCAAAACAGCCAAGGATTGGAATTATCCTTAATTTTCATATACTCCATCTTCTCAGAAAGACAGTATGTTTCTCAAAAACTGCTATGGAATCCTGACATGCAAATCCCCATAAAAATATTTCTCTTATGCCGAAAAGAAGGCTTTGCAAAAGTGATTGAAATTTTTGGGGAAACTTTTTAATCCTTTGAGTTGTACCAAAATAATTTGACTTTTCCTTAATTTAACATCGAAGAACAAAATAAATTAAAATAATTGTCAAGTTGTTAAGAAAAGATTTCTAATACTCACTTGCCTTCCTGAACATAAAATCTAATAGGAGAAAAAGCTACAAAAAGTAAAAGATGTCTGAAAGAAATATGCCAGCTGATCCCTTCAAAATAGATAAACAATTTCAAAACTAAGTGAATGTTCTTTTGCTTTTAGGAAAGTTTAAAAATAGTATATTTTTTTCCTATGAAACTCAAATATATGATTTTCCAATTAATCTTCTTCAAGTCATCCCAGAATTTGTATTTCAGTCTTAGACCAATATCTATAAAGGATTTTCCATGAAAGACTGCATTCTTTTTCATCAGCTAACTTTAAGAAGCAAAGCTCTTCCTTTAATTCTTTTAGTTTAATTGTGTTAGCACTTAGGCTATTGCTAAAATCACCAGAAGCAGCTTTTTAGATGGGAAAGGAATTTAGATATTAATTAAGAGAGATTTTCAAAAGTTTTCCAGTTCTCTAGAAGTTCAGAAGATGAGTTTTCCATAAGGGTTTTTCATATTATTTTTCATTTTTGCTTTCACCTTTCCCAGATAAATAATGAGCTTTAATTATAACCTTTGACTGAGTAGTGATATGACACCTGCTGAGAATGCTACAAACATTTTCAGTATTTTATGTGGAGGATGAAACTAAAACCTGAGCTATGTCAATAGAGAGGTGCCTGCCATCTCTGACTGACTTGTTGGGAAATCTGACAGTGATGCTGGTGCCTCCAATTCCTGTTTTTAATCCTCTACAAAATGTGGAGAAGACATTGATTGTCACATTTACAAAATAAAGTATCCCACAATTATGCATGTTCGACAGGTAAAGAATACACTGGGAATAAAAAGCCACGATGGCATTTGAAATATAACAAGTTGGATTCTTAGCACCTGGCAGAAGACTTCAGTGAAGTTACACCCACTTGTACCTGCATCTGTTTTTCTGCAGTATACTATAGTTTTTTATAAGAGTCAGCTCTAAGCCTTCCTGCCATCTGCTTTTCTTACACCCACGAAGATCATGCACTGGTTCCTAAAAAGTGTCATCCCACATTACGCCATTGGTCCTTCCAGATCCATATCACGTGCCTGCTAAAGGTGAACACCTGGCTTTATGAAGTAAGAGTCTCTAGTAATATATCTGAGTTATTATGGATTAATAAAATGTAGGTGTAGATGGATGTTCATTTACTGACCACCATGGGTTGACTTATTTACATCTTGAAATAGAAGCTTTTGTTGTCTGAGTGCAAAAGCCTCCATGGCATTGCATATCATTATTAAACACTAACTTATCCAACCTGCTTAAAACTCTGAACATAGTGCTTGACTTAATGATCTCCTGTAGCAGTAAATTCCAGAAGAAGGCTGCAGGCTGCATGCAGTACTTACTCCCTCTATTTCTTCTACATGGACTGTCCCATCATTTCATCCTCTGTCCTGATGTCTTTGTGCTATGTTTTTTAGAAGAGAAACTTTTTAGTTCCTATAACCTTCATAATCTAAAAATCGTTACTTCACTTGCTCTCCTCCACTACGGGAAAATATATTTAAGCCTCTCTGGTTTTCCTAACCTCATCCCAAATATTTTTACTATTTTTATGATCCACATAGTTCCTCCTTATGATTTTTACTGTTTGGTTTCTAGGGGTTTAAGGCCCTGGAAAAGTAATCTCATCAGCTCAGCTGTCCTCAAAAATATTCTTTAGGCTCTTTCTATCAGCTTTCAACTGTAATGCAGTTTTTTAGAGCTTTTGCTTTCAACAAAGGTTCTTGGCAGGTCTTCAGCTGAGTTTACTCCAGTCCTATCTGTGAGATGCTGATTGTCTCAATGCCTCCAAATGGTGAGTGCACCCCATGAGTCTAGGAACTTCATTCTCCACTCAGAAGGACAGATATGTATTATTTTAAAATAGCTACAGAGAAGCCTATCCATCTCCAATTTGTATCCTCCTAAATCTAAGGCAACAATTTTAACCAGCTCAGTTTCAGCAGACAGTACAGGTTATTTACAGAGGAATGTTCTTGATGCTGTTCCCATCAGATGTGGTTCCAATGTTCTTTACAACACCTAGACACAGTGATCGAGACTGACAATAATATATTAAACACAATGGAAAAGAGTAGAAGGATATCAGGGGCTATAGACAAACACAGATGAGTCTCATACAGGAACCCAAACACAGATGAACCCAGATAAGTGTCATATAATAAAGGGTAGAAAAGACTCATGAGAAATCTCTTTTAGGACTTACCATTTTAAAGACACTTGCTTTGTCCAACCAAAATAGTTTGTTGAAGACATCCTAATCTCATGATCTCTACTTTAGTGTGTTGGATCTTGATTCTAAAAGAACTACAAAGATTATCCAGTTGGGATGCTGTAGTTGTCAGTCAAGTTTTACTACTCCTATTGGTGGATATGGGTTTCTGATGGTCAGGAATTTAGGGGACAAGACTAGGCAAGATCTGGTCTAGTTTTCTCTCTAAAGTCAAACCAGGAATTTTTCCTGTATAGTATTTAGATCTGTCTCATTTTGCTGAATGGTTGAGTCATTGGTGTGAGATCTCATCATGCCCTCTCAGAAAGTATATGACAATTTTCCTGTGCTTACCCTACTGCTTCCAGTAATTCCACTGTTACCCAGGCATACGGTGAATCAGCTAATCCGAAGAGTGCTGCTGCTTAAGGACTGATGAGCTCCAGGCTTCTCCAAGAGAAAACTTTTGGCAGCATTCACACTGCAGGTTCTGGTGCTGTTGCACAGAAGGATTTGTTTGAAAAGTGGTGTTTCTTTTTCTTTTACAAGCCAGGGGATGCTAATTCATCTTGGCTCACTGCAGCCTTCTCCACCGTCTGTGCTGCCTGCATATTAAACACTTGGTTTATATCCCGTTCCTCCATTTCAGTTTACCTACAATTCTGCTCAGGTAGAAGATTTTCTGTTCCTATTTTCATCCCTGTGAACTTGAAAGTGTGTCCTACCCAGCCAGGGCAGGGGTCGCCTGAAATTTAAATCTGACTTCCAGGTTTCCGGTGTCAAGTCAGACTCATCATTGGGTGAGCTATGACTAAAGTTGGACATATTATTAGCACTCACTCATCTCATCTGAGCGTTAAGTCTTCATGAGGCAATGTGCTTGTAATGGCAAGTCAGCTAGGTCTCTAGGATGGCTCCATCTGGACTGTCTTTTCTTTATAGTGAGCTTTCCAAATGAAGACCAAAAGGCTTTTAAACACAAAAATGTGTTTCAATTACAGAATATTTACGTAATCTTTCACAATGACAAAAATTCAAAATTATTAAGTCAGAAAGATAAGTTTAAAAGCAGGGTATGAACAACTACTTTACCCACTTGATACTTCCTTCCAATCTGGGTTTTAAGCACTTCAGTGAGTTTATGAGTTGTGGTAAATATTGCACAGTCTCCTCTAACCTCCAGGAAGTTTTGGTTTTGTCCCCATGGAGTCCAGGATACCTCTGCTTCTCTCTCCTCTCAGACATTTCCCTTTTTCTCACATCTGGTACCCCACTTCTTGCTGTTTGCATCTCTGTATGTTCCCCCCTGACCTACCTCACTGTAGAAGAAAATAACTTTCCTCAAGTATGTTCAAGTTCTCCAATGTAAGGAACAACCTCTTTCTTTCAGAAGGCCTTAGCTGATATATTTATTCTATTCACAAAATAAAAGAATTCATAAACAGGTAAAATAGATACTATGTGTGGGGTTGACATTGGCCAGGTACCCATGAAGCTGCCCTCTAACTTCCCCTCCTCAGCTGGACAACGGGAAGAATTAGATGAAACCTTGTAGGTTGAGATAAAGACAGGGGGGTTGTTCACCAATTACCAGCATGGGCAAAACAGATTTGGCTTTGGGAAATTAATTTAATTTCTTGCCAATTAATAGCAGGGCAGAATAATAAGAAATAAAACAAAAATTAAAATAATCTCCCCTCTACTTCCCCCTTCCCGATTTTTCCTAGGCTTAACTTAACTCTTGAGTCTTTTATGTGTTCCCTCCCCAACAGTGTATGGGAATGGGGGTTGAGGTCAGCACATAAAACTTCATCTCTGCTGCTCCTTCCTCTTCACACACTTTCCTTGCTCCAGTGCTTGGTCCTACCCACAGAATACAGTCTTTCATGAGCTGCTCCAGCGTGGGTTCCCCACAGGGTCACAAGTCTTGCCAGCAAACCTGTTCCTGCTAACAATATAGGGAGGTTGTCAGGGCCTGTAGGGATGTGACTAGGAAGGCTAAAGCCAACCTGGAAATGAAACTGGTAAGGGACATAAAGGGCAATAAAAAGAGTTTTTTCAGATATGTGAATAGTAAGAGGATGACCAGGGATAATGTAGGTCCCTTGCTGAATAAGGCATGTGTCCTGGTAACGGGGGATGATGAGAAGGTGGAGATACTAAATGCCTTCTTTGCCTCGGTCTTCACTCCAAAGGCCCCTCGGGACCCGCAGATCCTGGATGAAAATAGGAGTGTTTGGAGAACAAAGAGCTTCCCTCTAGTTGAGGTAGGGGAGGTCCAGGAGAGGCTCAAAGGGATTAATGCACACAAATCCATGGATCTGGATGGGATGCATCCACATGTGTGCTGAGGGAGCTGGTGCAAGTGATTGCTGAGCCGCTCTCTATCATCTTCAACAGGTCTTGGAGAACAGGAGAAGTGCCTGAGGATTGGAGGATAGCCAATATCACTCCAGTCTTTAAAAAGGGCAAGAAGGAGGATCCTAGCAACTATAGGCCAGTCAGTCTCACTTCTGTCCCTGGAAAAGTTATGGAATAGCTTGTTCTGGATGTCATCACCAAGCAACTGGAAGAGAAGAAGGTCATGAGGAGTAGTCGGCATGGATTCACCAAGGGAAGATCGTGCTCGACCGATCTCATAGCCTTCTATGATCTCATCACCGGCTGTGTGGATGGAGGGAGAGCAGTGGATATCATCTACCTTGACTTCAGCAAGGCTTTTGATACTGTCTTCCATGACATCCTGATAGAAAAGCTGAGAGAGTATGGGATATATGAGTGGACAGTGAGGTGGGTTGAGAACTGGCTGTCGGACCGTGCTCAGAGGGTTGTGATCAGTGGAGCAGAATCTGAATGGAGGCCTGTGACTAGCGGTGTTCCCCAGGGCTCAGTGCTTGGTCCAGTCCTGTTTAATATCTTCATTGATGACCTTGATGAGGGAATAGCATCCACCCTCAGCAATTACACCGATGATACAAAGCTGGGAGGAGTGGCTGACACGCAGGAACATTGAGCTGCCATCCAGAGAGACCTGGACAGGCTGGAGAGCTGGGCAGGGAGAAACCAGATGAAATTCAACAAAAGCAAGTGTAAAGTCTTGCACCTGGGGAGGAACAACCGCATGTATCAGTACAGGCTGGGGGATGACCTGCTGGAGAAGAGCTTTGTGGAGAAGGACCTGGGGGTCCTGGTCGACGACAGGTTGGCTATGAATCAGCAGTGTGCCCTGGCGGCTAAGAGAGCCAATGGGATCCTGGGGTGCATCAGGAAGAGTGTGGCCAGCAGGTCGAAGGAGGTGATCCTCCCCCTCTACTCTGCCCTGGTCAGGCCCCACCTGGAGTATTGTGTCCAGTTCTGGGCTCCCTGGTATAAAAAAGGCAGGGATCTCCTTGAGAGAGTCCAGAGAAGGGCTATGAAGATGATTAAGGGCCTGGAACATCTCCCCTATGAGGAAAGGCTGAGAGAGCTGGGGCTGTTCAGCCTGGAGAAAAGAAGACTGAAGAGGGACCTAATCAACATTTATAAATATCTTAAGTACAGGATGCAGAGGGAATTGGCCATCCCCTTTTCTTTGGTCTGTGGAGACAGGACAAGGGGCAATGGCTGCAAATTGGAGCATAGGAAGTTCCACACCAACATGCGGAGGAACTTTTCCACAGTGAGGGTGACAGAACACTGGAATAGGCTGCCCAGGGAGGTGGTGGAGTCTCCTTCTCTGGAGATATTCAAGACTCGTCTGGATGCCTATCTGTGCAGTATGAGCTAGGGAGCCTGCTTTGGCAGGGGGGTTGGACCCGATGATCTCTTGCAGTCCCTTCCAACCCCTACAATTCTGTGATTCATGATCCTCCAAGGGTTTCAGCAGGCCAACCTGCTTCACTATAGTCTTTACCACAGGCTTCAGGGAAATCGTTGCTCTGGCATGTGGAAGAACATAAAAATGAATCCCTTCTTTTTTTGGTATTTTTGTTTATGTCACTTCTGCTGGTGTGAAGTCTTCTTACACCATGTCTGTGACCAGACATAAAATGGACTACCGTTCCTTAAATTTTTAAAAGAAAGAAATCAAAACACCTTTATGTAGTGCTGTAAAAGTAGTACAGTAGAAAGTCTAGTAGGTTTTTATCCAGAAGATACAGTAAATATAAAGAATTCAAATAAGGTTTGTGATATAGGGGATGTGACCTCGGCTCTAACCTCACAGTCATACTGTCACTGCTGTGTTTCAGGTGTGATACAGCACCTACAGGAAAGAATGCACACAGAAGGAGATGAATCTATAGGAAATAAGGCGAAAAGATGAAATTTCACAAATAACTTGCATGATCTTTTTATTCACATTCTCTCAAAATATCTGTCAGTCCAGGAATTTGGTCAGGAATGTACTCCTTAACTTTGTAATTCATGCTACAGACAGAAGATGTGACTTTGTAAGCTCCATCTTTGCTACTCTATTGTAATTGCAGTTTTGTGCTGTTACTGATACAAAAGGCTACACATAGTTGTTTGGCTCTGTAGATACCCGCAGTGATTAATTACCAGTGAAATTTTATAGAAAATCCTTAAAAAGCTGGAGGCCTAGCCTTAAGTACAACATGTGCCTCATTTCTTCAAAAGAAACATTAATTGGAGCAGATTTAAAGCTCTAACTTGTAGAACCTAATCAGAAATGACTTGACTTATACCACTATCAAGCACAAACTCTACTGAAGTCAGTGGATATGAAGGGGAAATTTGTCTAGCTAAATGCATGTCACCAAGAATATCTAGCAAGACACAGAGCCTCTTGCAGAAAACTGAGGAATATATTTTTAGCTCTTTTAAAGTTGTAGCAATTCATTCTTGGGGCCCTTATCCCCTAAATCTTGAAAGTGATATAAGTACTCTTAGCAGTTTGTCCATCTGCTTGAAGCAATTTTGTGAGCTGACATGTATGAATGACTAATGAATTACACAAGAACAGTGTTCCTCTTGAGCTACAGAAATCACTCAGCATGCTTATTTATACTCCATTAACTAAAACTTAAAGCATAAAATGTCAATTCATGATTGTCTCAGAGAAGTAGCCTTAAACCATTGCACACACAAGGTCTCTAGAGACTAGGAAGGTCTCAGTAAGGGTATGCTTATGCTCTCCAGATAGGGTTGTGTGCAGTAGAAGGCTCTGCATTATAAAATAATAGACAATCCAATTCCAGCACCTTCATCTGGCTTTTGGAATGCAAATTTCAACTGTCAAGTCTTAATTAAAAACTAGCAGTCAGCACTATTTAAAAAGTGGAAGAGAACTAAGTGGTAGGTTGCTGCAGAAATTGTGCAAGTTGCATGCTAAAAGAAGTAGGTAAGGTGACAGGTATATAATTATCATCACATCAAGTGAGGGACAAGAAACAGTCTATGGTTCTGGAGAGGTGGGGCTCCAGCGATCTTCAGTGTGGCAATGGGGTCTTCAGACAGAGTTAATTTGTCATTCCGTTTATTTCAAAGGAGAATCTCCTTCTATGCCAAACCTCTGTGAGCCTTCAAAACTGGTGACATGCGCTGGGTGAAGTTTATGCATAAAGAGGTTAGCGTGAACACAGACGGTTTAAGGCACAATGCTGTGCTCAGGTGTTTGGCAGATTCTGCTCAGCAGCACATCACAGCTGTGTTGTAATCCTTCATTCAACAGAGAACCAGCAAAGCAATGAATCAAAGGCCCACTGCACTTATCATCTGAAGGCAAGAATCTTCAGCAACTGCCGCAGGTTTTAGACCAGCGAAACAGATCTACTGTATACTGCTAAAAAGTGCAAGTTCTGGATAAAGGACCATATTTGCTGCCTAAGGCGAAACCACTCAGAAATACCATCCAGTACTCCTCAAGACTATGACACTAACACTACAAAATTTAACAGCACTGTCCTCTTTCTCACAGCTACGCAGAAGGAGATCTGCACTGAGATTTCTTCTGGTTAAACATATTAATGTGAGGCCACAGTAATGCTCTGTTTGCCTTGGTTTTATACGTCAGATCCTCTGACTGTCACCCACTGCTGCAGCTGATGTGGAGGTGCACTGAGGGATAGCAACAGCCTTGTGCCTTATTCCTCAAATCCATGTTTGCAGCCTGCTCTCTACTCTGTGTGTGTGTGTGTATGCATATGAGGTGCTTGAATAACAGAATCACAAGGTTGGAAAAGACCTTTGAAGATCATCAGGTCCAACCATTCTCATCCTAAACTGGACCACATCCCTAAGTACCTCATCTACCCTTTTTTTGAACACATCCAGGGAAGGTGACTCAACCACCTTCCTGGGCAGCCTGTTCCAGGCCTCAACAACTCTTTCAGTGAAAATTTTTTTCTAATGTCTAATCTAAACTAGCCCTGGTGCAGCTTCCTGCCATTTCCCCTTGTCCTATCACCTGTCACCTGGCTGAAGAGACCATTGCCCACCCCTCTACAACCTCCCTTCAGGTAGTTGTAGGTGGTGATAAGGTCTCCCCTTAGCCTCCTCTTCTCCAAGCTAAACAGCCCCAGCTCCCTCAGCAGCTCCTCATAGGTGCTACGGTACCCATGGTGTCAGAGTGGTTACAGCAAGTGAAGAAAACTCCCAAAGAAGAGGTGTCACTGATAATTCTTTAGAAATATTTTAAGAAAATAGTGCCAATTCAGACTCTGGATTTTCTGATGGTGTTGTCAGCTTAAGACTGAACATGAAAAAGACCATCCTAATCTCTTTTATATTTAACCTGAGAATTTGGCTAAGTAGGTTTAACAGTCAAAACTCAATTTTAGAAATGGCATCATGCTAAATGAACTTTATTCCATTCTCCCTGGTTAGAAAACATTAGCCTTTAAATCTCATCAGGTTTGGAATATCCAGTCTCCTGGATAATATATAATCAGTACTGGAGAGGAATAATGTATTAACTACTCAGATATCTGTCAGAAAAAAAATCTTTGTATAGCAATTTTCCACTTTGGTGTAATCTATACTTGACACATTTGACTTGACTGATTATTCATAAACAAACGTAGTGTTACCATACTTATTGCCTGGGCCCTGAGGGTTCTGCTAAGCTTTAAGGACCCTGTCCACCCCCAGGGCGTCCTTCCCATGCCAAGGACCCCATTTTAGGAACCCAGAGCTATCAGTCCCTGCTGCAGTGGCACCACAGGGCACTGGTCTCCAGCTGCCCATAGCCCTACCATGCTTGGCTATGGTCTCCACCAAGCCATGGACCAACATTTCCATCTCCATGCCCTTGCCAGGCCATCTAAGGGCTGTGTCTGACCCTGGTTCTCTTCACTGGGCCTGATCCTAATTCTTCATTGCCCTTTTCCCTCATGTTGCACACACTGACAACCATCAGAATCACAGAACAGTAGGAATTGAAAGGGACCACTGGAGATCATCTAGTCCACTTCCTGTGATAAAGTAGTATGACCTAGAACAGATCGCACAGGATTGCATCCAGGTAGGTTTTGAATATCTCCAGAGAAGGAGACTCCACAACCTCTCTGGGCAGCTTGTTCCAGTGGTCTGAAACCCTCAGAGTAAAGGAGTTTTTTCTCATATTGAGATGAAGCTTCCAGTTTGTGCCCAGTGTCCCTTGTCTTATTGAGAAAAGTCTAGCCCCATTCTCTTGACATATTTGTAGGTGTTGATGAGATCCCTTCTTAATCTTCTCCAGACTAAACAGCCCCAGCTCTCTCAGCCTTTCCTCATACAAGAGATGCCCCAGTGCCCTCATCATCCTTGTAGCTATCCACTGCCCTGTCTCCAGTAGTTCCCTGTCCTTCTTGAACTGGGGAGTCCAGAACTGGAAACAGTTCTCCAGATGTGGCCTCACTAGGGCAGAGTAGAGGGGGAGGAAAATCTCCCTTGGTCTGCTGGCAATGCTCTTCTTAATGCACCCCAAGTACCATTGAACTTCTTAGCCATGCAGGCACATTGCTGGCTCATGGAGAGCTTGCCCATCAGGACTCCCAGGTCTTTCTTTGCAGGGCTGCTTCTCAGCAGGTCAACCCCTAACCGGTAGCGGTGCCTGGGGTTATTCCTCCTTAAGTGCAGGACCCTACACTTGATTTTGTTGAATTTCATTTGGTTCCTCCCTGCCCAACTCTTCAACCTGTCCAGATACCACTGAATAGGAGTGCAGCCTTCTGCTGTATCTGCCACTCTTTCCAGCTTTGTATCATCAGCAGACTTGATGAGGATAAACTCTGTCCCCCTCATCCAGAGCACTGATGATTTTCTTCAAAGAGTGGACCAAGCACCGATCCTTGGGGGCATGTAATTGGCTAGAGGGCTTAAGCTAGACTCTGTGTTGCTAATTGCCCCCTATTAGGATTGACCTGAACCAAATTACTTCTCCCCCTGGCTCACCTGGCCCATGGGACCTCTTCAGGTGGCTGGACACCTTCCTCACCATGACTATCACATGGTTATCTACCCCATCCCTTAGTAGCTGGATCCTGCTGCTTCCTGAAAATTATAACACAACACTAATGCTCCAATCCTTATTTAAGCTTAATTAAATTTGTACATGCTCAGGTTTTATTTGGTACAAAAAAATAGAGAAAATGGAGACTACTCTTATTCCTATCTCCTCATGTTTCTTGGGTTATGCATTCCAAGATCTTTGGGACATTTGTGAAGACTGTATGGGTTGCCTTGGGAAAGATGATTCAAGTTGAAATAAAGCCTCTTGGATGGAATTAAGGTTGTCTCTTCTTTAGCATAAATTTGGACTGATTATGGTGACTGATCAGCTCTTGCAGCTATCAACATGAGTGCAGTGATTTCAGAAGTCTCATAAATCAAAATAAATGAAATTCCACAAAAGGTTGTATGCAAATACTGTCCTGCAGGGTGGTAAGTAGCACTGAATTCCCACTTGTCAGAAGGGTAAATAAAAGCAATGAGCTTTTAACAGATACATTATTTCATTATGTGACAGTTAAAGCACAGTGTGAAATCTAAACAGAAATCAGACATGGCACCTGCCAATGCTTGTTGAGCTATGTGCTTTTTTTCAAGCTCATGATTTAAAAACCTTTACTGGAATAATAGTCCATTTTTTTTTTTCAATATTTTTTATTTGAATATCCTCTGAGAAACTGAGATCTACCTTTGCCAATACTTGAATTGTTTTTGATTGCTCAGATCCTCCATGCTGTGTCTTGGTTTCCTTAGGTGTCAGTTGCTATATTGTAAAAGCACTGGAAAGACTTCTCCTGAATATCAGGGCACTTCATTCTTCTCTTTTGTATGATGTCTTAAACTGTGCTGTTCCTTGATACAAAAACCTGATAGGTCACTGTTTATCTCAGCTCCCTGCTAGCCAAATCATTGTCATTTGTCAGATTATGTTAATCAGTCTGGTGAGGTTCATGTGACATGACATGTTGCTATATCAGACCCAAATTTCATCTGGTACCTACAAGAATCTGTTCCTTTCCACAATGGCAATGAAGGCAACTAGTTTAAATGGACTCACCATTGCAGACTTCTGAAGTTAGATGAGGTGAATCCATGATTTAATTTTCTTCTACTAACCATCTGTCTTTATTCTCCACTCTTCTGGAACCAATGCCAACAGCCAAGAAGACATCCTTGACCTTAACCTTCTCTGCAGATGTAAAAGGGACTTGGTAGAAACTAAGTTCTAGTGGGACCCTGCTTAACTGAAAAAGGGAGCAGAGTGTCAGGCTGGTCCATGTTCTGACTTGCAATAGTCTATAGGTTTTGGTTGGTTTTGACAGTGTGTTAATGGAATAAGCTGGAATTTAGTCATTCATTGTGAAAGTTCAGCTGATACTACTTGTCCAGTCACTCATTGTTTGCTTCTTAAATATGCTATGTGTAAACATAGAATTTACTGTCTATCATTTCAGCAGACTGGGTAGAAAGAACAAATGCAGAAATGTTATGTCTTACCCACACTTAGGTCACACATTAACTCTGATGATTGTAGAATATCTTCAAAATAATCCACTTCCCTAAACTCCCAAATGTTCAGTTAGAGACTCTGAGAAAGTACCACATACCCCAGAGCTTTGAGAAAACTGGACTGTTTTCTATATAATTGTGTTCATCAAGCCACTTTCCATCATTTTTCAGCAGCCCTGACTAAATGAGGAGGTCCCAGATATCTAGAAGTTAGCAAATGTGAGGCCCATCCATAAGAAGGGTGGGAAGGAGGATCTTGGGAACCACGAGCCTGTCAGTCAGACCTCAGTGACAGGGAAGGTTATGGAGCATATTGTCTTGAGTGCCTTCAAGCAACATCTACAGGACGACCAGGGGATCAGGCCCCGTCAGCATGGGTTTATGAAGGGACAGGTCCTGTTTGACTTACCTGTTCTGGTCCTATGACAAAGTGACCTGATTAGTGGATGAGGGAATGGCTGTGGGCATTGTCTACTTGGACTTTGCTAAAGCTTTACATACTGTTTTCCATGGTATTCTTCTAGATAAAGTGTCTGTTTATGACTTTGAAGGGTGTATGCTTGGATGGGTAAAACACTGTCTGGATGGCGAGGCCTAAAAAGTTGTGGTGAATGGAGTTAAATCCAGTTGGTAGCTCAGACTGATATTGGGGCCAGTTATCTTTAATATCTTTATCAGTGATGTGGATGAGGGGATCAAGTGCACCCTCATTCAGTTTGAAGACAACACCAAGTTGGGTGGGAATGTTGATCTGCTTGAGGGCAGAAAGACTCTACAAAGGAATCTGGACAGGCTGGATTCATGGGAGAAGGCAAACTGTATGATGTTCAACAAGGCTCAGTACCAGGTCCTCCACTTAGGTCACTATTACTCTGTGCAGTGCTAAACACTACAGGCTTGGGGATGAGTGTCTGGAAAGCCGCCCAACAGAAACGGACTTGGGGATATTGGTCAATAACCAGCTGAATATTGAGCTAGCAGTGTACCCAGGTGGCCAAGAAGGCCAAGAGCATCCTGGTTTGTATAAGGAACAGTGTGTCCAGCAGGACTAGGGCAGTGATTGTTCCCCTGCACTCAGCACTGGAGAGGCCACACCTTGAATACTGTATTCAGGTTTGGGTCCCTCACTACAAGAAGTTCACCAAGGTGCTGAAGTGTGTCCAAAGGAGGGCAACAAAGTTGTTGAAGGGTCTAGAGTACAAGTCTTATGGCGAGTGGCTGAGGGAACTGGGGTTGGGTTGTTTAGCCTGGAGAAAAGGAGGCTGAGGGGAGACCTTATTGCTCTTTACAACTACCTGAAAGGAGGTTATCGAGAGGTGGAAGTTGTTTTCTTCTCCTAAGTAACAAACAATAGAACAAGAGGAAATGGCTTCTAGTTGTGCCAGGGAGGTTTAGATTGGAAAATAGGAAAAATTTCTGCACTGAAAGTGTTGTCAAACATTGGACCAGGCTGCCCAGGGAAGTAGTTGAGTCACCACTCCTGAAGGTATTTAAAAAACCATACATGTGGCAGTTAGGGACATGGTTTATTGGTGGATTTGGCAGTGTTAGGTTAATAGTTGGATGTGATGATCTCAAAGGTTTATTCTAACCAAAGCAGTTCTCTAACTCTTATTCAAATATTGTGGTAACATTTCACTTAATTTTTTGGAAGTGTCTGGCAGTGGTGGGTGGCACTGAACTGAATCACTCATTCATCTAGACAATATGACAGTAAGGATGACTAAATTTGGACTATCAAGGAAAATAGTCACAATATAGGCATTTGTCCTCCTATGCTGGTAGGAGAAGGCTGGTAGGCTTTGGTAGCCTATGCTGAAAAACAGATAAGAAAAAAAAATATTCCAAAGATTATTAGATCACTTTTATCCTCGTATTGAACTTCTCAATAAAAGTGAATTGCAACTTTCTAGGTCAGGAAAAAATATTCTTTAGAGGACTTTTTGACCTGGTGATGTAGGTCTGTAGTACCGCACCTTGAGGAAAGCAGTACTGTTAAGGAAATGGCATGCAACTGAAGGGGCTGCTGTTGGCACAACAGTCTTCAACATGTCTGTGGCTCATCTCTTTTTGAGTTTGAAAGCTGTGGATTCTTATGAGTGGCACTGCAATACAAGCAGTCACTTACTTGAAGTGAAAGAAATTAGCCAACTGTGATGGATGTTCTCCTGGACAGACTCACTTTCTGAAGAGATGTCTGGGGTTTTTTTCTTGCCTTAGAATATCAACATTTTTGAAAGAGGGCCTTTTTTTTTGTCTGGGTTTGTGCAGATGCTTCTATGTGGGGTCCTGCTCAGTGATGGGACTCCTGGGAGTTACCAAATTCTATGGATAGTAATGCAAGAAGTATTTCTGGTCAAAGAGGCAGTGCAGATTTCCTGAAACGACCTTAGTCTCCTGTTAACCTTCTTATGAGAAAGAAGCTTATGGGTCCAGATTCATCCTTGGAAAGTTTATTTGCATCTGCAAAGGATGAAAGGAAGAAAAGAAAAAAAAAGAAGAAAAAGAGAGTTAGTTTTAATGACCAGTTTGTTGTTATATCCAGCCCTCAGCAAACACAAATTAGGATCTGTACTTTTACAGTTTCCCTCCCATGGAGAAGAAAAATATTTAGTTCTATAAATATTTGATTGGGGCTCAACCACCTGGAAAAGCTTGTAGAGGAGGAAATAACCTCCAAGAGGCCAGATCTTGTCTTGGTATCTGGTTCACCATATTGGATGCAGAAATACTGGGACGAATTTCCCATCCCAGGGAAGCTTGGTGAACATTAGTACTAGCTGGGGTGGCATGTGCTCCGACAGTGTATGACACAGTTCTGCTATGGAGCCTGCACCTGCCTCTGTGTGCAACCAGGTTTGTGTAGGGGATATATCTCACTCGAGGTTAGGTGTCCACATATTTAGTCTTTGCATCAGAAACAAGTCATCTTAGCTTCCAATTGCAGGCAATGGAGAGTAATAGGCAATTTGGAATAAAATTTGCTTCAAATGTCTACTCAGAATGAGACTAAGCTCACTTTAGAAATACCTGCATTTCTCTGTTTATCACAAAGAAAGCCTGGAATGACTAGTTCATATATGGACTTCTCTCTTTCATCTGTTGGATGCCATCCCCTTTCATAAGAAATATTTTAGACGCTGCCACCAAGCTCCAGCTGTGGTGACCTTGCTGAGTTTTTAAAATTGATTTACTATCCAGGACTGGGCAGCAGGTTAATATTTATGGTTGTCTGTATGGCAATCTCTGGGAATTCAAGTAAAAAACAAGGGTGAGACATTGCTTTTCTAAGATAGCACCTGTAGGGAGAAATTAGAGGGTCACATTAATGTCTTATATCAATCCTATGGCCGTGTCTGATAGATATGACCCTTGTGCAGAAGCTGACACAAGAAAAAATGTTTATTCCTCTGTGAAGGATATTCAGGCCTTGTATTCCTGCAGGATGAAGTGTCTTGATAGGAGTTGAACAGAGGTCTTCCTGTGTCAAGGAAAATGTACATCCTGAAAAACCATTTCCCATTCAATGAGTTCAGCTCCTCACTTGGTCCCTGTTGCTGAGGTGGCTTAAAGCCATGAGGAAACTTTGTCATGTTTTTCAGAGCATAGCTGCCTGAGTATCTTTGGGTTGCATAGCTTATTCTTCAATCACACTTGAATGCATTATTCACTTTGTTTCCCCTTCCATCGCTCATCCAGTTCATGAAGGGAACAATTTGGGATTATACAGTATAGTGCAAGGTTTTGTCAACACATTTTAGAGACTATTTCATGTAAAATCATTGTGTTTTCTCTCTCAGGTTTAGTAAAAGCACTAGGAAATAAGAAGGAAAGCTGACAGAAGGTTTCCTGCTGCTTAGATACCGAGAATGAAGGCACCTGATGGAAAGAAAAGCCCTGCTTCATTACCTGTACCAAGGCTGAGTATCTTTCTGCCATGACAACATGCCAGCATTTAGCTGTGAGATAGTACATACTACTGCAGTGTAAATATTGTTCTGTCTGTTGATTTATTAAGATGGAGCTTATTGACATCTGATCAACACTAGACTTTCATACTTAAATGAGTGGTTAGGATTAGTTGTGGCAGAGGTCACGCTCCCTGGTGAACCCTGAGTTGATTCATCTTAACATTTTGCTTTGGTGGGTGCGAAGTTCTGTCCTTAGTACATAAAACATACCTACAGGCTTCATGAGGAAAAAGATGGTCAGATTTTAAGGACTCTGAGGTTTTATAGAGGACCTTGGCTTAGGTCCTAAAATAAATAAGCATGAGGTAGGGAAAGAGGAGTGCATGGTGTGTGCAGTGCAACACTGGGGTGGGAGGAAACAGGTGGAGGACAGAGACATCTTCCTGAAAGGCGTCACTGCTGTTTTTCCTCTTTTGTGTGCTTCTGGGGGAGCAGTTTAACAAGCAAAACATGCAGGCAAACAGTGCAACAGATGGTGCAACCTACTATTGAGGAAACATTTCAAAGGGTAACAAAATATGGTTGAAACCAGCTTACAGTTTACACACTGAATGCAAAGCCGAACATGCTGTTTTCAGCAGGCTGTAGCTGTTTTCATTTGTTGATGCCAAGTGCTTTGGGGACCTGCAGCTCCAAAGTGGTTAGTTCAGCAGCAGGAATCCCTGTGAATCTATAGGCTCAACTCAGCTGGGTAGGTAGGGTAGCCCTGCTTCTTACCTACAAATGCGTCTTAGTGCAAGCAGAGGGTCCCTCAGGGATGGTTCCAGTGTGACACTGCCAGACACTTGGCAATTTGTTTCCCTTCTCTTTGTCTTTCTGTCTGTGTGCCACTAATGACTTCTAACCCCCGGAGATTTTTATAAATATACAGGAATGGTAAGGGAAGTCTCATAAAAGCAAATAATATTGTGCCGTGGTTTATCACTGGCCAGCAGCTAAGCACCATGCAGCAGCTCACTCACTCCTCCCCAGTGGGATGGGGGAGTGAATTGGGAGAGTGAAAGTAAGAGAAATCGTGGGTTGAGATAAAAACAGTTTAATAGGACACAGAAAAAATGAAGATGATCTACACATAAAACAAGTGATGAACAGCACAATTTCTCCCCACCCAAAACTGATGTTGTGTGAGACCCACAGCTGCTGTGCAGGACCTCCATACTGCCCAGCCTCTCACCCTACAAGTGCAAGCAAAGCAAACCAAGGAATTCATTCCCCACTTCCCATGGGCAAGTGGGTGTTCAGCCACCTCCAGGAAAGCAGGGCTCCATCACATGTAACAGTTACTTGGGAAAACAAATGCCATCACTCTGAAATCAATGCTGCACAAGGCCCACAGACCCCCGGCTACTGCCCAGTCTCTCAGCCCACCCCCAGTTATAAACAGAACACGATGTCATATGGTATGGAATATCTCTTTGGCCAAATTGGGTTACCTGTCCTGGCCATGTCCCCTCCCAGTTTACTGGACGCCCCCCGCCTTCTTGTTAGCAGGGCTGTATGATAAGCTGAAAACTCCTTGAATTCTTGGCAACAACTGAACCATCAGTGTGTTATCAGCACTGCTCTCCTCCTAAATCCCAAACAGTACCACATAAACTGCTAGAAAGAAAATTAACTCTGTCCATGGTTAACCCAGGACATAAAAAAAATATAATCCAGGATAAGTTGCAGTTTCCCAAGCAATCATGCAGTATTTCAGTAAGAGGTTAGAAAAATTACCAAAGACCTCTTTGGCTAAATTAAACTTTGGGTATGGATAAAGGAGAGGGAAGGCTTTATGAGGAAAGGCTGAGTGAGCTGGGACTGTTCAGCCTAGAGAAAAGAAGACTAAGGGGGGGACGCTGTTAATGTTTATAAATATCTTAAATATGGGATACAGGGGGAAATGGCTGGCCCCTTTTCAGTGGTCTGTGG
This sequence comes from Laterallus jamaicensis coturniculus, assembly GCA_022605575.1. Lineage (NCBI taxonomy): Eukaryota > Metazoa > Chordata > Aves > Gruiformes > Rallidae > Laterallus > Laterallus jamaicensis. The sequence goes on from JAKCOX010000012.1 coordinate 19,944,981, forward strand.
AGACAGGACAAGGGGCAATGGCTGCAAATTGGAGCACAGGAAGTTCCACACCAATACACGGAAGAACTTCTACACAGTGAGGGTGACAGAGCACTGGGACAGGCTGCCCAGGGAGGCTGTGGAGTCTCAATCTCTGGAGATATTCAAGACCCGTCTGGATGCCTATCAGTGCAATATGAGCTAGGGAGCCTGCTTTGGCAGGGGGATTGGACCCAATGATCTCTTGCAGTCCCTTCCAACCCCTATGATTCTGTGATTGTGTTATTCTGTGAATCACAGATCATTAAGCACACATACAACGGAGCATCAGGAACAAATAGGAGCAAAATCACAATAGACAATACAGAATGAAGAGCAGCTAAGAAAAGAAACTGGAGGTAACAAGAAATCATTCTTTGAATGGGTTAGTAGCAACAGAAGGCCAAAAGGGAAGTGTTAGATATTTATTCACTGTGAAGGAATAGCTATCACTAAATGGTGTCAGGATAAATGAAATGGTAAAGGGTGCTTTTATTTCACTCTTCATTATAAAGGTCATATAGACAAGCAGCAAACTCGTTGGTAGCAACAGTGGATAACAGTTCAACCTAAAACAGAAAGAGATCAGAACAGACAGTACTTTTATATTCAACTTTTCTGGGACTTCTGAACCTGATCTCAGTATGGACAGAAACCATCACAGAAACATTAGCAGTTGTCTTTGAGAACTTGTGAAGGACATAAAAGGTATTGCTGGACTGGAAAGAAGCAATCTTAATATACGAAGGGAGGAAAAACAAAGTGTAAATTTATAGACAAGTCATCTTCACTTCAGGTCCTAGAAAAAAATCTAAACCAAACAATCAGAAGGGACTTGCAAGCGCTTGAGGATAACAAGGAAGAGAGTAACAGCAAAGATCAATTTGTCAAGGAGATGATATCTTGTCAAATCAATCTAATTTTCTTTTATGAAGGAATAAGGGGTCATGTAGACAAAGAAGAAGCAATAATCTATATCTTGGTTTTTAGACATTTTGACATTATCTTACACTGATATCTTGTAAGAAAACTGGGGAGACATGTCAAAAGTGAAATTACTGTGTACAGTGGTGCATAACCAGGTAAAGTTATCAGTTGTTTCCTGGCCAAGTGCAAGAAGATTTCCCTTCTCTCTGATTTGGTAATGACATAAAGTGCATGATCAAATCAAGACTATGCTTATTAAATCCATAGATGACATCAGATTTATAGGAACTGTAAGTATGTCAGAGGACAAGACTGAAATTCAAGATGATATCTATAAATTAAAGAAAAAGTCTGAAAGAAACCAAGAAAAAGGCAGAAATAGTCTGCCTATTTTCAATAGAATTTTGGTCAAAATTAATTAGTTATAGTAAAAATTCACTCTTTAAAATTGCCCAGAGCCTAAAACCTATAAGGAACAAGATAGGTACAATAGTGAACAGGGATCAGATGAAATTAGAGGAATGGAAATATCAAAAGTCTTATAGAAGGGGAAAGATGAAAATTCTGAAATCATCCATAAATGTTCGTTATAAATAAATGCTGGCAAAATTATTATTTCAAAAGGAAATGGATGCTGAAAACCATCAAACACAGGTTAAAGTGTCAGCATTCTCGTATTAAAGCAAAGGAATGGATTAAATGACGCTGTTAGGTCCTGGCGCATTCCTTCCATTTCTATTCTCTTTATACATTTTATTTATTTAAATCATATAAATTTATTTGTCATTATAAATTTCTATTGAATTTTATAGAATGCTCTATAAAGCATATGGGAATTAGTGGATATTAGTCTACTGTGGTTTCAGTCATCTGATGCTATTTTAAAAAGTGTTTATTTTGACAATTTTCTGAGCATTACTTTGCCTATTTTATAATGACAGATTCTCGTAGGGAAGAATGTCACTAATTGAATCTAATGAACATGGCTGGAAACTTATGGTAGGCTGGAGGCAGTAGATACAAGAAGACATACACATCAAGACTTCTGTGTATTTTAACAGCAGGAATATGTCCATCAACAGAAAATTGCATCATGAATATAATTTGCATATGCAAATACCAGGAGCTTTGCAGAGTTGATATAACAGCAAGTATGCACTCTAAGAGAGCATGTTTTATGGACAACTTATATGGCAAGTGAGGCAGAAAACATGAGACAAAAAGTGTAGCAACTTTGAATGCTAAAAAGTATTTGACAGGAACTATTATGTCAGTTTTATTCTGGATTCCTCACTGAAAGAATTGCATGGCTTGCACATTGGTAAAATTGTCCTAAGAATATGAAGAAGAGACTGATGTTATTTGATCACTAAGACATGTGTTACTAGAAAATTAGTAAATACACAGACTTCCCTCCTACTGATGATAAAATTTTGGCATGAAAAGAGCTTGCCCATTTCTGTTACCAGAGTCCGTCAGAGTTTAGACTTCTGTAGGAGTAGGGAATAATTAATACGGGCTAATTTTTAGTTATCCCCCTCAATATTTCTACTTACAAATTGACTTTTTAGCTTGATGGATGAAGGAATCATTACGAAGGCACCAGAAAGAGATCATGACCAGAAGGGATCATTAAAATAATCTTGTGTTGACTGCTTTGCCATTTATAGGAGTTAAGCTTACTTTGCTGAGAGAGGAGAATATATATATATATATATATATGACAATGTATATATAACTAAATGAGAAAGGCACAAGGAGGACTAAACTCTGTCTGCATTTCAGAGGTCATAGACTGGTTCAGGTCCACACAGTTTTATGATAGCCCTACAGGGCAGACAGGCTGAGTCTCAACTGTTAACAGGATGCTACATATCCCTTGGCGATGGGTATTCTCTGGGCCGCACATGAGCATCACAGTCTCCTCAAACATTAAAAAACTACATTAAGAAGAGCTAAAAATGAACTTTTTAATGATTTTATTTTTTTTAAGCAGCATAAAGCAGGATGTTCTCTGGAATGCTGGGTTTCTAATTAAGGGGTTTGTGATAAGGTCATTATTCCTTAAGTCTAAAAGAAAAAAAGAGAACTTTGTGTGCACTGAATTTTTGTATAACTGTTTCAGAAGATTTTTTGCTTTTAGAAATACGTCACTTGAGCACTCAAGTCCTTGTTATACTTATTGCCTGCAATATAATGCCGAGCAGTTTAACTGTTCAGTCTTGGGACTGAATAAACAGTGGCAGTTTAAAGTTGGGGGCTTGTTTAGGAAATAAATAAGACTATGCACCAGACTATCCAATAACAAGAAAGAACAACTAACCCATGAAATAGTTATAGAAAAAAAAATCAGTAGAAAGTGTAGCAGTGTGAAAATAGATTGACTTTGATAAGGATATTGTACATGAAGAGCCCTTCAGATTTATTGAATACTGTGAAATGGGATGAGGCAATGAGGGAGAGATAGACCTTTCAGAGAAAAACTATGTTGGTTATAAAAATTCAAAATAAAACATAACAGTCTAAGTGGTCTGTTATAAAATCCTATAAATACGACCAGGAGAAAGGAATAAGTTTTTCGGAAGCCTAAAATATCAGAATGAAAACATAATAAAAATGTATATTGATCACAGTTTAAAAATATGAGAGTGTTTGAAAGCAAGATGAAAGTAGTAAAGATATAATAACTTACACCTTTCACTTGAAAGAACTGCAGAGAAGTTTAGTCAGAACATCGGCAGATAAACAAAAATCTTGGACACTGCTCAGCCTTCTTTGTCTCTTCTATCCCTCTCCTCTCTGCTCTTGTATGCTTCAAGTACAAATTCCTCGGGGCAGTGAGCATCAATTTGTTCATATTTCTGCAGTGCAAAGGGTTCTTCACAGAATGTTAGGAGTGGGAAGGGACCTCAAAAGATCATCTAGTCCAACCCCCCTGCCAGAGCAGGATCACCTAGACTAAATCGCATAGGAAGGCATCCAGGCGGGTTTGAATGTCTTCAGAGAAGGAGACTCCGCAAGGTCTCTGGGAAGTCTGTTCCAGAGTTCTTGTTCACCATTACTTCTTTGCATCAATGTCTTTCAAATAAAATGCATATGGTAAAATAATCAAAGGTGGGCATTGCCAAAGCCACAGTAGGCCATGCTCAAGGCAGTCCAGAGATGATGAGATAAATCAATATTTTAACTTAAAGGGGAAGAGAAAAACTTTTAAACAAAAAAATGAGTATTTCTTTAAAAGGCAGAAAAGATTGTTCTGAATGCCTGATTCCAATGTACCCCTGCTACGGATAATAAATATGACTCATGGAGCCTCTTCAGTATACCTGCAATGCAAGTAATAATGAAAAAAAATATTGTGAATGTGACAAGTTCTCCGAATGCCAATATAGTATTTGTCAGATAACACCTTGGGAGAACAGCTCATTGAATTTTAATACACTGCATTCCCACACGAATCCTTTCCCTGATTCTAGATAGGCAAAAACGGCAGTATTTGGCCCCTTCATACTTCTTTCCCATAAATAAAGTTAGACTTTTCACAGATCCTTAGTGGATCATGCTCAATATTAAATTGACATAACGTGCTAAAACTACTTCCCAGAACAAAGCACATAGTGCTCAGACTTGTTATTTGTAAGGCTTTCCCCGTTCCTTAAACCAAAACTCGAGCCAGTTTTGCAGGAGCTGTAGCGCTCCTGTTGTGTTGAACACTGAGGAGACTGAGTAGAGAACCAAAAGGGTCAAATATTCTGCAGCAGGGAACAATTTTTTTGTCCATGCTTCAGACAGACTCCAGACATTGGATATCTGTACGATTAACTCCAGACACTGAAGAGCTCCTAAGCCTGTGATTTGTCTGTAGGAAAGATGCTGGAGATTTTGATAAGAGGTGGGGATTAAGCAGTATTTCTGGAATGTTTAGTATGATAAATAAGCTTGAGTTCAAAAGTGGGCAACTGCTTCAGAGGAACTCAAGTTCTTTGAGACTGTATTTGAGTAAAGAGATGAGGGCAAAACAGAGACATAATTTATTCAGATTTCTGTAAAAAGGTTGGTATTTGGGTAGATAAAAGATTCCAGTCCCCTTCTCCTATGCTAATATTTTTGTCTAAGAAGTAATTGACAATAGAACTTTAAAACTCTTTTAAAGAGAGAGAAAACCAACATTTTTAAAGAGTTATAAGTAGGTTCACAAGGAAGAATTAGAAGGATGAGCAGTGGTACATGCACAGGATCATTGTCACTCTTCCAGATTTTACATGTAGATAGTGTAAGTATTTTTGTAGGAAGGAAGATAACAGGTGGTAGTCAAATCAGCAGCACCTCCACATGCCATCATCTCGGATGTTTGAAGGACTAACTAAAACTCCTAGCTGCAGGAAAGGCTGTCCATGGCCCTGCCACCTGTGTACCCAGTACCCCAATGCCTTCCCTGGCCTTACTTTCCTGACTGGTGGAGAACTATTCCAACAGTGGAGTTTAAGGAGAGGGGAACAGGAAGAGATGCATCTTAACAGTGTTGTCTTTATCCTTGAGGCTGCAAAGTTAATTTTTGACTATGCTAGTGAGAAGTCTTAAACCACCTGTAGTTTACTTATGCTCTGCTCTGACCAGAGCATACCAGAGCAATACCATACCAAGGATAAGAAGATCTGGAGAAAGTCATGGTATATTTGCTTAGATTCTGCAACATGGTGATGTCGACTGTCTAATGACTGAGTTGGTCTAATGACTGACCAAACTCTGAGTTGGTAGTATTGTGATGTCAGTCTCAGCACTCATACTCCCATGTATCAATCTGAACAATGCAGCATATTAGTTCTGGATATCTCTTTCTGAGTTGGAGACAAATATTTAACCTAGCTGGTACTTGACATAAGATTGAGAAACCTAAATTTAAATGTCCCACATACACTTGTCTAAATTCTCCAGTGAGTAAGGTCTATGGAAATCTTGATTCAGTTGTCTGCGTGTAGGCATAATATATCTTTTGAAACACACTAAGGGTATCAGCTGGCCTCCATGTTTTACTCCACAGTGACAGATGTCTTCCATAGATCTTGTGTCATAGTCACCAGGATTGTACAGATGTTTGTAAGCCTCTATGGAGAGTTAAATAGCACTAGGAACATATGTTTAGGCAGTTGTTTTGCATCTCTAGTCAATACAATCAATGGAGTCTAGAAAGTGGTTCATATATTGAAGGTCGTTGGAGCTTATTTGTATACTCCAGTGCTGTAGAAATCTGGTCAACTGTACCTGACATTGATCCTCATCCTTAAAGTTACACAAGATTGATTTCTTCCAAGCAGATAAGAATCTTGATGTATTCAAGCATTTTTGGATCTTTTGTCATGAAAATCTCCTCTTTATAATAGCTTTCAGGAAAGACACATATTCATGGGTGGTTTTTGTTTAAAATACACTGCTTTGCAGAAACGTAGAGGGATTACAATGTGAGATCTCAACTTTTTAGTTGTATACATTACTACTGACTGTTCTTCCTCTGGACACGTTAAATGATTCGTTACAGATCTGTTGTGATATATTGAGAATTTCAAGAAATTACTCTTCTCCAAAATAATTACCTTTTCATTTTTTTAATAGGTTAGGATAAAAACAGAGAATGGAAATTATACTGGTGTAATGCTGCAACATAAGGAGAACTCTAGAAAGAACTGGAGCAGCTGAATATGTGGGAGGCACTGAGGGATGAAACAAACAGTAAGAGTTAGTATTTAAAGTGAATAAAACAGAAGAGCGATTATGAAGAAGGCCAACTTACTGCTGCCTATGGATAACAGGCTAAAAGACATCTATAAACAATGGTATAAGACAGTAGAAATAGAAAGGAAAAAAGAGGAACTTGCGTGTCAGCTTCCTGAAGGTCTGGAATACATATCATCAAACCATCTCTGGCTGGACAATAAGGGACTACTAATTAAATCCAGTTTTAAGACTTGATCCTACAGACAGAGTGTTGACCAAATAATCATGCAGTCCTGGGCCTTCAAAGGGATGATGCAATGTGCCAAGGACCAATCTCACCTGACCTATTTGTAGAACAGGTGTTCCTTGGAATTGTCCTTAGACAAATTCTTCAGTTTGTTTTGTCATTAACTCTTTTCAGTCCAAAATGTTTTACCCCAGGTTGGCAAAGTTATGCAATGTTCATGACCATCTGTGTGGTTCACATGCTGCCATTTCAAGTGCCATATAAATTAGTGGGAGTGCGTACAACAAGGTGTTGAGGCAGGTATTTGGAGAGATTGTTATTGATTAACTATGAACAGAGAAAAAAAATGTGCATACAATAGATGCTCATGTCTGGGCCCTGATTTTTGCACCCGTAAGAAGATGACATCCTTTCTGCCTGACCCCCTACACCTTTTGTGGTAGGGATGTGGTTCAGGCAAACAGCACAACAAATAGTTTATACCTCCTCAGGTGTAAATGTGGCCTGAGAGCTTCATCTGAACTAATGATACCCAAGTGCACAGATTCTTTTAATAATCATCAGGAAAATGCCTCTCTTTTCCAAAGCACAATTTTTACAGCCTTAGGAGAGAGTTGTTTTGCTTACAAAACAGCCAGGGAACATTCTCTGACAGTTTCAAAACAAAACAAGCTTGGAAAAAAATGTTAAAGTGTATCACCATCAATTTTAAAAACCAATACATTTTTTCCTGGTCTCCAGCTCAAGTGCATTTATCCTGCTGAGAGATTACTTTTATTTTTCAGCTGTGACTCACTGAATATATGACAGAGTCTTGTTTCAACAAATTTATTGAGGCTGAAGAAGATGTTAAAAACAGACAGGCACCTGGAAATGTCAAAAGTGGGAAAAAGAGCAAGCACAATTTATTTCAAGGGGAACCATGGCATAGTTCCTGATTCCCCCCTGTGTATAAAACAAATGCAATCATTCTCCTACTCTCTACTTCCCCTCTTTTAAACTTTCATATGAGCTCAGAGGATAAAGTTTATTTATCAGTCTGTTAATAACATTAATATCCCTGAAATGCCTTTTGTATGGAAATGGCAGATGTTATTAGCCTTCTGATCCACTGATTAAGCTATTAACTTCCAGACCCATATTCCTTAAGTGTAACATTTGCATATGGAGAAACTAATTAGGGTGAGGAGGGAAGTTTGCATCAAACCAGACAGGAAATTTGAAGGTTTTAATTGCCTGGCATCAGTATCACCAGCTATTGTGATAAAAATTTTGGAAGAAATACAACTGCCCTTTAAAACAGAAGTACTTTAGCCTGCCCTCTGGATGTATCTGAAGTTTTGCTTTGGCTTACTGTGAATGTTTTGCCTGATGATTTTAATGTTGGATCCAGATACAGCAATAGATGAAACTGGAAATTCTGTGGTGGCCAAAAGTTCTGATACAACAAAGCCCTTAAGTACGCAAGTAATCCAGTCTTCCTACAATAATATGTTTAAGTACATCTTTAACTCTGACAGTTTTCAGTGGGATTTAGCCACATACTTGAAGCTAAGAACATATTTATGTGCTTTGCTGAACCAGAGATGCACTGTATGAATTGACCAAATGTCTTTATTCGTGAGAACTGAGGATGCTCAATATCTTAACAGTTGGACTCTTAGTAAAACATCTGTCCTTTACCTACCTAGTGTTTATGCATATTCCTGCATTGCAACCTCCTACTTGTACAGCTATTAGAAACAGGCACGTGATGAGGTGCAGTCTTTGGCCAAGGCAACAAAACCCCTTAATGTAGTTTAGTTATATTGACAAAATTGTCCTTCTTTTTTTGTGCCCATCTAGCTTTTTTGCTAGAATAAAGCAGCCAGCATTCAGATTTGCCAATATAGCTTAATACATGTTAGAATGGTTTTGTGGCCATCATGTGCCAAGGTCTTTATGATCAATAAAGTGCTTTTAAGTGAGGAATTAGCTTCCATAGCTTCAGGTTTTAAAATGTGCTCTGAAACAATGGAGCAACTAACTAAGGAAGAGAAGAATATTCCAGGTTATTAGATGAATACTCAATATTCTTCAGCATTGTACTGCTTGTCCTCTGTCCAGAAATAATTCTGGATGAACTCTGATGAGTTTAAAGAGATCTGGAAAGCTTATAACTTGAAATCTAGCTTTTAGAAATGTACATACCCATCACATTACTTTTTAGTGTATTTTAGAGTCCTTCACTCTGGGTGTTCAAAATCGTCTAGTGAGACAAAATCTCAGTGGGCAAGCAGGGTGAGGAGCAGAAAACAGAGCTTTATAAAGTAGTCCCTAGTCTTGCACAATATATGGAGTAAGTCTCTGGGATATCCTGTACGATGCACCTGCCACATACTACTGACACAGCAAATAAACTCAGGATAATGGAAAGAAAGATGTTTCAGCTTTTTCTGGATCTGGTGAAAGAAACATTATAGGGATTACCTTCAAGGCAAAGGAATTTATAGAAATAAGCTGTTTAGATGCAATTTGCATTGGAGAGACATTTTTCTGGTTATATTAAAATATTTATTAATAGGTCTGATGAATGCTTTGAGTAAGCCAGCCAGCCTCTACTGTGTCAGTGCTGGCATTTATGCCACAGAGTCAACATCACTGCCTTAAGATAACTTCATTGAAAAGTCATGTGATATGGGGAAAAAAATGGGATCAGAGCCTTTGGATTTATCACTATTTCTATTGCTTTTATAGACAAGATTCTTCATCAGATATTCTTCCTCTGCTGGTATCACAGAGAAATTTAAAAATTACCTGAAGACAGCAGAAAGGAATCTTATATACAGGAAATAAAGCCATTTTCTTAAAATACTGATATTTTTGTTCCAGCATTAGAGTTGCTTTCTGTGAATTTCTCCTTAGTTTTGAGATTACTGCATCCTGTGATCCCATATTAATTAATGCTGCATCAAAATGGATCAGAATAGAAAGGAAAAATTTGGGGCTATTTTGGATTTAATGGAAGATGATATTCTGGAAATTGTTTTCAGAGGAAAAGGATTTCTACAGATAAGGGGTTGTTCTCTATATATGCTTTGCACTGAAGGCATATTTTCCACAAACATTTCCTATACTAAATATTTATTAATAAGATTGATAAATTCTTTCTGTAATCTAGGTTTTATTTTCTTGCTGCTGTATCACAGCCACTAGCAGGAAAAAGTCAAACCTCAGCCAAGAGCTGAGCATCCTTCTCTCTGGCTTAGGTCAGCGCCCTGATTCTGGTTTCATCAATGAATCATTCATGAAGGGGAGGTGGACAGTGACTTTGATAGAGTTGTTTGAAATTCCCTCTTGTGTCAGTGGAAGAGGAACAAGGCCTTGGTGCTACGTTTGTACCCTAAGGAAGGGTGATCTCCAGATGGCTGGGCAGATGGTACGTTACACCTGCCACTAGCATCCTGTCCACATAACTGCCTTATGGGCTTTCTGCAGGGTGCTGGCAGACAGCCTGTCTGGGTGTGCTGCAAAATGTGATTTCATTTGAACAGGCTAAAAACATGGAGACAAACTGTTTCAGGAGTGTGAGCCTTGACAGGACCCTGAATGGGTGCTCATTTTTTTGTCTGTGCAGCCTTCACTCTAGTCATGAAGACGCCCTTGGGGGCAAGTGCAGAAAATTCCAGAGGACTTGTCTCAGCTCAGCATGTACAGAGTAGATACATCAATTTACAGTTTGGACCATTTTTTGTAGTCAAATGTACTTTGATATAGGTCTTCAAGTTGTTAATCTTAGTAGCAATTATGTTTTATATTAATTTGGGAATGCATGCTCTCTTAATGACTTGGACACTAGTGGTGATTTTACTCAGTAATGATCTGGATTGGGATCTGGTTAGGAGAAGAAAATTTTAGAACAATGTTAATGCAACACATTCAAAACCTTGTTTAAGAAAGGCAAAAGAGGTGTTTAAAATACCCAGTCACCCAGATTGGGGGAAAAAAAAAAAGAAAAGGTGTATTTAGAAGCCTTTCTTTTCTTTGCTGTGCTTTTGCTGTGCTTTTTTTCCGGAAAGGTGTTTTTTCATCACAGTAATGTGAATGATAAAAGAATTATTGGAATTGTTTTTCTGGCAATCAAAAGGTAGTTATAACAACATGATTCAGACAGCTGCATCATATTCAAATGTCATTTCGGCAACACTATTAAGTCAGTTTTTATAATAGCTCAAGGGGGTAGATTATCATGGAGTAATTCAATCACTAAGAACAGGGCTCTTAACTCTTGTAAGAGCAAATCTCTAATATTGATCTCCAGCACAAGAGGCAAACAACAAAAAGATGGAGCAATCATCATACAGCATGGAATATTTCCTAGGCTGCCTCATGGACCTTTCAAAGTACAGCGCAAGTATTTATATTTGAAGGAATAGCTCATACTGAGTCAGAACTATAGCTAAAATCAATAGAAATCTTCTTTTTTGTAGATTTTTAATGAGTAGTACGTTTGGTCCATGTCGAATAGTGCTACATATTTTAACAGAGGCTTGGAAGTCAGGACATCTGAATTCTGGTTCTCCTTAGATCTCTGACTCCTTGGACAGTACTCATATATATGCCATGCATAATTTTCTGATCTGTGAGAGCTGGTTAGACCTGGAAGTCCAAGGGCATGAGCAACTTTCAGAGCTCCACAATACATTCTGTCTCCATTTATCATGCTGACTTCAGGTGCTCAGGTGAATAATTATACACTGAGGATGAGCACTGTTTTAATTTGCACCACTAAAAAGAGCCTTTTTTTTTTTGCTTACATGCAGGCACCGGTGCTATTTGTGAGACTCTCAGATATCCCAGGCAGCTGCATGCAAATGGCAGATGAGGCCTGAGGAAGACCATGTCCTTCTGGAGCAACAGTTAAAGACCAGGCAAGAGTCCCTGGTGTACACCAAATTAAATGAACAGTTATGTGAGGTAAGCTCAAAGAAGTCCTGAATAACTAACTGGATGGGATTAGTACCTCCTAAATTTAGTTTGCAGAACATTAAATATGCAGCCTGAATTGTAGTCCAAATTCCAATTCTTTTAGCTCTGTTACAGGGCAAGATGAATCTCCTGCAGTAGGCCGTGCCTCTCAAAGAGTATTGACAATCAGCATTGTTTTGGTATCCAGATAACTGGGACTGAACTCACCTGCCTGCACATTTACTGACATTTGGGAAGTTCGAGTGCATCTTTCTTTGCCTTCAGCTACCAATCAAGTAGGGCAGAGATCCCTTCCGCCAGCCCCATGCAGAAGCCTTTGATATCCTAGGCCCCTTTATATGTTACTGGATGACTATGCATGGACAACTGTGTCTGCCACCTGATGTTTGGGGAGGTATATCCCACTTCTGCTTTCTGATTTAAACGACTTACTATATAAAGCCTCATTTTCAGAGGGTTAGCACTGGATATCAAGGGGAAAAAACATATTCAGCATATTTGAAAGTCATAGTGTTTTGTTTGGGTTTAAGTGCTTAAATCTCTGCATGTCTGGTGAAAAGTGAGAGGATTGTTTATGGTGATAGCCATGAAAACATGTACAATTTGTATAGTTTAACATTCCCAGAGGAAAATTTCCTGTTCGTCTGGAATTGGTTTATATGCCCAAAAATACTTTAACAGGGTATTTTGTCATTCTGAATTGTCATCGCTGTACTGATAGCAGAAACTAATTAATTAATTGGGGTAATTAAAGGTGCACTTGGGCTATAAATGAACATTTTCATGAATGTAGGAATGTGTTATTGATTCAGGGCCTAAAGTTTCTGCTGGATGACTGGGGTGAAGAGAACCGAGAGAACACATTGGAAAAAAATAATCGCAGCAATAACATGCCTTTTACAGGTTCAGTGAGAAAAGTACCAGTGACATGAACTGTGTTTCAGAACCACTTTTTGGAATTTTTGTTTGTTTGTGGGTTTTTTTTCAGTTATAACGTCTGTCCTAGAGCTAGGCTTCCATTTGTTTCACATTCCTATCTAGTCTTAGTTAAGCATTTTAACTGGGTTGGTAATTAGCCGAGCTGGGTGATATGCCAGTCTTTGACTTCATGGATTAACCTTGCAGAATTTTTCAACTGAACATTGTACTACCTACCCTGACTTAGTCTAACCATATGTTTTATGATGAGCACTAACAGCAGTGTGACCCCCAAAACACAGTTACTGCAGATGGCTTCAGACTTTGCTGATGTCCCTGTCCACTCTATCTCTGTGCCAGGGATTTCTCTTTGAACACATGTTAGTGCTTTGGCCACTATAGATAAGCTCATTATTGTAGCTTGAATTCTTGAACTTCCAATGAAAGACTGGAATAAAGTAAATGTCACTCGTTTATTCAAGAAAGGAAAAAAGAATGATCGAGGAAACTATAGGTTAGTAAACCTCACAGAGGTCACTGGAAGAAAATGGAACTAATAATTCTGGAAACATAAATGGAACAGAATATTTCTGTTGAAATGGACCTACAACAGAAATCTAGTCTGATTACCTGACCAAAAGTTAAAGCATGTTGTTAAGGGCACTATCAAGTATGTTTTAAACACTGACAGTTATGGGGCACCAACCACCTCTCAAGGAAGCTCATTCCTGTGTTTGACCATTCTCTTGGTAAAGAAATGCTTCCTAATGCCATGTCTGAACCCCCCTGGTGCAGCTTTGAACCATTCTGATGTGTCTTATCACTGGATACAGGGAGAAGAGATCAGCACCTCCCTCTCCACTTCCCATGCTCAGGAATCTGTAAAAGATTTCTAAATGCATGGAGGACAAGAAGGTTGTTTTTAATAGTCAATATGTATTTATGAAATAATTCCTGAGCAACCTGACAGCCTTCTGTGATGAGAGCACTAGTTGGATGGATGAGGATAGAGTAGCTGATATTCTTTATCATGACTTTAGCAAGGCTTTCAACACTTTCTCCCACAACATCCTCGTTGACAAACTGATAAAAAACAGGCTAAATAAATAAGCAGTGAGTTGGACTGAAAAGTAGATGATCTGCTGGGTTTAAAGTTGATCAGTTGCACAAAGTCCATCTGAAGGCCAGTCACCAGTTGTGAATCCTAAGGCTAGACACTGATGTAAGTACTGTTTAACATCTCCATTGATGACCTAGATGATGGGACAGAATGCACTCTCAACAGGCTTGCAAATGATGCAAACCTGGGAAGAGTGGGTGATACACCCGGTGGTTTGGTTGTACTGCCTTTCAGAGGACCTGGACATGCTGGCAAATTTGGCTTAAAAAAGTAAGGAAATTCAACAATGGCAAAAGCCAAGTCGGGTACCTGAGTAGGAATAACCCTATGTACCAACAGTCTGGCACCAACCAATTGGAAAACAGCTTTGTTAAAGAGGATCTGGGCATCCTGCGGGACAAGTTGACAATAAGCCAGAAATGTGCCCTCATGGATAAGAAATTCCACAGCCTTCTGGGCTCTATTGGGCAGAGCATTTGCAGTATGTTGGACAAGATGGTAAATCCTTCAGATTATCAGAGCCCATGGATTCATTTTGATCAAGCAGTGCAAGACATTATAACCAGTTACATGTATTTCGTGATTTCATTACTTCATAATTTCATGAATTTCCACCAATCAGCTCAGTTCTGAGGTCAGTGTGCAGCTTTGAGGACAAAGGTGCTAAGAAAATCTCAAGAAAATCAGATTCTCCTAATATAACATGAAAATATAAACATTAAAATATAAACAGAAATATAACATGCAACCTATAAAGCAGTTATAATTCTTTCTATTCAAGAGCAAAATCAATAATTACCAATTTATCTACAGTTGCCGCAGAAATGATGCTGAAAATAAACAGAAAATTTGGATTTTTTAAAGATAATTTGAGCACAAAAGGAAAGCAGAGGTATCATCTATTTTTTTCTCTTCCCCTGTCTGCAATCCTGAAGTATCAGTCATTTCCCAGAGCATAGATGGAACTTTGTTCTTTCTCCACCTTCTCTCTATATTGTGATTTAACATGTGGCAGATGATCTAGGTTTCACTTATTTGAGAAATTTACAGTGTCAGCGTCTTACTTGGCCTTATAACCTGTCTGAAGTAATTACATGAGAAAAAAATAGGCCTTTATTGGATATGAGTCATCTCACATTAAGGTAGATACCTAAGAGATACCACTTACACTACAAGTGCATCTATCTTTCAGTTGACCATTTAGGTATGGATATCGAAATTGTTGATATCCAAAAGCAGGTGCAATGAATCCCAGATCTTAGGACTTGATTCAGTTGTCCAGCAAAGTTACCAAGTGACATTTGAGATACTGCATGTCCTCCTGCAATTTCACCTTTCTCCTCACAAATGCTGCAGTGGCCTATGTCATCTTTGATTTGCTTTTGTGGATACATTGAATATTTCAGTAAATTGAGAAGGACAATAGAAATCTATATTTATGCTGTTGAATGGAATTCTAGGAGTGTAGCTCTCCACATCAGGGTATGTCTGCGCAAGGTCAATGGTATCCTGGGCTCCATCAGAAGAGGGGTGGCCAGCAGGGACAGGGAGGTGATTGTCCCTCTCTACTCTGCCCTCGTGAGGCCCCACCTGGAGTGCTGTGTCCAGATCTGGGGCCCCCAATTCAAGAAAGATGTAGAACTGTTGGAGAGGGTTCTGAGGAGGGCCACAAAGATGATTAGAGGGCTGGAGCACCTGCCCTACAAAGAGAGGCTGAGGGAGCTGGGCTTGTTCAGCCTGAAGAGGAGAAGGCTGCAGGGGGACCTCATTGCAATCCTCCAGTACCTGAAGGGAGCATACAAACAGGAGGGGAATCAACTTTTTAGAAGGGCAGATAATGGCAGGACAAGGGGGAATGGTTTAAAGATAAAGGAGGGAAGGTTTAGATTGGATATTAGGGGGAAGTTTTTTACAGAAAGAGTGGTGAGGTGCTGGAACACGCTGCCCAGAGAGGTGGTGGATGCCCCATCCCTGGAAGTGCTCAAGAACAGGTTGGATGAGACCCTGGGCAACCTTGTGTAGATCCAGGCCTGAGGTTGGTGTCCCTGCCTGTGGCAGGGGAGTTTGGAGCTTTATGATCCTTTGGGTCCCTTCCAACCCTTGCTGTTCCATGATTCTATGGACAGGTTTCTAAAGTTAGGTACCTTTCAGACAATTGATTGAAAATTGCAATATAACTTTGTGTATTTAAAATTTATTAGGGACCTGCAGAATTAGTTGCCCTGTAACCCTGCTGTGAACTAGTAGTTTTTTCTATCAATAAAGTTTATTCCATTTGTAGGGATAAAGCATGGCAGAAACTTTCACATTAAATAAATGCTTTATTTTTCCTGTTGAACAGTTTGAGTTTGGAAAAAAAACCTGGATGGGGAGAACAATTTTCTTTTCAAAATCATAGATGTTGAGATTTTTTATTTTAGTACATGCAAATAATCTACAGTCTGATGTTTAAGACAAATTCTTTCAAAGAAAAGCACCTTTGCAAATTATATACTGAATCAGTAAACACATTCGTGATACTGATAATTTTCAGGGTGTGACTTTGCTGCCAAAACAGAGGTGTGAGTTCCCATAAAAAATTCGGGGAGCTCCATAAATATCACTCCCAGTGTGAAGGTGCTGGCGACAGAGCAGAGGTTGGAATGACAGCCGTGCAAAGCGCTCCCTGGATACCCCAGAGGCTTCGCAGATAACTGAAACCGTATGTTGCTGAGGTGGCTGGGAAAAACAATTAGCTTCAAGCTGCATGCATGTGTTTGATGAACTGATTAAACTGTTAAAATCTGTGCCGGGGGGGGGGGGGGAGGGAGGGGGGAGGTGGATTTTTTCCTAGGATTTTTAGAGGGAGGGGAGACTTCTATATAAACTAAGTGCTCTGAAAATGAAGGATGCTGGCATCTCTGTCCAGGACTCTGCTGTCACACGGTCCTGCAGGTTTGCAGCTGCTTTTACAGGTGCAGAATACAGTTCCCCAAGACAGATTCATTTGTATCCTTGGAAATAAGACCTTAAGAGCAGTTAGACATTGTTCTTTAAACATGTCAACAGCTGACAGAAAGAACAGGTTTCTTCTGACTTGTAACATCTTTATTGTCATCTCTACTAAGGAAAGCAATCTATGACTTTTGGGAATCTCTTCCAAAAAAGAGGTCTTAGTATGACTTGACAGTGTGATACTTCCCTAATCTGATGTTTTAAACCTGGGATATGTTTTGTGAGTCACTGGCAGTTGAGAGGCAGAATGCCTTTTGCATTTAATCTTGACAAATCAACATCAACTGAAAAGTAGAGATTATATAGCTTGAGTGAGGAGATTCTAGAGGGTATTTTAGCTAAGGTCTATTTTAGACAGGCAACTGTCAATCTGGAAATTGGCTTGTGTGTACCACTGCAATAAGTCTAGATGGCTGGTATAGTACAACCTGAATGCAATACTGATGGGTAGCAGGGGTAACATCTATGCTAAGAACACGACTGAGGAAAATTATGTTGGATAATAGTAGATTATCTGAAAGAGCAAGGATTAGTGGATACATCAGTGATGAATGGAATTAAGATGCTTGTAAACTAATTTACATCACACAGCTGCTGAACACAGCACCTGTTCAAAGTGGCTGTAAGACACTAAGAGATGTAGTAAGTACAGAATTTTGGTGAATGTTCTTTATACAAGTGCCCATAGGATCTGAAGTAAATTAAGAGTCCTATGCGCAGATACTAATGTTTACTCTGATTATGAAAATTATAAAACCAATTAATATATTTTTAGTGTTAATATTTCCATTCCCTAAAAAAAAATTTAAAAATTAGGTCACAGAACTACTATGAAACTTTAGATCATATTGGTAGTTTAGTTTGTTTTAGGAAAAACAATAGTTGATACTAGACTCTATGGACATTTTAGAGAGGAAGCCCATGTATTATCCAATGACGTTACTTCATAACTGAAGCCAACAATGTTTCCTAATATTGTGTGTGCCATGGACTGATCTGATTACTGTAATGGTGATACAAGGATTTCCCTATTTCCCGTTCTGCATCTCTTCTCTCTTTCATGCCTTGGTTTCTGTAAAAAGAAAATGTGGGGAGGTAGGTCAGGTCTGATGAGAAAAAAATACTGCAACAGGACTACAAGTTCAAAGGATGCCCTGGCACAACATCTTGGTCATGGTCTGAGCTGCCCTGTGGAAGAGCTTCTCTCTCTCTCTGATCACTAAAGAGAAAGCCTGGCTTCCCATCTTAAATACCAGTAGGTGGACGCCCAAAGTTAGGCTGTGTGACTACCTCCACATAGTTTTGCTGAGAGCTGAACAGTCCCAAGAAAGGTGATGGAACTACAGCAATATAAGGAAAGGAGGATAGACCTGAATGTTATACCTGTAGGAATGCACAAGGTTTTTGGAGCTCAAGTTGGATATACTATCCTGTGAACAACAAGCCAAGGTGTAAATATTAATAATTTTTAAAAAGTATTTCTGCTGATAACAGACCAAATATGCCCTGTATGTTGGAAAAATGAACAAAAATATTTTCTAACAGCATTTTTCACCTTTCACATCTAAAACCGAAAATATACCTTATTGGTGCTATTTATCTCAGCTTCACGTGATTTAAATTCCTTCACTGGTATGGTCAAAAGTTGTATTGGTGGAGCTGATATAGCCAAGTAGAGTACTGGCACACTGCTTGACAGCTCTGATGACAAATCCAATTATTCCACATTATCAGGACAGAATATGTCAGTAGGCGTTATGTCGATTGCAGATGGTTTTTCCAAACAAATATATGACATTTTAAAGCAGCTCTGTAGGGTTCTAAAATTCTGCTTTATTCAAAAAATCTTAAAATTTTATCAGTAGTTTTCTTCATGCTACTTTTACACATAGATTTCCAGACACTGCTTTGAAGAGGTCATAGAATTAAAGAATCATAGAATCACACACTGCTTTGGGTTGGAAGGGCCCCCAAAGTCCATCTAGTTCCAACACCCCTGCCATGGGCAGGGACACCCTCTACTAGCCCAGGTTGCCCAAAGTCCCATTCAACCTGTCCTTGAACACCAGGAGCAATTGCAGCAAGAGAGAGG
Source organism: Laterallus jamaicensis coturniculus (assembly GCA_022605575.1). Lineage (NCBI taxonomy): Eukaryota > Metazoa > Chordata > Aves > Gruiformes > Rallidae > Laterallus > Laterallus jamaicensis. Next base: position 19,963,977 of record JAKCOX010000012.1, read on the forward strand.
AGTGAGAAGATGTGCGAGGAACAACTGTGCAGACACCAAGGTCAGTCAAGAATGAGGAGAAGGTGCTCCAGGTGATGAAGCAGATTCCCCTGCTGAAGATCTTGCACAGAGACACTCAGTGAAGGTTAGAAGAATCATGCCAACATCTTAAGAAGCTTAAGATTGTGCCCAGTGTGGAAAGGAGATGTAAATGGATAAGAATGGGTCAGCATAGTTCGGAATTACTTTAGAAATCACTGAGATAAATTACTTCTGAGAGGGGAATATCTTGAAAGGTGCAGGAGATAATGATGAAGGAACCTAGGTAGCATGTTTTTCCCTTAATGCCATTAGGTGAGCGTCACAACCTTCTCCTTTGCCTGCATGATTGCAGGCCATTCAAGTCCACTCACCTCTGGAGACCTGAACACTTTAAGATCTCATTGTCTCCAAACTGCTATTTGCCTTCTCCTTCCTGACTAGTTTCAACAAACTTGTTTAGTGAAAATCAAGAGACTGCTTTTTAACCTGTTGCCTGCACTTCTGTTCACCACTGATGGAAGGGCTGTAACCTTGCTACCCACAGCTGTGCTAACACATCCTTGATCAGTCATCTTCTCACTGAATCAGCTCAAAGCTCCTGCCACATCTTGGCTTTTAATTAAATTAAAATGGGAGGAAAAAGTTCCCCTTTCATGCGTGTGCTTGGGAAGGAACAATATCTTGCAAGTGAAGCGCACACAATGATCCTGTCTATTTACAAGTCTGAGAAGTAGCTGGAAATAGAAAAAAGGAAACTTTGTTCTGATCAGAACGACAGTTTGATATGAAACAAAAAGGGTGGCTTTCTAAAACATTTCAAAAGACAGATTTTTCTGAAGATGTGTTTGTAATAGAAGTTCCCAGCCTACTTCCAGGGCTTTGTACAAGCCAAGTACGAAAAATGGAATTAGTTGTAGGACCTCAATCAGAATCTTGGATCCAAAGAGTTTTGAAAGTTGAATATGTTTTGCACTTTTCTGTGTAAAATTTTAAAAAACCCAAACCCAAAACAACAGCAAAACAAAACATGGAGATCAAAATATCCCCTTTAAAGATAGGACTTTAAAGACAGTCATCACATTCCTCCACAGAGCCACACAAAAATATTTTCACATTTTTTCCCACCCGGTCCTTCACACATTGAGCTCTCAGTGTCTTGCAGGGCATTCACAGGGGCATGCACTGGCTCTTGAAGTTGGATTCATAATTGGGGGAGTGCTTTTTTTGAAACCCACATTCCCAGCAATGAAGACAGAGGTTAGAAATGCACCTTGAGAAATAAATATCCTACTTTTCCTGTGTTTCATTCACAACAGAGCTACATAACATCATACCTGATTTGCTGCTTACCCAGTGTTTTGTTATCAATAGTACAGACCAGATAAGCTTCACATAAACAACAGCATCCACCATGATGATTAAAACCAATCTGGGGTCTCACAGATTATATATTTCAATTTAATTACATTTTCTGATAGTGAATATGACTCCTACCACTGAACAAATGAAAAAAATGATGTGATGCTGTGTTCTGCTGCATGGCAGAATGTGGTTTGACAGAGAACAGCCATAAAATCTTAACTCAGGCACTGCAATTGATTAACATCAGCACTGCCGCTTACTCATCATTCAACAGTCAAGGCTGGGGTGGAAAGCTGAAAGTTGTCACCTAAAGCAGGAAGAGATAACAAACTGACAGACAGCATGTTTTGAATAGAAAACAGTTGCCCAAAATATTTATTTCTTTTTCTCAGTGAAATGAGAAAGTGAAAAACAAGATCAACAATGAAAGTTATGTGAGACTTACGTCACCACACCCGGGAGCATCACTCCGGTGTGAAGTCTACAGTCCTGACAATGCTCATGAGTGCCTACTGAAAGCTATTGCTATCTGACATATGTTGCTGTAAGTGCTAATTAAATCTCAGTGCTGTGTTCTATTATTAAAACAAGAGTCCTTAGTAGCTGCTAAACAGAGCTGACTCCCCACAGGAACAGAGCTATCAGCTGCCTGGGTTTCCCTGATATGTCTTCCTTTTCTGTCCTTGGAGCACCATCTAAGCAGAATTCTGAACAAGTGCAACCTATGCCTGGGGTTTGGGAATTTTTAGCAAAACCTTTCCAAGGGACAGGCTTGGCAGGCTGCAGCGGGCAGTGGCAGGGCAGTGGTGAGCATGGGTGGGAGGAAGGAGGAGGAGATGTACGCGCAGTGCTAGATCTGAAGTGCTGGCAGGTGCTGTGTTTGGCCTGGCTCCACAGAAGTGCAGATATGAGCAAGGCTGGGAGGGGTGGGAGTTCAGCATAGGGAGGGATTTAGGTCAGGGTGGTGGGGCAGGGGATGTAGGGGGTATTAGGATTATGTTACTGAGGGTTGGCAGGGCAGGTATTTGGGCTAGTGGGGGAGATCTTGGGACAGACAAGGATAGGGGCACTGGGGCTTTGGTTTGGATTTGGAAAGAATGGAAAGCTCTGGAACCTGGGCATTTTGGCACCAGAGAGATTTTCTGTGGGACTGTGGGTAGAAGACATGCTCCATTGGTGAACAGGAATGTGGTGTGGTGGTGTTTGCTTGGACAGACTGATTTTGGTTTGGACATTAGGAGTTGATGTGCTAGAAAGCAGTTCATGAGGAAAAGGACTTAGGAGTACTGGTGGATGAGAAGCTGGACATGAGCCACCAATGCCTATCTGCAGCCTCGAAGGCCAACTGCATCCTGGGCTGCATCAAAAGAAGTGTGGCCAGCAGATCGAGAGAGGGGATTCTACCCCTCTGCTCTGCTCTGGTGAGGTCTCACCCGGAATACTGTGCCCAGCTTTGGAGTCCTCAACACAAGAAGGACATGGACCTGCAGGAGCGCATCCAGGGGAGGACCACAAAACTGATCAAAGGGCTGGAGAACCTCTCCTATGAGGACAAGCTGAAAGAGTTGGTCTTGTTCAGCCTGGAGAAGAGAAGGCTCTGGGGGGACTTTATCGCAGCCTTCCAGTACCTGAATGGTGCCTATAAGAAAGCTGGGGAAGAACTGTTTACAAGGGCATGTAGCAATAGGATGAGAGGTAAGAGTTTTCAACTAGAAAAGGGGAGATTTAGGTTGAATATTAGAAAAAAGTTCTTCAATATGAGGGGGTGTCCTGGTTTCAGCCAGGGGCTTCAGCCAGGAAGGGGCTAACCTGCTGGGCTCGGGACAAGTAACTCAAATTGACCAATAGGATCATTCCATGCCAGTTACATCATGCCGAGTATAAAAAGCAGGGGGTGTTGCAGTGTTGGCGCGCGAACAGCAGGGACCGGGCGGGAGCGTGCTCTCGGCTCGGGGCTTTGTTTACTCGCGGCGCGAGCTCGGGTCCTGTGTGTTGCGGCTGGGGTTTGCGCGGGCTGCGGCGCGGTGTCCGTTACGGGGAGTGCGCGATCTGAACTGCTCATCTCAGCAAAAGGTTGTATTGTTCATTGTTATCTGTTCTTCCCCTGTTATTTCCAGTAAAAATACCCTTATCCCAACTTGCGGGGCTCGTGCTTTGGTTTTTCCCCCCCCCCGCTCCGGGGGAAATCTGAACGCGTGGTCCCCGGCTCCGGCAGAACCACAACAGGGGGGTAGATATCTGGAACAGGTTGCCCAGAGGGGTGATGGAGGCCCCATCCCTGGATATATTCAAGGTCAGGCTTGATGGGACTTTGAGTGACCTGATCTAGTGAAGATGTTCTTGCTTACTGCAAGGGGGTTGGACTAGATGACTGTTAAAGGTCCCTTCCAACCTAGCACATTCTATGATTATTCATCTGTGCCTTTTCAGAAGAAAGCACTGAACAACAATGTGCTCCTCCTACTCAATCCTTATTTTAGATCCTCTACTCTATTTTTCAATTATTTGGAAAGGTGGTTGCATTAATCAGGATGCAATGTAAGATATGACTCTACTTCTCTCCAGGGGAGAAGGCTTCACTGTGTATATGGAAAATGGGAGAAAACAAACAAGAGACAGCAAAATCCCCCCTTCCTCTTTCCAGTGGTGTTTGTATTACCAGCTTTTAACCATGCTCATAGTCCTAGTGCAATGACTGCAATGTCAGTGAAAAGCAGTTGTAGTCTACAACTGCATATGGGTGCACATAACCTGTTCTAAATGAGCACCATTTATGTGTAGCAACTTCCATGCTCTGCCATTCATCACATCATTTATCCCCACTGAAAACAGGAGTCTTGATCACCTAAATTTCTGTCCTAGAAGCTTAAATTTAGATCAGATTAGTGCTCCTGGTGTCTTCTTCTTTGTGCATATAGTTTTCTACATCTACAGCATCTTTCACACATAGTCAGATTCAATCCACTTGTTTGCCCAAAGTTCGTGGACTAAATTTGTTCCAACAGTAATATTCACAGCTTAGGACTGGAAATACAAAACCCAGCTTCTGTGTTAGCAGAGTGAGAAGAAAATACCCTGTCCTTTACAGACAGCTGATAAAAATGTCAAGGTATACTATTACATTTTTTAAGAAGTCTGTGCCTCTTAGGACAATGTACCTACTTTGTCCTTTGCCAGGCAAGTATCTCATACTGCTTGCATTGTACTGAAATAAAGGATATAAGGAAGATTTCTTTTTTCCTGTCTCAATTATACATTGCAGTTAACATGATGCCATTTACTGTAACACTTAAAACATCACTTTTTCCTTTCCCGCCCTACCCCCAAACCTCCAGGGGATTAGGTAAACAATTCTAGAGGAAATTCACCATAAATACACGTGCAGTTACAACAGGAAGATATTCAGAAAGACAAATGCTGTAGAAGATGCAGTACAGAACTCCAGTCTGTCCACACACAAGCGTTTGTGGACAGATGTAGAAACATACAACAATTCCCATTCTCTACAACCAAATTCTGCATTCCAATTTTATTAAAAACCTAAACCCCTCATGATGAGTCCCACATAACCAAAAAAAGACGTGTAATCCTGGAATGGTAGGAGTCAGCATGAGGTCACAGGCAGAAGATTGAAAAGGTCTGTGTGTGAGCCAGGCAGGCTTCTGTTATCCCAGTCAGCCATACTGCAGAGTTTCATTTACATTGTACCTACCTCAAAAGCAGGTTGGTTTTTTAGCTCCTCTGACAAAAATGTTCCAGAGCTTCAGTCCTTTTGTTAGCAGAAAAGATCTAGTTCTTGACCAGAATGTATTGCTGGCTAGTTCATGACCATTTGACTTGTGCCAAACTGAAAACATATTTATTAAGTGATTTTAACCTCCTGGTTCTCCTCTTTTTCCAGCTGCAGTATCCATGGCTATTTAAAAATCAATAGTTACTTTCCCTCCTCCGTACCCCAGTTATGAGAATGTTACATAAATTGCAATAAAAATTGAGTGTTTTTTCCCCAGGTATATTACAGTATTTTGGTCTTTCTTTCTTTCTAGTTTCTTTCCCATTGGAGTTAATGAGCGATGTTCAGGGTATGCTTTCAAGCTTTTCTTAGAAACTTAAAAGAAAGAGGAAGACAGTGGGATTCCCTGCATTCACATGGCTCCTGATGCACTCTTCCTGGCATTGATCATTAAAGAAATATGATGTTTGATTACTTGCGCAGATTTCATAGGACTAACAATGTTAGAATGAGTTGAACTGGGTGATGCAAAGTGCAAAACTGGTGAAGTCTGGAGGAATACATTGCAACAGACTGATTTTGCACTTATGCTTTGTCTTCAAAACAACACAAGTGGTGAACAGCACATTTTCTCACCAATGAATGTTGATGCTGCTCAAAGTCCCCAACTGCAATGCAAGACCCCCAGTTACTGTGCCTCTCAGCCCACACCCCAGCTATAAATAAAACATGATGTCATATGGTATGGAATATCTCTTTGGCCAGTTTGGGTCACCTGCCCTGGCTGTGTCACCTCCCAGCTTACAGGGTGCCCCCTGCCTTCTCATTAGCAGGGCAGTGTGAGAAGCTGAAAAGTCCCTGACTGCTTGGCAGCAACTAAACCATCAGTGTGTTATCAGCATTGTTCTCATCCTAACTCCCAAACACAGCACAACACCAGCTGCTAGAAAGAAAATAACTCTATTGCAGCCCAAACCAGGACAGACTAGTTGCACCATATGACAGAATGTACTTTTCTCTTTTTCTTAGCATATCTAGAGGGTTTCTATGGAATCCATTTCATTCCCTCTTCGGTGTGACTAGTGACACACCAAGATTTGTGCCTGTACCATGCTTTTAGCTCCTCAGGGCCATACACAAATCTGCAGTAAATTTGATGTCAGACACTTCGGACTAACTGAGCTTATTAGATGGTCATTGGGACATGTGCAAGGGGGTACTGTTCGGTCTCCTTGTGGTTGTTGGCTGCCTTTCATTGATTTTAATCATTCAGGAATATTTCTAGACAGAAGTATCCACTCTCAAAACACTCCTTGCACAAATGGATTAAAGTGAGAGTTTCAATGCGACCATTAAATTTCTGTGTCTCTTTAATGTGTTGAAGGCATGCCATAGCCAATGAGATCAGAAGACAAAGAGGATCCCTCAGTAAACACCTTTGCAGGATAATAAAGTGACAGGGAGAAAATTTAGAACACTTTTTATTTTGTTTTATCTCTATACTTTCAGTGCAAGCATATGCTTTAATAAAAAGAAGTCTAAGAGAAGTAGTTTTATGATTCAGGTTATTAGACCTCCACAGACTGCCTCAGGCTTGAGGAAGTCCTTCTGCCTTACCAATTCCCTTTATGGGATTCATCTTGCAGTTAGTTTTAAAGGTTTCTTGTCACCAGAGAAGACAAAGTATGTACCTAAATATATTATCTATTTTATCCAAAACAGAAATTTTGATATTCAGTGCTTTCCAGTTGTTTTTGCCATATATGAAGATGTTTCCTCTGTAAGGAAAAGAACTTCGATATTTAACTCCATAGCTCTACGTCAATATCTCTGTATCTTGGATGATTTTATTTAGCCTCTAATATGTGCAACCTAGTAGGCAATAATTGAACTTCACTCAGTAGAATTGAACTGTTGGAAATGTTCGTTTTGGTAGAGACAGGTTAAAGTCAACCAACCATCTGCACCTCTGGCACATGTGATTTACAGCTTACTCGGGTATTAGCATGAGACATACAGTTTCATTTACCCAGCAGATGAGTTTGTTCCAGATTTTTTTTAAAGCTTGACAGCCCCTTCACTTAGGGAAAAGTTCATGTTTTACTTGGAAATGCAACTTTTCTCATTCAGTCAAAGTGAATCTTTCCTTGTCAGCGTATAGCTATTTATGCTAACTAAAAAAATTAATAGTAAAAACTTGACATTTTTCCCAAAGCATAGCAGCATTAAAGGTCACATTTTCAAAAGGACCTGTAAAACTCTCCTAACAAATTATGCTTGAGCATTTAAGTGCACAAACTTTTTCTTGAGTGCAGAGAATGAAGAATGAATGCAATTCTGGAGGTGTGTTTCAGAAGTTGGCAATGAAGCTGAATTAATGGAATTAGGATAATTTTTCAAAAACATATATGTCATGTACGAGGCTAAATATTTTTTTTCAGGTTTTAAGTAGAAAATCCCTGAAGTACTTTATAAACATATAGCCTTTATCATGGGAAATAAGGAAAGCGGCAGTTGAATTTCCATTGTTAATAATAAACTCCACCTTTATTCCTTGTTTTTATTGAAATAATGTACTGGGGCTTCTGCAAGACAGGAATTTTATTTTACTAGGCATGATTTAATGGTACTGTCAATCCATCTCATAGAACTCTCTAGATTGAGAGATGAAATAAAATGTGGGAGGGGAAACAGAGGGTGAGAGAGGTGAAATGAGAGCATGAAGATCACACAGATGGTCAGACATAGTAGGTTCCTTTGAACCGTCCTTTACATCTTTCTTGTTGTTCAGATGCTGGTCTCTTTTTCTTCAGATACCCTATACACACTGAGTAAACAAAACTCTATTGATCAGCCTACTATTGAAAAGTGAACAGAGATGAGAGCTGTATTTATAATTAATAGCCAAACGGTATTGCAGTAATCTTTGATTTGATTTATTTTTAGAATAATAAAAAAAATAATTACACAGTCCATTTTGTTGTCAAAACCTCTCAAAATTTGCTTTTTTGGTGGATAGGGTTATGGCCATTTATACCTTGTTGTTACAGACAGGCTCAGCCTGCTAACTACTGTGAGAAACTTGTCCATGAAATAATCCTAGCAAAGAGTTTCCAGACCATAGTCCTAGGTTTTACTCTGAAGGGCATGTCTACTAGAGTAACAAAGAAGGGTATTACTTTGCACTGGTTTTGCTCAAAGGCCACAAGTACCTTTTTTATATGAATTGCCAACCAGGTAAATGGTGTTTTTTTCTCTCCTATTTGTGTTGTTGGCACTGTGAGATTTTTCTATGATGTAGTGTGGAATATATCAGTGAGGCTCTGGAAAGAGGTGCTATTCTGAGGCCAGGGCTCAACCTAGAATACTTTGTAATTATTTGTAACATCACTTTTTAACTGTAATGTTAATTTATATTTATCTATCTGACTGGTTTTTATTTGGTTTTGCCTAGCTGCTGTTGAGGAACCATAATGATTGGAATACTTTGACAGAAATAATTAAATTTCACTGGCAAGTAAAATTCAAAGGTGGAAACGCAGAAGCTGCTGGATCTAAGACCATGTGGGGTACTTCCACAGCTTGTGAATTGAATAGAAAGCACCTCTGAGATTGGTAGAGCTGTAACTACTCAAAGGTGTGGTATTAAAAGGGAAGAGAACTGTGGAAAAGGTATTCTGATTAATATTTTTTCATGATATTGAAAATTTCTCCAAATTGTCTTTTTTTGTGGCCACCAGCACCAGTCCAAGATCCTTCTTGGCCATATCTTGGCCATCATGGTGGCTATGAAAAAGACTACCTCTCATCTCTAATGTCCTTCTCTTTCTCAGCCCTGAGAACACTATAATGGGTTGGAGGTGTATTTGTTTTACTCCTGTGGGGGCAGGGGTTGCCAGCCAACCTAGAGACACCATTCTCCCATCTTCCACCTAGGACTGAAGGGCCTTTCAACCAGTCTTTTTACATTTTGCATCCACACATGGATGGCATCTACAGTCATCAATCTCTCCAGCAGTGGTTGTAGGCATTGAGGGGTATCCTGGACTGCTAGTTTAGAGGCATTCTGTGTTGTGATTAGTTGAGGACAGGACTTGTGTTGAGGACAGGTATTTATTAAAGAAAGTGGTTTAGAAGGGGCAGATTAGTGATTTCATTTTGGCTCTTCTCAAATCATTATTATATTGAAAATAATTTCCTCACTATGAGGGCTCAGGATGTATAGAAAATATCCACCAGAACAATTGTACATCTGTGCACCTTTGGAAGGGGATAGTCAGGTTTTTTTGGCCTGAAACAAGAAGTCAGTCCTGTCCTATTCTGATAGCGTGAGAGTGGAAGCTGTAAAATGAAGGAAGGTGGGAAAGTCATAAAAGAAGCATAGCTTGCTGAGAGCAGGCAGCTCACACAGTAATTCTGCAAGTCCATCGCAGTGGTAGCTGTTTTTGTCACTTGGAAGACGGGTAGAGACAACAAGAGGTCACTCAAAGGACACTTTTTATCCACTGAACATGAAAATGCAACAACCAAAGTAAAAATACTTCCCATAAATCATAGTAGGAGATACAAAATACTCATGGTAAGATCAAACCTAATGACACCAGAAAAAAAGTTTAACAGAACTGTGTGGGAGACTGAAGACTGCTTTTAAACAAGCATGGGAGGAGGGCAGTGAGGTAGATTTCAGATTTTTTTAGGGGATCTTGTGGAATCTGTTCATATGCTTGTGCATTGGATGAGTAAAGGTTTGAGTGGGATCACTGAAGAAATCTGTATTAGCATGATAATCGTGGATTGCCTATTGATGAAGGATACCAAACTACATGCTGAAGTTGTACCAGCTGGTTCACACTATGGACAGGTGGTAGGAATACCCTTGGACCACACACCACATTCTTACTTTCTTGTGAAAAGATTTCTGATTATAGTTTTGCATGGCAAACTCATAAAGGATGGCCTCAGAAATATCCTTCATCTCCCGAATGTTTACCTCACCATGAAGAGAGGCAATTTGGGACCGGCACTATGTAGCTTAACTCTGCATCAGTATGTAAAGATGGAAATGCCATCCTGTCACTGTGACCTCTGAACAGCAGAAGGCAAATGAGTAAACACAGCTGTTGGTCCTAGATAGCATACAAAGGAGCTCAAAATGATAGTAGGATCACTGCCAAAATGCTGTGTACTGGAAATAAGCCCACACACGCGTTTATACATATTGAATTACTACACTGTGAATTTACTTTGTTTTCAGATGGGAGTACACTCGTGTCCCTATACCAATCTTTACACTGATAACTGAAAGAAGAGACCTTATAATGACCACAATTCAAATAAAACCTTGCTGCACAGAGTAATTATTCAAGGCAGTATATACCTTTACATGGTTACAGCTGCAACCTGGATCTAGAGAAAACAAAGAAGTGACTATGAACAAATGGCCAAGTCATCTATAGAGTTGAGTACTCGAGGAAAAGATAAGACAGGATTCTTTTCTTTTGGCTTGACAATAGATATTTAACAAAGGTACTTAAAACCAGAATGGAATCATCAAAATCCTAGTAGGGAGTTTAGGACAGAGAGAGAAAGACAGTTCTGGATGGCAATTTCAATACCTACATAAGCCAGAAGGGGAGAATTGGCTCCTAGTAGAAACATCATCAAGGTAGCTAAAGAAATGGGATGAGTCTGGGTTCTGCTGAGATTTCCAAGGGCATGTAACCATGTCAATCTTGTTGATATTTTAAAATTTACTTGGATTAATCTATAGATTCTGAAGTGATTTATATGACTTCTTTTTGAAGGATTTTTTATAGCTTGAGAAATGTCTAAATTTAAGGAATTATATCACTTAAGGCATTCAGAGCATTTAATTTTATTTTTTGTAATATGCTGAAGAGCTCTCCTTCATATGACTGAGTGATATTGATCTACCTGAATATGATTTATAAGCTGACATTTTTTAGGAAAAAAAGCTGGAAATAACAAAAAGCATGAAACTATGGGAAAAAATGAAAATCATCATGCTATACTACTTTAATCACTTCTTTTTTATTGACTTATTACTTTTATATGTAGACTGTTCAGTCATAAAGTACTAATGATTTAAGAATCTTCCTAAAATTATATATATATATATATATTTATAAGTCTGGCCATGCATACATTTAACTAAATTTAAATAGGTACTCTAATTGCAGTGAATGTGGTCATGAAAATCAACAGCAGTACATTCACAGAGATGTTACATCTCCAGTACTAGATAGAAAAGAGTCAGTAAGAGATCTTAATTTTCTTTATCTGAAAGAAAATCCTTCTTTAAAAGGGACTAACAAAAGTAATTGAAAGATTGTTAGTTCCACTTGCCCTTCAATCCAGGAATTGGTTCATAGGGCTCTTTTCAATTCTGTCATAGGCATAATCTGTAAATCTTGGTAAGAAGTCTAGAATACAAAATCAAAAGAAGGAAATGGAATTTTTGTTTTGACATTTTCTACACAAAAGAAAAGATAGACACAATGGAGGGGGCAAATTATGGAAAAAATGTTGAAAGATCTGATAAAGACCTTTGTGTAACAATGTGACAGTCATCAATAAGGAATATCATTCCAAATCGTAGAAGATAGAGTTTATAAGGAATTGGGTAAAAAAAAAGAGATGGGAAAATATATCATTAATTGATCTATAGTTTGAACCACCATGAGGTTCTTGGAAGTGTTCCTACTCATAGCTATTATTCTCATGATCTTTCACTTTTTGTTGTACTGCTGGATAAGTCTCAATTAAGAAATTTAATAAAGCAGATTTTTTCCTTTTATCATTCAATAGTAGGAAGATTAACCTGATTTTGAGAATCTTTATATCACTAGACTTCATAGAATTATCGCACCTATCAAGTTTCCTGTGTTATTGCATCACTTCTAATTAACTTCCCTGTTAACGATTTGATGTTCTCCATTTTTTGCAGTTTGAGAATGTTATCATAGCTTTTCTGAAATTAACTACTGTTAGTTCTATTCATTGCTTAGAATTCATCATTGGCTTTTGTGAATTGTTAATGGCTTCATTAAAAGAGCACAGCCAGAATACTGTATTATCCTGCTAAGCACTTGTACGAACCTCATCAACATAAGACCTGAAGACTTCTTAGTCATTAATGGGTTTTTGTATTCTCATATCCATGGGAAATAATGAAATACTACCCCTGCTCTAAATATGAAGAGGCAAAATGGAGTAGATTAAGTAGATGGTTCAAGATAATATTGAAATACTACCCAAAACTGTAGTTCAGTTTCTTGTTGACTGTACGTCTCTTGAACATCACATTATTCAGCATTTCAGAAATTAGCCCATGCTTCTTACTGCACATCCTCAGATTTCTGATGCTTTGGAAATGCTGACTTTGGAGGAAAAGTTCATAAGACAAAGACTCTAACTAAAAAGCGATGAATACTATTAATCACTTTTGCTGTACTAGATATACTTTCATCAGAGAAACTAAAAATACACTGCTGAGATATACTGTCAGAAATGTTTATAGGGAATGTTCAGGTGTCTTGTGTCCATATTCTGACTGTTTCCACAGTCAGGCTGTCTCAGACTAGATGGCCAAACAACCAAGCAAGACAGAAGTCAGGATACATCAGACTTTCTACATTGCTCAAAGAGATTATTTCAAAGAGCACAAGGACATAAGACATCCAAAATAAAGTATAGTGCTTCTTAGAAAAAGTGTTTGCTTTTCTTTATTTTAAATTTTTTGTTATTTTCTTTTTATTGGTTAGGTTATCTGTGAAAAGAGATTTTGTGGGGGAAAAAATATTAAAAATTCCCTATTAAAAATGCTTAGCTTTTATACTGCATAATAAAGGATTCTTCTTCCAACTGTTTCTGCAGTTTCCTCTGAAGCTTTTTGTTTTCCTTGTATTCATTGGCAAGAGTTTCCATATGTCTGCTGCCCTTTCATGAATAACCATTACCTCTGGTTTGTTCTGCACCTTGCTTCAACTAACTTTGACTAATAGCTCCTACTGTTCTTCTTGTATTAGAAGACAAAATGAATAATGAATTTTTATTCAACCTCTTCATGCTTTTCATGATTTTATAGGCCTGTAGTATATCTCTTGTGAATCATTTCTTTTTCAGACTGAAGATGTCTCAGTCATTTCTCATATGGGATGAAACAAAGTTTCATACCTGTGATCATTCTTCCCTCAATTTTTTGCAGTTTTATTATTTTCTTAGAGATTAGGGGATTAGAGCTGCAGCCCGAATTTAAAATATAAAAAAATGGTGGTATTATGCAGTGGTAAAATCACATTTCCTGTTTTGTTCTCTGCTTCTTGAACTTCCTTCTTTGACTGAAACTCTGATCTGGTGTATTCATGGAAAAAGAAACATTCCTACCAAATAATGTGCTTCTTTCTATTAATTTAAAGTGAAAATTCTTGTCTACCACACAAGAAATTTAATTTCTTAAGACAGAACAGTATACATGAAAACTAACAGCTGGGACCATGCAGGCAAGGACCAAAGATGCCCGTGTAGCCTTTAAACATGAAAACAGCATTTTTTCTTATATGAAAATGGTTGACAGAATAAAACCCCCAACCACTCAAAACATTAAATATATATTGTATGTTGAGCTTTGGATTAGAATTTCTTAATTATGCTCAAAGTATTTTTCTATGTAGCTTATACCAGGATTAAAAAAGAATGAAGTTTGCTACAATTTTATTTAATAAGTAGTCTCTGAAACAATAGGTAACCAGTAAGTATCAAGGAGGTGGTATGTTGTAACGCATATGACATTCATCTAAATCAGTCCTGTATAACATGGCAAACAAACCCCTTCACTACAATTGTAACATTTAGCACCTTTTCCATGTAATTCAGATCACAGACCTTTAATTAAAGATCAGTGAACCAAGTGTTTAAAAGGCAACCAATTTAATTGCTGTAATTGTATGATTTAGATGAATAATAAATGTGCTAATGATACTGTAATATTAAGTGTTCAAGTTGGTGATCAAGCCAATTAAGATATAATTGTAAAGCAGCAATCCACAATAATGAGTGAAATCCTTCCTTTTGAGAATGATGTTGACAGGAATAAAATACAGTAATCTTATCACACTTTCACATTTAATTTGATATGAAATAACATATAGACAAATTTTAATCGCACTAATAATATAAAAATCAGTGTCCATTGCCTTCTCTCTTTCAAACAGAGATACAGACTTTGCAGTTGGAGGCAAATTATAACAAGCATTATATAAAGTCCTTCTTTTAATCCTTGGACTGACCTGCAATTGCAAGGTCTTAGAGAGCTTCCAAATCTGAGATGGCCACACCTGACAGCTCCAACTGAATAGCCAATTGCTGAGCAAACTTCACCTCTTTGTCAGGTAGAGCCTCTCCTTAGGAATCAGACAGAAACTGAAACAAAATATTAGTCATATTTAGGTGATTATGTTGGGGGGATTTATTACTCCTACTAACACAGGGGTGTTGAGAGCAAAATAATGAAAAGCAGTTCAGAGAATCTGGAGATGTTTCATCTTCCTCTCCCACATCAACAGCAACTGTTGATTCATCAAGGTCATACCTGTTAATGTAATTGGTGGCAAACTCATGGATAAACACCCAGAACTGATAGCCTGGAGGTCTTCTGGCAGTCAACAATTCCCTGAGATATCAAGAAAGGTCTGTAGATGGATGCTTCCATACTTTTCCAGGACTGTCACTAGTCAGCTTTTCCCGCTTAATGAGAATGTTAGTTCAAGCACAGTTGGTTCTGGCACTGATAGTCTTGTTCCTTCTTGTTCCTGGACTACTACATGAGTATTGCAGCTCTGCAGATGGAGAAGCAGTCTGAAGGACAAATAAAGTACTGTTTGTAGTATAAGGAGTAGGTGATGATAAGAATCATTGTGAGGTATTAACTTTTGCTATCATCAGCCATCAAAAAGAAGGATGTCTAAACAACTCCTCTCTGCTACTTGACAGGCACTTCAAGGGTATGATTCACAATGTTATAAAGTAAGTGTCTAAACTGGGAAGGATAAATTGCCCTCTGAAATTAACTCTCTCCACTAACCCTGGAGAGGAATTACTTTAGATTAAACATCTATTTCTAATCTGGCATCAGTTAAATTCTACCCTACCCAGCTGGACTAATAGCGTACTTTTTCACATAAATTAATCAAATTATTGATTAAAGGTATTTTATTCCTATGCAGACTATGCCTAAATTTGTTTGCACACCGCAAATAGTTTCATGAGAAGAGTAAGGTTTTATAGCCAGAAAGTTGGAGTGCAGCCTAGAAGTTAAGGCAGTTTCCTGGAAATCTAAGTTCAAATCTTTTTCTTTTTTTTTTAATTCATAGGTGATCTTTAAAGCAAGAACTTATGGCTACAGAAGTGCTATTGCCTCTGGGCTTCAAGGTCTGTTGGAATGGATTTAAATGCCACTTACAGAATCCCAGAATCACAGACTAGTTTGGGTTGGAAAGGACCTCAAAGACCATCTCATTCCAACCCCTTGCCATGGACAGGGACAACCTCCACTAGCCCAGGTTGACCAAAGCCCCATCCAACCTGGCTTTGAACACTGCCAGAGATCCAGGGGCAGCCACAGCTTCTCTGAGCAGCTTTTGCCAGGGCCTCACCACCCTCACATTAAAGAATTTCTTCCTAACAACTAACCTAGATCTCCCCTTCTTCGGTTTAAAGCCATTACCCCTTGTCCTATCACTACACTGCCTGTACCGGGACGCTAGACCTGAGTGCAGTCTCACACTTGATCCAATCCATGCTCATCTGATTTGCTAGCAGAGATAAAGTTTTGCTCTGCGGGTGTTGTGCAAGAATTTGTTTGTAAGTGTGTGCACCAAAGCGGTATTGAAGCTCTACTTTTCTTTTTTTTTTTTCCCCTTTTTTGCTATTATTACTGAGGTGTACAGTGCAAAGGGACAGAACTCACAGAGAAGAGATTTCTCGTACATCCTCACTCGGTGCTTTCATTTGGTGGGTAAGATTCTACTGTGGCAGGCCTTCATTTCAGTTTTCCTGGTGAGAGAAGGAAATACAGTCCCTTTGTCCTGCATGAAACACACTGTTGGGTTAGTGAGAAGGAGATAGGAGGATTATTTTGCTTTTTTACTACCAGAAATGGAAGGAAATAGCATATGGGAGAAAACGTTACATTTTTCATTTCAGAAGGAAAACCTGAAAAACTATTTTTGGTTCGGGTCATACTTTCTTATTTCTTGTGCTTTCTGCGACATATGTCTCAGATTAAATATTAAAGGTGTGTTGATATGCAAGCATAAGCTATGTATCAATGGAAATAAAGATTCTATGAAAGAATATTTAAAATAATTTTCTGTAAAGTCTGAATTACAGATCACTGAGCAAGAAGAATGTCAAGTAGATATCTTTCATGTTATCTTCCTTCTTATTAGCTGCAAGCAGTTTAATTTTATTCAAGATATCTATATTTATTCTCAGAACTGATTCTGCTGAACTCTGAGACACAGAAGGTGGTAGTTACAAGAGACTTCTTTCCCTTGTCTGCTCCTTTTTGTGGCATGAACTGTTCTAAATAAACACTCACACTGAAACTTTTCCTAAGGACAGCAAATATACCTTAGTCATAAATTTTTACCCTAAGTAAGCAATTTTCCATCCTATAAAATTAGCATAATTATTAATTTAATCTTATCATATTCCTTTTTTTCCCCTTGTTTTGTTTTTAATAATGTGGCTAAAATATAATCACATTAGTCTGTCTCATAAAGCATGATAAAAAGAATACTAATTAGACAGCAATAAAGTACAATGCAGAACTATTACCCAGAGAATATTATTTTTTTTCTGTGTTGAAAGCCCTGATTTTGTCCATTCCTTCTACAGTTTATTTTCTTATTCCTCCTACCATCCTCCAGCCTAACCTACTAAATAAACACAAAACTGTCCCCTCAAAGGAATTTAATCCTAGATCTGCATCACAAGACAAGTTGCTGCAGTTTTTTTAACAATAGTGCCAAGGGAGATATAAGAACATATTTGAGGTTACTTGAGTTCATAAGCATTTTCCTGTATACGGGCAGAAAAACATCCCTTATAACACATTAATATTATGATTTCAATGAATGCTAAAAGAAGGTGCTTGGTTTCAAGCTGTCATTTTGGTATCTCCTCATGAATGTCATCTAGTTTAAACTCATCTCAACTTGATGTCCTTCATCTTACTGATATGTTTCTCTTATTTACTCTTCTTTCACTCAGAATGTAACTCAGACATTTTAAAAATACCATATCCACTGTCAGTGAGGCCAGTATGTTAGTCTCTTTTTTGGAAAGGCATCTCTCAATGCTGATGACTTTTTTCATCAGCATTTGAAAGGATTATATTTTGTTCATAAGTAAAACCTCTCAACAATGTAATTTGCATTTGCATTTCTACCCCAGAACAATCTTTCCATTGACCCTTCCTACTTTTAATATATTAAAGCAAAGGTCATATTCTACCCATATTCCTTTGTCTCTTTCCCATAATTTCCTTTGGTCCAACATAGAATCATAGAATCATAGAATGGCAAGGGTTGGAAGGGACCCCAACGATCATAAAGCTCCAACCCCCCGGCCAAAAGCAGGGCCACCAACCTCAGGCCTGGATCTACACAAGGTTGCCCAGGGCCCCATCCAACCTGGCCTTTAACACTTTCAGGGATGGGGCATCCACTACTTCTCTGGGCAGCCTGTTCCAGCACCTCACCACTCTTTCTGTAAAAAACTTCCCCCTAATATCCAATCTAAACCTTCCCTCCTTTAGCTTTAATCCATCCCCCCTTGTCCTGCCATTATCTGCCCTTTTAGCAAGTTGAATCCCCTCCTGTTTATAATCTCCCTTCAGGTACAGGAAGGCTGCAATGAGGTCCCCCGAAACACTCTAACCATGGAAGCAGCACATTTACAATGGGGGAGAAGGTGGATGCACCTGAAGGCGGCTGTGACCTCATGAGAAGCCCATGCTGGAGCAGGCTCCTGGCAGAACCTGTGGGCTCATGAAGAGAGAAACCCGAGCTGGAGCAGATTTGCTGGGGGGACTTGTGACCCTGTGGTGGACCCACACTGGAGCGGTCTGTTCCTGAAGGTCTGTACCTTGTGGAAGGGACCCACGCTGGAGCAGTTGGTGAAGAACTGCAGCCTATGGGAAGGACTCACATTGGAGAAATTCATGGAGGACTGCCTCCCATGGGAGGGACCCCAGGCTTGAGCAGGGGCAGAGTGTGAGGAGTCCTCCCTGTGAGGAGGAAGGAGTGGCAGAGACAAGGTGTGATGAACTGACCCCAGGGGAACACGAAGAGAAATGGGGAGTAAAGTTGTGCCCTGGAAGAAGTGGGGGAGGAGATGGGGGGCGGGGGATTGGTAGTTAGGGAGATGATGTTATAAGATTTGGTTTTCTTTCTTGTTACTCAACTGTGATTTGATTGGTAATAAATTCTGAGTTTGGTAATAAACTGAGTTTTCCTTGTGTCAAGTTTGTTTTGACCACGGGGTTAATTGGTGAGTGATCGCCCCCATCCTTATCTCGACCCATGAACCTTTTGTTATATCTTCACTCCCATTCCCAGATGAGAGGGGCAGGGATAGAGCAGCTTTGGGGGTACCTGGCCACCAGCCTGGGTCAGCTCACCACAACTTTCTAAATATCTAAAACCTATTAATCCCATTTAGATCAATAAACAGGAATAATTTAAGGAATAAATCATTTGAGACTTATTTGATATATAATTTTGGAAAGTCTATAGACTTTCTAGGCAAAGGAAATATATCTAATTTTTCTGCACTTTCAAAAATATTTGATGTAGTGACCCACAGGAAATTAATTTAGCTAAAAGAAACATAGAATATATTGTTGCTAACTAGAACAAAATCAAGGAGTTAACCCAAAGAGAAAGCACTAATGGAGTGATAAAGGAGGATGCATCACGTGAAGATAACATTAGAATTGTTAATAAATTCAATTACTGGGAAAAATATTCAGACAAGAGCAACAAGATTTTTTTATAGGACAGGTGTTAGGCTTCAAGCAGAAGGTAGTATATGTTGCGGTAAGGGAACTAAAAGGACGGAGGTGGCAAGAGGAGGTGGCAAGAGGGATTCTCAAGGGTGTGGGGCTGTGGGATTTACACTGGTGGTTTTATCATAAAGGTTATGAACACATGTCCTCTCAAAGAAGGAAGGACTTGTGCAGGTGGGTAACTAGAAAGATCTATGAAGATACTTTTTTCCTGCTCTCCTGCAATTTTTTATTGCTAGACACAAGCTTTTTGCTGTTGTTTTAGAACACCTAGCTGACCATAGTTAATCCTTACACTGTCAGTAACCTCACATAGGCTAGTTTTATAAAAAAATCCCAAATGGAATGGAAAGGAACTCTGAAGGATGAGTGTAAGACTTGAAAGTCTTATTCCACATTTTATTGAAAAAAATCAATACTGTTTTCATGGTCAAATATTGTTAGGAAGAATTCTGGTCCTTTTTTATGGGACATAGCCAGAGTCTTCAGCGAGCTTTTAGGTCATACCTTGAAAACAAAAAGTCAAGAGTCCGTTAGAAATTAAGGATAAAAGAACCTGAGTCTTGACCCTAAATATCTTTGCAGCATTCTCTGTCAAGTTCAAACTTTTCTCTGATTGACAAATTTTTAAAAAGTATATTTTTAATAGGAATAACTTCTTTCTTCTATCAAGTTCCAGAACCTGTAATGTTAGCTACATCAGCTAGAGGCAAAAAGCCAGTCTTCATCAATATACTTAGTTAAAAAAAGATTGAGATAGTAGGAAAACACTGCTTTATTTGAATTACCTATGAAAATATCTGTAGAGTTATGGGTCTAAAATACTTTAAGGAAATAATTTTAAATTCTGTCTTTGTGAAGGAATGCTTGGATTAGCATATGAATCCTATGTGGTTAAAGGAAGTATTTAGTTTGCCAATCCAAATTAAAAAAACCCAAACAAGTAACAAAACTCCTTTGTAGCTGAACTACTGGTGATTGACAGGGCTGATAACTTTTCTTCGAGTTTTTTGCTGTAACTCCTCATATATTTTTTACTGAACTACACCACACTACGAGTGGTGATTTCCTCAGATACAAGTACTTTCAAAAGCAAAGCTCTGAAAATCCTAGATTTCTGTCATAAATCCTGCAAATATGATTGAAAATTTGGGTTTCACACTCCTGTTTTCCAAAACAGATAAAATCAATTAGGTTAAATCTCAGATACCCCAATGCAACAGTGACCTATTGTTCAGTGCAAGAAAGATTGTTTCCTCTCAGTAAAAAAAAAAAAAAAGAAGTTTGATAACTTGTCTCTGGAGTAAAAGACTTTTGAGTGGAATCTGCAAAAATATATTTACACAGGCCTTAAATTCATTCCTGATGATCAGCTTTGGTATTATTTTCAAGAAATTTATACTACACGCCTATGTGTTCTTGAATTTTATTTTTTAAAAAGTGAGTAAAGACAAAGATAATTATATATTTTACTCACTTCCATTGGTGTACGGTGTTTATTTGAACAGTTTTCACCTTCCAGATCCCATTAGCAACCTTCTAAAGAAATATTTCCCTGCTGTTTACCTAAAAGGACATCAGTGCCTGGATTTTTTTCTAGACAAGTTGGTTTTTGCAGTTCTAAGAAATCTCTACCTGGCCGACTCTATCCTTAGTTCATATTCAGATTTTCATTTCTCACATTTCTATGAATATTATAACAAAAGCTAATAGGGCCTGAAGACATATACCTTTCTCTTCTCTAATAGGCTTAATAAGCTTAATTTTCCACGAGTATCTAGTAAAGGCACCTTAATTAAAAAGCATACCTTTCAAATTTTTTGATGTAACCTCTAACAATGTATGTGCCTATATAATGAATAGGAATTATAAATGGAAAAGACATTTATTTTTTTTCTGTGGTGGATTTTGTAACATTAGAGACAAGGTTCATGTCTTGCTATTGGCACCCCTGTTTAGCCAATGTGTTTAGGTGAACAACTCAACTGTCTGAAGATATGTGGTGCCTACTTTACGTGGACTAGAATAGCTCTCCAAAGTCCATTCATTCCCTGTAATGCCTACATATCTGTGGTCCTGTTTGATTTGCACAGATTTACAATGCCAATTTGGATGTCCTAAGTTATCCTGCCTAGCTTTCAGTTGCCAGTATAGAAGTATTTTGGTCTCATGTTGTTCTTACATGTGTATTAATTCCTTGGATCCAGTTTAGTATCTTGACTTCCACATGTTTCTTAAACCATCCATATTAGCTAAAAAATACTGTAATGGTCAAAATGTAGTCAGACAAAAGTCTATCTAATCCAGCATGCTGCTTGTCATAGTGCTCCTAATAACAGATGTGTAGACAGCATATGAGAACATAATTACCACTTCCTTAGAAATATCTGTACTACAACTTTTGGCTTCGGGACATTTTGAGCAAAAGTCAGTGTTTTGTATTTAATCATCCTTTGAAGGACTTTTTTCTTCAATGAATTTGCCTAATTATTCTTTTAGCCCATATAATATTTTAATATTCAGAAGATCCTGTTGTTAGGAATTCCATGTATTTGAAAAAATACATATTGTTTGAAGAAACATATTACTTTAATTTTCCATGTACCCATTACATGTCATGTCCCTATTTCTTGTGTTGTAAAAGCCAATGCACAATGTTCCATGGTTACTGCTGGCTTTATAGATCACAGATATGTCTTCTCTGAAGTACTTAATTTTCCAACTGAAAATTCATTCTTAATTCGTAAATTGGTCCTTATGTTTGTCACCATTTTTCTATACTTTTATGGTATTAAATCTGATGATTTTGGAACTTGTAGACCAAGAAGGGTCTCGCTTTAGTGATTTGCTCATATAAGTAATTTTTACTGCATCTATTTTCCTGTTGCATGTTGAGCATAAATTGTAATAGCGTTGGAAATACTGAATAAAGATATAATTATAAGTTGACAGTCATAAATATATAAAACCATATTAATCCACTTCTTTATAACAAGTCTATTTCAGGAACTGGTCAGATTTGAAATGCAGAGAAGACGACTTTAATTTGTTCATTTTGAATCTCCCACTTCCAATACTGCACAGCAAAACAGCTTACCTGATAAGGCTTTTGATCTGTATGGAAGGATTTGATATAGAAAATCAATTTTATCTAGAAATCATCCTCCCCTTTCCTGGTAGAAGGAAGCTAAAAATGTTTTCTTTATACATGAGTGGTGTCAGTGCTCAGAAATCTGAAGTCACAGTAGCATGGGATATTTTCAAGAAAGGAAGGATATGGCAGACACAAACCTTATTTAAATTAAGCTGTAGAAACATATTTAATGCATCTATTTTTGGGTTTCTAAATCTTGGAAATTGGTTTCTTCAGCAGTTTGGTCTGGCCTGATATATTCAGTATGGACTTTCTTTAGACTTCTCCCCAGCCCACAGTTTTAGGAAGGAAATGTGGTGTAGATTATTGTGCAGGCTGCTAATGCACTTATGAAAAATCAAGAATTGACTGCCATTATGTAGAATAAATATCTTTATGATGATGGCTGGAACAGAGTAAGTGGTGGGAGGCAGACAATTTGCTGCAATTTCACATTATATTCCAAATATTTTGTCTATAATGATGTGTTGCATCCTGTTATGGTTTTATATGCTCCTGAAACATTTTGTTATATCCTGTACCAGGCACAGTGTTTGTGAAGCAGCAAAACATTGTTTGGGTTTTGGGGTTTTTTTCCCATCCTTAAAAGACCCCAGATGAATATTGCCTTGAAGTGTTTCTTCTCTGCTGGGGACTCTGGTATACTTCCTTTGACTGATGTATCCTCACAAAAGGGCAAGAATTGCTATTATCCTTTGACTTAGCATTGAAGACCCCATAGGGCTTTTAATGTATAAATGATTAAAGCAATAAAAAAGATATTGCAATATTTAAAACAATAATTTTGGCCCAGATGCAACCTCGGCTCAGTCAATTCCTAAGCTGCTGAAAGAAGTGAATGCATAACACCGGAACAGTTATTCTGTATCTGCCACTTTCTTGGACTCTCTCTGTGTGCTTATACCATTGACCCTTATTTGATTTCTTGCAGAAAAGCCTTCAGTGGAGTGAAAGCCAGCTGGGAGAAGGACAAGGAAGATAACTAAGAAAACAAGGTCTCTGAAGGTCATTCTTGAATGGCTGCCCTCCTGGAACAGTTTGAAAAATGTAGAAGCAAAGGAGTTTGGATCTGGGGGATTCTGTACTAATAAGAAGCACAAATAGAATTATTATTTCCATGTCAGACATCTTCTCTCTCTTCCATCTTGGCTAGAGTTTCCCACAGAAATAGAAATTTTTTACAGAAACCGACAGTGTAATAGTCCTGGCCCTCTATCTTGTCTATCAGAGGTGCTTCTAAGTTATGTTTCTTCTTTTGGTATCAGGGGTCCACAGAGGTACCTTCTACAAGAAGTTTCTCCAATATCTGACACAGCCAGTACCAGCTGGCTCAAAGAGGGACCTCATTCTGGCCAAAGCTAAGCCCATCAGCAACAGTGGTAGTGCCTCTGGGAAAAGAAAGTTCAGACAGAGGGAAAAAACTGTTACGGAAGCTGCATCCGGAAAGAGGAACAACTCTGCAGATGCCTATATCATTGAAGTGGGAGAGGATTCCCTTGGATTCCTCTCCCCCTGGAGAACACCATGATAGGCTGTTCCCTACAGCCCACAGAGGATCATGTTGGAGCACATTCCCACACTACAGCCTGTGGAGGACCCCACACCAGAGCAGGTGGAAGCACCTGAAGAAAGTTGTGACCTTATGGGAAGTCCATGCTCAAGTAGGCTCCTGGCAGAAGCAGGACAGAGGACTATGGCAGAACCATGGAGAGAAGAGGCCAGGCTGGAGCAGTCTGGTCCTGAAGGTCTGCACCCTGTGGAAAGGGACCCACGCTGGAGCAGTTGGTGAAGAACTGCAGCCTATGGGAAGGACTCACATTGGAGAAATTCATGGAGGACTGCCTCCCATGGGAGGGACCCCAGGCTTGAGCAGGGGCAAAGTGTGAGTAGTCCTCCCTGTGAGGAGGAAGGAGTGGCAGAGACAAGATGTGATGAACTGACCTCAACCCCCATTCCCCATCCCCCTGTGCTGCTGGGGGGGAGGAAGGAAAGAAATGGGAAGTGAAAGTGAGCCTGGGAAGAAGGGAATGGTGGTGAGAAGGTGTTATACAATTTGGTTTTATTTATTACTCAACTGATTTGATTGGTAATAAATTAAATTTTCCTAATTTGAGCCCATGACAGCAACTGGTGAGGGATCTCTCATAAAAGGGTCCTTATCTCAACTCATGAGCCTTTCATTGCATCTTCTCTCCCCATCCATCTGAGGAGGTCAGGATTAGAGGAGTTATGGGGAGCCCCTGGCCTCCAGCCAGGCTCAGCCCACCCCCCACTCCCCCCCAGATTCCTCAGTCAGGAGTAGCCAGTGCTGTGCATAATCCTCCTCTTCTTGTACTTATTTCAGGTTTCATTCAGTCTCTGTCTGGATGAGGAATAATTCCTCTTTTCTATGTTGCCCTGGGCACTTTTTCATCTGTTCAAATTGTCTAAAAGCTCAGCAAGGATCTTTTCCCCATTTCTGTCAGTGAGTGGAATTGATAGAGATTGCTATAAATAATTAAAGGATGATAATTAACAGAGCATAAACATATGAATATTTCAGGGTTTTTAACAATAGCTGACAAATGCAAGATCATTCAGCGTGAAGGACTTTCTCCCTAGTTCCTTTATGACCACTGCATTCTTCAAAGGATGAAATTTTTCATACTATCAACTTTTTTGAAGGTATTTTTAATATCATAAAGGGCTTTGAAAAATTTAACAGTGCTTCTGAAATATCCCAGCCCCAATCATATGCATACTTTTGCCCACATGAGAGCTACACACTCAACCTCTGGCTGACATGTTTTCAGGATAGGTCCCCTAGATACTGATAGATTAGTTTAAAAAAGACAACAAACCCTCTCTATTTGCTTATAGCTGGAATTTTATTCCAGTACATACTGATCATACTTACTGACAGCAGTTATCTCTGCTGTGACACTGACTTTGCACTGGATTATACATAAATAAGTTTTGAAGGGTCAGCTTCAAGATCCACTGCAAGAAACAGCTCTCCTGTCAAATCCAGAAGAGCTCATAAGGCAACATGAAAAACTTTGTCCTAATTTTTCACATTTGAAGTGAATTATCTTGGTCTTAGAATCAGGACAGCTACTGGACCAGGACACTGCTCAATTTCTCACTCATATCTCTTTATTCTTTCAGCTTGAAGTCCATATATAAGGAAAGTTCCATCCATAGCTGCGGAAGTGATTCTATTTTGGGTGTCAGTCATCACAACAGGAAACAACAGAGAAGAACTGATTCAGAACAGAAACTATGAGTGAGTCAAGCTATGTTTCCAAAGCAGCTTCACACTGTTTTTAGAATTGCTTTCAGTGATTCTCATGGCCTAGTAGAGACACAATGGCAAGATGTTTTTGCAAAAGCAAATGTAAAAATTTCTAAAGACTGAACAGAACAAAATATATTAAGGAATAATAAGAATAAAGAATGGCTCTTATCCTATTTTTAGATTCAGGTAGCTGAATCTGGCATTTATAAAAGTCCCTGGAGACAGTACTGTGTGCATGGCTGGTCCTGGATTACTCATTGATTGAGCACTAATTTTTATTAATGAGCTCTCTGATCAAATAAAATGCCTTGAATAGAGTTATTGAACCCTTAAGTAAGCTAGGAATGTTGGGGGAGGAAGAAGACAACCCACAGTCACATGAGAAAGTGGCAGGTTGGTGAGCAAAGGGTACAGATGATTTGTACAGTACAGACAAAGAAAAAACGAAACAGGGTTGAAGAAATGCCTCTCCAAGTGCAAAAAGAAAGACGTGCCTATAGGAAAGGATGATGGGGTAAGCTGCCAGTATGTCTTCATGCCACAGGACAGCATGAGAGGGTGCCTCTCTGAAGTGCCTGTACACTAATGCACACAGCATAGAGAAAAACATGAGGAATTAGAGGTCTGCATGCAGTTGCAGGGCTACAATCTCATTGGGATCACAGAGACATGGTGGGAGAGGTCACACAACTGGAGTCCTGAGATGGATGGATGGATGGATGGATGGATGGATGGATGGATGGATGGATGGATGGATCTTTAATGAGGGACTTCAAGGAGCTCAGGCTTGGAGGCAAGGAGTGGGATTATCCTTTATTTGAGAGAACAGAAGGGATGAATGAAGCTCTACCTGGGGATAGGAGACAAACTAGACAACAGTCAAGATCACACATATACTAGAAAGAGCAACATTGTGGTTGGTGCATGCTTCAGGCCACTTAATCAGGTAGAAGCAGATGAGGTCACCTTCAGACAAAGGGAAGAAGCCATATCTCTATGTCCTCAACTGCACCAGAATTTTCTGGAGGGACTACCTAACAGGATGGAAGCAATCCAGGATGTTTCTGGAGTGCATTATTGACAACTTTCTGACACAAGTGATGGCAAGAGATGGTCTGATGGATCTGATACTTACAAACAAAGAAGAATAGGGAAGAGATGTGAAAACTGGGGACAGCTTGGATGCAGTGACCTTGCCATGGTGGAGTTCAGGATCGTGAAAGGGAAGAGCAGAACAAAAGCCTCCGTCACAAACCCAGACTTCAAGGGAGCAGACTTTGGCTTTTTCTGGGAGCTCTTCCCTGAGAGATGGTTCTGAACAGAAGAGAGGTCAAGGATCCCTCTTGATTTTCAAAAATCACCTCCTCCCAAGGATCATGTCCTCCAACCTAAAGAATGGTGTATCCTGTAGCACAGGAAGGCAAGAAAAGGTGGCAGGATTACACAGACTTGATGGGCAGGGGGAAAGAAGATGGAGCCAGACTGTCCTCGATGGTGATCAATTAAAGGATGAAAGGCAGTGAGCACAGACTGAAATAAAATAACAATAATAATAAAAAGAAATCCATTTAAATCCAAGGGTTTTGGTTGTCTTTTAAAAATGTATTTTATAGTAAGGAATTTGAAAAAGTTGCTCAGAGAGGTTTTAGAGTCCTCGCCCTCCAGGTATTCAAAGCCCAAATGGACACAGTCCTGAGCAACTTGCTCTCTTGGACCCTGCTTTGAGCAAGGGGCTGGACTAGATGATCTCAGGAGGTCTCTTCCCACCTCCACCATTCTGTAGTTCTGTGATCTTATTCCTGCTCAGTCAGGCACTCTGCCCAGCTGCATCTGCTCTGTTACAGTTAATAGAGCTTCCCACTGTTTCATCTAAAGCCCACGCTTCCAGCAATAGCACCTGTTCTTTGGTTATTTCTCATCTTTAACAGCAGTTCATGTAGCATATGGGATTACTCAAGGACCTTGTTACTCAAAGGAGAATTCTTAGTTCTTACCTTCCCCAATGACCTTTACATCCCAGCACTGTAAGCCTCCTTTAGGTTAGGGAGAACATTTACTCAGGCACATTTAGACATAATTAATTGTTCTCAATTTTAATGCCTATAAAAGCTATTAAATTTCCTCAATTTTTTTTTATTACTTGTTCCCTTTGAAAACTGATGCCACAATTATTATCAAATAAAATTTTTAAACTGAACAGATTTTGCACATGGCTTCTTTCCTCTCTCTTACCGAGAAATGAAAAAAGAAAATGCTGGCTTTTTCTTTCTTTTCCTTCCTGCTGCTTTTCACTGTTATGATTAGTCATTGGCTTTAAACAGCTACAGTTCTTGCCCCTATACATGTTCACAGGACCAGTTTTTAAAATTACTTCCACAGTCTAAGTTATACTTAATTAAATATGTGTTTGACTCCTAAATAATACATAAATGTTTTTTTCCCAAAATGTTACTGCTTCAGGAAAGAAAGAGACTTTAAAAAGTATGAACATATAGTCAGAACCTTTTCTTTTCTTCTTAAACTACCACAGTTCTCCCTGTGGAAAGAGGCTCCAGGTCATGCAGTGTAAAAGCTGTGGTGTCTTTCTGGGATCCCAGTGTGAGGGACTGTGCTAAGAGGGGGATGTTGATAGGACAGACTATGCATTGCAATCAGATGAGCATAATTAGTTCTGCCTAGGGATTACACTGCTTTGCAGTGGAGCTAAAGCAAGCCATACATACCAGGAGAGCAAAGGTGTTTTAACACTTCACTATGTGCTTTGAGCAAGTTAAGCCCGTAAGGTGGCTTCATGTTATGCTTTATGTGATCCCGCCGTGCTACTGATCAAGGAGTCCTGCTCCATCTTATTTTTTCCACCTCTTCCCCACATTCACAGCCAGAATTATAGTCCTGCTGTTATCCTGCTTCAATTTGGGGATTATGCATCTGAGGGGTGATACAAACAGCTTGCTGATGTAATGGAAAATAATCCCTATGGTGTTCACAGCACCGTGCATTTACCATGCAGCCAAGCCAGAGCCAGACCAAGAGAGAAGTCAGGACTGTGCGACTAAGGTGAGTGGCAGGCAGCAGCAAGACATTTTTGCCTTAGAGCAGTAAACTTAGAACACAAGTTAAGTTTAAAGAACTAGATTGTCTCCGTGACTATATGTCCTGAGGCCATACATGGCTTAAGATCTGCTCTAAACTTAGCAAAGTCAAAGAAAGTTCTGTCACTAAGTTTGGAGAGAACAGAAATGGTACAACACAATAAGAAGTTTTCTGGAACAAAGGGAGCGTTTTTGCTGTTTGTACAGCAGGCAACACTACAGCATTCCTTTGTGGGAAATAACTCGGGTACTAGAGCTGCAGTGGTAGACACAGGAGAGATGTGTGAGCTGTGCAACGCCAGCCAGAAGCCTTGCTGCAGATGTACTCCTTATAATCATGATGATCTCCCTTTCATGAGTTTTTTAGATTTGACCTGTCATTCTATTTTAGATGGTTTTGACCAGCAGACACGTCCCCATGGGATAGTATTGTTCACAAATGACTTAGTGCCATTTACACTGTGCTGAAGCAGTCTAAACTTTCCCTGACTGTCAAATCAGCTTGTCTGCTGTCCCACTGAGAAAGGATTACCCTCTCCACTGTTTTTTTCTGAGTGCCTGTGGGCTGTAGATGTAAAACCCAGTGTCTCCTACCTAAATATTACTATGATCTTTGATTTCCTTTTATTTCTGAACAGCAACACAGTGTGGGGTCTAAAGACCAGTGTCTGTCGTCGCTCTTTTTGTGATGATAGTTGTGGGAGACACAAGGGGAGGATTGGATTGCAACAGTCTGCTCTCTAAGGTCTGTAAAAAAAGAATCTGCCTCCCATACTGTCAGTCTTTAAGTAGCAGATAAATAAATATCATGTCCTGTGTCTGATTTGGTGTTCAGCATATATTTAGTCATAGCTTTTTGCTCTCACTGAAGGGAGAAGGAGAATCTCTAGCATTGAATAGAGATTAATGTGAATCTCCTTGTTCTTCTCCTCATTCCCCCTCTCTTCTAGTTGGGGTCAAGGACATTAGGTGGTGGAGTCTCTATCCTTGGAGGTATTTGAAAGATGGTTAGATGTGGTGCTGAGGGATATGGTTTAGTAGTGGATGGCAGGTTAGGGTGATGGTTGGACTTCATGATTTTAATGGTCACTTCCAACTTCAACTTCTATGATTCTATGATTAGTCTTTTTGGGAGAATCCTGAGAGGAACCAAGTTCTTATATACTAGACACTGAACTGGAACACATGCAATTTAGAATTGGTTCTCAACTAGACAAAAAGCAACCTGAATTTTCTGTACCTCTAGTCCTAGAAACAGGACAATGAATGAGCCTTATGTCGGTTCATTTATTTTCATTTTTTTTAATGAAAAGAAAATAGTATGCCAAGCTTTGATACAAAAGATTTTCCCAGCTTAAATATGACCTTGCATTTCACAGGGGTTAGTTTCTGTCTGCTGGCCACTTTTTTTTCCCCCCCACTGTAGAAGTTCTGCAATGGTAGCAGTTTTCCTCTGTATCTCATGGCAAGACAGCAGTTTATTCAGCATGCTAAGCAGGAAACATGGTTCCTTCAGTAAGCCTTTTCTAGCCAGCAAGGTAACTGAATGCATTTCTGTCATCTCAAGGTAAAATATGAACCATTGAATCCTGTTGCCTGGTAGGGATAATTTTGTGCCACAAAACCTGAAGATCAGTCTTTCCTTGTAACATTTAACCCAGCAAATTATGTGTGTTGGAAACACTTGGATGGTGGAAACACCAACTGGGGACAAGAGATGACGTTAAGTGCTGCAGGAAAAGTCCAGCAGATTACGCTGCTTTGTGATAGAATTGTTCTTTTTCAAACATCTTTCAGTCTTTACCCACAAAAGATTCTTGTATCAAGCATCACTTTTGCCCCTTAATAATTTCTCCTGAAATATGGTCATCACCTCCCCCTTACCATTTGGGACACCTTAACAGGCTGGTACCAAATCCCATCTTAGGTTACAGTACTCCCCCTTACCATTTGGGACACCTTAACAGGCTGGTACCAAATCCCATCTTAGGTTACAGTACTGAAAACATTTCTGTGATATTTGATGGAAATTCAACTTGGCAGACTAAATCTTCATGAGTGAGGCCAAACTATACGAGAGGATCTATAGTTTGCAGTCCAAAACCCACTATACATTGCTTTACCAACAGTAATGAGTTCATAGAGGATGTGAAATTCAGATGCCTGGAAGAAATAAATAACCAGACACAGGAAACTCTTGCCTCAGAAAAAGATTTTCTTATAGTGCATAGGAATGGGTAAAAGAATTTGGACATGGGTTTCCAACATAAAATGATCATTTTAAATTGACTGCTAGAAATTTTTACTTTCCAAATATAATTTGTTTCTTGGAAGAAAAGAATGATAAACTCAGGTTGGAGTGGGGATTATTTTGAAAACCAAAGAAGTATGCAAAGAAAATAGTTTTCGGAAGAAAACAATTAGTCTCCTATTAAAATAAAAGTGGTTTTAATGTAAAAAGTCAATCATCTCTAATTAGAAGCTATTGAAGTTAACAGTTGCTTCAGTTCAGTTTTATATGTGCTTCTGGTGGGAATAAGGCTATTATTTTCATTCTAAACTGCAATTTAAGAGCTTCATATTGATAGGCCATGCTGTTGAAAAGTATTGTTATGGTATTGAAGCTTACTTAAGGCTTTCATGCTGTTCTTTTGTCCTCATGTGCCGTTCCTGGTAGCTGCTTCAGCTTTGACTCTGTTTCACATCCACTGCTGAACAAAGATACTGAAAACAAGCAAGGAACTCTAATCACTATCGATGAGACTGTGCTGCAGTATATAAAGCTGTAGAGTCCTACACAATACACTGGGAAGTGATGGAAGACAGATAAGCAGAGAGTTAATTAAGTGTCTTTTTCTCTCTATCAGGATCAAAAATTATTATTATGAGAAGACTTTTGAAATGAGAAGTTACTACTCGTTATCTGAATTTCCTGCAGCACTGGGGACAGTTGCAGTGTGCCTGTGTTTAACATGTCATCAACTTGTTTTAGCCAAAGCGAAGCTTAATTATTTAAGTAAGGGAACAGTAGTTCAGTTCAAGTGACGCATTATTTTAGTACAGAGAGAGAGCACCACATCAGGTCTATTTGGGTGAGTGTTCATTTGACAAGCAACAATGGGAAAAAATAAGGACTTGTGTTCTGAAAGTGGAAATAAGCACGTAAGAAAGAGAAGAATCAAGGACGACATGAAAAACACCATCTCTGAAGCAAAGTATTAGAGAACAGTATCTAACCCTACTTTTTTATCTTTTCGTGTGCCTATCACATGTGAAATGGAGGAGATTGACAGTTTTGAAAATTAAAGCTCTCTGTTTAGAGTAGTAATTTTCAAATAGGATCCCTTTATATAACAACACTTTCTTCCAAAATTGTGAGGTGATTTACTAGAGCAAAGGAAACTTGGAGTAGAGCAGTACCAGGTAACTCAAAATAGTCCACCAAAGCATTTCTCTCTACACTAGAAAAGATCACTTCAAAGTCAGTTGCTACACACACCCCCAGTCTCCTCTAGGTTTGCTAATGCTGGGCTGATAATTGCATAATGGAGGGCTAGATCTCAATGGTCAGCTTCTTTCATGTCAGAAGAGCAAAGGGATGGAACTGGGACTGGAGACTGAAGATCCAGTTTTGTGTTACACATTTTACTTTGTGAGAGGCTAAGCACTGTGAGCTCATTGGGGTAGTAATTCCCATCTCTGCTCAGGTATGCAAGACAGCCGTCCTCCTTCTCTTCTCCGTGGGGGATGTGGCTCCGAGGTCAAGGAGGGGGAAAGAGAAGCCCATGTACAACATCTGCTACAGAGCTGCAGGAGCCCTGGCTCAAACCAAATCTTAGCACTTGGGAATGTAAGAAAGGGAGAGCTATCATATCTTAAACAGACCATTCTCTGTTCCAAAATCACAGGAAGTAAGTCTCTCCATGACAACTTGTCCTCCAATCGGCTCTGAGGATAATGCAGTATATGAAGCCTCTTACGCACTAAGGTGAAACAAGAGTGAATCCCCAGCCAAGGAGGTGTTTTGGGAGGGAAGAGTTATGAATTCAGACACAATACTGTGTCAGTCGTAAGGAACATTTCTACAATTCAGACAAACCGCAAGTGACACGTGAATCAGGTCCCTCAGTCTTGTGAGTGTGCAAGTGGGGGCTGCACCAGTTTCCCCTTCCACCCCTGCTGAGCGCAAGCACTGTGTGTGAGAGCAGTTGGCTATACCTCCAAAGGAAAATCAACAAGTCCAGCCACTGTTGCATCAAGCCGGATTGACAGGAGCACACATATTTGGCAAGAGGTCCCAAAGAGTTTGCAGTGGGCTAGAGGGACTGTGTGGAGTCTCTACAGCATGTCCAAGTAGACCTGGCACTAACACAGTATTTAAAGAAAATCTCGCTTCTATTCCTTGTTCTGCTACAAGGCTGGTGTGTGTGACCTTGAAGAAGTTGTTTTATCTCTTTGTCCAGTTTGTTCCTCCAAACAGAAATCTCAGAGACATTGCAGTGAGCTTGTGAAAGCCTCTCGTGCAATGTGCCTAACCCCTGTTGCTGTCTCTGCTTTCAGCGAGCTAATACTCCTGTCACTGGTAAAAGGCTCAAGTCAGACTGCTCTCTGTTCAAAAGACAAATGTGTGCACCCCACTTAAACAGAGGCCTTGTGCTGGCTCTTTGCTTTCTGTATTCCTCTGGGTACCCTCTATCCCTCAGAAAGAAAGA
This sequence comes from Laterallus jamaicensis coturniculus, assembly GCA_022605575.1. Taxonomy (NCBI): domain Eukaryota; kingdom Metazoa; phylum Chordata; class Aves; order Gruiformes; family Rallidae; genus Laterallus; species Laterallus jamaicensis. The sequence goes on from JAKCOX010000012.1 coordinate 19,997,420, forward strand.
AAACAATCCATACATGCCAGAAAGACAAATGCAAAACCAAAACACTTCTATTTGCTTGGGTTAAATGCATAGATCTTGAATTGTTTTGGTCCATTTAAACATTACAATACCAAAACCAGTAATCAGCTCTTCTGGATAATTTTAGAAACTGTCTTTTCAAAAGCCAGCAGTGGTATAGTAGTGTGAGAGTAATGAGCAGTGACAAATTATTTGCGCTATTTCCAAGGGAAACTGTTGGCATTAACTTGATGCAGAGTCTTTGTTACTTTATGAATAAGAAGTGCAGTTAATATATTATACTCCATGTGTCTTCCAACCCTACCCAGAACCTAATTACACTTTATGGAAAGTTAAGTAGGCTGTAAACTAAGTGGTATGGAAAGCACATACAGTAAAACTCCGTTGGCTGCAAACACTGAACAGTTGTTTTGTCCTTCTACTTTGGAGAACTTCATAATTATACATTTAGTGCTACTGAGAGATCCACTGTGTAATTACACAGCTCAGCAATAATGGCACTGGTTACTGTGCAAATACAAGGAGCCACAGGAGACTCAAACAAATGTAACAGCAGCAATATGTAGAAACAAGATGAGAACCAGTAGTGGGTCCAGGTGTCACTCTGGTAGACAATTTTATGGAGGTTTGTTCATTTAAGAAGAAAGTGGTAAGCAAGCGTCTTTGTTCCCAAAAAGACATGGCTTTGGCCCTAAGCTTCCAAAGAGAGTCTGTCTGGTTTCATAGGAGCCCCGCCATAAGCTGATGGGAGGCAATGCCAGGGTTATTCAGCTGCATGGACCGTTTTCTGATTCATACTGTGCTGGGAAGTGGGCTGCATGAGGTGTGGGTCCTAAAGGGATTGGAACACAGTTTGTGCTTTAAAAGACACCTAATAACAGCACCCAGAGAGTTCTTATTTCTGAATTACCTCAGCATCTCACAGTCATTACTACCTCTATTGTCACAATGCCTTTTGTCACAATAGGTGATCCTTCTCTGGCAGGGGGTTTGGACTAGAGGATCTTTCATGGTCCCTTCCAACCCCTAACATTCTGTGAATCTGTGAGACAAAGTGTCATAGGTCTTTCATGCAACCTTTAGGGCCCTTAATCCTTAAGCAGAAATTCCTGTCATGCATTAGAGGGAGAGACAAGCTCTTATGAATGTGATTCCCAAATATTAGAACTGTGTGAGGAGCAGCTGATGATACATGATGGCAGCCAATGAGGAAGGAGTTTTTTGGAGGATGATGGAGGATGTCTCAACATCGAGTCACAGGAAAGCTCCTAAATCTGATCAATGTTCACAGACAGGAGGTTGCTATCCAAAGATACATCTCCATCAAAGCTGATCTCTGCAGTAAAATAGATGCGAAGCTCCCTTTGTCTAGAGCTACATACTTTCTTAGGGATCTTAGCTACCTCTGCCACATTTGCTACCACTGCATGCAAACTACTCATCCTCAGCAGTGCCTTTCAAGAGTGGAAGACATCATTGATTTTGTTTTGTAATACAGTGGCCATATTTGCTCTCCTTTTCAGCGCAGCTTCCACAGACCTCTATTCCAAATCAATAGTCCATGTAGTTTGCTGATAAATCCAAGACCTAGGTTCTTCCCAGCTGAGGAGGTGCCTACCAACATCTTTTACCTACCTGGAAGAACCACAGTTACCAAGCCTGCAGCTGTTCCCCAGTAAAAAAGGTTCCCTCCCTTTGTCCTGCTGAAACTGCTTATCCAAAAGAAAAAAAAAAAAAGAGTTTACACAGGATGAGAGACAAGTAGAAGGGAACATGGTTCTAACTCTGTGATTACTTTGGAGGTAATCCCAGTAAGAAGCTGTAGTCTTTTTCAGAGAAAGTGACTATACTTGAGTGCAAAGCTAGTCTCTTGCTCATTCTGTCTTTCCTTGCCCTGAATTGCTTCCTTGTCGAGCAGGACAGGTATTCCTGCCTTCCAGAGGAGCTCCCACCCTCCTGGTGGAAGGAGTCTCCTGGCATTTGTTACCTGGGCACAGGACTTTTCTTAGGCTAAGAAAGGCTCATCTTTTGAAGCAGCTTCTGACTTCTGTACTATCTCCTTTACCACCAGTCCAAGCTTTTAATCTAAGGACCTGAAGAATACTTTCTACCTGTTTCAGAGTAACCCTTCCTCCTGCGGAGCTGCCATTTCCATTTGAGAATAGCACAGGAAGGGAACCCAAGAATTTAAAGGGACCATTTCCTACCGCTGTATAATCATCTGTTTCCTAAGAAGCTTTTTTTTCCTTTCTCCATCTCCTTTTGCAGACTTCTACCTCTGTGTGGCCTCTCTTCTCATCTATTATATATTTTCTGTTACATTGCCTGGCAGCACATTCTTTCTTTCTGGTTTCTTAGAGCATCCTTCCTTTACGTCTAGGTTTGCCTCTTGACTATGTTGAATACAATTTCCTCATCGTACAATTAATCACACTATCCAAACTAACCATTCCATCAAAACCATGCCTTGGCTTTTAAATCTAGACAGAGCATTTGTGTAGGTATATCTTTAATGGACACCCAATAAAATGCAAGCCTGACTAATGCCTACTACAAGTATTTAACTTTAACATTGCTAAATAAAAAAGTCTGTGCTTTCTTTATGGGAAGCTTCTTTTAGAATTACCTTAAATCAAGTCTGGGAAGAGACATGATTGAAGCATTCTGCTGCTTCATTTGCAAGGGATTTGTAGGCTTCTTTTCTTTTTTTTTTATGAAATCTTTATCACATTTATTCTTGCAAAATTCCGTTAAGATCTGGTTTCCTCCACAGGTGGGAGTGGGAACTGCTGTCTCTCAGCAACTGCTTACCAATTCAAATTAAATTAATTTTATTAAAATTATAACAGCAACCTCAGCATACTTAGTTCACTGTAATAGAACTCAGAATATATACAGCCTTTTGTCTAGAAGCCCTCGTGCATATTACATGTCTAGGACAAATCAGTTCCTCTAATACCCCTGTGAGGGACGTGAATAAGCACTCTTTGAAGACTGATTTTTTTTTCCCAGGCTTGGGATTAGTTACTCAGGTATATTTATAGCCTTGAAAAAAAATCCCAGTCAGTTTTGGTGGAGAATAAATCCCTATATTAATTTTCCAGCATTCATTTTCTTTCTTAAGTCTTTGAAATTACAGACCTGTGGCACTTGCCAGCTCTAGACTACAGGCCTGGTAGGTATGTGGCTGTATTTCAGAGCTGAACCTAATATATAGTCTGCTTTTCAGAAGTGCACAAATGGTAGTTTATTCTTTGGAGTTAGTTCATAAATGAAATAGAGATAGAGGTATGAACTAGTCTCCAGTTAGCATAAATGGCAGTTTATTCTTTGGACTTTGTTCAGATAGGGCTGAGAGGAGACCGGACATGCCATCAGCAAAATGCGCTGTAGATGAATCTCTGTATGTCCCAAAGCTACACCCCTATGTGAAATTAAAATGGAAGCTTTACATCTCTGTACTATATTTTAGGTTGGCAAAGTAGTCTCTATTATTATGCTGTTTTGTTCTGAACAAGTATCGCATAAACCAATGGTCAAATGCATGTTCTTTCCATCAAAAAATGCTTTGATGTTTATCCTTCTATATCAGTTCTCCCATTTACATTAAAGAGAATTTACCTGTTGTCTTCAGTGAGAGTTTGGCTGGTTTTGAGCCTATTATATGTCCCTCTTTCTTTCCAAAAGTTAAACAAGCCAAATGTGTCATTCCATCTTCAGAAACACTAAATTATTTACAACGATATTTTATATGTATTATCATTACATCAATTCAATACCATTCCCCATTCTTATTCATACCTCCATCTCAGCTGTAAAACCCGCAATATTCAGCGCACTCTCCTCATTCATCTGGCTTGGAAACAACGCTGTTTATGTCAAACTATTTATCCCCATCAGAGAAAACAGCTGGGTATGTTTAAAAAACATATGAGACAAATCCCCACCTAAATGGGGAGATAAACAGAGTTTAGGTGTCAAACACTGTGGTTTGAAGAAATAGGATACACTAATCTTGCTGTTTACCTCTGTTCAAGCTTATTTTTCTCTTTCCTATTGGTACCCCTTTGTGAGTTAATTTAAGTCACTAATATGGCAAAGAAGTAACCAAGGAAAAATGACTGGATCTTTTTATTTTCCATATTAGTGAGCTGAATCAGCTTAGGGAGCAATGGTTGAAATGAACCATGCTTTGAAGGAGCTTGCTTTTCACATTGACTTTAAAAACCATGGGATAAGTTCAGAAGTAAATGTACAAACATCTCTAATTAAGAAAGATAAATCTCACCCTAAGTAATTCCTGCTTAGGATAACTCAGCCTGGCCACAATTCTCAGACCATGTCAGATGTGGGACAAGAGGAAACTCCGCAAAAAGCCATGGCCAGTCTTCCTTACAAAGAGAACAGAAACAGTTTTATTAAAATTATACAACAGCTGAGTTATCAGAACCATGGTGTGAGAGAAAAAAATGTTATTTCATCCCAGCCAATTCTCTTCAACTCTGGAGCTGTTTTCTCACAAGATAATCTGTTAATTGTCAGACTACATGCTGCAGGCAGGAAAGAAAAAAAATATCTGGAAATATATCAGCCCTCACTCTTCTGTTTTTCTGGATAAATGTCTTTGTTATACTCTTTCAATAGAACAACTGTCAGTTAAAAAAAAAGGTTATTTAGATGACCTATATTTTACAATAACAATAAAATTATAAAACTAAAACTAAATTTTCAAAAAAGCAAAACTTTTTCTTAAGACATGGTCATTCTTAATATCAGCTTAATATCTATCAAGGAAACTTCATTGCCTAGTTTGGGTACTGATGTTAACGCCTCACTGTCATGTTTCTTTGGGTTTTTTTGATACTAATTATAAAATCACAGAATCACAGAATCACAGAATCTTAGGGGTTGGAAGGGACCTCAAGAGATCTTCGGGTCCAACCCCCCTGCCAAAGCAGGCTCCCTATCTCATATTACATAGATAGGCGTCCAGACGAGACTTGAATATCTCCAGAGAAGGAGAATCCACCACCTCCCTGGGCAGCCTATTCCACTGCTCTGTCACCCTCACTGTGAAAAAGTTCTTCCGCATGTTGGTGCGGAACTTCCTGTGCTCCAGCTTACAGCCATTGCCCCTAGTCCTGTCCCCACTGACCACTGAAAAGGGGCTGGCCAATTCCCCCTGCAACCCATGTCTAAGATACTTGTAAACACTAATTAGGTCCCCCCTAAGTCTTCTTTTTTCCAGGCTGAACAGACCCAGCTCACTCAACCTTTCCTCATAGGGGAGATGTTCCAGACCCCTAATCATCTTTGTCGCCCTTCTCTGGACTCTCTCCAGAAGGTCCCTGTCTTTTCTATACCAGGGAGCCCAGAACTGGACACAGTATTCCAGGTGGGGCCTGACCAATGCAGAGTAGAGGGGGAGGATCACCTCCTTCGACCTGCTGGACACACTCTTCCTGATGCATCCCAGGATCCCATTGGCTCTCTTGGCCACCAGGGCACACTGCTGGCTCATAGCCAACCTGTCATCAACCAGGACCCCTAGGTCCTTCTCCATAGAGCTCTTCTCCAACAGGTCATCCCCCAGCCTGTACTGATACAGTCGGTTATTCCTCCCCAGGTGCAAGACTTTACACTTGCTTTTGTTGAATTTCATTAGATTTCTCCCTGCCCAGCTCTCCAGTCTGTCCAGGTCTCGCTGGATGGCAGCGCAGTGTTCCTGCGTGTCAGCCACTCCTCCCAGCTTTGTATCATCGGCACTTGCTGAGGGTGGATGCTATTCCCTCATCAAGGTCGTCAATGAAGATAATTGAGCCTTCATTTATATCTGAAAGAGAAGATGGAATCTGGGTGGTAGATAAAGGAATAAAGTGATTGATAATTTACCAGTTTAGTCACCTATTTTGTCTATGGCCTTTGGCAAGTCAATGAACCTCTGTGGCCACAGCATAAAGGAGACACTTATAGAAGCTTTTAAAATACCTTTGAAGAAAATACTCAGAAATTGATTTAAATAAAGTAAATAAAAACCCAAACTCCAAAAAACAACCCCAAACTTGTCCTTCCTTGCTTTTCATGAGAGAAATGGAAAGTTGAATGGAAATTAAAATGCATTAGCTAGAATTTTTTTAAATGAGGTGCTCTTAACACATGCCAAAGCAATGCCATTTTCAGAATGAATAGGTCTGTGGAGACTGACCTCTCCAGGCTAGCATGTATGCAGACCTGCTGTAATCCTTCACACGGATAACTACGCAGTGGTTACATAAGTGTTGTGAATATTTTTGGCAGTAGTGCGTCTGCTGCTGGGAAGAAAAATTACAACTCATTTGACATTTCAGTCTAAAGGTATGCTGGGGAGGGAAGAGAGAAATTCTAAGACTTATTTTTAAAACTTGTTTATATAGACAGTTGCACAGAGGACAGTGTGAAAGCTAAAAATACCCATAAAAATCATATACTTTATAACTTACACATAGATTTTTTCTTTTTTTCCTCTCCTCTGAGGGAGAAGATGGAAAAGCAGAAGAATAGGAATTGAGGCTTAGTGCATGGGTAGGATTTCAGCTGCAGGTAAGGTAAAATTGAGGTCTGACTTTTCAGAGGCCTATTGGCCTCTGAAGTTGGGGGATAGAAGCAGGAACGGGAAACACCTTAACTCAATTCCAGCACACAGAATGATCCACAGCCAAAGTGGGGACAGGGTGACCAAGCCTCAGAGCAACTAAGTTGAACTGTGTTGGGATTCCTGGTGCCTTGTTCCTGCAATCTCCTCAGGCAGGGGAGGGAAGCAGGAGCACTTTCACTGCCTTGTACCCTACTCCCTGATACCTTCTTCTTATAAGGTCCCAGTTCCCCATTACATGTCATGTACTGATCACATGACACTAGCTAATGCTAGGGTTGCTCATCAGAGGTTTGTTGACATGTCCCATTATGTAACTGATATGTCCATCATTTGACGGGGACGATGACAGAGGACACATCTCTTCCTGTGCCTCCATAAAGTATAGTAGAGCCTTCACAGTGGGAAGCTGTACACAGGCTGAGGATGTGACTCAGCGGCCCTGAAATTCACTTGCTTTCATTGACCTTGGGGGAGGTCAGCAGCTGAACAAATCTAGCCCTTCGTTTTCAACCTTCTGAAGTTCCAGACCAGTTACTTGTCATGGGGAAATCTCTAAAACTTGGCAAGAAGCATAGTCATGTTTTATCCCTTTCAAGAAAACACTAGCTTAAACAATTCATTTTGTTACTGTTTTCTCTAAGTCCTCATTCTGCTGTGAAGAGTGAGAATGCAGGGCAAACAGACAAATATAGATAAATTATTAATTACTCAACACTTTGCTGTTTAGCTACAGGCATTTTTTCAGTGTTCTTGCTCAATCCACTCATGTCTTTTCCTCCGCAAGCAACAAGCCGCAGATCCCCACAACCTCCAGGATCAGTCAGGGAGGGAAAGTCATGCTGCAGGCATGGAGTTTCTACTAGGGCAGCCAGATCATCAGAAGCCCCCAATGCATGGTGGCACTGGAGGGACATAGGCACTAATTTGTTTCAGAGGCAAAAGGTTTGGTACACTATCACTAGTGGGGTTTTTTTTAGCCTTGCTTCTTCTGCTAAATAAAAAGAAAAGGAGCAGGAAGAGATTTCTGTCCCTGAGGAACAATGACACAGACTGGTCTAGGTCATCACTTCTTAGAGTTATCCTGCTTTCATGGATTTGTCTTGGAGAATGGGTGAGCACATGAGAGAGAGCACTGAAGTGGCCCAAATGGAGTTAAGAGAGACCCTGGAGAGCTGTAAGCAGTGCTTGAAAACACAGTGCATTTTATGCATAACTCTTATCCCCATTTACCAAAAGCTTATAAAATGTAGCTGAGATTCCCTAAAGGAGAACTGCTGAGAGGTGCCTACACATGAACGGTCAGGGGAACAGCCCAAGATGATAAGAACAGGTTTTCTCAGTGGGCCTCAGTAGTTTTGGGTGGAAACAGATAGCTGCAGGTATAATGATAAACTAAATAGGAGCGAGAACTTTTTCTCTGTCACTGAGGCTAAGTGATATGTCCCAGCTACATTCATATAACTTACCAGTTCTCTCTGGCTCTTCTGTGCCCTATGTCCAAAGACAGAAGTATAGTTTTCATCTTTTCACCTCTTAAATTTACTGAAATAATGAGATCTCTGTAGAAGCCCATTAGAGTGGGTACACAGAGCACAGCACCGGATAGAATTTGTTGCATGTGCTGAGGTACCTGAGAAAAATTTGCTGGGATAACATGTAAGACCTGTACATGGCAGCAAGAGACAATTTAAAGTTCTCCTAGTTTTAAGACTACTCTCTAGTGAACTACTTGTGAACAGTTTTTGGTCAATGACATTGGTAGAACTAGCTGGAAAAGTTAAAAAAAACCCAACCCAAAACCAAGGAGTGAGCTAGCAGTTTAGCAGTGGAAATGAGCAGGGGTCCAGTTCTGACATCCCTGGTTCTCTTATTAATTAATGCAGGTGTACACTGTGAGTCACCTGAGACAATCTGCCTCTTGTGGAGTTTTGCCATTATGTAATTTCTTCCCAGCTCCACCATAAAATCAAGATACACAAGGTAGATCCACAAAAATCTTGTGTTTTAATAACTTTGTTCCAGGCTGGCTTCAGGTCTTGATGCTCCATTCAGCTGCCTTAATCTCTCCAAGTGTTTACCTTTCTGCTAGAACATTTTCTATAAACCTGAATGCCAGATACCTAGAAGTTCATCAGCCCTGACATTAAGCCATGTGGATTCCAGGGTATATCCAACTCCTCTTTGATCCTGACCATCTTGCCTAGGCAGACCAGTTCAGGAGACCTAATACTACACCCAATCCAAAGCAAGACACAGAGTTACTCACCAGAGGTCTCAAGTTTCTTCTTTGCTATGACCCATAATAATTTTTACTATTCTCTCAAAGTGTCTCCAAAGATGGGAAAGGAACATTTCTGTTTCAGAAGGGTGTTGTGAGTTTAATCGATCCATAAAGTAACAGAAAATATACAATGGTTAAACTTGAGGTTGACAGCAGTTTGGAGAGGCAGAAGTGATGCAGACAGCAGGGTTAAGTACAGGAATAGAGAAAGCAAATTGCACTTGCAGAACTGGATACTGCTGGGAAGAAATAAATTAAAGAGTTTGGAATTGTACTCACCTTGCTGTGAGCTATCAGTGCAGTTCTGTGTTCTGAAGGACTAAAACCATCCCACATATATTAACAGGGGATCCCTTCAGCTGTGGTTTCTTTTCACACAGCAGTGGTACTATAGAGTGTTTTGCCCATGTATATTGTCCATGTCAAGAAGAGAGCAGAAATACTGGTACTTGAATGGATCCCTGAAAACAATTCACAGATCAGACAGCAGCATTACAACATGAAGCTTGATGAGCTCTACTTGTGCTGAATATGAATATACACATCCATATGAAGAACTGGATAATGGAAGGAGTCATTGGGTGGGTTTTTTTCAGCCTTGCTGGAAGAGGAAAAGCAAGATTTGGCACCTGAAAACTGACGTTGCACAAATTAAGGCATAAGATATTATTAGTTAATTAAAGCATTGGAACATATTATCCAGTAATACAATAGTTGTTAAGGACACACCAACTCCTGAAGTCCATCGAATTAAACTGGGTATCTGTCAGAAAATAGAATGCCTTAATCCAGCTACAGTTTGTATGGGTCCGGTGGTCCTTTCCAGCCCAGGAATGAATTAATGCACATCTAGATCTGTGCATATTCTGCTCAGTTTTGGATTTGGTCACAAAAACATGCAAAGACCTCAGCACACTGCTAACACTTGCAGCTCACTGCTAAGACTGTAGTGGAAATCAAAGCTCATGTGTCAGACCTGCAGCCAGTTACCCTCAGGGTAAAGAAGTGTGAACATGGGCTCTAGGCAATAAGAACTGAGTGAAAGCTAGAACTTTAAGTTTTTCGTAGGAAAATGTAGCTTCAGGCAGTTAGAACTGCACGTGAATGCAGTTTCTGTGCATTAACAATATGTTCACGTGAAATCCATGAATAAACTTGTACTACAAGGCTCTGCTGCTATTAATATCTAAGGGGCTGCATTGTTAATGAACTTTTGAACCCTTATTAGTGTGAAATGTGTTAAGTGTGTCAGGCAGGAGAGAAAGCCAATTAATGGGCTTGTGGACGACATCCAGGTTAGGGAATGCCCAGTTAATGGGAAGTCAAGTGCATAGAAGATAAGACATCATGCTTTGTCAGGAGCCAGATTTTTTTCTGCCAGCGTTAAATCTTGTCTAATTAAGACCATTCAAGGACCACTAACAAGCTAGGCTGGTTTGCTTTAAAGGCTTGCAAAATAAGGAAGCATCTCAATATTTCTTTCCTTTTGTCTGTTCAAGGAAAAGCCCCAAAATCTACTTTAGATTAGAAATAGACTGCATTTTAATATGATAATGAAAATAGGAGATGAAACTTATTTAGATTCTGATACATAAATCTCTGACACATAAATATATGTAAAACTGTAATGTATTTATAAATACATCCTTCCCAGTATTTCCGTGTTCTTTCTTTATGCTGCATAAATTTATTATAAGTGCTATGTCAGTTCATCTCAACAGTCTTGTAGTAACCTAAGGAGATTGATCAAGGGCGAGATTTGAAAAGGTGTCAGTTTTTTAATTGGACACTTCTCTATTTATATTTAACAACAAGCAAAAAAAAATTCTTTCCAAAGAAAGCATGACTGGCCAGATAGTCTTTTTCTTCTGGTTTTCCCCTCATCTTTCCTTCCCAATCTTTTAAAACATCAGGCTTTGGAAAATCCAGGTGCAGAACCACCACTAGAATGGACTCCTTCCCTCAGAAAACACAAGAGCCGTCTTTCTTAGTTGTGCCATTCTTGTATGTGCAGGTGGGACATAACCTGAGACCTGGAAAAAAATTCTTCCCTTACTCTCTCCGGTAAGATTAGCAGGAATGTGAAAGTAGGAGAAGAGGTTACATTAAGCCATACCATGGGAAAATGTTTGCCTGTTACCATTACTGGAATAACTTTCCTTGAAGCTATTTCGAGCTGTGAACGTTGGTAGCACTGTGATTTCTCTCACTTTTTCCTGAGGGACACAGGGTAGTGATCTGAGACTATGTGACTGACCTCTGTGTGGAGGTAAGTAGATGATACTTGATGGCTTGTGACAGGCACAGTTCAGGCAATAAAACAGCCTTTTCCCAAAGCAACGGCACTTATTCCACTACATGATTAGGGCATTTGAGCAGTTGGGGATTATCCTGATATTTAAGAATCAATTTTGGTTTGTGTTTAATTCTGTAACACCATTTGCCTTACTCCTGCTTAAATAATTCCCATTGGTCTTCATCTGTATGAAACTAGGCAATAGGAAAGATTATATGACAAGGTCAGATGTTTAGGATTTTCCTTGCCATGAGTCATATCTTCATCTTTATAAATTTATGTATTTATCACTGAATTCATCACTCTCAAAGAAAATAAAACTCTGACCATGAGGGAACAAGCTGCTTTTCTCTGTTCCTGAAATACTGTAGACAGAATGGGCCCAGTCTTGCTGCCATGGCCAGCTGAAGCCAAGGGGAAAGAGGTCCAGGAACATTTCCAATGTACTTGCTGAGCCAGACATTGAGAAACCAGTATTCTGTTTCCATGCTCTGGAAGAGAGTAAGTTGAATTGTTGCTAAAATATGAAATAAATATGTTTTTTGGCTCCATTCCTCTTCTCTGCTTTTCTACAGCTTTCCACATGACAAGCTTTCTATGGTTCTCAATGGCTGAATGGACTCGAATGCATGTGTTTTGCTTAATCAGCAGTCAGGGTGATGCGGAGACAATCCATACACAGCCCTGTGAGCTCAAAGCGCCCAGAAAGTTTGAATTTACTTCTTCCTGCAGCTGTTGAGGTTTTACTCCCTAAGTTTACCACACTACTTCCTAGCCCAGAATTCACATGGAGTTTAAAAATCAATGAATGAATTTAATGTCCTGCAAAAAAATACATGAGAAAGACAGGGAATATTTGGAGGGAGAGGCAAAGTTAAATACAGCTCTGTCCTTGATCAAATGAATGAGCTTAGGTGAGTTATTTCACTCTCAGTCTCTGCTTCTCTTTTATCTTTCTTTTCTATTAAAGTACAGACTCCCTTAAGACAAAAAATGTCTTTATTACAATCAGACAGTTTCTTGCACAACAGTGTCTTAGACCCTACATCTTAATTCTATGTTTAACAATATAAATAAAATAATTAACTTACCACATTTCTAAGACATTTATTTTTGTGTCTGGTTAAAAGAAATTGTAAATTGAGTCAAGTCAAGTTTTGCTATAAAGGCTTTGTTACTTCAAAATCACTAACAATCGCTAAAAAGAGTAGCTGCCATGTGCTGCTATCTATTCTTAGATGAGGTTCTCTAAGGAAAACAGGCGATTCTCTCCACTGCCCAATATGGTTTTTAGATAACATCAAGAACAGTGGTTTTTATTATAACCAAGAACAGCTATATTCAGGTAGTTTTAAGGCATTTATACAAACTGAAATTAAAGAGGCTACTCAGGAAGTGAAACTCACTATAAGCCAGGACACTCCAGGGCACATCTTTTTTTAGGCAAAGGCTGAAGGTGAATAAATTTATGAGATATGCCAGGCAAGCTAGCTCTGGAAACAAAAGAGAAATAACCAAGCGAGTGTGTCTCTGTGCCCTGGCTAATTAGTATTGCCAACAGACCAGGGTAATTAACTTATGTGCTGTGATGAATTAATGCTGTCCTGTTTGCTGGGTCCAATTGGATATCTCTGCCAAGCACTGTGTAATATTATGTGAATGTTCCAGCTAGTCCAGCATGATGCACAGCATTGATGCATCTAGAATCAAGCTCTGCAGACTGATCACTCTCATCTTTGAGTCTGATCACAAGACATTTATCTGTGTAGTTCAGGAAGGAAAGTGTTTAAATACATTACAGGACTTTGCAAACTCCCTTCAAAGCATCAGGCATGAGAAAGTGCCAAAAGCTGAGTTATGGGTAAAACACAGTGAAGTCATACTTGTTTCAAAAATGGTTAGGTAATTACTTCAAAGGTAGAAATGCTCCATACGGCTCAGATTTCAAACATAACTGTTCTTTGAATTGTAAAGAGAGATAATCTCATGAGAGAAATCAAGCAGAAAAGACACGATCACCTTTTCCCACCAGCAGGCAGACAATGTTGAGTAAGGATAGTGATGTAGGAGACATGAGGTTGATAAATTAGACCTGACAAGCCCACTGTATGGTGTATAGTGCGGAGTATGTCTGTCTGAGATGAATAAGAAAGGACCAAAGATCTCAGCATTTCACTGCATTATGGAAGGCACGAGTCTCACGAAGTGGAAACATCTATACTGGAAATGGCTACATCTGAGCTAGTCACTCTTAATTCACCAGAAAAGATTAACTTTCTGAACAGAATACAGCAAGTGCAAAGGAAGCAATCTAAACCAGTTCACATGACTTACTATAGACATGTCTATTTCCATTTCCTTGGATTAGAAGTAGTACCTTAAAATGATTAATTAACATTAATACTTCTGTTTCCACTGTGAATGTTTAATATTTGTTTCAGATAAATCCCATTTCCTGATTTATTTTTATCTTACTTTCATAAACATAGCAATCTGCGCTACTGGAATTTAATAGTGATAAATATGAGAAAAGAGCAAGGTTTATGACTTGCTAAATGATAATAAATACTCCTGGTCACACCTTATTTTTTGTGAGGGAAAATATATTTGTAGATATATAAGTGTATGGAAGAAGATACACATATTGCATGTATAGAACATGGCACTTCCTAAAACACCCAATGGAGGGTGGAGCAAGACTTCAGAGGACTGAGATTCACAACAGTATTCCCACAGCTGGTCATGCTAAGCCACCTTTACGGTCCATTATCTCATTAAGAAACAGCTCAGGTACTCTGCAATAGAATCATATTCAAGGGTATACAGTTAATTTGAAGAAATTTGCTGTCAACAGAAAGGAAATGGCACCTTCACAGGTCACTTCAGAGTCTGAGATGTGAGGACCTACTGGAAGAGTCTGCCTCCCTCCACTGACTGTGCAAGGTATGCTGGTGAATGAAAATTCCCATTTCCTATTTTATCAATCGCTCCTTATGGTTTGAAAATGTATTAGCTTCAATAATACGTATTAGTTCACGTTATACACTGTAATGTAATGAGGTAGTGGAATTTTACTGGAGATTTTGATATTGTTCATGCCTAAGAAAAGCAAACTAAAGGATAGCCCAGAACTGGAAATACTTTGTTTCTTGGAAACTTAGAGTTGTCCATGAAGGATAAAGGACACATACCTGGGCAACCAAGATAGCACGAGCATCCGAGCCCCTCTCATATAACTTTGAAACCTATGGTGGTTTGACCCTTTCTTGAGGCCAGATGCCCACCAAAGCCACTCTATCACTCCCCTTTTCAGCTGGACAGGGGAGAAAACATATATTGAGAGGCCCAGGAGCCAAGATAAGGACAGGGAAAGATCATTCTGCAATGAGTGTCACAGGCAAAACAAACTCAACACAGAAGAAAGGAAAGAAAACTAATTTATGACACTGCCCTGCACAGCCAGTGACACCAGAGTCGGGTAGTGAGAAGTGTGACCAGATCTTAGAGCACCTCCCCCACTCCCTCCCTTCTTAGAGGACTTCACTTTAGTCATGATTTCTCTCCCTTCCCCCCCCTAGGTGTCACAGGGGGAGACAGGGATGGGGATTTTGTTAGTTCCTCATGAGTTTTCACACCCTTCCCCTGTTCCAGCTTGGGGTCTCACTCACAGGAAAAAGTACCCCTCAGAGTCCAAATTTCCCCCAGCAAACCTACTTCAGTACTGTCAGACAGATCTCCAAAAGCTGCATGTTCTGTCAGGGCTTGCTCTAACACGGGGTCATGTCTTCCATATGTCTCCACCTGCTCCACCATGGTCTTCTCCATGGGCTGCAGGTACGATCTCTGCTCCCCATAATCTTCCATGGGCTTCAGGGTGGCACCTGCTCTACCATAGGCTGCAGGAGAAATTTTGTGGCAACTCCTCCCCCCTCTCCTTCTTCACTGGCCTTGGTGTCTGCACAGTTTCTTACATTTTCTTACTCCATTCTCTGGGGGGCAAAAAGCAGCTGCTAATGGGTTTTCTCCTCCTAAACGTGATTCCTAGAGGCCCTGTGAACATTGCTGATGGGCTCAGCCTTTGTCAGCAATGACTCCAGCCTTGAGCCGGCTGGTGTTTGCTCTGCCGGGCCTGCAGAGAGCTTCTGTCTGCTTCTTACAGAAGCCCCCTTCCTGCATCAGAACCCTACTATGCAAAGCCATGACAAAACCCTTCCAGCTTAGATTGGCATTATACATAAGTAACTATAGCACAACTCACTCCGAGACATCTGGATTAATAGATAAGCAGAAATGCCACAGATATATAGTTGCTTGGCAAAGTTTTACTATGATTAGTAACTAGTCAAATTTTGTTGTACCTGAATATTTGAAGGATGCAAGGACCTTGTGTAAAACCATATTTGAGGTGCCTGAACTTGTGTAGGACACCTCACATGCATGAATAAAGATTTAACTTTGTAATTATGTACATTGGATCCTAGCCTCTCTCCTCAGTCAGCATGGGCTAGACAGGAGCTTTTGTAACTTCTTACTTTACTGCCCAACTAACTCAGGTACAATGAATTTTGACCGTGAGTAGGGAATTTGCTAAAGCACAAATAGAAAAATCATTACATAATCTAAATTAGAACCAAGATCACCTAGATAAAACACTAGTGTTTGGACTACCTGGTTATCTACTTTCCTGTTATATAAGTCATTGGGTATGCAATGTTATCAGGTATAATTAGTTTTGTTATCAAAATTAACAGGCCTTGTACACCTATGTAAGGAAATATCTGAGATAAAATCTTTTAATGAACTGAGCTCATATTTGCATGGACAGAATTAGATTCCTCCATAGTAGCAGCAATATATAACTTTTGTTAATAATGAGCTGAAATCAGCAGCACTGGGAAAGAGAAATTGCTGAAACTGGCCCCAGGTTTCCAACAATTAAAAATAAGTAAAAAGGATGAGAACTTTTTTCCTTTCCACCTTGTTAATGGTATTTTGGCCAAATACATTTCAGAGGTTTTTTTTAAACTCTTCAATGTTCAATGGTAAAAAAACCAAAAAACAATAAAAAACAAACAACCACAAAACAAACCCAGAAATGGCTATTTCCTTCTGCACATAGTTAATAAGTTGTGTGTCATCCTCTACATCTCTAAGCATAAAATAATATAGTCTGAAAAGGCTCCACCTTGTACAAAACAGAGAAACTGGAACACTAAGCTATTCAACACACCATCACCATCCCTCACGTTGCACCCTGATTCCCTGATGGATATTAGAGTTAAAAAGTCTTGATTTTACACTTAAAACTGCTCTTGCCTACCTGAAAACCACTTTTCTCTCTGCAAGCTACTGAAGAAGGATCTCTGAAACTATTGAAAACTTAATAGGCTATAGGGCTGACAGTGGAAATGAGATATACCTAGGTAATCTTTATTTCATTAGCATTCTTGAGCCTGTCAGAAGAGGGAACGTAACACCTTTGATACTTTAGCCCTTCTGAAGGGCTTAGCAAGGTGCTGAGAGGGGCACAATCAAGGCAACTGATGGGAAACATCTGGTGGAAAGCTTTAGGTGGAACAGGCCACCTGACTCTGGTCCATACATTCTGATATTCCAGGAGCAAAAATCACTTGGCAGATTTCTGTGTTAACAACTAAAGGTCATACTCTTTCTCACAACTTGTCCAAAGTGAGAGCAGGCAACAGTTCAGATGCAGTTTGATGCATGTTTTCAGCTGATTTGAGCCAGAGCAGCCGTTAGAAACAGTGCTGCTCTGCTCTCACTTCAGCTGCTTATTTGTGGCCTCCTTCCACTCCTGATCTTGTGTTGGCACATGTATTTGAGTGCTATGCAATGGAAATGACCAGGGAACCATTCAGACTGAAAAATTACCTGTCCACCAAATAAATGTTAATTTTCTCTCTTCCATAACTCAGTGCTTAAAGTGCCCTGACCTTGTCTATTCTGCAGTCACTTCCTTTCCAGTTTAGAGGCAAGATGTGCTATGATTCCTTTTTTATTTGCTTAAGACACATAGAGGGAGAGGCTGAAGATCAAGGTGACATTGCCCTGATCACATTATTTGCTATGTTAATTGTTGTGTTGCAGTATTTTTAATTGCTTAACATGTCAGATATTTGTTCCTTCACTTTTCAGTATATTATGTGATTTCTTACGCAGTGCTTCTGCCTCTGCAAAGCAAGCCTGGGAATGAGAGACATTGATTATTTGTGTATTTCTGGTCTCAACTTCAAATTAGCTGCCAGGCTTTGCATAACAAGACACAAATTATTCATGTGAGAAAACCAAGAAGTGATTTATTATCATGTCTGATTTCCAGTGAAGAATTTTCTTCAGATCACCCGGCAAGGAGGCTTTCCTATTTTAAATAAGATAAATTACAATTGACATTGGAATTCAAAACATTACTCCAACCTTTCTAGATCTTTTGGTCACATGAAAACTAAGCCCATGAATTACATTGACATCAAAGTTCATTAACAGTGTTTCTGAACTCAGCTTAAAAAGTTTGAGATCCATTGCACATGCTCAGCCCTCTCTTCCATCCTACTGCACCACCACAGTACTTTCAATGCCTTGGGAAGACAGCAATGGTCTTTGCCCCCGCCTTACAGAGACAACTAGAAGGAGTTGATACCTGTCTATAGAAGACAACATTTTGACTGCTCTGTAGAAATAAATAGCATGGGAAAGGTTGACCTGTGGACTATGCACTAGCCAAAGGACAACAAACTTTTCCCTTCCCTCGCACCCCCTGCACACCCTAACTGTACCTTGGACTGGCACACTGGAACAAGTATTGTTTTAAATTCATCTTCCACATGGCAAACAGAAAGCACAATTTTTAATTCACAGCTACAGAATGTGCAAATTCAGGGTAAGCATGATAATTCACTGCTGATATAAGGCAAGAGGTTGATGAAATAGCTATGTTTTTAAATTGAACATTAAAGGGGAGAAAGATGGCAAGGTTGCTTTGGAGATACAGGAGTTAAACTCAGTTATGCTAAAACATAGGGAGCATTCCTTAAAACAAGGGAAGACATATAAGCCTATTGAATGTCCAGCCCTGTTTAGGAGCAGAAGCTCCAAAGTAGTTCACAAAAAAATGAAAGAGCTCAGAGCAATATATGGGCATGGGAGAGTTGAAATATCTTTCAATATATTTCCCTCAGTAGCCCCATCTCCTCTATCACGGACACTGCAGACCTTCTTACCTTCCATTGTTGAGAACCAGGAGTAGCAAGATGGGGTTGATCATCTCTATCTCCATTTAGGGTCTCCTTCATCTATTGCTGTGGATGTTAGACGGATTTCTGGCTGACAAACTGTTGCTCTCATTAGAGATCAGTTAAAAAAATGTTGTAGCTGTTGGGTCTTGAAGAAACTTCTGAGTTTAGGTATTCCAGTGAAAAAGAAAGGGATGCAAGTTAGGTCATGCAGAGTTTGCTGGCTTTGGAGTCTAATTCCTTTTATTCATGATGTCTTTTCAGACAGCACCTTTAGTGCCTTAAAGAAAAGATCTTAAAAATCTTAATCATGCTTAAGAAAATAAAGTTCCTTTCTAGGAATTAGTCAACAAGATTCTTAATTTGAAATCACAAATACTTTAAGTCAGAATTTATATTTAATGAAATAAAACTATAAAATTAGGTGAGTTCTATGTGAGCCTAAGTATACATTTGATATTGAATATCTTCTCTAAGCTTTAGAGCAGGATGAGGATCATTGGATTGCCACAGACTTGTCTGTGTGTCTGAACAAAAAAGAATAAAGACCCTCATCCTTTAATCAACATTTGACCTAATGGCCTAATGGACCCCTAAAATGAGTGAAAATTTTGCTATTCACCATAGTAAAAGGTGGATCTAACCTGTACCTGCTCTTAGAGTAAAGCCTGGATGTAGCTTTAAGACATAGATAGATTAAATGGCTTTAAAATTGGTCTAATATTATTAAACTAACTTTTTGCAGAATATATCTATTATTTCTCTGCCTTTTTCCGCTCTTACCCTTTTGGCAGTCTTGATTTTTACAGACAATTATATCTACAAAACTGCAGCTACATCTTTGCTCATATCTGCCTTCATACTACATGGCACGTTTTATACAACATCATAACACAAGCAATAGAAAAAAATTAATTTCTAAATAATTTCTGGAATGCTGATAGCCTTTCAGTTAAGTTGTAAATGTATTTGAAATCCTTAAAGTAACAATAATATATATATGTAGTAAAAAGTAGTATGTGTCAAGTTTTTTGAGATCCACAGCCAAAAAAAGACATGTAAGTTCCCACTCAAGGGAGGCACCTAAGCAGAATGAAGGAGATGAAATAACATAGGTGATTCCAGGTGGCAGGAACTGCTTTCTCAGCATATGGCTCAGGGCCTTATTGAACTATGAATTTTGCAAGTATACAGTGAAGACCGATTCCTATCCCCAGGGGCTTGGGTGCTAAGTGTAGGACAGTAAGGCAAGGAGTAAAACATGATCTAGTTTGTTCCATAATGGCCTTCCTCAGGGGACACTGGTTTGAAATCTGGTTTAGAATGACACAGGCACAATTATTGTTTGTAAGATTTTGTTTCATGGTGCGTTTTCATTTGTGGGCATTCCCATTCATAGACATTCATTGCCTTTTATACAGAAATTTTCTAAACATGAAAAAAAAAGCTAGCGTGAAAAGGAAAAATGAATTGACTGGGCTATTAAAAACCCCAATGGGTGAGTGTGATTATTTTCCAACAGCAGCCAGAAAACCTTGCTGACTTCTGGTCTTTCCATGCCTCTTCCATCTCCCATTAAATCTGATATATATTTTCAATTTAAAAATGTTTACAGTTAGTAAGAAACGTTTAATCAAATTGTGAAAAAGTCAATCACTTCCTTCACCTGTTTTCTTGAGTGGAGTTTCCAGTGCTTCCATGGACTTGTAGAGGAAATTTGAAGGGGAGAGTTTGGAGGCAGGAACTGGAGGAGATGTGAACTACCACTCTACAGAGCCAAGAAGCAACTTTACTGACAAAAAATGATACAGAGTCTTGTAATACAACGCATCTAAATTCTCTGCTATAATTTGACAAGAGTGGACCTATTTTTTAGCAACTAGCTTAGGCCCTCCCTTTGAAGTTGTCAGTGGAAGAGCGATTATAACTACAGTTTGACTCGCATGCTCTGAGTTGCCCTCCCCAGCTGTCTGCTGGTTTTTCTGAATATTTTAGTCTAGGTTTTAAATTCAGCATCTCAATCCATCCTTGAAAGCTTTATCTGGTAATACTGTTTTATGGACTTGAATGAAATCACTAGATTTATTCAACTGTTAAAAGTTAAGCAGGTGCAGAACTGAAGGCAGAACTATGAGAATGTTTTTGATTTTTTTTTACTTCATGCTTTCAAGGATCATGGTTTTCTTACAAAGTGTAAACAAAGCTTAGGAAAGCGACAAGTTTGCAAATGCTTTAAATATTTCATACAGAAGCAATATTTATAATTGAGAAATTAAGTGACCTTGAGTGAGTGACCAAGTAGAGGCCGTGAAAATCACAGACCATTTCAGGGAGAACACATGCAAACATGTCCTCATAAAAAGGACTGATGTTGCTGTTTTTAATTACTTAATTTCAGAAGCTAGTTATGAAGTTATAAAAAATCTGGATGGCAAGTAGATCATTGCTCTTTTCAGCTCCATGGGGAGCCACTGTGAACATCTGCAAGACACTACCTCCCACAAGGCAGACCAAGGCAGGTAATGATGAGAACACACATGAGAATAATTACACCAAATGTAATTTCAGAAAAACAACTGGGGAAAATACGAGAAGGCTTGATAGACCTGAAGTGTGAGATTCCAGTGTCCATGAGGAAATCTGCAGAGTTCCTGTGCATTTTATGGACTTACATGTCAGTTTTCCCAATAAGCTGGGCTAGAATTTGGCCTACAGCCTGTTCTATGAAAGGTGTAGGAGATGAAGGAGGTGATTGGAAAGAACTCCAGAGTAAGATACTATAAGTATGTTCTCTCTGAGGAGGGGTTATTGTCCTTTGCATTTGGAGAATGAAAACATTGGATTTGTTTCTCACCTGTGCTAAAAGCTTTTTGATTCCTCCAATGAAAGGCTGCTTCTGCATTGCTTTGTAACATCATTTACAGCTTAGGTTGGACATGAAACTTAATAATAGACTGCAATTTATTGCTGAATTACATTAAATACAGTGCAATGCAGAAACAGTTTGGACAATTCTTTCAGGCAGGGCTGAGCAGGGTACCAGCAGAAAGCTGTTGACAGCACTGTTTACATCTGATGCTTTGTGATGCCACCTCTGTGATATGAATGACTCAGCCTACTACCTAGAAGTACTGTCACCATGTCAATGTAACAAACCACAGGCGACTTCTGTGCATCACTGGGAGACAACAGGTATGAACTTTCAGAGGAGACCCAATGCACATGGTAGGAGCCCATAAAGTCACATAATATATTTGAGAAGAACCTCTTTGTTCACCATGATGCCCTTTCTACACACACTCCCTCCATTGAATGTTAACTTTGGGGGAAAGTAGATATCTGAGCACACAGAAGTTATTTGTGCTGGACTAAAGAAAACAAATTAGAATGGTGAGTTAGGAGCAGTGGCTGGGAGAGTAATGTTGCATTAAGAGTCTTCTGTTCCCTGACTGCAAGGGAGCTGACTTGTATAATGGCTCTTCTGTAAACTGATACTGTAAGCAGAACTGCCTTGAAATTCACGGTTAAATCCCCATAATCAGAAAATGTTGACTAGCTGAAACTAAGTATTTCTCTTGAGACTAGAAGTATCAGCATGAAAAATGGATATGGTTTCTGGTCAAAATGGAAGTCCCCTTGGAATTTAAAAACACATCTGAAAAGGAAAGGCCTTGGACATGGCTGCATATGAGTCTGAGATAGAAATGGGAATAATATGTCTGTGAAAGCAAAGATTCTTCCTACTTCTCTCATATCTCTCGTGGATGCTTTCACTTCCAGTTCTTAGAACATGGTTGAGATTGTCACAGTCTCAGATTTCAGTTGAAAAGTTTCAGGATATTTTCCACAGTGTCCAAGGATCATTTTTTAAATACCTTGAAGGAGAAAGAATTATTTCCATTTATATTACATCATTACACAATTTGGTGTAATGAAGACTGCAGTACTTGCGGCCACAGGTACAACCCATTTCAAGCACAGGCTGAAGGCTATGTTAGAGTCTAAACTGCATAGAAGCTATTCAGATATGAGCTAGAAGTTACCTGCCAGGCCCACTGGAACAGAATCCTTGGATATGATCTAACCTTTAGTGAATGCACTGCTCTGTACCTACCCATAGTCTAAATCGGTTTCTTCCACGTGTTTCATCTACCTGTGGAGTGGTTTAGTGCAACTGTAAAGAACCTTCTGCAAAAACATAATCTACAGCAAGGATGTCCAGAAATTTTCTGCCACCTAATTTGTGCTGCCTTACAACAAACTTGGATGCAACAGCTTTATCATGTTCTGTGGCATAGCCAGTTTGTTATTCTACTCTGATCGGTAACAGGGCTATAGACAACCATAAAATAAAGCACCTTTTACATGGAATGGGTTTCAAAACATGTTTTAAAAAGCTGTGTTCTTTAAAGTCATAAAAAGAGGACTGACTTTCAAATGGTTTGATAAAATTCATCCTCAAATTATCAATCCCAAGTTTCTTGGTATTTTAGGGAACATTGATTAATCTTTTAGTTATCACACGGGATATGGAAAATTACTTTTCTGATCACCTCTAGGAGGAAAATGCTGAAATGAGACTATTTCTTCCTTCTGAAACTTCTGTTCTGGTCCTCTGATTGCCATTCTCCTGTACCTAAGAATCTAAGATCGAAGACTATTTAACAACTAGGCGTACATTTTTGTGTGTGATAGACTCTGACGGATTATTTTTCAACTACAGGCAAAATCACTTTCATTTGCCTGTGAAATTTTACTCGTATGAGAAGAGAGAATTGGCATTGTTATGCAAGACTCCCAGTTCTTACTGTGACTGACAGAAAAAGAGAATTAAAAGCTCCAGAAAAATATTCCCTTTGTAAACGTGATCTCGTGCTTCTGATTAACACATTAGTGCTAATTAAATACACAACTCAGCATGAGGCATGGGATATTAGCAGAATAATTCTAGCAACATTAAAAAACACACAGAAAATACATCTCACTGTATGTAGATACTTGTTTCACATATAAATAAGTGCAATATTATAGCAAGTTCTAATCATGTAGCATTTGAAAAACTGAAGCTTCATATGCAGTAAACCTGGCTCATTTGAATGAATGCAGTTTGCACATATGTTTAAAAAAATTGTACTGAAGACATATGACACGCTACAGAGAATAAAGCAATCATTCATAAAATTCCACTTAGAATAACAACATGGATAATGGCTCCTAATTTATTCCAAGAGAATTTGAACCATATGGCCCATATTACTATATTAATGTACTGTATCTGTAAAATATACTTGCTTAAGCGTATGTTATATATGTAGCATGTACGAGAGGAAACATCTTTAAGCAGCAATGGGCAGTCTCAAAAAAACATGGAATTGGCAAGATCACTTAAAAAAACACAGTGCCCTTAAATTAAAGGTAAATATGTGACCTGAAATGGAAACTGCCTCAAAACATTTTCTAATCATGCTGGAAACTCAAATCTGCATCTGAACTTTAAAGCTTACATATTTCTCAGCTGCAGGACATGAAACACCTCACACTGTGACTACAAAGTATGTGAGAATGGCAAATAAATGTAGACCAGACCAATGAGTTCTAGTTATTTAATATGAGACCATGTAAGAAATTACCACCCCCAGCCGCCTGCCCTACTCCTTCTGCCAGAATTTACTGCCCCTAACACAATTGGCAAAATAGGTGGTGCATGTGCTTCTCAGCAAAACCCGTTCTTGTCAGCCAGTGTTTCTCTGAAGTGATATCTATTTCAATTTCTGCTCACAGTACTTGCATGAGTATATGGAACATTATAGCATCTCAGAGCTTTGCTTCATCACCCCTTTTGCATTTACCAGGGGAGTCTACTGGAGGAAGGAAGGTGGATCACTGCTTCTAACTATGGAGATAGGTCATTTGTTCATGAATAATAGGTTACAGAAGAAATGAATGTAAATATGATAATTGGGAACTGTCTCACAAATCTAGTAGACTGCCAACACCCTCCTGTGGATCCATCCCATCAGCATACTGCACTGCCATGGCTGAAGTGTACTGACTACTTACAATGAGTGATGTGCCATAACAAAGTTTTCCTGGGCTTAAAAGACTACGCTCTTTTAAAAAATCCTCACAAGTTTCTTCAAGCAAACTACTCTGAGTTTGCCTTCAGGGCTTAAAAAAGTACTTAAGAGACAACTAAATTCAAGGACATGTGCTGAATGGACTGTTGGCTCCTGGGGGTCTGGCAGCCGTGACAGGTTCCTGGAGTAGCAGGGCAGGGCCTGGCAGCCAAGACCAGTCCCACCACATCAGCCAGGGAACAGGACAGGCTGGGGGGCAGCCCCAGCCTGCAACACCAATGTGGGGACAGGGATGGGCCAAGGACCATAGATTGATCAGACTCTGCAGGGCCCATGGCCAGGTTGTCGGGATCTGGAGACCATTGTCCAATGGCAATCGCTGTGGCAGGATCTGATGATCCCAGGGGGCTGAAAACGGATTCTGGACCATGGCAGGTTGGGGAGAGCCCCAGGGAAGCTAAAGCCTAATATGTTCTTCAGAGTCCTGGCAGTCCATGGCCATTAAATTTTCATTAAGGTTCAGCTTTACATTTCCTTGGCAGATAAAGAATTATTTCCATACACATCTGGAAGCAGCCCAATCTAAGAATCATTCCCTATCAAGCTTTTCTGAGATTTTAGATGACTGAATCCTTTTGAAGTCTTTGATGGGGGCCAAGCTCTTCTCCGTCATCTGCACTGGCTAAGTAGATGCTGTATCACAGACAGCATGGAAGTCTTGTTCAAAATCAAGCCTGAAAAAGATGTCCTCTACTGTAAAAACTGCAGAAGGTTGTAGCACTCACAAAGCAAGAGACATGGGTCAGTTCTCAGTCGTCCCTAGTCTCATGACTCATTGCAGTGTTCAAAGCAGGAGGCTACAGAGAAGGTTGCATAAGGGCACTGGGAGCTTCTTTGGCAGATGTGCCAAAATACTACAGTTCTGGGTCCAGAAAGATGGCAAAAAAAGAAGATAGAATGTGATTCAGTAGCTCAGTTCTCAGGCTGCTCAACAGGGGTTGGAGGGAGTGTGGTCTGATTCCCATTTCTCGGGCACTTGAGGGATTTGGCATTCAGATGGTATTTGGATGTTCTGTGACCTTTGCCAGAGTGACTAGTGTGCTTGGGCTTGAGAGTGCATGGCACCCGGGAGAGGGGCCTTCCTGATACTACTCCTGAGAGGAAGCAGAGGAGCCAAATGTCGACAGTCTGAGTCCTCTGGATCCACACATTGAAGCATGGATACATCTCACTGCACAGTGGGCACTGTAGTGAGGAAATCACAGACAGGAGCTTAACTGTTCTCTAGGGGTCATTCATATGTTCAGTCAGATGAAACCTATCTTGGCTGGCTGACAACAAAGAAAAAGCAAAGATAAATAGGCTTCTAAACTAGGAGCTTCAGCTTGCTACCTAAAACTAAGATGAATCTGAATCTCAGCCCTGAGATACCAACTGTTTAAATTAGAAGTATTAATGAGGTGCTCTGATCTCTCTCTTAGACTTTCAATACCTCATTTTTTTCACCTGTAAAAAAGGGATAATGCTATTCTGTCTTAGAAAAATAACACAAAAAAGCACAAAACAAAAGAAAAAACCCAAAATCAAACAAACTTGAAATAAATTGAAGGCTAGGAGGAGCAAAGATCGTAGTTTTAGCTTCCTCACCTGAAAAAGAGAAATGAGCACAGCTCTCCAGAAGATGAGAGTAAAATACTTCTAAGAAATAAAAAAAAAATAAAGCTGGAAGAAAAGACTGGAGATGAACACTGGTTTCTTATTTATAATCTCTTTGTCAAAAAAGGGAGACCATCAAGCACAGAAAGTTTTGATTTTTCTCAGTTTATGATCTATGTTCAGGGGAAGCTGAAAAACGCATCTGTTCATTCTCAATCTTAATCAGGAAGCTTTAACTCAGAGTTTTGGAGATACACATATTTAACACTTAAATGTCTACAGCATTATCTTTTGGGTTTTTTCATGTCCAAGTGATTTCATTGGTCCTGCTGCTCATTTTTATACACAAGTGTTTCATTCTTCCCTCCCCCTCTTTTAACAACAGGTGACTTTGCTTAATGTTTTCCAATATTCAATTACAAAATACTCATGATCAGCTGACTAATTTTAAATGACACACAGTTTCCATAGATGTGTTCTCACAGCTTTACAGTTACAGAACATTGTGACCCAGGATGGAAAATAGCTGGAAGGGGTCTGGCTGCAAAAATTGCTCTGTGGAAGTCATACTTCGAGGACAGTGGAAAAAAAAATATTAGATTGACCCATTAGAAAGAGTTTAGAGTGTTTAGAAAGAAAAAAGAGAAAATGGGAGTTGATGAAAGAATACTTATAAGCACCTTCACTGATCATTTCAGTAATTTTGGTTGTGAATTTGTGATTTAAAATGTTAAAAAAAAACAAGCCCCCAAAACCCAACACAAAACAAAAAAAGCCAACAAAACCCTAAAACAACTCTGAAGAAACTTTGCTAATGGAGGCTGAATTTAATTATATATTTATAAGCACCTCTCAGGATTTTTTGCAAGTAAAAGCCTTCACTTTTGACTTGTACATGGGAATGAATTCGTGGTCTGCCCTAGAGCCCTTCCAGGAGTAATTAGTTTCCACTCACATGGAATGAATTATAGGATAAAATACCAAGGAAATCCTCAAGCAAAATGTAAGAGCAATAGGGCTCCATCCAACCTGGCCTTGAACACTGCCAGTGAGGGAGCTTTGAGCAACATGATCTAGGGGAGGTTACCCCTGCCCACGGCAGGGGGTGGCATGAGATGGTCTTTGAGGTTCCTTCAACCCAGACCAGTCTGTGATTCTATGATTCTATATTGTATAGTTGACTCTTTCAGCCTGCCTTCCAGATTCATTCTAATCATAAGCCTGAAAAGGGTGTGGCCATATTTACGTGCTCCATATTGAACACTCTATTGCTATCTTTCATACCTCTTTTGACAAAAATTTTTATCATTAGTCACTATACATTTGAAGTATTCACTACCTTTGTTGGAAATTTTTGTCTCACTAGTTTTATATGATCAGTATTCATCTAACTTGATCTTTGTTATCAATACATGATTTGTCTAGTTTGAGCTAGTAGTTATATTTTGTCTGTAATTCCTCTAAAGTTAATGAAAAGAGAAGGTATCTCAAAAGGGCAACTTTTCATATTTATCTTACATAGATATTACAGAATGGAATGAGTTTCAAAGTGTTTCTTATAAAATAAGTAAAGAGCATGTATAAGCCAGGGAGACAATAGTCTTCACAACATTTAATTTAGCTAGTTTTCTTGATTTGTTTTTTCAGCTTGGAAATTTTACTTGGAACCAAAGGGCAGGGCGATGCCATGAGACAATGTTCTAGTTGGGCCTTTTTAATTAAATGGCTCATTCCATAAAACACAAACACTTTACATAGAAATAAGTTAATCTAGTACACCTAATTAAGCATTATATATTGGAGCCATGCATCAGTGATTTGAGTTATATCAATGGACCATTTCATTTATCGAGGCTGACAGCACAAGTTCTTAAATACAATGATAAATGACTTCCCTTCAAGGGAATGATACTTCACCTTGGCAGTTCACTCTCTTTTTTAATGCTTCAGAGACAGCTAGGAGTAATCAGTTCATAAGCATCCTAAACATGCACTCTTCCATTTGGTTAGTTTCTGTAGTCTATCTCCTTCACTAAACTCTCCAGGGTTATCTGGAGGTGACCATACTTTCCAGTCTTGTCTTTACAGTAAGAGTCTATTAACGAGCACATTTCTATAGTCATTTGTATAACCATCATGTCTGTTACCAAGTAATTTTGAAGACAAAAAGCAACTCTGACTTTGTTAGACACACAAGTAGCTCTATCTAATGTTGATGAGTTGCACATCTCAGGCCAGAGTGGAATTTATTTTACCCACTAAATAGTGCTGAAGAAACGTTTCTTTCTCCTCTTTCACTTTCTTTGATAGTACAGAAGGATATAGTTCTGCCTTAACTCATTGAATTCAGTGAAATAAACCATAAATCTCATTGATAAAAACAAGGTGTTGTAGCTCACTTAAAGGAACTTCTCTGGATGAAATCCAGCAAACATTGTCTTAATCATATTTGCCATTTATCTTCATTTTTTGCCCCTGCACAAAATGCTTTCACTTTCCATGAAGGTGTTAAATTTTCACGAAAGACCTAAATATGAGACTACTGTCCACAACTGCTATTTCATAGAAGCTGCAATTCTCTTGCTGCATATTTTTATTTTTCTTCATAGTCTGTACCTTTGGCC
The DNA here is from genome assembly GCA_022605575.1 of Laterallus jamaicensis coturniculus. Classification (NCBI taxonomy): domain Eukaryota; kingdom Metazoa; phylum Chordata; class Aves; order Gruiformes; family Rallidae; genus Laterallus; species Laterallus jamaicensis. The sequence continues at coordinate 20,026,256 of JAKCOX010000012.1, forward strand.
AGGCTATGTATACTCTAATAACCAGATATTAGTCATTATACATTGTCTTACTGAAGAATAAGGAAACTAAATGCCTAGCTTAAGAAAGATTTCCAAAAGCTGTTTGCTGTCCTTTTACAGTATTTGGGACTACTATCTCTACGATTGTTTTAGAAAATCCTCTGATTTCTCTTATCATTAAAATTACTTTTATCCTCTTGAAATCAAATTCCTCTTATCTGGAGTTGTTCTATAATAAGAGCTCTCAATGTTCTCAAACTGATTGTGTAAATACGTGCCTGGCTTACTTAAGCTGTCTGAACACTTACTTCATTTTAGCTGAGATGTTCTGGATGTCCCAGGATGTCTGATCTGTTTCAGAAGGGCATGCATCTCCCTTAAACCTTGCTTTATATCCATTAGCCCTTGGAAGAGGTTTGAAAAACATTGGGCATCTCAAATGGCACTAGATGCCTATATGCAGGCAAGGGAACTGAGTACTAGTGTCTTTTTTATGGAGGTTTACCAGGGAAATATTTAAAAATACTGACAGAAATGTAGCATCTTCTACACTGTGGACTGAAAACAAGGTATAGGTTTGCATACTTTTATTTTTCAGGGAATTGTAGGGGTTGGAAGGGACCTCCAGAGATCATTGAGTCCAACCCCCTGCCAAAGCAGTTTCCCTAGGACAGGTTGCACAGGTAAGCATCCAGATGGGTTTTGAATATCTCCAGAGAAGGAGACTCCACAACTCCCCTGGGCAGCCTGTCCCAGGGCTCTGTCACCCTCACTGTGAAAAAGTTCTTTCGCGGAATTTCCTGTGCTCCAACTTGAGGACATTGCCCCTTGTCCTGTCTCCACAGACCACTGAAAAGAGATTGGCTATTTCCCTGTGTCCCACACTACAGATACTTATAACCATTCAGAAGATCCCCTCTCAGTCCCCTTTTCTCAAGGCTGAGCAGCCCCAGTTCACTCAGCTTTTCCTCATAGGAGAGATGCTCCAGGCACTTAATCATCCTTATGGTCTTCCACTGGACTTTTTCCAAGAGATCCCTGTCCTTTTTTGCCTACTTGATCGGTCTGAAGTGCTGAGAGTCATCGAATCATAGAATCATAGAATTGTAGGGGTTGGAAGGGACCTCGAGAGATCATCGGGTCCAATCCCTCTGCCAAAGCAGGCTCCCTAGGACATATCACTCAGATAGGCGTCCAGACTGGTCTTGACTATCTCCAGAGAAGGAGACTCTACCACCTCCCTGGACAGCCTATTCCAGTGCTCTGTCACCCTCACTGTGTAAAAGTTCTTCCGCATGTTGTTGCGGAACTTCCTATGCTCCAACTTGCAGCCATTGCCCCTCGTCCTATCCCCACAGACCACTGAAAAGGGGCATAAAGGTATTAACAAAAGAAAAAAAATACTGCTCTCTCTAGTGTATGCTAATGCTTGACTGTGAGACAATCTCCAAGAGACAGTTTCTGGACAAAGTTAGTCTTCATCTAGTTATTTAAAGAAAGAGCTTAACAATATTGTCAGACGTGGAGCTTCCCACTAATGACAGAAACCAACTCTGGTTTCTCTTACAGTGTATTGAAGTAGGGTGGGATACAGTTTCATGTCTAGTTAGCAACACTGACTTTCTTAACTTCTTTGCATTTCAAAGGGATTACATAGGAAGAGAAATGGTAGGCCTACAGTTGGTCCCACTGGAAGATCAATAAGGTGTATTACAGAGTGATGTAGCTTTGTCCTCAATGCCACACTGGTGTCCTGCTCCCCTGATTATTTAGAATGAATCTGCAATCATTTTGTGATGATCTATTGTACCCTTCTGATTCTCTCCTCCATCTCACTGAGGAGACTGAGAGAGCAAATGGGTAGGGGCTTATCTGCTGGCCAGTATCAACCCACTACAGGCATGCAGCTCCTTGTCAGACTGTTCCATAGCTGTAGAAACAATTCCTGCTGGGTCTGCAGATGGAATTATGGCAGCCACACATTAAAAGAGTGAACATTCTCCCATGGTAACTGTAGAAGCTAGAAGAACACTTGACCCATCTTGATTCCTTCTCTTTGTATTTCTAAGTAGAACATAGAAAACAGAATGTGGAACACACAGTTCCTTCAGCACAAGACCAGAAAAATATAATATTGCCCACCAAAGCTCCTGGAAGCCATATCTCAGAACTGTGTATGGAGATTAATTATAGCTGGAAAGTATGTAAAAATTCTAACCAGCTTCCAGAGTTGCTCCAAAACGATTTTGTACCCATTTCATCCCACAAAATAGCCCAGAACATATGCACGTAGAGTTTAGAGTTATATTCAGATTTTTCTCCAAGAGCTGTCTTATGTCTGAAAAGGAGGTAGAGTACAGTTTAACATTTCTAGAATTATTCCAGCTTTCAGCAGAAATATGCATGGAGGAGCTAAAGAGAAATATTTATACTCTGAGAATAACAACAGAGAAATCCTGCCCCAGACAGACATTGGGACCCATACTCCACGACTAGTGGTACTGACTTAGAGGTGAAGTTGATTAGCTCTGCTAAGGAGTACATTAGGTCAGAGCAGAGATGTGCTAAGGGAGGTATACTGCCTTCTAAACCTGGTCTGTTATTTCTCTGCAGCTCTGCTCTGCCCTACAAGATCAGGTCTCTTGGAATCATGGTCCAACACACACTGCAAGCATGTCCTTAGCTAGTCAGGAGCTTCTAGTCTATGTGCAGGAACACTGACGTATTCTTGCAGGCAAGTTTCAAATAATTATCCCAAGGTCATGTAAATTTTAAAGTGCTTTAGCCTTTGTGCATATTTTTTAGTCTGCTGTAAGTGCCTTCAAAGTGTGGCTGGGACTGTAACAAATACTGCGTTTGGAAACAGAATGAGAAATGTGTGCAGCGCAATGCAGACCCCTTGGTATGCATGTTACAAAAAATTCCTCTCAAGAAGAGATAATAGATGATACCCAAGTACCCTGGCCTCCTGGGGATAGTATTATACCCATACACACACATCCATACATATGCACTGTATATGCATTACATCTTGAAAGATCTTATAAGATTTGTTATCTTAAATTAGACCATGGCTACCATGCGCGATTGGCAAGTATCTGATGTGTGAAATCATCTGTCTGCAAGATCTAAGAGAAAAGGAAAGCTGAGACAAATTGAGCTCTGTTGGCCTCTCTAGTCTGATTAGTCTATGCTGTCACTTGAAGTGAAGCTGGATCTTTGGATGTCATTCTTCTGTTGTCTTACATGGTGACGTTAGATATTTCTGCTTGTTCCCATTAGTGCTTCCTTGGATTCATAATTAATTTATATTAGCAAAGACAATTTCCATTTGCTATGACAGTTCTCCAGCTCCCTCAGGCTTCTCAAATAATAATAAATTATCTAAATAAGAGGCATTAGTTCACTTCTGCTCCAACGTTTCACATTTTCAGGTTGCCTAAACCTGCCCAGTAATGCATGTTTAACAAATTGGAATTCAAATGGCCTGCTAGTCCTCACCCATATTCCTAACGTGGCTTGACTTCACTGGCTGTTTTTCCTTTGCAGAGATATGCCAATCCAGTGATCATAACGAGTTATATTTGGAGACCTATATGTGCTCTTGCTGAGAGGATTAAAAGGGTCAATTAATAGATTCCCAGTTGTATGGAATACTGAGGTACTGAATGAGTTCTTTGCCTCAGTCTTCTCTGGCAGCCAGGATTCTCATAATTCTCAAATCCCACAACCTTGCATCCCTGGACCTCTAGGTGGGAGCTGGGGGAGTAAATCCCTCCCCACTGTAAGAGCGGAGCAAGTCCGAGACCGCCTCATGAGACTGAATGTCTACAAGTCTAGGGGGCCGGATGACATGCATCCCAGGGTCCTGAAGGAGCTGGCTGATGTGGTTGCTGAACCGCTCTCCATCATATTTGAAAAGTCGTGGCTGTTGGGAGAGGTTCCTGGGGACAGGATAAAAGGTCATGTCACTCCCATTCATAAGAAATGGAGCAAGGAAGACCCAGGGAATTACAGGCCGGTGAGCCTCACCTCTGTGCCTGGGAAGATCATGGAACAGATCCTTCTCGATGACATGCTGGAGCACATGAGGGAAGAGCACGTGATCCGGGACAGCCAGCACGGCTTTACCAAGGGAAGGTCGTGCCTCACCAATCTGGTGACTTTCTATGATGGAGTAACAGCATCGATAGATAAAGGGAAGGCGACCGATGTCATCTACATGGACTTGTGCAAGGCCTTTGACACAGTCCCCCACCACATCCTTATCTCTAAACTGGAGAGATGTGGATTTGATGGGTGGACCATCCAGTGGATAAGAAACTGGTTAACAGACCATAGCCAAATGGTGGTGGTCAATGGGTCTATGTCCAGGTGGAGGCCGGTGACAAGCAGTGTCCCCCAGGGGTCTGTCTTGGGACCGGTTCTCTTTAACATATTTATCAATGACATTGATGATGGAATTGAGTGCACCCTCAGCAAGTTTGTGGATGATACCAAGCTGAGTGGTGTGGTCGACACCCTAGAATGAAAGGAAGCCATCCAGAGGGATCTTGACAGGCTGGAAAAATGGGCGCGGGTGAACCTAATGAGGTTCAACACTGCCAAGTGTAAGGTCTTGCACTTGGGCCGGAAGAATCCCAGACATAGATCCAGACTGGGAGAAGAGCTTCTTGAGAGTAGCCCCGCTGAGAAGGACCTGGGTGTCACGGTGGATGAGAAACTTAACATGAGCCAGCAGTGTGCTCTTGCAGCTCGCAAGGCCAATGGTATCCTGGGCTCCATCAGAAGAGGGGTGGCCAGCAGGGACAGGGAGGTGATTGTCCCTCTCTACTCTGCCCTCGTGAGGCCCCATCTGGAGTACTGTGTCCAGATCTGGGGTCCCAATACAAGAAAGATGTGCAACTGTTAGAGGGGGTTCAGAGGAGGGCCACAAAGATGATTAGAGGGCTGGAGCACCTGCCCTACAAGGAGAGGCTGAGGGAGCTGGGCTTGTTCAGCCTGGAGAAGAGAAGGCTGTGGGGGGACCTTATTGCAGCCTTCCAGTACCTGAAGGGAGCATACAAACAGGAGGGGATTCAACTTGTTAAAAGGGTAGATAATGTCAGGACAAGGGGGAATGTTTTAAAGCTAAAGGAGGGAAGGTTTAGATTGGCTATTAGGGGGAAGTTTTTTACAGAAAGAATGGTGAGGTGCTGGAACAGGCTGCCCAGAGAGGTGGTGGATGCCCCATCCCTGGAAGTGTTCAAGGCCAGGTTGGATGGGGCCCTGGGCCACTTTGTGTAGCTCCGGGCCTTAGGTTGGTGGCCCTGCCTGTGGCAGGGGGGTTGGAGCTTTATGATCCTAGGGGTCCCTTCCAACCCTTGCCATTCTATGATTCTATGGTTCTATTTTATTTTCTGAAAAACCCTCTATTTTATGGATTGTGGTTTGGCAGATCTGTGAAATAAGCTTGAGAGTCTTGAACTCTCTTATCTCTCATTTCTGCAGAGTTAAGTGTCCATTTTTCCAGAACTTGAACTATTGCAGCAGCTGGAGTGATTAATAAGCTTGATGAAAGTCTCTCAATGAGTTAATGAGTGGAATAACCTCAGGTAACCAAGTATTTGCCTGCTCTGCAAAACAGCAACCCTAGCTGTATCATATCCTGCATAGATGACAATAGTTGTGATTACAGATAGCAGAGATGTTTTGGTTTATGAGGCAGCTTTTGCCTCATTTACAGTCTGGGAGATGAAGGGACTCAGAGTAGCCCTGTGGAGAAAGACTTGGGGGTACTGGACATGAGTGAGCAGTGTGAGCTTGCAGCTCAGAAAGTCAACTGTATGTGTCCTGGGCTGCATCAAAAGCAGCGTGACCAGCAGGTCAAGTGTTGTGGTTCCGCCGGAGCCGGGGACCACGCGTTCAGATTTCCCCCGGAGCGGGGGGGGAAAAACCAAAACCAGAGCCCCGCAGGTTGGGATAAGGGTATTTTTTACTGGAAATAACAGGGGAAGAACAGATAACAATGAACAATACAACCTTTTGCTGAGATGAGCAGTTCAGATCGCGCACTCCCCGTAACGGACACCGCGCCGCAGCCCGTGCAAACCCCAGCCGCAACACAAAGGACCCGAGCTCGCGCCGCGAGTCAAAACAAAGCCCCGAGCCGAGAGCACGCTCGCTCCCGGTCCCTGCTGTTCGCGCGCCAACACTGCAACACCCCCTGCTTTTTATACTCGGCATGATGTAACTGGCATGGAATGATCCTATTGGTCAATTTGAGTTACTTGTCCCGAGCCCAGCAGGTTAACCCCTTCCTGGCTGAAGCCCCTGGCTGAAACCAGGACATCAAGGAAGGGGATTCTGCTCCTCTGCTCTACTTGGGTGAGACCCCACCAACAGTAGTGTGTCCAGGTCTGGGGTCCTCAGAACAAGAAAAATGTGGAGCTGTTGGACTGCCTCTAGAGGAGGGTCACAAAGATGGTCAGCAGGCTGAAGCACCTCTCCTATGAAGACAGGCTGAGAGGTGGAGGTGAGGTTGGAAAACAAACATACATATGTGTAATCACGGATGGAAGAGAGAAGATGACAACATATACAATTAAGTTTGAGTGCAAGGTGGATGCATGAAATGAGAACCATTTATATGTATAAAGTGCCAGTAAAGTTTTATATGAGTAGAGCTTGGTCTTCTCTACAGTTTTTATTGTTATTCAGGCAGAATGGACAGACTCACATTTTAAATGAGGACAGAAGATTCAGTGTTTGATTTTTAGGTCAGGCAACAAATGTTTGCCCAGTCTCTACTTGTGTCAAGTCATAGTATAGAGACATAGTCTCTCTATGAGATGTGCTTATGCAAGATGGATCATGTACCACAGCTTTCAGATGGGGAGAGGCACTTTTTGCATGAAAACACAGCATCCCAACTTTTCCCTGATACGGATCTTGATATTCATCTCATAAACTCATCACATGGGAAAGTGTATTTACCATAATATGAAGGTAGGAACTGAGTGCTAGAGGGGTTGTTTAAAACTCCTTTAACTTCCCACCCCATCCCAACCCTACACAGCTACATTTGGAAGCTTTGCAGAGTCTTTTTTTTTTTTTTTCAAATATAGACACTGTTTCAAGGGGCTGGGATTTTAAATAAATGTCCAGAATATAACCACAAATGTTAAAATAAAATAATAAAAACGGGAAAATGGTACCAAACAATATAAAAGTTGAACAAGTTCAAAAAAGTCTTACCCCAAATGGTTAGAAGGAGAAAACCCACAAAAAATGCCAATAATAAGATAGCATAGTTACTTAGGAAGGAGACAAAATCAAGCTTGGGTTAACCAAGGACAAATCCTGATTTTAATAACTCTGAATGCTCTGCAGGTAGCTCATCCCTGCTGCACCCTTGAATGAATCAAATCAAAATTGCTCATCCTTTCCCATACCTGCCTGTCAAAGTCTGCTTCTTCAACTGCAACCACTGCTGTGTGATTGTCCCCCGTGGTATCCTCCAAGCTCTGACTCTCCATTGTTTTTGCAGAACCTTGTTTGTTTTCCAAATTATTTTCTGTGATCGGATTCTCCTGGTCCTTCATCTCACAGGACCTGGCTGACAAGGAATTATTACATATTATTAATGTTGCTGTTTAAGGGATAGACAAATAACTTTATGTGTATTTCCCCCAGTCTCTCCATATTTGAACACATATACAATATTTTCATATTTATACATAAAAACGCATCTAGCAATCTATCTAGCTCTAGCTATCTTCACCTGTTGTGATGGCTGAAGGTTCAAATCAATCAAATCGTAAAATAAACTCCCATCATGTAGGTAGCCTATAGCAACAAATATACATTAAAATCTAGTGTCCTAATGTATTTAATGGAAACTAGAGTACATGAGGAAACTTGTATCCAATAATATATACAAGTAGCAAGACTTCAGAAGATAGTGTTATTCTCTCAGAAATGGGAAACTAAATAATAATAAAAAGTTAGGAGCACGAAATAAAACATTAGACTTCAACATTCTTTCTTCCTCATTCCAGAACCTGGTACAAAACCCAAAAAAGTTTGAGAAATGTGTAAAAAAAAATAAATCAATATGGTGCATTTGGTCAGATGAATCTGTATTTACATGTCCAAGTTATAAATTTCTAAGACTTATGAAACATTTCTGACTCCTACAAAATTATATATAGCAACAAATATACATTAAAATCTTGTGCCCTAATGTATTTAATGGAAACTGGAGTACATGAGCTTTCATTTTACTTTATAAAGCTTCAGTACTGATACTTTGTATCATCAATATCTTTGCAGACAAAATACATGTAAGTGCCATAATGTACAAAATCAGGTTATTTCTAAGTATGTATATCTGTTAAAATATTTTTTAAAATATTTTTGTTTGTATAGAAAGACTCTGTGTGCAGATTACATTGTATATAATTCAATTCTTAATCTGAAAGAACTAAATTGTTTCAGGAATTAAGTAACAATTGCATATATTCTAATTTTTCTCCTAACGACTTTTCTTTTTAAATTAAGTTATTTTTCAATAAATTTTGCAGCTGTGGGAAAGCCAAGTAGTAGAAAGCAAAGCTGTGCCAATTCTAAAAAAAGGGGAAGGGGGAAGACACAGGGAAGTACAGGCTCCTCAGTCTCAAATTTAGCCCAGGTGAAACAACAAAACAGCTGGTATGAAGCTTGACTAATAAAGAAATAAAGACATTTTAACTAATGTCAAGCAATATGGAATTATGGAAAATAGATTTCCTCTAACTTGCTACCTGTTTAGATTAAAATGCTATGCAGATTGAAATAACTAATAGTCTTCATGTAATAAACTATATACAAATTTTCCTTTGGATTTTATTTGGCATTACAGAACCAGTTATTTAAGTCCAATAAATAGCCTGGAGTAAAGGGATGGCTATAGGTGTCACACAGTAGTCCAGAGGGGTTATGCAGGGCTTGGTTCTTGTCTCTTTCACAGCCTAGTGATTTTATGTAAATAAATAATAACACCCCCCCATACAATGATTACCAATCCATATGGAGGAAAAAGAAAGATTGAAGAAATTATAAATAATGAACGAGATGGAAAGCCATGTGGTTCTTTTAGTAAGTAGGGCGTAAGTAAAGGCTTTTTACACTGAGGTGGGAAATTCTGAATGCAGGAACAAAGAGTGAAAGCTGCACTTCTCCAAGAGGGCTCTGCCTTCAAAGCAGAGGCTCTGAGAGACACATGGATGCATATTTCCCTCTCGTGTTCAGACAGCCTCTCCAGCTCCTCTTGCAGAGGATTTCTGGTAGTTTCCCTATGCAGAGATTGCACACAAGCAATCTTTACTACGTGGAGATAAGTGGTGGCAGTGGCAGTCTTACTGCAGCGGGTTGTAACGAGATCCGGTGGCTGAACATGGAAACGAAACCACAGAAAATGGGAATGAGACTCTCATTTTTAAAACAAAGTGTAACTAATCTGTGCAGAAACACCTCAGTGCCTGTGATGGGTCCTCTGACAAGTTTGAATTAAGACTGTTTGTAATTTAAACACTGAATTCAGTCAACGAATTCCTGGGGGTCAATTTTGTATAGGAGGTCAGACTGCCTTGTCACAGTGGTGCTTCCTCACCTTATAAATATGAATGATAACAACCTCTATGTCTTAAAGCCCAGTATCTGGGAAACATGACTACATGAGATTTTCAACTTCCCTTTAAAAAGGCAATAAATATCATACAACTAGAACCAATCTTAAGAAAGCAGAAGGCAAGTAACTTGATATTTCTTATATTTTAAGAAATCTTTTTAACTTCTGAGCCAATCTTACATTTTTTTCTATGCATTTCTTGACAAACTACAGACAGTCCCAGTTTTCTACTTCATCTATGGTGGCTCCCCCAGGCAGCTGTATTGATGTGTTTCACCAAAGAATGTGTCAGAATGTATCAGATTTATCTATTGGAAGCGGAATCTCTGATTTTCAGACTTTTCTCTTTCAGTTCACATTAAGGAGCAAATGTATGAAATTATTAGGCCTTACTTTGCAGCTCTGCTTGGTAATATCAAATTATTCTTTCCTCACATTTTTCTATTGCACTGGGGATTTGCCATAAGTAAGAATTTGCTGCATACTTGTTATACTCTGAAACTTTTTTCTTGGAGCCACTTATTGAAAGAATGGGGAGGTCTGGGCTGAGTAGCAGATCCTTACAGGCTTGTTGGCAGCATAAATACCCTTTATACATTTAGATTTAGTCTTTTCAATATTGTATTCTTGAAACAATAGAAATTAATCCATAAAGGTCCTACCTCACTTGAGGAGGAGTCTTAGCTATAACATTAGCAAACTTGAATATGGCTCATTTTTTCCACTATTTGTCATCTGGCCTTGCCTGAGTTTCTTGTGTGCTGTGAAAACTGGAATATTTATTCTCCTGGAAAAATAGTGGCTGCCCTTTTAAAGCTTGTGAATGGCCTCTCATTGGAGCAGCTCTGGGCAGCTCTTTTTTTTATTACTCCTCTCTTTAAGAATTAGCATTAAAAATAAATTTCTTGGAGAGGATCAGATCAGAAGCATCCCCAGTGTTTCTCTTGCCTTTTTCAGCTTTCTTTTCCCTTTCAAAATGTAACAGGTAGGTGACTAATAGAAGAACACAGCCTTTGTGTTATATGTGTAAGGCCATTAATTTGAGTCCCAGAGATGGATGGCTTTCCAATCCACTCTCCTTTGTTGTACTGCATCTGTGATTACCCTGGAGAATAAAAAGAATGAAAAAGTATCTCACTCACCTCTCTTCTTTATTACTCCAGGCACAGAGTATTATTATCAGCCTTAGAGTAGATAGAAGAAGAGCCCTCAGGTTAGTTGAAGTACAAGTAGTGAAATAGTAGCTAAGATTCATTTTGGGCCCTCCCTCCCAACGTGATATCACCTGTATGGTTTATTTCCCATCCATTGTCAGATATCTAGCAGTCAACCAGGATTCAACAGCCTGGTGTATACAAAAATAAACTCTTAACAATAATCAAACCTATAATAAAGCCTCGAAACTACCCTTTTCACAGTTAATGTTAACACAGCCTATTCTGTATTCTGTACTCATTTACAGGTTTATTATTTGTACGTTCCTATTAAATAAATTAAATATTTAGGAAATAACCAAATATTAACATCATGACAGTAAACATTCAGTAGGAGAATGGATTTCTCCGATGTGATGGATTTTCTTTTACTGTCAATATACCCTTCATCTTTAAGTTTGATACTTTTTCGACTTTCTTGGAATAAATTAAGAACTTGATTGCATCACCCTATTCCTAACTAACTAACTAAAATGGCAGTAAATTCCAGAAAACCAAATTAAATTAATCTTTTGAATTTGAAAAAGAAAGGAGTTCAGGAGGAAAGTAGATTCAAAACCGAGGAAAAAATATGGGCATCTTAAGATTCTGTTATAGGCTTGCCTGCTGAAAGACAGTGGTTAGACTTGTACTTAGAGTGTTGAAATCTTGAGAACTCTGAACTCTGGGATATTCCAGAGTTGAGAAAATTCCTATAGATTTTAAAAAAAAAAAAAAGACAAAATTTGTTTTTTACCTGAGAGTGCAATTTGGTGAAGCATCATTTAAAGACACAGGAAACAGTCTCATCAAAGATGATCATTGTCATAGTGATATTATTGCTTTGATATTATTGATTGACATACACTACGCAAAGCAGCATCTAGTGTATTTAAATTATGTGCCCTGTTACTAACGAGAAAGGGCAAAATTTAACTTAGGCTTTAGATATGTTGTCTGAACTGGCTGTCTTTGATTACACTTATAGTTCATGGAGAAAAACATACATTTTGAGTTGTTTAGACTGTCTTAGATGCTTATCTAATGATGAGATGAATTGCACTTGAGACAGCATTCTCCTTCCCCAATTATTAAGGGAGTTCAGAGTGATTAGTTGAGGTTTGAACCCCTAAGTTTTAAATGCCTAAATTAAGGTAGCCACCAAATGACTAACTCAAAATTAAATAATTTGTCCTTCAACAGTGAAAATATGTAATAGATTTTGTTTTGTCAGAGATTTTGACAGAACATGCATACCAACTAATGCTCCTGTTCCAACAGTGTGAGCAGCTGTACTATCAGTAGTATGGCTGTTAATCTTTTCATTCCTGTATTGTCTGGTAGCCTGGATATAGAGGGAATGGCACTAATATGAGGCAGAACTCTTGCTATGGAGATTGTCACTTGCGCAGGTACCTCTGTGGAGGTGTGAGCCTTAAAGTGCTAATGAAAATCATGGAGGAAGGGTGCCATTTTTCCTAGTTTGGGAAAGGAAGATTCCACATAGGCAAGTGCTGCTTGATGTGCTTATAATAGACAATACAAAAAATTAATCTATCCATGCTCTCTCTTAGGGGATATAATTTCTGATTACTTGAACTATTAGACCAGATTGAATAACAATCTGCTTCTCACATATTGACATTTTGCAAAAAATAGGAGTATTTTTTGGAAAAAATACTCCCCTTTAACCTGACCTATTTTATGAGCTTCATAGTACTTTTGAAAGCTTAATTTTGTGATCCTAATCCTTGCCAAGTCTCGGTTATCAGTGAACATATATGATATTAAGTGATAGGCAAGATCAAGTCTTTATTATTTCCTGAATATTAAGTTAACTATGGGAAGTCCCTCACCTGCTTTCACATTGGCTTCCCATTGTTTCATGGGCTTTTTTGTATGTTTCCTAAAAGCATCAGAATGTAAGTTTCACCAGATGTACTTCAGTGTTTGATATTTAAGCAGTAATGAGTAAAAGTGAGCTGTGAAGCATACATCTGGAATGTCACTTTAATTTGTTTCTAGGTTTCCTTGTGTAACACAGTATATTACCGCTCTCCCCCCTCCCCCGTACATACCTTCCGTTCTACATTTTCCATACAACATCATTCCACACCCTTGACTGATTACACTCTCTTCACACCCCTACCCTTTCTTTCTGCTGTCTGTCACATTCTGCACCTGTATCCACAAATAAGTGTAAAGAGAATATGAGTTGTAACCTGGGGAATATTTTTTTGATAGATAGCTGGACTTGTCACAGATGTTCTCATAGTAAAATTACAGTTTTCATCATGCCTTTCAGGCATCACACTGAGTGAGAGAGATTTGTCCACCTCTGCTGCCTCCTATTCAACAACCTCTTTTTAAAAATGGTGTCTGTGCAACTGGTTTCCAGTCCTTTGGCTAATGTGGAAAGAAGTCAGCCATGATCTTCTATATTTGCAAAAACACCTTGAACTGGAATTGTGGGAAGAAATATTAGCAAAATGTACGGTCTTCATGGAGTTGCAAGATGAGACATTACCCAGAGAGCAGGGAAAAGGGCTTTGCTAGTTGAAAAAAGTACTGGGAGTAGGAACGTTACTGGGACTGAAGAGAAGGCATGTTGATTTCAGGTTAGGGAAGTTGCTTTTCAAACATTCCATAAGCATGTTTTTTTGATCAATATGACAGTCTCTGGATCATGCACATCTACACTGAATAAGCGCTATTTATGCAGCAACTGAAGTAGCAAATTCAGGTTTTGTGGGGTTTTTTTTGTTTATTTGTTTCTGTTTATTCCCTTAGAAACACTCAGAATATTTTCCAGATACTCAAGTGTTCTGAATTTAGCCCCAGCTGGCAGCTAAGCATCTCACAGCCACTCATTCACTCCCATCCAGTAGGATGGGGGAGAGAATAGGAAGAGTGAAAATGAGAAAACTCTTGGATTAATATAAAAGCAGTTTAAAAGTATAGAAAAACATCATCATCATCATCCAAAACAAGTGATGAACACCACTGGAAGTCAATGGTGCACAAGACCCTCATCTGCCTGGATTCTCAGCCCACCCCCAGTTATAAACAGAACATGATGTCAAATGGAATATTTCTTGATCAGTTTGGGTCACCTGTCCTGATTGTGTCCCCTCCCAGCTTCTTGTGCCCCCTCCACCTGCTCACTGGCCAAGCAGTATGAGAAGCTGGAAGTCCTTGACTGCTTGGCAATAACTGAAACATCAGTGTGCGATTGCCATTGCTCTCTTCCTAAACACCAAACACAGCACCTCACCAGGTGCTAGAAAGAAAATTAACTCCATCCCTGCCAAGGCCAGGATATTTGTGCTAGGGAGATGGTCTAGAGGTGCACGAGCCAGGGTTATGCTGTATTTGGATTCAGTGTTCTTAAAGGTCTCTTCCAACCTAAGTAATTCTATGATTCAGGTAAACTGGTATCATACAGCAGTAACTAAAAGAAAAGATGAAAAAATATTGCTCAATAGAATGAGCTATTTTTAAAGTATCAAATTTAACATGTTCACCACAGAAGGCAACAGGTAAAAACAGGGCAAGTGGCTAGATCTCATGATTCCTCTCATGCCCAAATCATGCCATTTTACAGTTGTTTCTCTTGCATACTGAAACAGGGAAAGCTTCCAAGCTGCCCTAGGAAATTCTAGGCTATTTAAGTTATTTATTTTGTATTTTTATGCTAATTGAGATTGCAAGAGCCTTCTCTAAATTTTTTTTTCCATAGCCTTAAATAAGTGTGGTGTCTATCTGAGACACCAGAATAAAGGTGTGAAGTGTGATTTCAATGATAACAATCAATATTTTTCAAGCAATAAGAATCAGCCAAAAGGTGCTCCAACTCACTGCCCTGTGATTTTTGCACAGGACTTTGTGGGTAGACAGAAAAAGTTTGCAGGGTGTACTAATTTGGTTTGAGGCAAAATGGACTTTTTCTTTGGTTTTCAGAAGAATACATCACCCGATTTCTCAATTTGATCCAAAATGGTGTCTTTGATTTATTTTGAAATTATATAACTATTTTAACTGAACTCTTAAATGTTAAAACAGTTTATAAAAGAAAACTGCTGTTTTGAATCAGAAAGTAGAAAATTTCCCTTCTGCAAGATAGTAGAATTAATACTGGAAATTTCTCACCAACCCTGATTATCCACTCTATTAAATCGATTTCCCTTTCCAGGACTGTATCCTTGAGAGGTTTCTTATTCATCAATGAAATATTCCCATTTCCATCTTAAATATCTAACGGAACATGAATCAGCAGCTATTAGGAAATCAGAAATTAAAACACCCAGTTGAGGCTAAGGTATACCTAAGTCATAACAGCCCAGATCTGAGCTATTCCACTTCATGGGAATCATCATTAGCACCCTCAGTAGAAGGGAATACCATCCTGAATTACTCTTTCCATCTTTGGCTGAGAACTGAATTGTTGTGGAAAAGCTTCATTGAAAGTGCTTATTCTGCACCATTTCTTGGAGGGAGAGGAGAGCCAAGATTTAGAGACTGCGACCTTCCATGTGCTTATTTTTGCATGCAAATTTTTTTTTCTGCATTCTCCTGCATCTTTTGTTTTCATTTTTAATGAACCTATCAATTAGGCAGATGAAGCAAAAATAGCATAATAGAAATAGGGAAGTTTTCAAATTCTATAGTAAGGGATGTACTTCCTAAGGGAATTGGCATAAAATCTTTCTCGTTTTCAGAAATAGTTATTAACTATTTCTTACCCCCATGTTTGCCATGTAAGTTTTTCCATGGGCAAGGGCTGGAGTAGTAAACTCACTGAATCACAACTGGCAAGAAAAAATGCTTTACGGCCATGAACTGTGATGGCTCTGCTCTGGTGACTGACAGCTCCATGGCAACTATGGCTAGCAAAGGATTAATGAACATTCTTTTCTGCTGAGTGTCTTCATATAAGTGTACGGAGATGAAACCGAACTTAGTAGGACTGGCATAGTGGTCTGCTGAATATTAAAGTTACTCTGAAAAGCTGAAGGGAAATCTTTAAGCTGTTGGAACAGTTCCTCTGTGACATAATGGAGTCATGATTTGATCTTGTAGAAGGCAGAGACTGTTTCCTTGCTATAAAGTTTTTATTTTATTCTATAAACTCAACTGCAAAGATACATGTTTTCCCTTCAGTACTATAGCAGTGTCTAAGAACTACAGAAAAATAATTTTCTATTTTCTTTTTGCTTCTATTTATTTTTCAGTTTTATCTGCTGAGACTTGGCAACACTGAGCATAGAGATCAAATATAAAGACGATGAAAATAACCAGAGAATATAAAAATATGAACAGCCTAAACCTGAGGTCTTTCATTCTCTCTTATTTTTTGTCTTTTTTCTTTTTTTTTTTTTAAAGTTCCTATGCCATTGCTACAGTCATAAAATAGAATCAGAATCATAGAACAGTTTCAGTTGGAAGGGACTTTAAAGATCATCTAGTTCTACCTTCTCCCTTCAATGGGCAGGGACAACTTCAAGTTGTTCAAAGCTTTTTCTAGCCTGCTCACCAGAGCCCCGATCTCCTGCACAGTCCAAGCTGTATTATCTCATCTAGGAGGTCCTCTAGTGAAAAAAAAAGTTCTACTAAACTTATTTTGTTCTCAGGCTGAATTTCTGTGTCAGTCAGTGCACAGTTTCTGTGGATGACTCCTTAAGAAGGAGTTTTAGGTATATGACCCACTTCAAATAGCCTCTAGTTCTAGTAAATGTATAAAGATGTTTGGATTTGTTGTTAGTTTTGACCACCTTATTGTCATAATAATGCCACAAGTAGCTTGCCCTCCCACCCTCTCACTTCTGATTACACCAAAATGCACTGCAGGCAGTAATCACACCTTCCTCATTAATGCTCCAATCACTGCCAGGCAGATAATTCCACATGGCAATTAAGTTGATCAAGTTTCAGAGAGAGCTGAGACAGCAGGTCTCGTAGGGAGAGGAGGAGGTCCTATGGTTCCCTAACTTTCTGTAATAAATGTTGCTGATGTCTTAGAAGTACAAATTCTGGTACTAAATATCCAATATATGGCACACACTCAGGAGCTGGGATTGCCCTAAGAAAAGACAAAATACTTTTATTAGCTGACTAAGTATACAGGTTCTCAAGTGACTTCTTAACA
This sequence comes from Laterallus jamaicensis coturniculus, assembly GCA_022605575.1. Lineage (NCBI taxonomy): Eukaryota > Metazoa > Chordata > Aves > Gruiformes > Rallidae > Laterallus > Laterallus jamaicensis. The sequence continues at coordinate 20,043,243 of JAKCOX010000012.1, forward strand.
GTTTTCCCAGCAGGCCTGCTCAGAGGCCTGACATGGCTTCTAATAAAGCTTCTCTTACACTGACTCTATGTCATTTAATTTGCACTCTCAATTCAGTATGGGTTTCCTGGTGTATCAAATTAGAAGAACTAGGCTGTAGCTTACTGATGAATTTAAACTATTTGGAATTACTTAGCGTAAACATACAGTTAAGGCAGTACAGTGCTCTTCAAGTTATATATCAATGTGTAAAGTCATGACTAATGAATACACATAAACAGTGTGAATTATTCACGACATACTCCTGAAGAATCATAAAACTGCAAACTCTTAAACTTACTCGTCCCAAAACCTTTGGAAGCTCCACAGTAAAGATAATAAAACTTAACTTTAACTGGCTTTATCCTTCCATCTTTGGTTTTACATCTTTCAGAAACAGAGCAGGGTCCAGTTCACAACTGATATCACTGAGCCTCAAGATGTTCAAGGTCTTAACCTAATTTTTGCTGAATGAGAGTTTCTGGTTTCATACCATCTCCTAGGTTCAGCAGTTTCACTTCTGGGTTTACCAGTGTGAATTAAAGAGAAACATTATCACAAATTTCTCATTGAAAAAAAAAACCCACGAATGTGTTAGTATTGATTAATGTGGCATGCAGTTTATATATCTCAAACAAATTAGAAGAGAGATGTTTTTCTTCTGGTCAGAGAACAGAGAACATTTTCTAGCAACAAGAAAAGCTTGTTCAATCTTTCTTGCCTGATAATCAAATAAATAATTCTCCTTCAGAAAACATAAATCTAAAAATATAAGACCAGGAATTGATTTTTTTTGCAGTGTAAACTCAATTATACATGTATAGTCTACTGCTCCAGCACGCAGCATACTAGAATCAATGTACATCCATCCAGGCATGTGTTATCTTCCTGTACTTACCTGGGAAAAAAAAGTCTCCTTGGTTTCTTGACTTTTAGGTGAACTCAGACATGTTTTTCAGATACAATGTAATGCCTCTGTGTATAGATGTACAAGTATGTATATGTATGTCTGCTTCTAAATATTCAGAATGATTATTGTAAATTGCATCCACTTTTGTTAATAATTTTAAAATCTGTTATACACAGATGTAATCATTGGAACACTTTTTGTGATGAATTAGTGGGCTTTTCCTCTTTTATTATTTTAAAGAAAACTTTATATTTTGACAGATTACAGGGTATAAAAATAGATATTCATCCCCCATTTCTCATGTGTTAAGCAAACAGTTCTATTATGGAACCTCCTGGTAAAATAAATATCAACACTGAGGTTAATTACTTTTCACTGCTTAAAATTACAAAGTATTTCAAATTGAAAGTAACGTGTGGAGGTTTTTTTTTTTTTCAAACAGACTTATTATTTATACATCCAAATAGTTTTTTAAAATTCTGAATATACAGAACAGTTTTAACTGTTTGTGGTAACAAAGGTTAATCAGAAAATCTTTTAGAGTTATCATCTCAAGTGCATACACCAAGCACAAACTGAAAACAAGCTAGGAAAGCAATACATTCAAAAGCAAGTGTAACGCTGAGTGACACTAAAACCTGATCTGTCTTTCAGCAAAGTGTCTATCTTTTTGTAGAACCATTTAAAATTAAATTCCTGTATCATTTAAATGAAGACTGCTTATATGCATATTTTAGCAATATATAAGGTCTTCTCTGCAACTGCTTCAACTTTCTTAATATATCCTTAACGTATTAATATGTAGGACTGCCAGATCATCATGCATGTACTTTTCCAAGTAGGAGCTGTGTGCAAAGTTGAATGAGTATTTTAGGATGGAAGAAGTACTTGGGATCCCTACATTCAGGATGCTTTAGAAGTTATAACTTTTTACAATATCTTGCAGCTTTTCCTTATAAACTTATCCTATCTCCAGTTAAGCTTAACAGGCCTTGGAAAAATGCACAAAGAAAGTAGAAGGATCAGAAAACATTATTTTCCTGATCCTGTGAAAACTTCCTGTTAAAAATTTGCTGCATAATACTGCTTATAAAGAAGAATTGCCATCACTCTTTTTCCAAATGCCATTTGGACAAATTTTTTTTAGTGTGCCAGAATGACAGCTCAACTTCTGCCCTCTGTGCTAGAGCCATCGTATACTCCGGACGGGTACAGGGCTGGTGGAAGGCCCAGCCCTCAGCAACCCAGGGAAAATGGGCCACTGCTCTTCAGATTGACACAAGTGCATCGGGACAGATGGTAACTCAGGCCGATGAGGAAAGTGTCTGACACAGATAGCCCGCTGGGGTACTCCAGTCTGTGTGGAGCCTCTCACCCAGGGCTGCAGTCACATCACAGTCCCTCATAGCCCCCAGCCCATCCCACCTCCCCTTGGCCTCCTCCTTGCTGTCAGGGCTGGGGCAGGGAAAGACAGAGCCCAGCATGAGGGTGCAGACAAATTAACGTGGTGTCTAAACCCTGGGGAGCAATTCTGGAGTTTAACGTACTGACCTGGTGCCACTTTGGCTGTCTGAAAGCTTAATATCCTTTGATCTTAATATCCTCTAATACCCTCTAGTAAGGTTTATAAGAGGACACATGAACAAACTCTGTGAATATTAATCAATGTGCAGTTATGCTGCACTGTGAAGAAATTCTAGGCTTTTGGTGGTGATTAAATATGTGTTTAACAAGCAGTGCAATGCTTCTAAAAGATAAATTAAGAAATTCCCAGTTGTAACCAGGTGAAATTCACATTGTAACCCACTTCATACTGGAATCCACAGGCAGAATGCATGCAAGTTCTCCTAATTATTAGTTGTTGTTACTAATATGGAATTCAGCTTGGAATTCCTAAATGAATTAACAATCTAAAACAATGTGCTGAGACTGGCAATTATGCTGAAGTTATTTAAAAGTGAACTTTTAACCTTTGTATAATTTCAACCATTGAACCTCATTCCCACCTACTTAAAATCTCCAGTCCTTAAAAGTAGTGATCACTAAGATTCGCATATTCCTGAGAAGGCTGATTAAATCTGATACCCATCATTAAATACAGTTTTTCATCAAGCAGTGCATGTTTTAGTCTTTGTTTATTCTTTCAGCTTGTGACCCTGTCTCAGAAACAATAAGGACAGTATAAAAGGTGAGGAAGACATGGTGTTAAAAAAACCGAACAAAACAAGTAAATGGAATTGATAAACTGAAAATTATGAAGCACTATGAAAATTACAGAATTTCCAGAAGAAATCTGAAGCCTTTAAATGAATGCTGAGTATCAACTCTTTTCACTTACTGCTAAATTTAAAGTTCAAAATAATGAATTAAGATTTTGATTACTTCGGTATCTTCTTTAAGATGAGGATGTTGAAATTACTTATACATTGTTATTGAGAGTATCAGCTGATAAATTGATAGAACAGTAAAAGGCAACCAGAAACCTATTTTTTTTTCTCTGAAAACTCAGACTTTTCTCCTGCGATGTTACAAGTCTCTGTATTGTGAGAGGTGTCATGCACATACATACTTTTTTCATTATTTATAGAAAAACACATAAAATAGGATTAATAGTCACATTGTTTGACAACAGAGATTTAAGACTGTGGAGCCACTATTATTCTATTACTTTTCCTTTCACTGCAGACATAAGTAAAAGTTGTTCTATACTGTTCCTCGTAGTAAAAGTATCCAATTGACCACTACCATTAGGAATGACAGCCTTCACCGAAAAACGTGCGCTTTTTTCCCCCAGGAGTGAAAGGCAGCCTTTCAATATTATTTGTCCAAACAATACAGCATTGCATTTCCCCCTTATTTTTCTATCAATGCTAGAATTTAGCAAAGCATTTTGCCTACAGAATCATTCCTAGAGAGAAAATGAAACTGTTGGTAATCATGAATATGCCCTAACCATATATCAATTAACCTGCACATGGTAATGTGTAAATCTAAAATAATTGTTTAGATTTGCATTCATTCACTATTTCTTGATTTTTCTAAACTGTAGCTTGATGAATGCCCTGATAATTTATGTCCATAATCATTACTATTCTTTCCTGTGCAGTGTGAAATAGTTAACTCAGTTATAATATAAAACACACAATGTGTTTGTACCCACATTTTTCTTGCTTAAAATAAACTTTTCCAGCTGATTCCTTTGTCTCTGTGGCAGCCTCAGGTATAGTGCTCAAATCTTAATGCTGGAGTTATTTTAACTTCTGTAATATAAGGACATATCAAAAATTCGGTTTTGTGGGTTTTTTTTTTAAATAATGCAAATATTTGTCCCAGAAAGGATATTTCTGCCAGGAAATCTAACTGAACCAATGTACCTAAACACAGTATTAAAGTAAATATGCAGAACAACAATCCTCATGTCTTTACACAGTCCTGCAAAATGGGATAAAAAGCAGTAAGAAGGTGCAAACCAGAAATCTCATTTCTGTTACTTTGATTGGTTGCCTTTACAAATCTGAGGCCTATTTGAGTCTATTCCCATAGAAATATACATATTTGAAAATAAAGTTATTTTCAAAATCTACATTTGAATAGCAGTATAATAAATAAAAAACCTGGGCCCCTTTTTATAAGTGTATAGTGATTAAAAAGAAAGGATCATCTGCATACCAAGTTTTCATGTGTTTTTTTCACAATATGACAACTAATTTTTTGAGATACCCCAAGCCCAAGCATCCCCCAAATACAGCACTGTCCCTGAAAAGTGGAAAATTCTACTTTGTAGGTATCACTTCTAAGGGGCCAACTCTAGCAATAGATTCTACAGATACGTCAGGGGATTATAAACTGTTTAATGTGTCATGCTTTCCTCAATACTCCTTGGAGGACTTTTTGGATGTGAACATCTGAAACGATAAAATTAACAGAGAAAACCCTGCTTCCATGTCTCATTGCAACTAGTGGAAAAATGTAGCTATACCAGACTTACCCACCCTAAATCTAGCCTGAGCAGTATGAGACTCAGTGATTCAGGAGTTCTGAGCAAGTCCAAATTGATTAAAATTCCACAGTCTTCTATTGAATCACAAGTATTTTAGTTATTCCAAGTTATGTGATCAGGAATGCTATACTTGCAGCCTTTTACTTTTCTGAAGATCACACTTCACTCTGCACATTATGAACCAATTTGAGTCACTGATGCATTCCATGGGTCTATCCAGCTTTTCTTGTCCAGAAATGTAAATTCATATGAAGATACAGATATATGCCAAAATTATAGAAGACAGTGAAGGAAAATGAAATGTCATATTTTGATATGTATTATTTGATAGAAGACACCAGTTGCTACCATAAATTTAACAAGTGATTTTTCTTAGGAACTCCCTGACATAAAGGGGAAAACTATTTCTTAGTTCTTTGTGATACGAGCTGTTGCAAAGAGGAGGATTTCTGTTTGCCTCAGTCTCAAGAAGTGTGGTTAATTCCTCTAGCTGTCATAGTTCTCTTGAGCTGCTCATTAGACTTCAGGCCAAAACATGTCTGATGAGAAAGTAATTTTAATATAGAGTTCTAATAAATAATGCTACTTTATCGTAAACTTGATATTTCTTCTTAACTTCTTTTTTCTTTTGGTTTATTTTACTAACTACTATTTTTAATATATCATCTGAAGTAATGTGATTTGAATCTCAAAAGCAAAGATAATTTTACATAATATAATATCTTAAAACCTATATTACCATTTGTTAAAACTTCTAAAAATATAGCACTTCTATTTCCACAGAAAGTGATGATTATATGCTGGCCCAGATGATGTGATTTTTCCCACTGATTCTAAGGAGGAGAAAATATCTTTGGATCATCAAACTCATGGAAATCCCCACATACATATGCATATTTTAGATATGTATAATTTTCAGAATACGTGGCCATTACAATCCCGTTCTGAGAGTCAGTGTGCACTGGAAAAAACCAAAATAGAAACAGGTCTATGACCTGAATGTCTTTCTTGATTGTTTTTGATTCTACATAGGGAAAAAGCATAAGTGGAAGTTACTAAAGGCAAAGCAATTTGTGAAATTTAGAATTATGTTCTCTATGTGTTGCAGCTATCCATTTGCAGGGACTTCTGTTTAGCTTTATGACTTGTATCTGTAACAGCTGACAAGATCTAATTCTTCAATTGATTTTATTTTCTGAACACAACTTCCATAAAGCTAGTAAATATCCCATTTTATGGAGAAATCAGTGAAGAATATGTACATTAAATTACATGATTATGCAATATAGGACACCTAACTGAACCAAATCTGGAATGTTTACATTCCTGAGTCCACCATCTTATTCCTTTGTAATCATTTTCTCTTGTCTATTTTCCTGTAGAGACTATCATGCCCCAGTTATCTGTTATGTAGATATGCTAAGCTACACCTGTGATTCTGAGAGTTCAGTTTATTAATGGTGCGCGCTTGCGGGTGGGAGTTGTGCACTGCAGTCACCTTATCCATTTGCCATGTCTGACTCTGCTCATATTTTATACAAATTACCAGTGATATAGAAGGGCTGGAGGAACATATGGTTAATTATTTTTTCCAGACACCCTTTATCTTTTCTCATAGAGTCATTCTTCACCTACAGAGGGAGCATAAGGACTCTTATCGCTGTGTTTTGTCATATGTGGCAATCATCAGTTCTGCATTTTATTTTTTTCCCATTACATTTATTTCACTTGTGGATTCTTTAACGTTCTGCATGAATTCCCCTTTGACTTATTTCAATTACAGAACCTGCATTTCTGTGGCTGGAAGAAATTCAGAGGCAGTAACCATCTTTAGGTATCCCCAACACAACAGCATTGAATCTGCCTCTTTGTAGCAGATGTTATTCATTAGATTTATCTAATGCATGGCACAACTTCCACCAATGGCACAGACATGACTAAAACATGTAATTTGGGATTAGGAATGAGTGGCCAGAAACTCTTTGAACTGGAATAGCTTGAACTCCTCATAGTGTGGGATGAAAACTACTGTTAAATTCTTCCTTACTGATATTCCTTTGATAATTTCTCTTGCAGTATTCACTACTTTTTTTTCACTGGTAAAATATTATGTCCATTAGTTCTACACATTGTTAAAGATCTATCAGTCCATTAAGTGTAGCACGCACACAAAAAAGCACTAATTCCCACTAAAAGAGTAGATCCCTGTGTTCAGCCCTCCAAAGCAGCCTCATTAATATTGTGGAAATGTTCTCTTTGGGGACTCTATGCCACCGCTTTTCTTTCTTGGTCCAATTATTTCTACATTTTCACATTGGAACGCAGTCAGCAAATGCACTGCATTTCCTATTTTACTTCCTATTTTTCATTAGTATCATTTTCTCATAGAAAAGGCAAATAAAAAAATTCCTTCCTGCATAAGAAAAAATAGAATATTTTGAAATGTTTTGTGTCTTAAGAAAAATGTTGAGTTTTCTTGTCAGCTTATTGCCTTTTTAAAGTATTATATTTGGTTTTCTGACTTCCCAGATCAGCATGGATATTGATCCTCAGAAGAAAACATGTCACATAGTTCAGTGTTGTATTTCTCTAATATGCCTGGATAAAAAAGGAGAATGCAAACATTTAGGATGGGTTCTGGGATTTATATTCAGCTCCAAAGTTTTGGAATAGCATTACAAAAACATAATTTGGCCTTGATTTTAACTGAAAGTTAAACAAAGTGAAGTCAGCTAATTAAAGCAAAATGAATTTTGCTACAATTCCTATTTGGAAATACCAAAACATGTCATTTTGACTTCTATTTGTGTCTCCATCTATTCTGGATCAATTAATTTGTTTATTGTATTTATTTAATATATAAAAGAAGTAAATTGTCACGATTTCATTAAAAATCGTCAATCATTAATAAATTAGGATGAAAAAATCAACTTCTCTTTTGCTCTGCTCCATATAAATCTCTGTATAAATTACACAGTGAATTCTACATATGTTTCCTTAATATCCCTTGCAGCATAAAGATACTGTTAACAGTGTTTCATTTCTTACATTGAATGAAGCAGAGGTTCTCTGCAATCAAAAGTTGGACCATTCTAAAAAGGTCAAATGGTAGTTTTACAGTTCATCTTAATTCAGGCAATTCTGACCTTTGGATTAGAAAAAATACAGTTTCTCCAGTTAGGTTCTGCTATCTGTACCTCATTCACCATGAAAGATACTGATAATCATTTTGCTTCATTAAAGTTTCCTCACAAGTCTAGATGATGTCAAGTTCTTTTAGTCTCTGCTGAACTCTGGAGAAGCTTGGAAGTGCTTGGCAGTTTCCTGAGACAATTTTGAAATTTCAAAATGCCTGTTATTCTGCTTATCTCTCATTTGCAACATCAGAAACATTCTTTTAGCAATTTCTTGTCTTAACAGTTTGACACAAAAGTAAAAAGTCCTCTTAGGTTGATTGCCAATCTTCAGTTGAGATAGTGCACACCCCCCCCCGGGAAATTATTCCAAGGTGATGGGGTCGACTAACCTACCTCACAAAGTCCTTCCTCTTGCAGATTCTAGACTGAGGTTTGGTTTGTTTAAGTCTTTGGAGGTAAATGTAATGGATGAGTCTTTTGCCTGAGAATATCTAGGAAAAAAACACAGAAAACAAAACAAAAAAAAATACACAACTCATACACCACAAAAATTATGAGACTCTGGTTTCTTCTGAACCTCAGAGAAAGAACTGTTTGGGAGTTTTTCAATGTATTGGCTTAAGTGTGATAGTTTCTATTAGGACTCCTACAGTCTGGTGGGTTCCACCTTATCCTCACCTCCACACTTCTCTCTCTTGTTCAGGCTCTTCATTGCACCCAAAGACCTCCCAGACCTAGTACTCTTTCTGCCAAATAGTTATCTGATCTGAGCTTATATTTACTTGGTGGCTGCTAGGCAACACCCTTGACCAGCCTCTTCTGCTTTCTGTATTTAAACCAGGTTTCCCTCTTGATTGTGCATAGAACAATAAATGCTGAAAGAATGGAAAAGAAAGGTCCTTGTTCTTACACAGCGCAGGCTCAGCCCTGCTGACTTTGTAAGTTCATCCGGGCCTGAGGCTTTCATAATAAAATATCAATGGAAACTTTGGTTATCGCAAGCACAGTAAAAGTCATATCATTGGCATAAAGGGTCTGCTGTGCAGAGTTCAAGTCCCAAGCCTTTGTGGACAATAGTTTTGCAAATAAAATGTTGATTAATTTGATTCAGCATAGGCCTAATGAAGAATACGCTTCCTCCTCACAGGTCAAAGATGTGTTTTAACTTGCCCTTTTTAGAAAAGCTTAGCTTTAGTGAGCTGTGCTTTGTGGAATGTCTCTAGCCAAAGTTCTGCCCAAGTTAATGGGTTACAGCCCAAGCTGCACAATGGCACTCATTCTCCAGCACTAGCTCTTCCTAAGAGGTTCTGTGTACTAAACTGGACGTCTGCCTTTGCCTAGAAAATGCTTAAGTAGTTTCTTTCCATTTTTCCCAAGATAGCTTCACAATGGAAAACTGAATGTGATTATCACTGTAGTTTAATAGAAGGAAGTTTGATCAAAAACAGCTCTAATGAAATGAAGTATTCTGTGCAGTATTACTGTAGAACCACCAATATGCTTGTCAGTATGTGAAGCAAAGATGCTGTTCTTCATTCTGCATGTGAGTAACAATTTTTTAACATGGATAAATCAGATCTTTGCATTGCTTGATAAGATTCTAAACTGTAATTTGAAGATATTAAACAAAATTATACTGTCCATGGACTGGGTTGCGTTAGGATCTCTTGCTTGAGAATTGTAAAGAAAATGCTTGGTCAGGGAAGTGGTTTTCTGTGGACTTTTGACTTTGAAAATAGAAGCAACTAATAAGGAAAATAACTCTAGTACATGATCCCAATGCCCATCCTTTAATGATGTACTTGAATACTCACCAATACTATAATTCACTCATTGCTAATTTCTGGAAACATTTATCACTTTGCCAAAGTACCTGAACAGGAGAGAAAGAACTGCAGGCTTAAGCACAGAGTTGGATAAACTCCATCAATACTGCAGGACAGTCTGTATCTATAACTATGTGTAGGGTAAGGCTGCTGGTCCAAGGGGTGGGAGCAAGTGAGCATCTGTGTGGGACTCAACTGCCAGCCAGGGTCAAACCACCAGAAGAATGTAAACATTTTATTAAATAATGTATGTACTGTGCACACATATGTTGGTAGATGATTTTGATCTTTACCTCCCATTATTCCTGTTGCTATAAATTTGCATAACGTAAAGGGAGAATTAAAAAAATTAAAATTCAATATTAATTTCTCAATACTGACATTAAAATGAAGCCCATCTACTAAGTGACATGAATCTGATAGGAAACTGAAAAAAAAAAAAGTTTAAAAATTGAAAAATCCTGCATGCCTTTTTACACAGCAACTGCATGTTTTTATGCCAGGTTCCCCCACCTGTTCTGGTAATAGTGTGCTGTAAGGTTGATTATAGCAGAGGATGCAATTTGTTCTTACCTTTGCCACATGTAGAAACTCTGTATTCCATTAGGTCACAAAACAAAATTGCTTTTCTGCATCTGTGGATTATTCAACCTTTCACAAACCTGCCATCTCCCTGGTTAACATAGGAAGCTGGGTTTAATAGAGCAGTTAATTTTATTCAGATGTTATCTCTGAATTACCATACTTCCAAATGTTTCCTATAAGATTAAATAAAGTGCATTCCTATTTTTAAATACAAATCTTCAAATTTTGAGAAGACTGCATACCACCCAATGTCTGTAATAAAACTGTCTTGTATCCTTTAAAGCACATGTGCATTTGTGTGCAGAAATGGCCCATTTTTTCTTGGTTATCCATTCATTTCAGTTCTAATCATCACCTTAAGTCTCCTGCCTGTTTGTGGGTTGCGTACTGCTTTCCTCTCCCTTAGGGTGATGTATAGTTCTAGCAAGAGAAAGGTCAAATTGTGATCAAGAAAAGCATAATAACTTCACATATCAATGTACATTTCTTCTTTCTTGACAAACGATCACCATTCCTCCCGAAAATTCCCTGCATCACATGGTCCACTTTGACCTTTCAGTCAATAAATAATGCATTCTCTCTAAAGTAATTGAACTTCCATATTTGGCTGCAAAATCCCTTATAGCAGAAAACGTGATACATAGGACAGTGAAAAATTACATTGTGGAAAGACTCCAGTTTTATGATAGCTTTTGGATAAAGACAGATTCCTTCTTATTATAAGGCTTTTTTCTCACTACCCAATAACTTGATTTAATCTGAACCAAAATACCCAGCATTTCATTGACCAAATGAGAGTCTTTCTTTTTTAAAGATAATTTGGACAAGTGTCTAGAACAAAAAGGATTTTAAATTTGTGCCTTTTTTTTGTTGTTGTTGGATGGGTGGAGGTATTGTATCACTATAACGTAAATTGGTCTGGGAGCTAACATTCATAATTCATTGTGTTAATCAATAGCAATTTGTTAGCTCTCTCACCTAATACCCTCACCCTCAGATGGAGCTCAACATTAGACCTAACTTACAAGTTAACAAAAAAAATAGGCGAGACCTATACACATGTGATGAGATACAACCTTCCCTAGGGTTTAAGATCCGTTCCTAGGTTTTAGGAGAGATTACAGGAGTCTGCAGAGGCTGTGGAAATGTTAAGCATTCTTAGAGCAAAATATTCTGCCCTTTTAGAATAATGCTAAGATGAATCAGGAAGATAGCTGATGCTGTAGGGTTTCTGTTTGCTTTCAAATAATTTGTTCCTACAAATAAGTGACATTTTCCATTTATTTGAAGAACAGGATCAAGACCACAATAAATAAACTGCAAAACCTGACCTGTTCTAGTATTTTGAGTTATTTCAGCATTTTTCTAAATATAGAAAATCTAAATTTAAAATCCTAGATGTTCTCATTTCTGTGTTTCAGTGTTTTGAAAAGAGATGCTTGATCAAATAAGCACTAGTTGTTTTTAACCTTAACTGCGAGTTAATAAAGTGTTTTGCCTGGAAATAATACATTATATTTCCTACAATATGGTACTGAGTAGTTCAGGAACACATAAATCATACTGAAACAGACTGATGCAATCACACAGTATTGTTTCATGATAGACTGTTGTGTTACAACTGAGCATTCCCTGGTGAAAAAGTACATTATTTCTTTGCTTTCTAAGATTTTTATTCTTTCCCTTTTCTTTTTTTTTTTTTTCTTTTTTTTTTCTTTTGTTTTGTAACAAAAATTGTACCTGAAAGTGCTAAAGCTTAAAGCTATCAGGAAATTGCCCTGAAACTGAAAACCTCCAGGAAATTGAAGGGACATACTGCACACAACATCCAAGGTATTATGTCTTGGTTCTGTTTCTTGGGGTTTGGTGTTGACGATTTTTATTATACCCAGCCACAGAGTTTGAACACAGAGTTTTGACCAGCCTTGAGGACAATAATAACATTAGACATATCAGTAGGAGCTGTCATACTAGGCAAGAGGTCACTTGCTCTCCCCAGTATGCCTATAGTTGAAAAATACCTTTTAAAGAAAATCATTACAATGGTCTCCTATGTGATGCCTATAGAGGAAATATCTATAAATATACTGTTAAGAAGTGATACTGAAAGGGAGATATTTTGTCTTCCATCCAGATATTTCAGAGAAAAATCTTTCATCCAACAAAACTCCCAGTGCTCTGATCGATAACGCTGTTCATGATGGAAATAAGATTTTACAAAACACTTCAAATCATGTAATCTAGATTCTGAGAGTAGCCACTACTTTAGTGAAGTTTTGCTTTGCCATACAACTCTTCACTAGAGCTCCTGACAAATTTCTGTAGAGATACAAAGACTTACTAGAAGACTGTAGTTCAAATATTTGCCTTTTTTCTTACTGAAGATCAGTTCAATATTTCTGCAAAAACTCTTAGAGGTCAGACTTGGTCAGATCCTCATGGCTGTCCAGCTTTCACTAGTTTCTGGGTCATAATCCTTTCCAGATGGATTGTATTTTGCCAGTTCTTTACAGTTGGTCGTAAAAACTTTGGCTTTATACCACATGCTTCTGCTTTTGCAATCTGCTACTTTCTTTGGCCTTGTTACTGTACCTGTGAGTGCAAAGCTCCTCTTACTGCAGTCACCAGATCTTCCTTTTCTGAACACAGCAGAAAGATTTACATACAGACAGGAATCACTTCAGTTAGCCATGATGAAAATGATCTTTTATCAATATCTGAAATAAGGGCAAGAACAAAAGTTTGTGGATTACTTTACTTCTCAGGAGTGCCCTTCTGAGAAAATATTATTCCCATTGCGTGAAGGCTGGTCTTTGGAGAAAGACACAGAGAAGTACATTGTTGGGGGTCAAGGAACAGTCATGCTTACTGTAAGGTACTTATATATTTGCAAAGAGTTCTGAAAAAACTAAGGAGAAGAATCCTAGTCACAGTCTATCTATCAATGGTGACACAGGCATGGGACATTTTTGAGGAACCAGAAGCATTGTCAGCAGAACATACAATAATAAAGTATTCCTTGTGACATTATCCTGGTGTGTGAAGAGGCACTTCATTTGCAGAAAAGGAGGATATTCTCCTCTTTAACCTTAGGCATTGACATGCCTGTGTTAAAAGGCTGGTCTTTGTTATCTCCTGATACAGTCTGTAGAGGCTGAGTTCATCACAGAAGACTGATGAGCTCCAGCTCTGAGGGCTCTGCTCTCATCCACTGGATGATGGAGAAGTCCACAGAGTGGTCTCCAAGTTGGGATGGCAAACATGATGTGACTATCAACACCTGACGCACAAATATTTTTCTTTGTTGAAAAAATTTCAAAATATTTCATTAAAAAAGAAGCTGCTCTGAATTTTTTAGAAACTGAAGAGAGAAAAAAGATATTATGCTTTATGACATCCTCTTTTTTTTCCCCTTTTCTTTTTTTTGGCTTATATTCAAATAATATATACGTGTGAAATGAGAGGGTTTAAAACAGAGAAGCAGCAACCCTTTTTTTTTTTCTCACAGTTTTCTTATTTCACCTGAAAAACTTTGGCAAAGGATTTGCAAAGTGGAAGGTGAAATAAACACAGTCCTTAAGTCTTCTGAAATGAAGAAGTGGGGAAAAAAGTAAAGAAAAAGCAGCATTTTCATATTTAATAAATTATTTTCCTGCTTTTTTAATAGAGCAAAAAGATGAAGCTATGCAAGGAAAAGAAAAAAAATTCTCTGAAAACATACAGGCTGACATGGGAAATAGAATTTATTTTTGTTTTGCTTTACTTTTATAAGAAGGAGCTAAATAGCATTTGAGTCAAAATGACCGTATTTAATTCATTTATTTTTGGCTGTGCTGGGGAAAGTTTGATTGGTAAGTGCTGAATCAGGGCAAATAACCCACAGTGACATTTTTCTTCAGTCAATGTAATATGATTCATCTATTTCCTTTCTGTTTCACTTTGGATTCAGTTGGACAGACCAAAGATACGCTGGTGCTGCTGAAGCCAGTGAGCACCCCAGACACCTGCTGTCCCAGGCTAAAACGGATCTGACTTGTTGAAGTTATTTAATCTAGTTGAGGAAACAAGGCTAGTTTTCTCCCCAAATAGTTGAGAAAGCAATCCCAGAAGGAGCTCTGCTTGTGAAGGTGACTTCCTGAGGGGAGGTGATGAGCTTTGGCAGGGAGCTATGGCAGAAAATTTTCTACCACCCAGATGGGCAGGGAAAAACATGCAGGATCCTGGCCTCATGCATCAATGATGCATTATCCCACAATTATGAGGGCCTCACTAAAAGAAGAATGGCACCATGAAGCCAATCCCCCATCTTTAATGAAACCTTTTTTTTTTTAGGTTGCAAGGACAGCAGGGTTCTGCAATTTCAGGCCCATACATCTTTCTTCTTTTCTTTTTTAAAATGAGACAAAACTCTCCTCAAAGTTATTTGCACTCAAGAATGATGACAAAATAGATGATTAAGTTTGTTTGAATGTTGACAGTCTGACAAGAACAAAGCCTGTTTGAAAAACGCCAAGTCCTTTTTTCCTCACCACATGAACATTTTGAGCAAAAGAATCTGCCACTGGAAAGAATGTGCCAAGACCCACTCACAGAAGCTATTATTTATATAGTACAATATGCTCAGATCATCAAGACCTTGCTCTCTGAAATATACACCTCAGCTTGAAAACTGTCAGTATCTACAGGAAACGAGATGTTAAAAAAAAGTCATGCCTACTATTCAAGCATTGCTGCTTCATTAATACATCTTCACTCAGCAGAATTGCTAATTTATACCTATAAAAAATTAACATCTGCCACATGCACTCGTACTGTCAGGAGGCTATAGGAAAAGTATATGTATGTATATATGTGTGTTCCAAATCCAAGTCAGAGTAAGTGGCAATGTCTACTGATGACTCCAAAGTATAGGCAGCAGACACTTGCTCACATTACTGTATTCGGACAGGAAGGTCCTGCTTAAATGATAATGGCATCAAGCCCACAGCATTTTCTTGATATCATTGTTTCTATTTTTGCCGTTGTCTTTTCTATTAAGTTAGGACACAGAATCACAGAAGGGTGGGAGTTGCAACGCACCTCTTGAGATCATCCTGTCCAACCCCCCTGCTAGAGCAGGATCATCTAGAGCAGGTCACACAGGAACACATCCAGGTGGGTTTTGAGGCAGCCTGGATATGACCTCGCCGGGCAGCCTGTCCCAGTGTTGTTCCACACTCACAGTGAAGAAGTTTCTCCTCATGTTTATGTGGAACTTCCTATATTCAAGTTTCGGCCCATTACCCCTTATCCTTTCACTGAGTACCTCTGAAAAAAGACTGACACCATCCTTCTGACCCCCACCCCTCCAGTATTTCTAAGTATTGATAAGATCCCCACCTTAGTCTTCTCTAGGCTAAAAAGTACCAAGTCCCTAAGCCTGTCTTTGTAAGAGAGATATTCTAGTCCCCTAATAATCTTCATAGCCCTTTTTTGTATGCTCCCCAGTAGCTCCCTGTCCTTCTTGAAGTGGGGCTCTCAGAACTACACACAATATTCCAGATGAGGCTTCACCAGGGCAGAGTAAAAGGGAAGGAGGAGCGCCCTGGACCTGCTGGCTGTACTTTTCTTGATAGGCCACAGAGTGCTATTGGCTTTCTTGGCCATGAGTACACACTGCTGGCTCATGGTTAACCTGTTGTCCACCAGGGATCACAGGGTTTTTCCACAGAGCTGCTTTCTGTGGAAAAAGACCTGGGGATCCTGGTGCACTGTAGATATGGATCAGCCTAATTGTCAATGCCAACAACTGTTCTAGTCCCATTCTCTCCTAGGTGTGTGCATACATATAGTTATTCCTTTATTACATAATTACATAATATACAGCAGTCATGGTGGACAATCATTACTTTAAGGGATTCCAGGAATTACCTTGGAAAAGGCTGCTGGTAGCAGGAATGAAGAAGGTGAGGAGCACATGGCAAGGTGGATGAAAAGGTTCATTCAGGATCCAGAGCCTCAGCTGTGGCAAATTCCTGTGGCTTTGTTGACTTTTGTACACCTCCAGCCTTTCTACAGTCATACCCTTGGTCTCAATAGGTGACCATGACAGGACAGTAATACAGCTCTCCTCTAGTGCAGCCTTCCTACATGGTGACATCATCCTTTGGGTATCCACCTGCTCTGCTGTGGTATCCCCCACAGGCAGCACTGGATCTTTGTTCCTCCATCACCCTCCACGGGCTGCAGGGGAACCTCTGCTCCTGTGCCTGGAACACTTCCTCCCACTCCTTCTTCACTGACCTTGGTGTCAGAGAGTTTTGCACATACCCCCCTCTGGTGTCAGAAAGATGCTGCTTGTGTTGGTTTTTTCCTTCTGGTCTCTGTTGCCCTAGAGGCACTACCATGGCTGATGTGTTCAGCCCTGGTCAGTGGTGCATCCATGTTGGAGCTGGATGGTATTGGCTCTGTCAGACATACGGGAAGCTTCTAGTAGCTTCTCACAGAAGCCACCTCTGCAGCCCCCCTGCCACCAAAACCTCCCCCTGCAAACTCAAAACAATATTATTTAGCGTTACTGGGGGGTTTTGAGAGTGAAGAAACTTGATGCCTCTTTGGCCCAAACCCAAATCCAAAGTTTTCAACAAAATAAATCCTCTTTTATGCACCCTTCTAGATACATACATTCTTTAGATGTAGAAGTATTTAAGGAATTTCAACCTCCCACCACATGGGATTCCTAGTAAGTACTGATCAGATTAAAAATTTTTCACTTAAATTAATTTTCAGATTTTGCTAAAGTTTAAAAAAAAAAAAGACCAACAAATCAAAACCCATTCCATTAACACCCTTTATAGTGTGAATGAGACAGAGCAGATACTGACTGAAGATAGAGACTTCAAAAATACTCCAGGAGAACAGAAAGCTGACTGATGGAACAAACCAAGAAATGAAGCAGTTACATAGTGTAGCTCTGTGATCTTTATTTTTCCATAGGGTTCAAAGCAACAGAACCAGCTCAGCTGGATAGGATTCAGCCTCATTCAGTCCTACCTGCATAACAAGGAGACCTCTCACCTTCACATGTTTATGTTTGGAAGCACAGATGGGTTCTTCTGGGTAAAAAAAACCTCCTTGATGTCCTAATAGCCACGAAAGCTCACGTTCTTTTTTTAATTAGCCAAGTAAGCCTTCCTGTTCTTGCCCTCACCCCAGACTCTATAGCACTTAGTACTTTCAGAGATGTATTTGAACAAAATTAATGTTTTATCACTATAATGCAGAGACCAAACAAAGCTGGTAGCATGTAAGAAAAAACAACCTTTTTAATACCTGCCAGCAAACAAAGGAAAGAAAACATTTCAGGTCTAACTGTTCTTGTTCTTTGGTGTAGGATTGTTCATTTTAGCATGGCTTTTTTTTTTTTTTTTAAAGAAAGGCTATCAACCTGCTTACAACAGGGTCTGGAACAGAACTGGTCAGAGAGAGGGGGAAAGGAGAGGGTTACAATTAAGACCTCTGCAAATGAAGCTGCTACCAGAGCAGCAGGTGTAAGCAAACAGGGAAGGTGGCGGGTGTGGGAAGAGTGGTCCCAGAGGGAACAACAATGGAGGAAGGAGGTAGTCTTGGGAGTGCAGATTGAGATGGTACATGTTGATCCTTCAGACTTTTTAAAATCAGTGCATAAGTGCCTCTATGCATTGAAATGTGAAGTTCCAAAATGAGTAATCACAAGTGTAAATGAAAAATTTGTTGAACAATTATTCAGTATGCATATGCAAATGTTGTCTGTATGTGTATCACTCTTAGATGCTCAGTTACAAAAATATCCTATATTTCAGAGTGTAGTGACAGTGGAAGCAGTCATGTAGTACTCGTCTAATATGTACTGACCCTGATTCCTTGGGTTTCATGAAAAGCTCTTTACAAAGACTCTTAAAATTATTCATTTAATTCAATACTTGCAAAACATGATCAATATACCACATAGAATCATAGAAACTTTAAGGGGGAAAAGACCTGTAAGATCATCAAGTCTAAGCATCAGTCCAATACCACCATGGCAACTAAACTATGTCCTGGAGTGCCACACCTACATGATTTTTGAATACCTCCAGGGATGGTGACTCTACCACCTCTCTAGGCAGCCTGTTTCAATGCCTGACCACTCTTTCGGTGAAGATGTTTTCCCTAATATCCAATCTAAACATCCCCTGATGCAACTTGAGTCCATTTCCTCTCATCTTTATTGCTAGTTACTTGGGAGAAGAGACCAATACCCATCTCTCTACAATCTACTTTCATCTAGTTGTAGAGAGCGATAAGTTCTCCCCTCAACTTCCTCTTCTCCAGGTTAAACAACTCCAGTTCCTTCAGCCGCTCCTCATAAGACATAAGACTTGTGCTCCAAACTACCAGATTTGTAGCCCTTCTCTGGACACACTCCTGCACCTCATTGTCCTTCTCATAGTGAGGGGCCCAAAACCGAACACAGCATTCAACATGCGGCCTCACCAGTGCAAAGTACAGGGGTGCAATCACCCTGCTGGACTCACTACTTCTGATACAGGCTAGGATGCTGTTGGCCTTCTTGGCCACCTGGGCACACTGCTGGCTCATGTTCAGCCAGCTACCAACCAGCATCCCCAGGTCCTTTTCTGCCAGAGAGCTTTACAGCTACTCTTCCCCTAGTCTGTAGCGCTGCATGGGGTTGTAAATCTCCACAAAAGTTTCCATCTAGAATGGAGCCAGGATCAGGACCCTCTTCTGGTAAGATGTAAGAGAACCTCTTTGGTCACAGAGACAAAGCATCGAGTAGACCACAGAAAACTCTCCTGTGACAGCTTTATCTCCAGCCAAGTGGTCAAGGCACTCAACTGAGTGAAGGTTCCTGTTCCATGGGTGGAACATGCAAATAATCCCTTTCTGCCCTGCAAAATGATTTGTCACCTCTTACATTGTAATGAGGGTCTAGGGCTTTAGGAGGGCCAGGGCTTTGGGTAGAGGCTTACAGTCATCCCTATAAAGTCTCTGTTGTCATACTCCATGGTTCATCTTAGGTGTGTAAGAACAAGCATTTTCTGAAATAAAGCTTGGCACCTTGAGACTGCTGTGTCTCATGAAGTAAAGTTCAGTCCATGAAGATTACTGAGAGGTTTACTCTAAAAGTGTGCTCCGGATCTGAATTAGAAAGCTAATCTAAATGCATCCACAGCCTGCACAGCTAGTGTACAGGTGAAGCAGACCACAGGGGAAGTCTGATCATCTCCTGGTTACCTGACTTAGTTCAGATAACTGAAGTCAAGACATCCAGGAGCAGTTCTAAACCTTTGCTATCCTTACCTGCACACCTGTGACTCCTTTATCACAGGAAAGAAATAACTATGCCTAAGTCGAAATGTATGGTAGGTGGTCTGACTTTGGCCCCCATTGTTCTCAGCCAGCATAACAGGACTCTGGAAAACACGTATGTTAAAGCGGTTTATGTAGCTATAGAGCATGGTGGGGAAAAGTGGCAGTAAAAATACCCCTGAGAAGGGATTTTTTTCTAATAAAATATTTAGCTGATAGTAGATGCAAAGTCAGTGGGCCCCTAGTTGAAAGGAAGTGCCTCCTCCCCCCTTGGACTCTCTCCAGCTCACAAATCTCCATCTGCTAATTGGCCTTCATCCACAGAAAAGAAAGACTTCATAGAACATGGAAAATACTGAAATGATACATCGATCCATTTTCATGTTCTAAGCCAAAAAGACATCGCTTTAACCTGGAAAAGTAGGTAATGGAACAAGTAGCTTTAAAAACTAAACCCAGAAGTTACTGGGAGAATTTTTTTTTTTTAAAAAGGGGTTGGGAAGTCAAGTTAAGAAACATTACTATTAAGTAGTAAAATTTTTTTTGCTCAGCAAATGTACACATTGTAAAATAATCAAACTCAGTCCTCCCTCAACAATAGGAGCTGGTAAAAGAATGACACAGTTAATTTGTTTTCCATGCCTTCTCATTCTGCAATTAATGTCTTTTTTTCTATGTTACAGTGGGTCCCTCTTCATGAGCCCAAACTGCTCTTTGAACCAAATCCCTTAGGTTTTCAGTTATAAAAAACTCCTGATAAAAATAAAATACAAAAATGCTCTTTAGGGACTTTTAAGTCATAATGAAAATTGTAGCTTGCCCTGCCTCAGATTTTTCCACTCATTTGCTTTTCGTATAAGGCCCAAGATTCATCAATAAAACTAAATGATAATAACACATTAGTCAAGACACTTCTCCGCAAAACCTCTCCCATTAACACACTAAACTTCACTCCCACAGAATTAAAAGATTAAAAATAAACCAATTACCCAGAATTTAGCATCCTAAGTAACCCGTTTCAGCCACCTGGCTCACAGCTGCTATGGAAACTACTCAATTAATCAAAATAAGGTTGTTTGCTTTTTTTTTTTGGCTTTCCTTCCCCTCCCCCGAATTATTTAAAGGAAAAAGAGAAAAGAATGAAAACCCCCACATGCTCAGTAGGAACAATCTTCCCTCCTGAAATATTCCAGGGAGATTTTAATCAGTCCAAAATGTTAACATATGAATACTCCTGTTGCAGATATTTGGAGCTTATAACAAGATGGTGAAAAACTTTGATTCTCTTCTCTGGCCTCCTAGCACCATAAATGTATATACATCTGGTACAAAGGTTTACCCTTTGTGTAGTATTTAGTTAAAATCAGTGAAGAAATGGTAGTTTCAGCTGTCTCTACTCTGTTTCCATGCCATTGGTGATGAATGAGTGCTTCACAGCTAACAAACGAAAGTTCTGCACAGAGAAGTCATACATTAGATGACACATGGTCATACTGTATGTGTGGGGAGGAGGAAAGTGTTTGTGTAGAAACATGTTTTGCATTCGCCTGTGATTTCTAAACACATTTGAAGGAGACTAGAATTAAAGGATTGATTTAACACAGCCCAATATTTTCAAGAGAGATTAAGGAAATTAGGTAGTAAACCCCTCATAGAACCTTGCAAAAGACGAATCTGAATTGCTTTTAATTATACCAATTCAATGACTTATAGTTAAAAGTGATCTGCCAAGCCTTATCCCTGCTTTTGGTGGACACAGAAGAGTATAACTATAGTGTAGAAAAAAGGAAAACATGGAATAAAATACAAAATGAATGACTGGTGTAGTCTAAATTTAGACTTCAGCAATAAATCATTATCAAGTGGAAATATTTCTGTCATACAATCATATGGCATAAGTCCAATGATTTTTAAAATAATTTTACCTGTTATCTAAGAATAAATATGGTATCAGTGTTTTTAACCTTGGCAGGTAGTACAGGTTTGGGAATATGGCCTATATGACTTAACAAGATAACCCTACAGATACCTATTTGGTAAGCTGAGCTTGTTAAAATAAACTTCTTTAACACAGTCAGGTAGAAAATTGTGTATCCGGGGCCAAGAAATGAAAGATGGAACTATAGAACTTACAAAGAAGAGGCAGGTGGAAGAACAAGCCACATACAGATAAATTTCAGTGAAATTTAAGTCTGAAAATGTAGTAGCTTTCTGTGGAAACAAGGGAGAGAGATGTATCTTCATGAGGCAGTTCATGTATCTCTGCCAGAAACCCATCCCAGAACAGAATGAATCACCTGAAAATGCCTGGTTTACACTCTCAGTAATAGAGACAACTCTAAACTTTTTAAACTGTGTGTCTTTGTGTCGGGTGAGAATATGATCAGAGCGGGCTTAGAGGCAGGAGAAATACCTGCCTTCCACTGCTGTGGCTGGGTCCTTCCATTTCTCTCCTTTTCTCAGCATCTTCTTCTGGAGTTTTCTTTTTTTCTTCTCATTCTTGTAAAAAAAAAAATCCTGAAAAGCTTGAACTAACAATTAAATGTAGGTTCTCACATGAAACTAGGGCCAAAGAGAGTGTTATGATTCATTGATTCATAGTTTCATAAGTCACAAGGTAATGAATAGGAATGGTTCGTAGAAGTATCTCTGCTTCTGTATAAAACACTGGTGGGACAGACATGGGAATACTGACCGTAGGTCTAATTGTTACCACTTCCAAAAGCATGCTGAAAAATCAGACATGATGTAGAGAGTAACAATATCTTGATTCAAAGACTGGAGGAAATATCTTCTAGCAAAAGTCTCAGACATTAATTTAACCTAGTAACTAGACAGATGGAGCAGATACTCAGTGTGCAGCATGTTTTCATGGAAAAGACACCATATACTAAAGGACAAAGTGCTGAAATAATTCCTTTTATTCTTTAGTTCTGCTGAATACAGATGTGGAGTTGCAGCTCTGCGTTAGGGTGGAAATAGTGTAATGTTGATCTTGAGAAAAATGGAATTTTGTGTCCCATATACATTGTTAGGAAAAAATTTGTTCTGGGAACAAAGAACAACATCCTTCTGGTTTGGAAATGGTGTTTGTAATGTGAGTTAATTTGACTGGATGTCAAGGCGGATTCCTTTGGATATAAAAACTGAAACAAAAGCATCCAAATGGAAGAGACAAATAGTCCATATCACATTGATGTATTCATTTCAGTTTCAGCAAGCTATTTGATCTAACTATGTAGCCAATAAATGTTAAGATGAAAAGTGCTCAGGAACACACACAGAACAGTAGCAGCTTTTCAAATATTTATGTTTTCGTCTTAAGGATTTTTTTTTCCTCTTTCAAACTATCAAACATGAGTCGGCATTAAAGAGAGAATTCCATGCCAGCAAAAACATTCAGATCTTTCGAACTAAAAACTTAAACGCCTTTACCTTTTGGATTATATTTGTAATTTTCAAAACTGGCATTCCACTGGGACTGGTGTGTGTGCTGGCTGGAGGTGGGTAATGGTCCCAATAGGATATGTTTTGCTTTATTCAAATAAATATAGGCATACATTAGCTGGAAAAGCATCCTGGGAGAAATTTAATTCTCAGACTGCTAATGCTGCATTGCAACCAGGCATTGTTGTTACTTATTTGTGTTCCAGTAATGTGCAGGGTGGGTGAGGCTGCCATTATTGTAGGCAGTAGAAGATTACACAGCAAAATAAAGTCTCTCCAGCAGGAAGTCTTCCATAAAACTTTAAGCACGGGATAGGAATTAACAGCTCAGGGAAGTGAAGTAACTTGCTGAAGGTCACACAGCAGATCAGAATCAGAGCTGCTGGAAAGTTCAGGATCACTGACTCCCTTTGGCCAGGCTGTTGAATCTGTCCAAAGAAAGATGTCTTCCTATCCCCACTGGGTATAAATAATCTGTCCAGAATAGCAGCTGGCATAAATCATTTGAACTCCACTGAAATCAATAGAGATGCATTTAATTATACCACCTACAAGTATAATTTATTGTGGGATTTGTCATCAAAATTCTTGAATTCAGTTTAAGGAAAATGGAATTAAAAAAGAACACAATAATCATAACAAAATACCAGTACGCTAAGAATAAAAAAAGAAATATTCTGAGAAAGCATAGAATAAGCTGTGACTGATAGGAAGAGCTCAAAGGGGGTCGCCAGAGCTTCCAGGGGCCTTTGTTAACATTTTACTACCCAATTGATACTTCCCTCAGTCATTGCTCATCCTTTTTCTGAATACTGCCCTGCCAGATGCTACTCATCCCATGGGAGTCCCCAACACTGATGAATGACTTTCTTTGTTTCAGAAGATGTTTGATACCATCACAGAGCAAGTATCATTTTCCTTTAATTGTTCTGGAGTCTCCTTATGCTGAGCTATAGCTCCCTGCTATATCATCAGATTGAATTATACACCTCTGACACTTTCTTTTATTATCACTATTCTCTGTGGATTTCTAAGGATCAAAGGATAAGCTACAGGGCTATAGGCCTACAACCCAAGAGCCTCCAGTTGGCAAGTCTTCAGCAGGCAGTGCAACTCACCTTCTTCATGCTGATGGAAAGTTTTACGAAAGTTTTTTAAGCAGGAAACTCTTTCCTGCTCAGTTTTAGACCATCCAAAGCTTTGGGACATAGCTGGCTTTAGCTAAGAGGTGTTTTTTGATTTCACCGGCATATTCACTGATTTCTAACCTTCATTTAAAGAAGAAAAAAATATGTTTAAATAACAGAAAAATATTTCTTTCTTTTTTCATTCTCTCACCAATACAACTTGATCAATTCCAATCTACATACATGGAAACTATCAAAGGCCAAGAAGAAATTGTGGCACTTCCTAACTCAAAATAAACATAGCCATTGAAAAGTAAAAATGTAAAAAACCCCAGAGCTCACTAAATGTGTCTGAGGAATTCCTAGGACATACAAACACCTCTACTATCTTCTTGCTTATATGGAATCAGTCCTTGCAAACCAATGAGCAAAGATCTCCAAGACACCCCATGTTATTTACTTTTATACTCATTATAGCATGAAACTGCTCATTTTCTCGTATTTTTCCTCTGAGATTAGTCGACTGCTTAATTGATTTCACAGTCCAGGCCTATATGACATGAGGTGATCCTGCAAATTGACTTGGCTTTACATCAGGATAGTACAGTAAGACCTGGCACAGCACAATAAACAAGAGAGGAAAATGTCAGGATAAAGCACAGACATGATGCTCAGGCTGCTTATACCACATACAAGAAACTGAAAGGAAAATTCCCTGGCAATTCTGTTCCAAATCTAACTTTGGGGAGGTAAAAACTTATAGTCTGCTGCCAGCTCTGGCTAATTTGTAGTATCAGGCCCGGAGAGAAGATGACAGCTGCAGACAGTGTGGAAGGAAAGCCACCTTGCAACACATTTTGTCAAGTCGCAGTCTCTGGCATTGGCCCAGGGCCGGTATTGCTGGAGACATGATGAAGTGTGAAAAGTCCTGGCAGGCATTTTAGACAAATAAAAGATGGGAGGCAAGGGAAAATCAGGACCAAAAGAGATTAATATTTGTGAGGTTTATAGCAGAAGAGGGAAAGCAATAGGAAGTAAGAAACCCCCCACAGGGAATTTAGTGCGACAGCAGCAGATTAAAAACAGGATGGACCTGAAGAGGAAGCTTATTTTTTCCAGCTGGACCTTCACCTGAGAGCAGAGATCAGGTTGTGAGTAGCCGTCAGAGAAAAGTAAACAGGCAATAATGAGAGAATTTGCAAGCCCAAAATGTAAAAAAGCTCAGTGTGTGTATCCCTGTAGTGTGGAGACCAAGGGTTGGAAGAATGCAGGATTGCAGGCAAGAATGGTAATGGCAGTACAGCATCATGAAACTGTTTATTTACCATGGGGATAACTCTGCAGACTTGGTCTCAGGTCTGTGAGTTGGTGGCATCCTAGTTGGCGTGGAGATGGGAATTACTGGACATTCCTTCCCTTGAGTTTTGGTTCCCTTAGAAAGGCCTGAAGGTAAGGAGAAAGCTCCAGAAGGAGTTTGATCTGGAGGAGCAGGGATGATTGTGTGAGGATGTAGTAGGTGGCAGAACACAGCAAAATCCCAACTGGAGTCATTGACCTTGCTGTTTGGACTTGCTGGATGGTGGGGTCTGTCTGATCTTCTGCAAGTCTCCTGTGTTGTGTGTGAGCTGGGAATACTCTGGGAGTTTGGTGGAAGTAAGAAAATTGCATCATCCAAGGGGAGCCAAAGCCATTTGGAAGAAATTTTTAAAAAAAGAAGTGAAGCCTCCTAGAAGAGTCCATAGTACATGTAATGCACAGATTGCAAAATTCACTACAAAACCCTTAAGTTGTTCTTGTTTCCAGACATACTGTAAATTCCTGGATTGTATTCCTGTGAAAATTCTAACAATGTTTATCTATCCAGTTTGTTATATCAAAGATTGAAGCTTTGGACTAATTTTGTAGTTTTAACAGGAAATGTGGTGTTAATTTAGGCAGTAACTTGCCACAGCTAGATTGTCTCCAGTGAAATTAAGGATTTTTATTTTTATTTTCTCATTTTATTCTTCCCAGGAAAATTATACAATGCATCACTGATAGACAGCAAAGTAGTGGTTCTTAGCTGATGAGACAGAAGTTACTGGTGGAGCACAATTCTCTCTAGTAAGATACAGATGTATTGCAGCAGATGGAGCCTACAGAAACCAAGGAACTAAACTCTACTTGTATCATGGATGACAAGGTAGAAAGTACTAGGACTTGGCTCCCACAAGTGAGGAGATGGTAGACAGATAACAACATGGCAAAGTCAAGAAGAGTTGGCTGGGTAGTCATCCCAGTTGCAGAGCTGGTATCCTAATATCATCAGCATAACTGAAGATGAGGCACAGGCAGACCTTTAATGGGAGGGAAGGGGGACAGTGTAGGCATCCATGATGTATGGTAGTTCTTACTCTTCCTGCTGACTTCAAATTTGATGAATCCTCACCCTCTGTTCCCTCTTAAAAAAAAAAATCTTCATTTTAATTTCCTTATCCTCCTGAGTCATGTCCATCTGTGTGCTTTATCCCTGTTACTTTTCAGTCCTTGAGTAGCACTGATTTCATCGATTTTTTTCATGCTCCTATTTTCTCAGTCTTCTCTATCTGCTACTGATGGAGAGGTATGGTCTCCAACCAAATGCGAAGGCTAGAGAAGACAGACTTCTTAGATGAGAAATTCTAGTCCTTCTGTCTTGAGAATATGATTTTTTTTCTCTTCTTTCCTCCCCAGCAGAATTTTCAGCATTCTGAGATGTTAAGCCTGGCTAGAAAAACCTGAATCCACATGGGGCATTTCAGAAGCGCTGTGTGGAAAGACTTAAGCTTTTCTCCCGGCTTCAAATAAGGCCAGTGTTACCTGATTCTAAGTACAGGCAAGTTTTGGTTTAGGACTTCCCTATAACTTGTGCTGCAGCTGTAGTTTCTTGCTGTGGGTTTGAGAGAATAGTGAGATGCATTTTTACAGAGACAGAAGATTTATCATGCCTTCATATATACTGAATAGCTACAAAGTGGCTTTCAATGCACTCTTCCTGTTATTTTAATTGCAGTGTTTTGCATTTCATTTCATTTTCAAGTGCCACTGGCATGAAAAAGCCCTTTATTGCTAGGATGTTGTTGAAGCAGTAAAATGATGAGAACTCTTAAATTTTTCCAGGAAAGCTTGCTGAAGTGCTGACTGTCTTGAGAATCAAAAGGTGTAACCCTACCTTTCTTTTAGTATTCAATGAAGAAATTAATTCCAAGGCAAGGGAGGTAGGTTTACAAACTAGATTAACTAGGTGGAAGAAAGGCTGGAGCAATGTATTCTGATGACAACACACATCTTCAGGAAGGAAAAGCCTGGATTACCCTGTTTGTCCTTGCTCTTCATTGTCTGAACTAACACAATACTTTGAAGATGGTATTATTTGACAAGAGTACCTTTCTCTCCCTGGACTCAAGAGGATCGTGGGTCACACGTTTCCCTCAGACAGCTTGACTCATCATGCATATAGATGTTTGAGGAAACAGCTTTTGTGACTATCTTCTCGTGTTCTTGACTTGATTGTCTCAGAACAAATAATTGAAGAAAAAGAGGAATTTAATTTCCCAAGAGCAATGAAGAAGAGTTAAAGGGGCAGGCAAATCTGAACCACTGAAACTAAGATGTAATCACAATACCATGTCAGGATATGGCTTTGCTGTTATCCTATTTAATACATACCTGACACTTCATAAAACCTCTACCATGGAAATATTTATGTCTATTGCTTACATTTAGCAAAGGTTTTGTCCTTCTTTTCTGTGCAGAACCCACCTGAAGTCAGAGACTGCCTCAAGCAGACAATTCTGTCTGCATAGATCTACTAGCAGGACCATGTCCTGTGTTTCTCCTGTTGTGCTCTGGTGATGCAATAATGCAACAGATGTGCTTATAGGCATCAGTCAAAATCCAGTACAGAAGAAAGATGTGTAGTAACTAGAGGTCTCATTGGAGGTTTGAGACTTAGTTTCATATCCCTCACAATCATCTTGTATGTTTTCCTTGGCAAATAATTTTACTTTTTTGTGTCAGTTCACCCTTCAGTAAGACGAGAGTTCTTTTCTTTATTAGGAATGCTATGACAATAAAATCATTGAAAATGTGAGAAGTTCCTACTGTGATAGGGACCATGTGTAAACCTAATTGTAAGTCCATACAGTTTCTGGTTTTTTTCTGTTGTTGACTGTAATTGTAGCCATAAGCTTCAGAAGAAAAGGAAACATTGGTGTCTTCTCCTTTTTCAGTCTCATGTACATATTATGCATATCCACAGTCCCACAAGTTCCCTAACAGCTAAGATTTAGGCTTCTGTGACTGAGTACCCTGCAGCGCAGAAAGGGTTTGTCCCTGCAAATGATGCAGAGGGGACGGTAGGAGATGCTATGTGGAAAACAGGTCTTCAAGACCTGTATTATGTCCGAATAAATAGAACTGTATCAAACACTGTGATCTCAAGAAACTGTTCATAGATGTATTCCCACAGGACTAGTGACACAAACAGAGAGGAACTTTTAGGCACTGTGGATCACAGAATCACAGAATCACAGAATTGTAGGGGTTGGAAGGGACCTCAAGAGATCATTGGGTCCAATCCGATGGATACTTCTCTAAGGGATGAAGCAGTTAGGTAGAACTGTAGAGCAGTCACAGAAGTGCCTATGAGCCCTCCTTGACCTGGTTTTGTTTTCATATGGCAGCTTCTCAGACAACCTGCAAATGCACTGCTTGCTTCTGCATTTCGACATGCCTACTCTTACACCAATCTGTTGGCTGTCATGCTGCTGATGTATTAAACACATGAATTTGAGCAGAGAAGACTTCTCATGTTTCAGGAGATTGGTCTCAGTGGTATGTTACCAAAGATGTTTGGTCTTTTAGGTCCCAATGGAATGCCCCACACTATACTGCTGCGGAGTATGGGGTGCTGATTAATATATCAATCCGGTACTCTTGTTATTGGAGCATTACCTTATTGCTGTTATTGACATTTTTTCCTATGGCAGAGATTCCTCTATTCTATGGATGCGTCGAAAGCTTCCATACATGAAAGGGAAAGTAAGAATGGTCTTTCTGGTTGATTTTTTTTACTTTTGATGGACACATGAATAGGCAAACTCATAGGCAAACCTTTCTCATTGCCTCTTGTGTACTTTTCTTTGATTTAATGGATTTTCAAGACTAAATGCATTGAACTAAAAATGAGTACTCTAGGCACCTGAACACCCATTTGAGTATGAGAGACAGAATTATACGATGGACATTTTTCTTCCTGGGTCTTTTTTGTTCCTTTTTCACAGACTCTCCTGGTAATACTAACTGAAGTAGCTCACAAGGGTGTTGTGCAGATTAATTAAGTGCTAAGTATTATTAAGCGGACCGCAAACCTAATAAAGTTTGAGTTGAACTTTTGAACCTATGCTGTTCATGTGGGCTCTAAATTAGCTAAATGAGCTTACAGAATATTTCAGTATCCAGATGAAACAACCAGGGTGAATTTAGGTATGTAAATGTAATTACTTGGCTTGGAATTTGGCCAAAACACCATTGACAGAGTACTAACCACACTCTTACAAAAGAAACTGCAGTTTTTTAACGACTTCAGTAGTATACTTCTTACTTCAGAAGGATTTTAAAATTAAAGATGATTGGATTAATGATGAGTGAAAGAATATTTTTAAAGTTCCTGAAAATTCATGTCAAAATAAAATAAATATTCTGAGCAGAAGCCACTTTTTTTTTTCCAGAAATGTTTTGATCAATCATAAAAATGGGGAAGATAGGGATGTTTTGGTTGAGATTTTTTAGTCTAGAAAGAACGATCATGTCAAGTTAAATTTTTTATTAAAGAAAGCCCAAAACCCTAAAGGGCAATTTGATGATAGAAGTTAAACTATTATAAAGAAATATATTTTGCTGAAGAGAGAATGCCATGTCCAAGAGGTTGATTCAGTTTGTGACTGTTTTGTCCCTTGGCAGTGCCTTTATCTCTTAACTACAAAAGAAGGTAGGGGTTCTTTCATCTCGTTCATATTAGCTATCAAAGGTAACTAAGCCTCAGTCTGAATAATAAAATTCTTCTGATTTCAATAGGGTCAGATATCACCTGGAGTGACTCAGTCTATCTGTGTTAGATACCAGTCTAGAATGGTTTGGATCTCCTAGAGATGCCTGCCTATGCCAACTTTAGAGATGAACATGTTAGACTAAGAGTCAAGCTTTCAGATGACTAAAGTTAGGAGAAATAAGCTTCTTAAATTTACTCTACTGATAATTTAAACATCTCACTTGGGTGTGCTCAGTTAAAATAATGAGTCTGCTCCTTAGTGTATATGCCAGGAAAAGATGCTAGCATGAGCAAAATATATTCCAGTAGGAGCATGTACTTCAGGGATGTAAAACATGAAAGTTCCTGGGACTTGAGCACACCATGAACTGAAACAATGGAAGAAAAAGTCAAAGTCTACTGTGGAACTTAGCAGACCCAAGTCTAATTCCCCTTCTTTGGGGGATTTTTTTTTAATTCCCCTCATCTCTATGTGCTGCAATGTTACCATGAGTTTAGATTATATATCTTTATATGAAGGCTTAGCCTTTATGTCTACCTATACAGACTTTTTAAACAACATTTACAATGTTGGGTTTCAAATCTTATTTATATAATCTGAACCATAGCAATGGCATAGTCAAGTCACCAGAAGTTTATTATCTTTTAGGTGGAGAATCCAGGAGCTGTGCATGTTATTTATGAGATCATGTATTGTATGATGCATTTAAAAACCTGAATTTTTAATAATGTTTATAAATATATATAAAAGACTGATGAAGATTTTGCACATTGTTATTGTAAAACCCAGTTTATACATTCCTTCTCCTGTGTATATGCAGACAGATATTTGCTTGTAAAAACAAACAAGCAATGACCATCATTAGCATTTATTATCAACTGCTTTGAACTATCAAGCTCTCCTTTAAGTATGAGTTTGACTAACTATTTACCATTCCTCTCAAGGGCTTTTTTCCAAAACAGGTAATAAAAATGAAATGTATCATAACCGTAAATAGTCTTCTTTTTCTCATGCACATGTCTTTTTCCAAATCTTCATTTTAAACAAAATTAAAGCCTGGATCATGCTCGTGAAATGCTAATATGTAAAAATATAGAGTTTGAAAGTGTATAGTGCACAGATAACCACAGGATTATTTTTTTTTAAATAGGTTCCTACTGGAATATATTGCAAGCATTGATTATTAAGTGAATTCAAGGTAAGCAGCTGAATCTACAGTTTTTAATAATTGCATCTCTTTCCTATGAAGTAGAAGCAGTTAGGTGTTCATTCCTTCTGTCTATTTTGCTCATCGTATGATCCTCTGAAGACATTGTAAAGACGGAATTTTACAGTAATCTAGGAAACTGTTGTATGAATTTATAAATGAAGAAATGGAACACAGTTGAATTAAGTAAGCCAATGTCAAAAAGGAAGTTTTTCTAACTGAGGTAAAAAATCTGTACCAAATTTTCTATGAGCCTTTCCTCTCAATGTGTCATGTTTGTTTCCCTGTTCACTTTTTAATATGTGATGATTCATACATGTAATCTTTCTTTAACCTCTTGAAGATAAGCTTTTGCTAAAAATTGCTTAAGGCTCTGATTTTTGCATGTCTTTCCAGTGTTACTACACAGAAAACCTTTCAAAGCCCAGTGCCTCTGAGATGGCAGACCCCTTTCTGTTGCACAGAGACTGCAGTTTGGTCTGATAGTTCATCTCCCAGTATCCTCTTCCAGACAGTAGCCATCATTAAATTCTTAGAGAAGCAGGATAAGAAATAAGATCAATGTTGCGAAAACGTTTCTTGCATTTGGCATTGATTATTTTAAGAACTTCCTGTTCTACAAAGTTTCATGTGGTCCATCCTGTGAACAAGGAACTCCATGACTAGGAAGAATCTTGTTTTGAATCCATTGGCTTTTCTGAACTGTGTTAACAACTTTCAGAGTTTAATGCAAAAAAATGGATTTCCATTTGTTTACTTTTTTTAACCTGTTGCCTGTTTTCTGAAAGAGTGACTGCAGTTTCTTAATTCTTCATTACATCCTAGCACTATATCATGTGCCACTGATGTTGTCTAATATCGAGAGATTTATACATGGTGTATAGAAGAAATCACCAGGTTCCCCTTATTCCACAAAAACATGGATACCTAGAGCTAGTCAAAATTTCATTTTCAATTCTGCTGACAATCTTAGTTGTGTTTCAAGAAAACCAAATTGATGTCTCTGTAGTTTTTGACTGGAAAGACTGTTGTCATACTCATCTCTGCTTTTAGGAAGAAAGCAAAATTTATCTGAATCTGCCAAAAACGGCAGAGGAAGTAAAGCAGAGCTGCTGCAAAAGCAACACAGATCCCCCAGTGCCCCAGCCCTGAGCCCAGCTGGAGGGAAATTTGACAGATTTCACCTTCTGCCTGAAACTCAGTTTCTGCTGGAAATGGAAATTGAGAAGAGCTTTTCAGCTGGTGGTTGGCAGCTGACAGCTACTTCCAAAACAGATTTTCCCCCTCCCCTGGAAGTACCTTCACAAGGTATTTCTCACTTGTGAATTTTCCTTATACTATAGAGCTTTTCTTCCTTCTTCTTTTTCCTCTTCCCTCTTCCTTTTTTTTTTCTTATTCCCCCCTCACAGACTTTTTGTATATTTTGTCTCTAAGCTGTAAGTTATGGTAAGTCATGAGTGGAAAAGCTTTAGTGCAGAATTTCCTTCAATTGTATTTTAGACCATCATTTGTCAAGTTCAGTTTTAAAGTGCCAAGTGATGGGGATTTATTTAATGACATTTCGTTTCCCAGAGTGTCTTTGGTGATTTTCTTTCAAGCTCACTTTCATCCTTCCCTGCTAATTAAGACCTTTTGAGAGGAATATAAAAATTAAACTTCCACTGATGCCTCATTCTTTGTGAACCTCTCTGCCAAGGCTCACTGCCTTAACATAAAATGTGATTTTCCCCTGAAATTGAGTGTACAAATTAATATATGAGATTCATTTTTATTTCCTTTCTTGCTCTATGTCTAGATGGCTAGCTACCTTCAAGTAGTACCAGTCTATTAGAATAGGCTCAATGACGCATTCGCAGACTCAAGTAACTTCAAAAATTGTTCCTGCAAAAATTAACAGCTCTTATTATAACGGCTAATTACCTAAATCTTACTGTGTATTTCCTTATCATGATCTAATGCCTTACATAACTTAGTGTGCTATTTTTGTGGTTCATATTTTTCTCAAAGATTCTAGAATTTGAAGACATGTCATTTATCATTAGAAGAAGGAGGGAGGAAATAAAGGCCCAAAGGCATACTCAAGTCTTAGGTACATCTATACAAAGACTGAGCCTGGTTCTCTGTCAATCCCAGTCTTTCTTCCATTAGAGTAAGTTGATTTGATGCAGAGCTGAAGGTTGTGCTAGGTGAGTTAAATTTGGTGAAGAAATGCCCTACCTGCTCCCCTAGTGTGAAGACAGATCTAGGTGCAGGTGTATGGAAGACATCAAAATAATTATATCCCATGCAGTATTTGGTCCAGGCATTCAGTAGACTTTCTCATTCTTCCTACGGAAGAGTGAAGCAAGGGGGTTTTATGTCACATTAGCAAAGGTAGAGGTTACACCTTTTTTTTTTTCTTTTTACAATACTACAATAACATCAAGGGATCTATAATAGATATTTAAAGAGGGTTTATTATGTTCAAATTAAAACCTAAGAAACACCCTTGTAAAATGGGTCATAACCTTGTAAGCCGAACAGGGTTGAACGGAGAAATCATCTATTTGCTGGCTTCTGAAGTCAGCAGAAGAGTCTCAGTGTCTTTGCAGAGGGTAAAAGTTCACCATATTTACATAGTTCTGTTTGCAAAAGACTTTTTTTCTTTAATGTCAGTACTGGAAACAAAATTTTAGGAATACAGTCCAATTTCTAGATCAGAGAACTATTCAAAAGTTTAGAGTCATAACCTAAGAGTTATATATTTGTATTTTGCTGAATTCTTCAGGATATTTCCATTGACACTGTTTTTCCAGTGTTATTTTCTTAATGATAACAGGTGTTGCTCATATACTGCCTACTCAGTGAATGCTCTTCTCTTGCGATCTCCAATTGGCCCATGCACTTGCCTCCAGGAGCTGTGCGGTTATTGAATTATTAGAATAATAGCAGCATTAATGAGAGCCCTTGCTGAATGCTCTGTTTTGTGTGAGGTTTATGTTATGGTTTGATTTGAAAAGTTACCAAATGCTTGTGATAAGGTTGCAAGCTATACAGCATCACATGGGAAAACACTCTTGTTTGGACCTAAGCATGTTTTTGATTATATGAATTCTGAGTTCTGGACCATTTTCCACACCATCTGCAGCCAATCTGCATAGCCTGGGAAATTCAATCAGACATCTTGCCCATCTGTAAAACCAGAAATTCACCGTTACTGCTTCACCCTAATTAATGGGGTTTATTTCATTTGCTTCTTTGTTTATCACTAGCTCTGCTCTCTAAATCCCATTAGGAAGGGTACAGACAAGTTTCAGCACCTGATTAAAATGCTGCTAGAAGTTTTATTTTAATTATTTATTTTTAAAAATACTTTATATATTAAGTATGTCAGATTGGGTGGACAAGGCTGATAAGAGAACATATATGTTTCAGTTCCAACCTTACATAAATAACTGTTTCCAAAATCTCTTTTTAACTTACTGTAAATTGGTGTTGCATGTAGGTTTAGGAAATGAGACAATGTTACTCAAAACAGGTACTCAAATCAGTGTTAAATAAAAACAGGAAAGGGGATAGACCCTAGAGAAGGGTCTGATTCGAAAGGCTGAAAAAGAATATTAAGATTTGGGGCTTGTGGTGTTGATTTCTATCAGCTAAATATAAAAGATAAAGCTATTCAATCTGTCTGAGATAATCCACATTTCATAGGCTGTGCATTTTTATTAAGAATAAAGATGCAGAGGAAGGAAGAGTGAGAAGATGGACTTGAGACTTTTCCATTACCACTCCCAAAGCTTCTTTGAGAGACCTGTGCTTGCCCAGAAGCATCATTTAGTTTCTGAGCTGCTGCACAAACAGAATGAAAACCCAGCTGCTGCTAAACTAATAAAAACTATGTTAATCAAATAACAGAAAAGGCTAAAAGAAACCCCCAAAACATGTGTTTTATCCTTTGGTTTGAATTGCAGCTATAAACAGGTTGCCAGTTAAAAACAATTTCCATTTCTAACAAAAGCTCAGTTTCCCATCTGAATTGTGCCATGACTGAACTGAAAAGGATCCTGGTCGAGATCCTTTGTAGGACTTCTAAATTGATAGATTTGTAAAACCAGAGGAAAATCCCTTCAGCTGTTTTAGAATCATAAACCACACACACATGTGCATACACATTTCTAGCCCTTGATGACCTTGAAAGTTTGTGGTTGAGGGGATACGGTCTCAGGAGAGAGCAGGTCAGGTGTGGGCAGCTGATTTTTAAGAAGTGTTTTATGCAGGGATTTCATTATACTCACATAAAGCCAGAGAAAATCCTTCCCTAGGTCAAGCATCTGACCAAGGGTTACAGGATGTGATTATTCTTGTGCGCTTCCAGATAAAGGCACTGCTTAAGCACCCATAGCTTTGGAAAGGGTCCTTGGGGACCAAGCAGCAGGCCAAGCCTGCCTGTGACACAAGACAAGAACCTTCTTGCTGTGACTGTGTGCTCTGCTGTCCTGGTTTTGGCTAGGATAGAGTTAATTTCTTTCTAGCAGTGGATGGAATGCCTTATTTGGGAGTTAGAGTGAAGGCAGTGCTGATAACACATGGATGTTTTAGTTGTTGCCAAGCAGTCAAGGACTTTTTAGTTGTCTATATTGCCCTGCTAACAAGAAGGCAGAGGGCACCCAGAAAGCTGGAAGGGGACACAGCCAGGACAGGTGACCCGAACTGGTCAAAGAGGGTATTCCATACCAATTATGTCATGCTCAGCATAAAGGTGGGCTGGTCAGGGGAGGAACACACAGCTCCAGGATGTGTGGTTTTGGCAATGGTCCGTTTTTGGGACAGCTCTGAGCTGTACAGCCTGAGTTGTGCAGTTCAGTGAGAAATGCCATCATGTATCACCTGTTTCATATATTTTGTTATAATGTCCTATTATTGTTACTATATCTAACTCTCTGCTATTCCATTATCTTTATCCCAAGCCTCAAGGTTTTGGTTTGTCTGGTTTTCATGGTGCCCAGCTCTTGGCTGGGGCAAAACCATGACACCTACCTTAGCCAGACATAGAAAATGGGGATTTTTAGAGAGGCTGTGTTACATTTCCTAGCACACGTGCATACACCCGCTCCTGCTTTACAGGCTTTTTTCTTAACTAAAACCCATATTGCAGCTTCTGCAGAGCAAAACCTTTAAAGCAAAAGATGAATGGGTCTAATGGAGTTTTTCACTGCTTCAAAAAAAACCCAAAAACTTGTTTTAATGAGTTCTTTTTTGGATTCTCGGCTCCTTGGTGCTGTTATTCCCCCTTATGAATGTCTGGAAATTGCTGAGCACTTTTGTGGTCACTACCATCAACAACTAATGAATAAAAATTATGGTGATTATATCACAAGAACCAGAACTCTGAAAAGCTTTAATCACAACAATGTAACAGATTAATTAGAATGTCCAAAAAACAGAAACAATGTGTCTGATTTTGAGATGCTTGAGTGGGAACTTTTACAAGTGTACAAGGAATTTTAATAACACGGAAAATCAATTATATTTATAAGAGGTAAAATAATCATAAATACATAGTAAATGTTACTGCCAACTCTGATGTAGTACCTTGCATCAGTAGATCTCCAAGCACTTTATGAAGGAAGCATTCATTAGCATTATGTCTAGTGGAGGGTGTCCCTAGCCATGGCAGGGGGGGTAGAAATAGGTGACCCTTAAGGTCTCTTCCAACTCAAACTCCTCTATGATTTTAAGATCATAATGGAAAACAAATTAGTTTTGCTAATTTACGTTATGTGCAGGGCTGTGTGATCAGGGTACGGAAGCAAGCAGTTGTATGTGCAGATGATTCGTAATTTAATTTATTTGTTGGGGTGTAGAAAGTGGATAATGAGAACTGAAATGTTTTGCAAGCCTAAGAAAGAAACAGAAAGCTGAAAAAAAAAAGCAAATGTTCTGGTTTTATCTGGATATGGTAAACTGCAGTGAATAAGAAAGAAGCAGTTTGGCTTTGCCTAGTTTTAAATTGCCTATATTGTACTTTTAAAAGTTACGAGGTTGTATATGATTAAGCAATTGACTTCACACATGTGCAATGGAATATTCTGCCCTGTTTTCAGTAGTTTAATCACCTGGGGTCTGTGGAGTCCTGGTAAAACCATTTGCAAGGCATCACGGAAGCAGCATTGGAGAAAAATGTTGAGAATAGCAATCCAGAGGGACTGCTTATTTTCTGTTTCCTGAAATGTACTTGGAATTATTTTTTTTCAGTTTGACCTAAGATTTCCTATGTTTACCCACAGAGCTATGGTGTATGTCTATAGAACATATAGTGCAGAAACTTCTTCTGAAGCACCATAATCATAAAAACAAACTCTCACAAACATGCCTTAGAGAAGTGCCTTGCATTCTGGTCACATGTTTTCCAAAGGAACATTTGGGAATACTGGCAAATACTATGTCACTTCAACAGTTTAGGGACAACTTTTCATTTGGGAATAGGGTTTGCCTGCTATTCTTTTTCAAAAGCTTTTACATTTTTAAAGGTTTGCTGTTTTTTTCCTCTATATTCTTAGTCTGGTTTTATTATTGTGCATTAAATTTGAAGACTCAAAAAGCTGAAAATGAAGCAAAAAAAAAATATCAATTTTGTTGAAACTATATTCCAGCAAGCCGAAAATATCATCTTGTGTCCTAAAATTTCCTTTTGTAGAGTGTTATGGAATTATCTACCCCACTACCACCACCTTTCTGTTTCCCCAACTTGGAAGAAAATTGTATAAGAGACTTGTGGAATTTTCCATGAAGTTAAAGTTCCAAATTATTAGCTCGCTGGTATAGCGACCCAAGTGAGAAATTTGGAGTGAATGTATTCAGACAATTAAGCTTCATTTTCTGATCCCTAATTGCACACACAGAGGGATCTAATCTAAACATGAGTTCCTTCAGTGCTAGCAGTTGTGTGACCCGTTGGTTGACCCATATTTTTTTGAACAGAGCTTTGGATAGGACTGTTTTTGTGAATTGTTCATCTGAGCTCTTCGTAACTTACTTCCTGCTCGGCCTTGTTCACAGTTCCCAGGTTTAAAACCATACCCATCCTCAGATGAGTTTTCTGTCGTAATGGTGCTATGGAACATCTCTTTCTAAGTGCCTTTGCTTGAAGACATTGGCAGCTGTAACTCATAATTTCTTTATACAACCTGGAGAAAACACTGCAAGCATTTTAGGGATACATAAGGACTGCGACCTTAAGAGTGCCATTTTAAATGAATCGAATAGGTAATATTTATGGACCTCAGCTTGCAATGACAGTATTCTTTCCCTCAGCAGCTGTATGTTTTACTCTCTTGTGCCATATGCTGTTATTTTCACCCACAGAAATTGTGATTAAAATGCTGTCTAAAAAGAATTATGCTCTTTCACATAGGTTTCTGACCACTCTCCATGTGGAGGTCTCAGGGAGACCTTCAGCATCTCCATCTGGTACAACATTGTATCTATCTCCTTGCTAAATACAGATGGAAGAGGGAAGAGTTTCTACTGAACAAACTCATATGAAGACTGAGGAAACGAGATTCAAAAAGCATTCAGATAGTAAGGTGCACTTCAAGAAAGATTAGGGAAATTCTTCAGACATTTATCACAAGCTATCTTCCAGATGCTCACCCCAATCTATCAGGATCCTCTCTTTTAACTCAAGCCAAATCCCTTTCATCAAAATCCTGCCTTGGCTAGCCCTTAGGGATCCAAAGGCAAATAAATGTGGTGAGGGCATTGAGTCAAACAGCGTGTGTGATTTTCCATATTGTTTGAATGCTTGAACTTTCATGGTGCAGTTTTGCCTACCAGCATCCCATATCATGTTCTGAAAGGTCAGGGATCATACCAGAAAGACAGTTTTTCCAAGCCTGTCTTGTTTTGATGGGGAGAAAATTTCAGCTGGATGGACATGAGCTGTGCATGCCACTTGCCCTCGTGGTCAGAGGTCAAGCCCTAGCTCTGTCTGCTTTTCTTCCATAGACACATGTGCAGTGAAAAGGCTAATTTACATTGTGATGTGATTGTATTGATACCCTTTCAGAGGCTCTGTGCCTTCACTCCCCATTCTGCAAGGAGGAAATACTTCTGAGATTCAAGAGGTCATTTGGATGTGGGGAGGAACCTACTGTGGGATGGAACGTGTGCAAAAAAGTGCTGAAGATAGCTTGAAGTAGTTTGTTTGGCTTAGTATTATTTTTCCTGGATGATTTTAAATGGTCCAGAATAGTTTCCTCCTAGGGCTTTCAGGAACCTGAGGTGGCGTGGAGATTCTCTACTTGAAGCAGATTCAGGTCTGCTTAGGCCAGAACTCCTGCTGCATGCAGGCCAATGTTATACATGCCTCCTCTGTACATGTCCTCATTGCTGCTCTCTCTCCTCAACATGGACAGGAAATACAACACTAGATGACTGTGGTCTACAAATGTGGTCCTGTTCTTAGTGGGTTTTTAGGATTCCCCAGCTATCAAGAGCCCCAGAGTGAACTGACATACTTAATGCCCATTTCTTTGCAAAGGGCTGTATCCAGAGTGGTGCTGTGTGCCTCCTGAAAGGGAGAGAGAATGCTTTGAGGAGTCAGTGGGAGGTGAAAGAACTCAGCATCTCTAACACTGGGCCCAGCATGGTGCAGAAAAAGCACTGTTTCCTCCTAGTATGTACCTAATTGTATTGAATTGTTGTACTATTTCTACAGTGAGATAAGTTAATGAACCTCAGCTCATTATGCCCTAGTTTACTTAATAGTTCACATTATTATTTAAATGCGAGGCAGTAAGTATGCCAGACTATAATTGGTTTTACTATTTCTCTTTTTTATTATACTGCATCTGTAGTATGTGGTTTAATTATGTTTTACTCTATACTCTATATGTAAATGAACAGAATGGTCTTTTTTTTGTCTTACATGCAACAACGGTATTAGGGAAGGATTAGCAGCCATATGGGTAAAGTCCAGCGATGGGAGATGGTGAGATGCAGAAGGCAGTGTGAACAATCTTCACCAAGCCGTTGTGGGCTGCATTTCCCAAAGCAGGAGACCAGAGATCAGTGCACTGAGCAGTCCTCTGTCTTTTTTTTTTTGTGTGTGAGGCTCTTCTCTGCTGCCAAGGAAAACTGAGCAGCATGGTGTGAAACAGAGATACAGCTGTGAAATGGCTATAGACTTAGAAGTTAATGGGTAGCTTTTCAGCCCTTCTGAGTGCCCAGAGCTCCTACTCTCTTCAGGGGAGTTGAAGCTGTAGAAAATCAGGCCAGTGCTTTAGTTGCCTAAATAAAGATTTAGTTTCTTGGTGGTTATGAGCATCAGTTCTAGCATACCCATAAAAAGGATAACACTACTCTGGCAAAATATTGCTGCTTAGAAATGTCAGGGTTTTGTTCACCACAAATCACATCCACCTGGAAACTATTTGGGAGGAACAGAGAGAGCATGGAAACCTGTCTGCCATGAAAACTTGGGCCTCCGCTGCTAACCCTGAAGTGAACATTCTTAGCACAAATGCTTCTGCAGGATCCATGAGAGGTGGACTGAGAACCATCTGACTGGCAGAGCTCAGAGGGTATAAGTGGTGCAAAGTCTTGTTGGATCTCTATAGCCAGTGTGTGCCCCAGGGGTCAGTACTGGATCTGATCTTATTCAATATATTAATCAGTGCCTTGGATGAGAGGACAGAGTGTACCCTCAGCAAGTTTGCTGATGATGCAAAACTGTGAGGAGTGTCTTACACTGCCATTCAGTGAGATCTGGGCTGGCTGAACAGTTGGGCTGTGAGGAACCAAATGAAATTCCACAAGGGCAAGCATAGGGTCCTGCACCTGGGAAGGAATAACCTCATGCACAGTACAGGGTAGAGGTTGACCTGCTGTGAAGCAGCACTGCAAAGCAGGACCTGGGAGTCATGGTGGACAAGCAGCCCTCCATGAGCCAGCAGTGTGCCCTCATGGCTAAAAAGGCCAAAGGTACCTGGGATGCCTTAAGAAGAGTGTGGCCAGCAGGTCAAGGGAGGTTCTCCTCGCCCTCTACTCTGCCCTGGTGAGGCCAATTCTCAAGAACAGTGTCCAGTTCTGGGCTCACCACAGAATCACAGAATCACAAGGTTGGAAAAGACCTTTAAGATCATCAAGTACAACCATTCCCATCCTACGCTAAACCATATCCCTAAGTACCTCATCTACCCTTTTTTTAAACACATCCAGGGAAGGTGACTCAACCCCC
Organism: Laterallus jamaicensis coturniculus; assembly: GCA_022605575.1. NCBI lineage: Eukaryota > Metazoa > Chordata > Aves > Gruiformes > Rallidae > Laterallus > Laterallus jamaicensis. Next base: position 20,085,120 of record JAKCOX010000012.1, read on the forward strand.
TCCCTGGGCAACCTGTTCCAATGCCTGACAACTCTTTCAGTAAAAAACTGTTTTCTAATATCTAATCTAAACCTGCCCTGGTGCAGCTTTGTGCCATTTCCCCTTGTCCTATCTCCTGTCACCTGGTGAAGAGAGCAATGCCCACCTCTCTACAACCTTCTGTTAGGTAGTTGTAGACAGTGATAAGGTCTCCCCTCAGCCTCCTCTTCTCCAGACTAAACAGCCCTGGCTCCCACAGCCATTCCTCATAGATTTGCCCTCTAGCCCCTTCACCAGCCTGGTTGCCCTTCTCTGGACTCATTCAAGGATCTCAATGTCTTCTTATGGTGAGGAGCCCAGAACTGGACACAGTCCTCGAGGTGCAGCCTCACCAATGCCCAGTACAGGGGCACAATCACTTCCCTAGACCTACTGGCCAAACTATTTTTTATACAAGCCAGGATGCCATTTGCCTTCCTGGCCGCCTGGGCACACTGCTGACTCATATTCAGCCTGCAGTCAACCAACACCCCCAGGTCCTTCTCTTCCTGACAGCTTTCCAGCCAGTCTCCCCCAAGCCTGTAGTGCCGCATGGGGTTGTTATGTCCCATGTGAAGCACTCTACACTTGGCCTTGTTAAACATCATCCCATTGGTCTCAGCCCATCAGTCCAGTCTGTTCAGATCCCTCTGAAGAGCCTCCTTACCCTCAGGCAGATCAACGCTTCCTCCCAGTTTAGTGTCATCTGCAAACTTACTGAGGGAGCATTCGATCCCTTCATCCAGGTCAAGAAAGACAGGGAGCTATTGAAGATAGTCCAATGGAGGGCTACAAAGACGATGAGGGGACTCGAGCATCTCTTGTATGAAGAAAGGCTGAGAGAAAGCTGGGCCTGTTTAGCCTGGCAAAGAGAAGACTGAGAGGGACTCTCGCCAAAATTTATAAACATCTAAATAGTGGATATTTAGAGGATGGGGCCAGACTCTTCTCAGTGGTGCTCAGTGACAGCACAAGGGGCAATAGGCATGAACTGGAATGCAGGAAGTTCCATCTCTATAAGGATGAAAACCTGATTCTGTGGGTGACAGAGACCTGGGACAAGCTGTCCAGAGAGGATGTGGAGTCTCCTTCTCTGGAGAGATTCAAAACTCACCTGGATGTGATCCTGTGCAATGTGTTCTAGGTGTTGCTTTAGCAGGGGGGTTGGACTCCAGAGGCCCCTTCCAACCCTGACCATGTTCTGAATCTGTGATTCTGTTATTTCTGTTGTCTTTGGGCCAGTGCTGTTCTAACTCTGACTAATGAATGGTTTTAGCCAACGGGCAAGTTTCTGAAGCTAACGGCTTTTTACCTAGCAGGGTAAGCAGAAGAGAAGTTGAGGTCCATGCTCATAATCCTGTGATTGGCCCAAGGCAGATGGAATTCCTGGCATCAGGACAGAAGGAGGGTGTAGAGACATGCAGAGCAGATGGAGAATGGAGACCTGTGGGACCGCGGATGAAAAATACCCCAAGCTCTCTCTCAGTAGCTTTTCTACAGGGGGTTAGGAGAATAAATTACAGAATTACTCTGAGATTTGGCTGAAAGAGTCTTACACAATTGCCCCATGCCTCTAAATATGAGGGAAAATAGTCTGTGTTGATTTTATTTTATTTTGTAGTTAATATACTGCATGTCACATAATTAGTGGCTGTGTTGTAATGTACATACACAAGAGGGGAAAATAAAAGTAGAGAGAATATTCAGTCTTAATTAGTGCTCCTTAAATGCTAGGTGCTTACATATGCAACCATACTGGATCACTGGCGTATGTGATGATGACTACCATTATCTAACAAACTATATTTCTCCTCCTGGAGATGAAATCTATCTAATGAGTCTAAAATGGTATAAATATGACAGGTGTAATAAGGCAGACTGAGATAAAAGGTATTCACAGTCTGGGGGAGCTGATGAATTTTAGACCAACTTTTTCACTCCCAGACTCAGGAAGTGCATACATTATTTGTTAAAAGGACACAAATCAAACCAGAAGCTGATATTATGCTGATGGTTTTGCCTTTCTCCTGATCCCCACTTGGTCCTCAGCAAATTGTACTGTAATTCATTTCATCCTTCTAAGTCATCCAGCTCAAAGCTAATGGTGTGTCCTGTAGAAAGAATGACAATACCAAAATCTGCAACACTTCTTTCGTTTTATCACTATGATTTTTGTATTAGAAGTGTGGCCTCTGCCTGGATCTGCCATCTCCTGCTCCTCTGCCTCAGTGACCGCATCATCTAATCCTTTCTGCTGTACCAAATCTATCTGATCGCACAAACGGAGTTTCAGAGGGCATCAACAGCTATTGTCAAAATCTCAGGCTCCAATTCTGAATGGATTTTATGAAGTCTGACATGAGGTCTCACACTGTCTTACTATCCCCAGCTTGTCAGAACAAGCAGTAGGCATTTTTCTCTATTTTTATCGCAGAACAGTAAATTCAAATCCAGAAGTAGCTGCTGCCAACCCTACCTGCTGCACAAAGCTGGTTGTTTTCAGTTCAGAGTTGTTTTGCAGGAGAAATGTAAGAACCGTAATCAAATAATTATGGGGATGGAGAGGAGGAAGGGAGGGAAAGAATCCTGAGGATCAAGATTACAAGCCATTACTGTCCAGCAGAAAGAGATTATTATGCTACACTGGGAGCACAAGAGCGATATCTGTGTTGTTAAGTCACAGCAGAAAATAAAGATGCATTAAACAGACTTCTGATTTTGGGTTGCCCCCATTTTTGACCTCCACAACTGGGATGGCCCTAGGAAGACAGTTTTTAAGGCTGGTTTTGGAGCTTTGGAGGAAATGTCCACTTGGACATGTGAAAATGGAACTCTCTGCAGAGGGAGGGACAATTGCTTTTTGGGAAATTTGACTCATACTCTTAGAAGCTAAAGACATCTAATGAAATATAACAAAAAAGCAAGTATCTTTCCACACCTATTTCTGTTGCAGCACAGCTATGTAGTCTGGATATAATAGAAGTGCTTGGGAAAAGGGGTCCTTTGATTGTTGCTTCAGGGTTTTAAAGTGACAAGCTGTAAAGGGTGAAGACTGACTCTTTGATCTTGAAAAGCTTGAAAAGAGGGAGCTTTACTCTGTTCAAATAATATCAGGTAATTGTAAGTAATCCGAATTGAGTCTCAGGGCTGCAGGGCTTTACATAAGTGATTCGCATTTGAAGAGGCTCTGAATAAACATGAATTCAGGTTTCAGGATCCTCTTTACAGCATTAGACACTTTCAGGAAACTTTGATTAACCCTCTCAGGCTGAGGCAAGAGATAGCATCCCTGCTGTGAAAGAGGCATCAGCCTACAGGAGAAATTATGACAAATGCTAGAAGGATGACAGAAAAGGCTGTGGTTATGATCTGTGTTGGTGATAGCCAGATCTGCAAAAGACACTGTCCTTTCTTTTGCAACTGGATAATGGACAAGTCCAGGGGCATTATTAGATGAGCTAGTGTCAGCAGGAAGCATGAACTCGGGAGGGCCTTGGCCTACTGAGATCTGTGGGGATATAAAATGCCTCAATGTCCACCTTAGAGACAGGTGTCCAAGATACTGCTGTTCAACACTGCCTTATACACACAGGCTGTCTGTAGCTCTGCAAGCACTGGGATCATACAACCTGATCCCTGCTGCACACTAGGCTTTTGTGTCCCAGGAGACTTCATGAGGCAGAATCAGGGAGGTAGCTAGGGACCAGATGTGCCTCAGTCATAAATCAGTTTACAGAGGTGGCCTTGAAAGGTTGTCAGCTGTGGAAGGTAGTAACCTGTGCTCCATCAACAGAGTCACTTCTGGGCCCTCTGAAGGTAATGATTACTCGGTATAAAGAGAAATTTATCAACACTCAATGGTCCTGTTAAGCTGGACATACAAAAACATGAGTGCAGGAACAGTGAAGCTATTGCTGGTGATGAAAGAGTTTGCTTTGGCATATCTAGCTTCCACTCCAGCTCCACTTAAGGCACTAAGGGTCCTATTACAATGTACTAGGAGAATTAGTTCTACCTGGAAGACAGAGATACATATATTGGATCAAAATGAGACAGACTAATTCTCATGCACTTAGAAAAAGAGACATTGAAGAGATTTGTTAGACATCAACAAAAAACTTGAAGGGTATGAGAAGATAAATGGAGTGTGTGATCATTTTCTTTTTCCATATGAGACTTAAGCATGGAAGGGAAACCTGCAGACAAAACCATCAAATTCAGATGGCTTTTCACACAGTACGTAGTTAAGCTATGGAATTCCTTGTCACAGGATGCCATGGATGCTGCAAGATTTAATGAGATCAAAATGGAATTAAACGATTAACTGAAGGTCAAGAAAGCCAAAGGTACCACCTCTGCTTTTGAAATCTCTCAAGATAAACATCAGTGGACACTGGGAAGCTATTTTTTTAGCCTTGTTTGCTTTGTTTTTAAACTACTGCCTGGTCATCCATTTTCAGCTACTCTTTTAGGACACTAGAACAGAATGGGCTACTTCTAAACCCCATGAAGAAGCAGCGCTCTGAATGGTTTCTGGTCCAGCCTGGTATCTGAGACCAAGCCTATTCAGCTGTGGGATGATGTTAACTTCACCAGAGGATGTGGGGAAGCTCCAGTTGACACACCACAGCTTGACAAGGCATCTGCATCTGACAAGTTGGGTTCTAGAGGTAGAGAAGACCGTGGTGATGAGGAAAATGAAAGACCTGTGCCCAGCCAATGCTGTGCTCCTCTGAGAAACAGCACAAGAGCTCAGATGTGGCTGCAGAATACAAGATGTACATCATCTCTTGTATAAGGGTTTCACAGTTATTAGTGCCTCTTTATTTTTAAGAGCTGTAGCAATTTTTAATTTCATTCTTAAATAACTTCATTTTTAGAGCATTTTATCTATCTGTCTATCTATCTATCTATCTATCTATCTATCTATCTATCTATCTATCTATCTATCTATCTATTTATTTTACAAAGATTTCTGTCTCTTCAAGATGCCAAACACTTCCAAATCGTATGAAGCACACATCAGGGACTCCCACAACAACAGCTATTTTAATTCAGTTCTACACTTGAAGATAATTAAAATAACTGATGTCTAAGAAGTTAAATCTGGTTGTAAGATTTTCAAGGAAGACAAGCTGGCTTTGGTCCCGCTGGGGAAGAAATTCCAAACTTTCTCTATTGAGACAAAGGAGAAAGAATGTTTTTTCTTCAGGTTGAAACCGTGCCTCTAAAATTTGATTTGTATGAGGCCAGTCTTTATCCACAAAAAGTTTTTTAGTGTTGAATTTTTCAAGTAAGCAGACTAGTTCTGATCTGATCTTTTATTGGAATTTCCTGGGAAGGGTGGATTTTTGGGGGTAGACATGGGCATGGCTAAAGGTGGGAACTACAGAGAGAAAAACTGGCAATAGTATTCATAGAGGGATAGCATTCATCCATGCCTGCTTTCCTAGTTTGATACAATTCAATATTGGACAGTTTGATTTGAATCACCACTCATATAGACCCAGAGAAGAACTAAAGTGCTTTAAATGAAGCCAAGCATTTAGAGACTACTCAAAGTCAATTACACTGTCTCAATTTGAGGGGCAGCAATTTCCTAAAATAGCATTAACTCAATCTCTTGAAACTATCTGGCCATAATCTTCTATTTATACTTGTTTACAGCCTTTAAATCAAATCTAGACAGATAAAAAAGGCATTGAAGGCTCAATGAAAAATTCTGTGCGGCTGCAAATTCTGTAGTTACTACAGTATGAATCGAATGGGAAGACAGGGTGAGAAGACAGCTCCTGTGAATAGGGCAGGGAGCTTTCCACTGGACAGTCCTTCTACTGAGTTGCATGTACTAGAAAATAGCTGGAGAACATCTGATTTATACTAAGAAAAAGTAGAAAGAAAAAAAGAAGAAAGAAAAAGAAGAAAGAGGAGTTTGTGATATATTAATGGAAATCTGAGTGGATGAGAAAACAGTAAGACCAAAGTCATTGTTTGAAGAAGAATGCTTTGGAAGCTGGGCTTCAGTCATGGTATTTATCCTTAATGCGTGAGTCATCCCATGCACAGCTGCTTCTAGTGAACATGCAGGGTGATGAAACAGGCACATTCAAGAGGGATGGTTTTGTATCACTGAATTAGAAAGATCACACATGTGTCTTTTTTTCTGAAGAAGTTAAGACAAACTAGCAGTGTAGAGGCAGACTATTGCTCAGCATGTGTATTTTGCTCTTCATCTTACCTGCTTATGTATATATTAAAATATTATAATTATCTCCTAAGCTAATTATCAGTCTACAGCTTGATGATATTCCAGTATCATTCAGTGCATCAGAAAATGATACATCTGTTTTCTTAAAATATTTCACACTTAATTTCAGAAGATGCCAATTTTTTATGTATTCTCAAGGGCATTCTCAATACAGTTTTATTTTTATCTGTAATGTTGAGAAACAGAAATAATATTTAGGACTTAAATGATGATTATAAGGTGATTTTTACTCACATTTTACTGAATGTCAAACTTTGTTCATGGTATTTTTCTTCCAGAAGAGTCAAAGACTGTCGTGTTAGCCATGAAATAAACCCAGGTCTTGTTAAAGGAGACAGTATGAAAAATGCCTATGGCATGGAGTTACTGTTTTCCCTCTGAAATCTAGTCTGAGAGTTATTAAATCTTGGTGGGTCACTTTTATTATTAAAACACACCTTAGAACTCTAGAAGGTCTTGATACTTTAGGCTGTTAATGCAGTGAGGGCAAGCCTATGTAATACAGTATTTAAAACATATAAAGTTGCACCTCTTCTGAGTATTAAAGTTCCATTCTTATAAGAAAAAAGGGTGTTTGCCCTCATGCCCTAATCAAAATCCAGCTAAATTAACTACACTAGAGCTACTTTAATTTACTGGAAATATCTGTTTCTCCTCTACATACGGGATGACAGTGGTGCTTTCAGTTGTGCCTGTGTTGCCTGTCTGTGTGTTACCCAATACTCTTGTTCAAAATACACATTTGCTTGCAGGTAAAACTTAAAGCTAGACCAGGAATTGTTTCATGTCTTGTTGGCTAAGGGTGCGCAGGCATTAAGGAACTGTATCAGATTCCAGTACTTGTATCAATTTATATTAAAGCATTTCTACAAAGAGGAATTTCTTCACCTTAGGCATGTGCCATGCCATGATCACTTACCTTAATTTCATGAATTGCCTCTAAATCCTTGTGGATATCTAGGCTGTAGAACTGACAGTGTCTCCTCTCTCAATCAACTCTCTCAGCACTTAAAATATTTTTGGTCTTGCCAACTGAAGCATATTGCTGGAACTCTGTCAGTTTCTGGTTTTGCATTCTTCAGAGTTTGGTGTTAGCAAGTCAGGACATTTCAAGCATCAGAAATTAACTTTTGGGTGACTGTTATGGATGGATTTATGTAACTTTTGTGTGTCATAACAAGCATCTGTGTGAACGTAGAGTTCTCATCATTCGAGGGAAAGGGACAACTAGACAATGTTATCTACCTAGACTTCAGTAAAGACTTTCACAACATTTCCCACAGCATTCTCCTCGATAAACTGCCTGCTCAACAGCTACTCAGCTTCTCACTGAGTAAAATCTGTCTGGATGGCCAGGCTCAAGGAGCTACGGTGAATGGAGTTAGTTAAATCCAGTTGGCAGCCAGTCACAAGTGGTGTTCCACAACACTCAGTACTGGGGCCAGTTCTCTTTATTATCATTATCAATGATTTGGATGAGGGGATCGAGTGCACCCTCAATAAATTTTCAGATGACACCAAGTTGGGCAGGAGTGCTGATCTGCTTGAAGTTAAGAAGGCTCTACAGAGGGATCAGGACAGGCTGGAATGATGAACCAAGGTATACTGTATGAGGTTCAACAAGGCTCAGTGCTGGGTCCTGCACTTGGATTCCCAAATATATGCTAAGCATTTTTATATAACTATGTGTTGCTAAGGATAAAAATATTGTTCTTGTCAAATAAACTCACCTAATAAAAAATAAATTGTCAAAAGCACATTCACATTTCTAGGTGTTTCTTCACATTACCATAGGGATATGGTAATGAGCTGGAAGGGACCTTTAGAAGCCATCTAGTCCAACCCTCCTGCAGCTACATCTTTCACTACATCAAAGTGCTCAAAGCCCCATACAACCTGACCTTGAACTCTGACAAAGATGGACCATCCTCAACCCTTCCAGAAAACCTCCTTGACAAGAGATGTGTTCCATTCCTCTGAACTCATTCTAACAGGTCCGTGTCTTTCATGTACTGGGCAATCCAGAGCTGGACACAGTAATGCTGATAGGGTTCCACAAGGGTCAAGTAGAGGGGAAGAATCACCTCCTTTGACCCATTATCCATGCTTCTTTTGCCTTTCTGAGTTGCAAATGCACATTGCCTACTCATATCTAATTTTTCATCCACCAGTACTGCCAAGATCTTCTCTGCAGGACTTCTGTCAATCCATTCATCCCCCAGTCTGCATTGATACTGGGTGTTGCCCCAACTCATGTGCAGGACCTTGCACTTGGCCTCAAGCCTGTCAAGGTCCCTCTGCATGGCATCCCTTCCCTCCAGTGAATCCACTGCACCACTCATGTTGGTGTCACCTGCAAACTTGCTGAGTGCCCTTAATCACGTGATGAAAACATCAAATATTGAATCCTGTACAGACTCTTGAGGGACACTGTCATTACTATTTTGCACTTGGACATTGGGCTATTGCCTGCAACTTTTTTGACATGGCCATAAAGCCAAGCCCTTATCCATCTAGCAGTCCATCCATCAAAACCATATCTGACTTAGAGGTAAGAATGTTGTGGGGAACCATATCAAAGGTCTTAAAGAACTCTAGGTAGATGATTTTTTGTAGTTCTTCCCTTGAGCGATACAGTCACTCTGTTGTAGACAGTTCTGTCCTCTATTGACTTTTTAAACTTATATTCACCCATCAGAAACATTTATTTGTTTTAGATACAAGAACAGCTGGTTGGACAGGATAGGGCAGATGAAAAAAGAATTATAATGAAATTATGGTCAAAGAAATGACCTGATCCTAATCTACTCAAGGGGAAATTTTCTGATGCTATTTGTCATTGTTTAGCTCCTGCTGGCAGCTGAGCACCCTGCAGCTGCTCATGCACCCACCTCCAGTGGGATGAGGAGGAGAATGTGAAGACAAAAGAAAACCTCATGGCTTGGGATAAGGGCAGTTTGCTGGAACAGCAAAGGTAGAGGGTGTCAACAGCACTGGTACTTAGAATATACAAACCTGGTGATACACAATAAAGTTTCTCACCAACATCTGTACAATTCAGATCTCATGCTCAGACACATCAAGAAGCTGGACTAACCCCGAGCTGTAAGTCCTGGAGCTATGCCACCCCGCCCCAGCTAGGCCCCTTTTATACTGAGCATGAGATCATATAGTATGGAATACCTCCTTTGATTTGTTTGGGTCACCTGTCCTAGCTGTGTCCCATCCTGAGTTCTGGTGAAAATTAACCCTATCCTAGCTGAACCCAAGATACTATTTTAAGTGACCTATTTTGTGCAGGAAAAAACCATAATAAAACCTCATGGATTTCCTATGGATTATCTGTCATACCTGCCAGATTTGTTGAGAAGTTCTTGGTAATGCGGCGCTTCTCAAAGGGTAGTGCAGTCACCCCAGGAAAAGAAATCATTTGGGGAGAGGGGGAAGACATTCACATAAAGCAAATAATGAAGTCTTGAGGGTGCTTCAGCTGATCAAATATAGGATTCCACTTTAAGAAAACATAAATTGTACTCAAGGGGTCTGTTGTCAGTGATGACTAGATCTCTTATGACCGTATTCCTCCCTCATGCAGATATGCACCAGTGGAGACCTAAAATTAAATGCCTTACTACAGACTTGAATGCTACCTTGACTGTCAGAAGAAATTACTAAATAATCCAATAGATACTCCATAGGATGAGAAACTTTAAAGCAAGCTGGGATGTTGGTTCTTCAGAAAAGTTTAAATTAGATTGTGATAGAAAGCCTGTTACAGAAACAACTAGACAAAATTCCATGGCACCGGTTATTCTGTCTCCAGATTAAATTACACTATTGATTCCTCCTGGCTTTAATTTTTTATAAACCATGAATTATACAAATTACATGATTAAATATTATGAGAATGAAAAAATATGAAGTATTGTATTATAAAAAGTAATTAAGACAGCTATAAAAGTTATTTAATGATAAATGAACTGTAGGAGTCTTACTTTAAAAGAATGGAGAACTTTAAAGGAGGAACTTTTGAGAGAATTGTTCTCTTCCACTTTAATTAATTCTGATGGCATCAATACATGTTTTGGCAGTTTTATAAACTGCAGCTGTCTCTTTTACATGCAGTATGGAAATACATCCTCTTGAGGCTTTGTGGTTTTGTATGTAAATAGCTCTTTAAACACACATAAGTATGTAGGTATTTTATATTCATTTTCCACACAAGTATATACATTTAAAAGATCTTCCTTTGCATTTCTTTTTCTTTGAAAATACTAGCACTGCACAGGGATTGACAACTTAGTGGAAATTTCTAATCAACTTCCACACATGGTCTGTGACAGTGGAGCTTTGGCAGGTCCACTGTAGGTCAAATATGAAGAGCAATGCATATGAAAAAGACATTTTAAATCTCTAGAAATAGCCAAATTAAAACAGGTTTACTTGTGGTTACATGAAGCCATGACTGCAAGTCATGCTACACCGTCTAAGTTTCAAGTGTCTGTCTTCTCCTTTTGAGCCATCAGAAGTAATAATGAAACATGGGGTTTGCATCATCAAAATAACAACTGTTTACATTCAGGTTTTGGAGAGACATTTGACAGCTGCCTGAGAACAGATTATTTTATTTTATAAAAGGTTAAATTTATAAGCTTGTCATAATGGGCTTTAGGAATGGAAATGTAGGTGCAACATTAACTTCAGGCATCAATATAGACCACATATAAAAATTAAAATCCAGATGGTGGCCCATACAAAACTCCAATTTTCCACACCACAAAATGGTGCGATGTTTTATTAGCATAAGACACGTGACTCTGATAATTCAGGACCTATAAATTTTTATTTGAAGGAAATGAGACTCAGAATGTTGTAGTTATTATGTGTTTCTAGCTCACAGGCCAGGCTAAGATGCAACTGAGGACAAAGAACATAATTCCTATCGAAAGATAAGACAAGATCAAGTGCCCATAAATGGTGAACAGCACCAAGAAGTCCTTTAAAAAACTTAACACCATGATCGGGACACCATAAGTTGTTCAGAAATAACATTGTGGCATAACAGCTGACATTTTGTGGGCACCAAAGTAAAGTCTTACAGAGAGATTTACAGAAGAAGAATAAAGTGAGTTTATAGATGTTTAAGGTGAGCTTCTCTCAAGCAATATCGGTTTCAGAGGACAAAGGACACTATGGTTCCTTTGAAGTGTGGTGACCACAGTTCTCTCCCAAACTTTCAATTCTAAACGTGTGCTAAATAGCAGGAAGAGTCAAAGGCTGAGACAGTGAGAGTGAAGATGGGTAAATGACATCACAGTGCCGCAGCTGAGGGATTCATGTGCTGGTGCTCTGGGGAAATGGTAAATTAGGGAATGAGTACTGCAGAGCTTTCTGGATAGATAATTTTAGGTAAAATGACCTGAACCAGGCTGCTGTGTTAGCTCTGATGGGAAAGATAAACTGTGGAAAGAGTCAAAGTACCATATTACACTGACTATAGTGTTATCCCCAGCAGTGTTGGAGGTGGAGGAAGCTTGGTTTCTTCTCTTGTTTCATTCTCTTCTATCTTTTACATTAAACCTAGTCATCAATATTAATGTTGTACCAGTTTTTTATTATATTTGAGACTATGCACATTGAATATTAAATGACTGATTAGAAAAATGAGTGCTTGAACTTGAATGTTTAGACTCGAATACTTAGACTTCTAATCTTGAGGCAGTCAATGCAATGAAGAGTGAGCTTTCCCTCTCAAAACAAGTGTTTGACCTTGACACAGCCTCTAGACAGTCTCTTTCTCTCTGCTGATGAAAGAGTTCAGGGTGGCTGGCTGTTAGACATTTTTTTGTCAACATTAAACTCAAGTGAGATGCAATAATTCTAAAGTTCTCTCACTTTGTGTCTTTAGACCTCTTGTGTGATGGTTGAGTTTTCATCTTTATTCAGGATAATTCCTTGCTTTCTTTGCTTTTAACTCCCCCTAAATATCAATACTTCTGACAGACGAGAAATTCCATTTTTCAAGCTTCATTCAAGGAAAAAACAACCATCACCTCATTTGTGGGAGATCATGAGTCAAAAATTCAAGCTAAAGCTTTGGTAAACTGAAAGACCTTGAGGAAGGTTACTACCTGTCTGCTATACAATCATAGAGTCATAGAAAAGTTTGGTTTGAAAAAAATCTCAAAGCCCATCTAGTTCCAACCCCCTACCATGGGCAGGGACACCCTCCACTAGACCAGGTTGCCAAAGCCCTATCCAACCTAGCTTGAACCCTGCCAGGGAGGGGACAGCCAACACTTCTCTGGGCACCCTGTGCCAGGGCCTCACTGCCCTCACAGGGAAGAATTTCTTCCTTACATCTAATCTCAATCTCCCCTCCATCATCTTGAAGCCATTCTCCCTTGTCCTGTCACTCCCTGCTTTTGCAAACAGTCCCTTCCCAGATTTTCTGTATGTTCTTTCAGGTACTGGAAGGCTACTCTAAGGTCTTCCCAGAGCCTTCACTTCTCCAGGCTGAACAAGCCCAAGTCTCTCAGCCTGTTTTCATAGCAGAGGTGCCCCACCCCCCAGATCATCTTCTTGGACCTCCTATGGACTCACTCCAATAGCTCCTTGTACTGAGGACCCCAGAGCTAGACACAGTACTGCAGGTGGGGTCCCACCAGAGCAGATGGGCAGAATCACCTCCCTTGACCAGCTGGTCACTCTACTTTTGATGCAGCCCAGGACATGGTTGGCTTTCTGGGCTGCAAGAGCAAACTGCCAGGTCATGTTGAGCTTTTACACCAATCAGCAGTCCCAATTTCTTATCCTCATGGCTGCTCTCAACCCATTCTCCACACAAACTGTAGTTGTGCATGGGATTGCCCTGACCCATGTGCAGGACCTTGCACTTGGCCTTGTTGAATTTTATGCAGTTTACATGGGCCCATCTCTCAAGTCTGTCAAGCTGACTCTGGATGACATGATCATTACTTAGTTGTGTTTTGCCCACCTCCTTATATAGAAGGAAAAAACCCCACTAATTCTGTCCCACTGAGGAGAAATTGTAAATAGGAGAGGTGTGATCTATAACTTGATAAACATTTCAAACTCGCTTGACCGGTCAATGCACCCTGAGGTGATGTTCCCTTTTGCTTGTTTTCTCCAGCTGTGCACTTTTACCATTTCCCGTGTACTGGAGCTGAAACTGAATTGTGAGTCAGCTGGTCCAGCTGATCTATAGAAAACTAACCTACCACACACGCAAACAAATGAACAGAAAAGATTTCCATTAAATCTCCTTGTTTATCTGAAACCTCAAGGAGTTTATTTGATGTCACACGGGGAAAGACACATGCACAGTTGATGATGTGGAGTGGGGAGAAAGTAGAGGAGAGGGCAACCATGTCTCTTGGAAGTGAGACAGTTGATCTGAAGTGGTGCTGGGTTATGTTCAGTGTTAAATATCACAGATGTCCTCTGGCTGAATCAATGACAATTCCTTCAAGTTCTATATGCTCTTTGTTAGATTATCCCTTGGATTTATTTCCATTAACTTTGCCTGGAGATGAAGGGTTTTTTCAGTGGTGGGAGTATTTTTTGAAGACAAGACAGCATTGCTTGGTTTCCCTGCACTACAATAACTTCTTCCCGAGTTTGACTGTCTTTCCATGCTCCTGCGATCACAACATTATGCTTTTCTGCCTTGTGGAGCTGTCATAAAGACGTGTTTAGTAAAGACTGGTGTTCAGATATTGTTGGGTGTGGACTTCATGGGTGTTGGACACCCACATTTAACCTTCAGTGTGACTTATTTGGAAGCATCAAGGATCAGATTAAAGATCTGATTGCATAGAGTAGGTGGTGTTTAATATCTTTATTTATTATATACACCAAACTGAGTAGTGAAGTTACTGTGCTGGGGGGACAGGATGCCATCCAGACTGACCTGGACAGGCTGGAAGGTGGGTCCAGGTGAACCTCATGAGGTTCATCAAAGCCAAGTCCTTCACCTGGGTCCAGACAATCTCCATTATCCATACAGGTTAGGAGATGATGTGCTAGAAAGCAGTTCATGAAGAAAAGGAGTACTGGTGGATGAGAAGCTGGACATGAGCCACCATTGTGCATCTGCAGCCCAGAGGATCAACCACATCCCAGGCTGCATTAAAAGAAGTGTGGCCAGCAGATCAAGAGAGGGGATTCTGCCCCTCTGCTCTGCTCTGGTGAGAGCTCACCTGGAATACTGTGTCCAGATTTGGAGCTCTCAGCACAAGAAGGACGTGGACCTGCTGGAGTGTGTCCAGAGGAGGGTCACAAAACTGATCAAAGGGCTGGAGAACCTCTCCTATCAGGACAAGCTGAAAGAGTTTGTCTTGTTCAGCCTGGAGAAGAGAAGACTCTGGGGGGGCCTTATAGCGGCCTTCCAGTACCTGAAAGGTGCCTGTAAGAAAGCTGGGGAAGAACTGTTCATGAGGGCATGGAGCAGTAGTTCTTCAATATGGGGGTGGTGGATCACTGGACAGGTTGCCCAGAAAGATGGTGGAGGCCCCATCCCTGGATATACTAAAGGTCACGCTTGATGGGGCTCTGAGCAGCCTGTTCTAGTGAAGATGTGCTTACTGCAGGGGGATTGGACTAGGTGACTTTTGAAGGTCCCTTCCAACCTAGCACATTCTATGATTCTATGTTTCCTAAAAGAGAGGTAAACAAACTAATGATAGTTAATGCTTAAAGTAAAACTATAAACACAGTAACTTTAATATCTTTACTTCTAGAGAGGCAACAGATAACCCTGGGTTATGTTCCCTTCCCACACCATTTTCAACTGCATTTGGAGGTAGTTAAACCTTTTCACTTAGCAAATATGGATTTCAGATGAGCTCATAATTTGATGAGGGTCTAGTTGCTGCTGCTTCAGTGCCTGCATGCTCTTTCCAGCCATTTTAGGCTGTCTTTTTTGCTGCAAGCTCTGTCTTGCACCATTTCTTGCCTTGCTTTGATAGCTGATCTGGCTTCCTCTAACAGATCTGAAAGTAGCTTTTGTTATTTTGCTTCTTAAAAAATACAATTGTGAATTAAGACCGTGCCTCGTGCGATAGATTGCAAGTGGTTTCTTTTGTCTTTTCTCTTCTAGGAGAGGATTCATATAAAGTCTCCTCTTTTTTTATCTTAGGGTCACACATAATTTTCATCGAAGTACTGGGGAATGTTGCCCTCATCCCTGGATCACTACTCAAACCATGCATGTCTGGACAGTTTTCCACCCTGGATATTTACACAGAGTTACTTGTATATTATCTTCTACCTTTCAGAACTCCATTCTTAACAGAAAAGAATCTTACCCATATTGACCCTGGCAATGCAAGATGTTTAGACCTGTCTATAATTCCTTTTTTATTTATCTCCCTATAGCTTCCACAGAGGCTGACAGAGTGCCTTTCAATATTGGGACTCACATTCCTTTTCAAGGGATGGAGAGATAGTTTCCTTTTTACCTTCTAGCCTTGGCTACCTGGTTACACATATGACAACTGTCATTACTGCCATACCTAGCAGCCTTCCTCCTCTTCTCCACCTGCTCCTATCTCTTGCTGGTGTTCCACTTCTGTGTATGACACAGTACATTTTCACCAAGGGGACCAGTGGCCAGGCAACAAGCGAATTTTGCATATGTCAGAAATGAGACATAAAAAGAATTGCTTTTTTGTAAGAAAGTGAAGGCAATGCCGATTTTTTGATTCTCATTCATGAACATCAGTCTGTCTGTTTTGCTCTGCAATTGTTCCCGGTACATATATGCTAAATGTTTGATGAGCAAAATCTAGCTCATCACTTGGGTCATACATTGTCTAGCTTGGAGATAATAATTGTTAAAAATGGCAAAGAGACAGATGGAAAAAATGCAGGTACAGTAAGTATTTATTTATGTAACTTTCAGTGGATAATGAAATTAAATAATTTTGAATATGTAATTTTGCTAATCACCAAATATATTTACATAATCCCTCTTTCTCACAGTGATTATAGGATTTGTGTGGCAAGACTTACTTTGAAGCAGCATATTATTTATCTCCCCATTTGGTATTCCATTTTTCAGCATAGATGGGTTTTATTTCTGATTTTCTCTTGCATATACAATCACTTCTTTTCCTAAGCAGCACTGTTCAAAGCTGAGAGGTACTCTGGGGATTTAGCCTTACTGTATGTACTAGAATTTTAAGCTTTATGCAAAATTATTTGCTATCAGTGCTGAATATCCCTGCACACCCCTAAAATAAATTGCCAGTTTCTAAGAGCTTCTGCAGTCTGGAGGATCTGACAGAGTAAAGAAACATAGTATAAATGGTTGTGTTTTGTTCTCCTTCACTCCTCTGTTTGTAGTGTCAACACATTGTCTTTGAGCTCTTGAAGAGGCTTGGGCAAATAATTTTTAATGATCCATTCTATAAATTTCTCTTAATGTTTGTGTTTGCAGGTAGGCTGCAAAACTCAGGTTTCTTCAATAAAGTGTTTAAATACTCTGGAAAAAGAGTGCCTCCTGCCTTCAATAAAACTAATCACAAATTTGAAATTAAGTGTGAGTTTAAAGCACCAAACCTTTTTATGTGACAGATCACCTGGCCCTCTCCATATTATTCAGAAGCACCTTATAGTGAGCCTAACTAAATGAAGACGTAGCAGCATAGTGATGAGCATGCTGTGTTTCGTCTCCGCAAAGATCCTGGGAATGACATGGTGAGTATTGCATATTTCAAACTGGAGGTCAAGAAAGCAGCTCTAAATGTATCCACCAACTGGGAATGTTTTTTCTGGCTTTCTGCTAGCCTATGCCTTTGATGCATAAAAAGTTGTCTCACTGCAAAATCTTAGTCTTTAGTACTGTAACTAGAAGCCAGAGATGCCTGTGATAGTGTCTGGTGAGTCTTTCCCTAGTTGCTGGCCTCAATGTCATTATGCAACAAGGAATTTCACTCTTGCACCTCGCTGCCTTTGTAGTGGCAGAACAGCTGTTGCCCCACAACACAGCATTAATAGGGCTCTTGCGTGAGCCACAACTCCTCAAACACTTCCTACCTGATGAGTTTACCCAGGAGCCATAGGAACATATATTTTTCTTACAAGAAAAAGCACTTCTTGTAGCATACTTCGTAATTTTGGTTTTTTTTCTAGCAGTTTCTGTAACTATGTTGGAAGAGGAACTAACCATGAGTCAGTCTTTCTGTGTGTTTGGGCCTTTTCCTGCTCAAGTGCTGGATTTACACTAATCACTTTCTATGAGATGGAAATCAACCACCTCCAGGCAGCCAGTTTCACCTAAACTCTCATTCTGTTCATTTACATAGGTTTGTACACATCATGGGAATCAGTCCGCTTTACCCATGGTAACTTTAATCAGCGTCTATCCTAAATCTCCATTTTTGCAAAGCTGCTTCAACAATTAGTGCAAATGAAGAAGTCTTGAAGTGGGATTTTTGCTTGCCTGTCTTAACCTTTATTCACCTTATATATATATAATTTATTTTTTTTTCACAGATAAAAGCAATGTTTAACTTCCAAGTACATAAGTGTCCTTATACATTTAGAAGCCTGAAAAGCACATGTAAGGAACTGAAGATCTCACAAGTAAGGAATTCAGTTTAAAATATGGGTTGTTTTTACTGTTTTTCAACCTACACATAGGACAAATCTCAGTCTGAAGTCGCCTCCATCAGACATTCTCCTGCTGTTACACTCTTTTCTATTATGATTAATAACGTCTGAAATGTGAAACCAAGTCAGCTGCACTATAATAAACTTGGTATCAATTTTACAGGTCACAAATAACCATGTAATACAATAACCCTCTATATGTTCCAGACCAACGTGGGACCACATGCTTGTGGGGAGCAATGACTGGGTAATTTCATGAAGAATGAGGACCATATTCAGGGAAAAGACTCTGGAAGCTGAAAACATTTTCTGGAGGACAGCATGAGGCAGGGTCAGAATAGGGAAGCATGTTTCCCAGAGATGATTACTTTTAATGGTATAAACTATCTTCAGTCTTTAAAAAGTGTCTGCATTTTGGAGTGTGTCCAGATGATGAATAATTCATCATGAAGAGAAAGAACATGAGCAGTTAAAGAACATGACATCAGACTAGAAATGGTCAGCCAGAAAATCAGTGAGGCAAGATTTTAAAAAAAAAATTAATAAATTGCTTTGGAGATGAGATTTGCGATCAGATATAAGGTGATGTAGTTCCAATTCAGTCAAAAACTATAAGAGGTCGGACTGTCCAAGAATCAGGACCATCATGTAAAAGCCTATGAAAGTACTTAGAAGAAGGAAAGGCTTATGTGTTCCATATTAAAATGATGTGGTTAAGTCAGATTCTCAGCTTGCATTTTATTTTAAAAAAGTAAATTTCTTTGATCACAGATGTACAGCAAAGCTTAAAAACGTGAACCAAGCTAGCCCTACATGCTTGGAAATCAGAAGACAAATAGTGCCCTTTTTCTCATTTAAACTTAATCTTATGGCTGCAAAGCCAGCTGCACAGATTTTTTAGGTTTTCCTTCCAATTGTTTTGCGTTGTGAGGTAAGAAAACTTTGTATGAGGAAGACACTCTTTTTTACCTCTTAGAATTGTCATGACCACAACGGACATCCTTTCCTGTGTCCACTTCCAGCATCTAAATCACATCAAGACCTATGTTTCTGACACTGCACAATTACAGAACAACTGAGAAGACCAGTTGCTAAACCCCAAAATGATTGTCAGACATATCACAGAATCACAGAATCACAGAATCTTAGGGGTTGGAAGGGACCTCAAGAGATCATCGGGTCCAACCCCCCTGCCAAAGCAGGCTCCCTATCTCATATTACATAGATAGGCGTCCAGACGAGACTTGAATATCTCCAGAGAAGGAGACTCCACCACCTCCCTGGGCAGCCTATTCCACTGCTCCGTCACCCTCACTGTGAAAAAGTTCTTCCGCATGTTGGTGCGGAACTTCCTATGCTCCAGCTTACAGCCATTGCCCCTAGTCCTGTCCCCACTGACCACTGAAAAGGGGCTGGCCAATTCCCCCTAAAAAAAAAAAACAAACAAAAACAAAACCTTGCCTATCCTTGCCTATCGTATATGTATATCCCAGATTTTTAGATACATGCATTAGAAAAATGACCCCTAGTAAGGAGCAATGCAGGGATTTTCTTACATTCCTACATTCTGATATTCCATATCATATTCCATATCATATTCCATATCAGAATGTGAAAGCCTAATTTCATCCCAAACAACTAGGTAAGATTTAAATGATTGTAAACTAAGTTTGAAGATTCTTTTATAGACCAGTACAAATATGATCATTTTAGGGCCCCCAAATTTAAAGATATAACAAATCTAATAATTATGATTCTGTGAGCTTCTGGTTTAGAAGCATCATCTTTATTTTTTATTCAATTGTGATCTTAACTCTATCAAATTCTGTTCACTTCAAACAAAATTAGCTTTTGAGTGCAGAGAGAGAGCAGAGTATTCTTTCTTGAGGATTCATGTCTAGGGAACTTCAGACCATATGGAAAATGAAGAAGCAAAAGTAGTGTATTAACATATATGGTTCAGCCTCCAACACATGGATAGAAGTAAAATCCTAAGAACAGAGAGGCTACATATTGGAAAAAGGAGATTACGCTGCTACTTTCAGCCCTGATTATAGCACCTGAAAGTCCTAGTTAAGGTTCAGAAACATCTTTTGATAAGTTTTGTGCGTACATCTGTGAAGAACCGAAGTTGTGTGTGTGTCTGTGTAAGCTCCATGCCTGCAGATGAACTGTGTTTTGTATAGGGTTTTAGTATATATACTGTGTGAGACTGCTCCAGGTTTCTGGAGGCTCTGGTAGGTGCAACACTGAAGAAAGGGGCTCAGGAACAGGCCTGTTATTACCCACTAGGTATTCTTAGACAGCTCAAGAAGTGACAACTGGTAGATGAGAGCAGAGGGGTTTTTTTATTCTGGTCACAAGGCACTTAATTTGCATGAAGAATATCCCAGGGCAGGCACTCCTCCACTGGCTAAAGGAAATCACAGAAGATTTGAACTTGGAAGGGACATCTGTAAATCACCTGGCCTAACCTCCTTTTCAAAACCGGGTCTTAACTAAATCAGTTTGCTCATGGCCTTGTCCAGGCTACATTTTGAATATCTCCAAGGATGGAGATTTCCCAGTCCCTATGCTGAACAACCTGGTACAATGTTTGACTACCTTTGTGGTGAAAAAATTATTTTCCTGATAGCTAAACAGTTCCAACTTGCATGTGTGTTGTATTGTATATTACAGATAACTATATATTATATATTTTATACTTATATATAGCTGCACAAATATATATGCAGTCAACATGTGGGCTGCTGTAATGTTATAGACATTGACCAGTCAAATATTGTGCATGAACATCTACTGATGGAATACTGGATCATAACACTATGATGAAAGAAATTGAGGGCTTTGTTAGACTAAGCTAAAGAAAGAAGTTCATAAACTTTCCCCTTCTCTGTAATAACACCTCTTATCTGACACTGTATGAAGACAATCACATTCATTTTTCATTCTTTACTTTGGCTACTAATAGCAACACAATTGTGTCAGTTTGAAATTAAAATAATTTGAATAGATATTACTTCAGATTGTTTGCTTTTGAAAATATTTCGCTTGCTTTTTAAAAAAATCTACAAAATTCAATGTAAATTTAGAAACAGGAGACTATTTAAAACCTTAAATTAGAGGAAAGTCTTCCTTTTTTGGTTTAAGAAATTATGGGGTTTTTTTCATTCACTTCAGATGAACTGTTTGTTAAATTAAACTTAATCCAGACATATTTCCTTCTTTCCCATTCCAGTTTTGATTCACTAAAAAGTACCCCCTAAAATATACTATTAATCTATACCTTTCCCTCTATGCTTGTTGACCAAGACACTGGTGAAGAAAATATGGAACTGGAGACAATATTGAGGTCACTGCGGCGACAAATGAAGGGCAAGAGTGTATTTTGTACAGTGCATGCAGAGGAATTCAGACTGGCTTTTCATGTCCTTAAATCCAACACACTAGGAAGCATGCTGCTGAACTATCAAACTTGTTTTGAAAACATTTTTTTCCTGTTCATGTTGCTCCTTGGCTCTGACAACATGATTACACTATTTCTGAAGACACGCTGCTAAGCAAGAAGCTTTGCTGTGGGAACATATTCACATACATGGGTTGTTGATAGCTTGAGGATCTCTGGATCACACTCCGTAACTCAGTGTAAAGGGAAACACCAAGCCTTCAAGACAAGCAAGAATTCTTTTCCATATCAAATATCACTAACTTAATTCCAAAGCTTAACATCAAAAATTCAATGCCCAGTGCAAGTATTTCCTGCTGTTTGAAGCAGGGGAGGAAAGAGAAGGGCCTCATCTGACTAGACAAGACATTTGCACGCAGGCATCAACATCTGAGGTAGTTTTAGTACGAGTCCATTTTATGGCCAGAAGAGATAAATGGACATTTCTAGGTGCAGTGGAACTCATGCTGGTGCAGACAACTAGAACATGTCTGAGAAACCCATTCTTGGAGTATCTCCTTTTCTACAGTTTTCTACAAAGGGTCTTTAAGGAAAGCTGATGAAAATCTGATTTATACCATGCATTTGTAACACTGGGCTGAGATCATTGTAACTGGCCTCCCCTCTTGCTTCATTAATCATCAACAGATTGTCCAGAATATGCAGCTGCTGAGGTGCTGATCTGGATTCCCCCCAAGAAGCATAGCATGTTAAATAATATTTTCCTACACCCTGCCCCATTCAATTGATTGTACCTTTTGTATTTGTCTTTTGAATGCAGCTCAAGAACTCCTTTTCTGTCACCCACTAGCATTTTATGTGTTGAGCACCTGTAGAGTTATATATTTGGTTTATATTTCAAAAAGGTCTTGCAATGAAGCCTCTGCTTCAAAAGCTTGGATGTCTGTCTGTTTGTGAACATCAAATAAAGGTTCATTTTTACAGCTCCTTCCTTCTGTGACGATGGAATTTCTCTACTGATACAGTAGAGCTTAAATATGGTCTCAAATATAAGACAATTAAATAAATACACCAGAAGGTCTAATCAGTATAACTGAGCACATAGGAAGGCTACGAGACTTCAAGATACACGTATGATTTAAGAGAGTCTGGACTTTGCTTCTGTTTCTTGATCTGATGCTTAATCTTTCACATCTGGTGCAGGTAAATCTAACTATAACCAGTGTCAATTCACCAAATGAGAGTCGCGCCTCCGAAAATATCCACAGAAACCTTGTGGGTTAAATTCTTAGATGGATCAGAGGTCACTTTTGATATGCAGAAGATGGGAGACAACTACTCGTCTAGATTCAGTATAAGCTTTTAGTCAATAATTTGTGTCCAGTTCTGGGCTCCTTGGTTTAAAAAGGACGGGGATCTCCTGGAGAGAGTCCAAAGAAGGGCAATGAAGATGATTAGGGGCCTGGAACATCTATCCTATGAGGATAGGCTGAGTAAGTTGGGACTCTTCAGCCTTGAGAAGACTAAGGGGGGACCTAATTAAAGTCTATAATTATCTTAAGCAGGGGATGCAGGGGGAATCAGCCAGCCCCTTTTCAGTGGTCTGTAGGGATAGGACAAGGGGCAATGGCTGTAAGCTGGAGCACAGGAAGTTCCGCACCAACATGCGGAGGAACTTTTTCACAGAGAGGGTGACAGAGCACTGGAATAGGCTGCCCAGGGAGGTGGTGGAGTCTCCTTCTCTGGAGATATTCAAGACCCGTCTGGACGCCTATCTGAGTGATATGTCCTAGGGAGCTGCTTTGGCAGAGGAGTTGGACCCGATGATCTCTTGAGGTCCCTTCCAACCCCTTCAGTTCTGTGATTCTATGATTCTATGACTCTATGATTCTAATACAATCAGAGAAGTGATACCCTTGCTGCTGTCCAAGTCCCATTTCCACAAATGTTTTCTTCCTTCCAGGAAGAGGTGAGACACCATTTACTGTTAAGATAAAACCCAGAAAAAGCTTCAGTCCTGTGCTTCTGCAACATTATGCCTGGCATCTTGTCTGGGGAACTAAAGGAGAGATAGAGGAGCCCTGTGTAACTAAGGTATTCACTAGCATTAAAAGACTCTCACAATGGATTTTAAGAGATTTTAACTGGAAAAAAAGAGCAACCATCAGATGTCTGTATCAGTGTGATGAGCTGAGGAAAATATCTTCCTTTCTGCTCTGTGTTGGCAGCTCTACATGCATGCAGAAGTCAAGGAAATTTATCTGAATGAATTCTAAAGCAACGCAAAGCAGAATTCAGCTTACCCACCATAGCTGTGTTAGAAGAGGCCCTACAGCTGCTGGGTAATTTAAAAGGGGGTTAAAAAAAAGCTATCTGTCATTTAGAACCACTGACCCCATATAGAATATCAGATAGGTGACTCCTTAAGATGGATTCTTCTAAGACTGTTGTGCCAATGGGTCTTGGATATTCTGGGTGTTGAGCAAACTGCATTGTGTGTATCACCTGCTTTGTACATTCATTAGCATTGTCATTGCCATTTTCCTCTTCCTATGCTGTCCTATTAAACTGTCCTTATCCCAACACCTGAATTTTATCTTTTTATTCTGATTCTCCTTCTCACCCCACTGGGAGAGAAGCAAAAGGATGAGTGAGCAGACATGTAGAGCTTAGTTACAGGCTGGGGCTTAAACCATGACCAGTGATGGAGCACACAGGGCTGTGAAGGTCCATACCATTTCTCCAGTATAGGCATATAAGCTGTTCTGTTAGCTGGGACTTGACTCAATACCATGTGAAATCCATGCTGCAAACCTCCATTGGTAATAGCAGATTATGTCCTTAATGGGTATGTGAGGTACAAGAGAGTAAAACACAAGAGCTTTGAGGAGTGGTTTTTTTGTGTTCTTTTTCAAAGACATTTATTTTATCAGAAGAGTGAAGAATTGGTGGGCTGGGTATTTTAAATATAGTTTTTAGCTTATCGTCAATATGCTTTAAAGGAGAGCTGTGAGCGGCAATTTTTATTCTTCTCTCCTCTACCCTATTTTTCTTTTTTTTTTCCTTACAAAGAAAGTTGTAAAGTATACTTGAGTAGAGGTAGTTAGAGATTTTTTTATATATATATTCTTGGTGTATATGGTTTTGACCATTATTTTTGATTACCTGTTCTGGCATGACCGAGATTTCCTGTAATATTTCTAATATTTCTTTTTCCTCCCTGGGGAAATTTTATGTCTGCTTTTAACATTTGTCCTTTATTTTTATTTTGTGAAAACTGAGGCAGGGAATTAATTTCATATCATTGCCATATCTATTTCTTTGGTTAATAATATCTTACATTTACAATATCCTAGTCTATAATCTCCTTGGATGACCTTCCTGCCCTAACACATTTCTATTGCTTCTCTTTTCTCCTCTTGTGCTACTTGACTTTAAGTTTCTTTGCTGCATTACCTTCTCTTTTCTCTACACTTTCTCATCTCTCCTTTCCATAATCCATATTTTATCACTCACATTCGGCCTCTTCCTAAACTTGATTGCTTCATACAGAGCATTTTTCATTTACATTGGCATCCCTTTTTCTTTACAGTATATTTACTGGGTAGGTACAATACACATACACAACATTCCCTGAGGCAAACATGAATTTTACTCTGAACACCTTCCTATTTCCCTCACTCACCCCTCACCTTCATCATTGTACTTTTTTCACTTTTACCCAACACTTTCAATTTTAACAAAGCTTGCTCCACTGAAACTGAACACCCCTACCTTTTCTTCTGCATAGGCTTGTTTTCTCCCTCATTAGAAATGCAATTAGATTATTCCTCTATTTCCCCTGCTTCATGCCTTTTCAAGCTGTCTAGAGCAAGCAACCAAAAGGACACTAATAGAAGTTTAATTTAGCTTCTATTCTTCTTCATTATACATATATATACAATTTTCCTTACATTTGTGCTTTTTTTTCTTTCATAAGTCTTTCTCTTTTCTCATTGATGCACATTTTTCACTCCCTTTGTCTGCTCTCTCTGTGTGCCTTTTGTCTGTTCTCCACTTCCATTTAGTTGTTCTCTTTGAGAGTTTTGCAACAGACTACAGTGCAACCCATGTTTGAACTCATATGCCATTCCCATGTCCATCAGCTTGACCTGTTAACAGTGAGAACCAAAGGTTGCAAATGTGTGCCCTGCTGCTTGCAGTAAAGTTATTGGGCTCACAAGAAGCACAAAAAAAATCTCTTCTCTGCTCAGGCGAATCCTTGATCACTTCTACACACCCCACTTCATTCCACTCCTCACAATGAATCTAGATAACCTCTGATCTGTGACTGTTGTGCTAGGGGATGTCTTTGGTCTGGTATATCCATAGGCATTTTAGAATGGGCTTGGGTGCTGTATTCTGGATGGCCAGTTAGAGACATCTTTGAAAAATTAAAAATGGGATGCACTAGAAATTCTCAAGTAGATATCTCACCATGGCTCTGCCCCTACCAATCCTAAAAGACATATATGGCTGGGTATATTCCTCCTTCAGAGATTTCTGCAGGATTCCCTGAGACTGTCTTCAGAGGGCATTCTTACAGGGCACAGCAGAAGGGATAAACAGCTCTATCAGGTTGGGTGCCAGCACGCTCGACTTCAGTGTTTCTACATAGGAGAGTTGCTGCAAAGGGACTGAGCCTTGTGCTCACGGGCAACCCAGCTAAGCCAGTGAGTGGCAGGGAACAGTCCCCCATTCAAGTGCCTCAGGGGTGTGTAAGACAGGTTACTGCCCTGCCAGAGGAAGGTCAGTTATTCAGTTTGTCTGTACAGGGAGGATAGGGGCAAATTTTTATCTGAAACTGAATTAGACCATCTGGTACTAATTGCACACTAAGAGTGTCCATGGGGTCACAGACTGCCTGGGCATTTATATTGACAGCCAAAAATGTGATAGGGGCGTATCTAGGCAGGCTGTCATAACTTCACCTGTGGGCTACAGACTGCCTGGGACTTCTCTGACATTACTGATGGCTGTTTATCAACCTTTCTACCACCCTGCCCTAGATGAGAAAGTCCTTTGTGTCCCTAGTTTCTAGGATGCCAAAACATTTGGCTGGCTTGCTTGTTCAGGTGCCAGCTCCCAGCTCTGCCCTGCCCAGACAAAGGCATTTATCCATGGTAGAGCTCACTCTTGACTGAAAGAAACTCATTGCCTCAGGCTTGTAAATACTGTATAACACTACAATAAATTGACTCTCAAAGTCAGCAGTTTGTCTCTCCCAGCACTCAACAAGTCAGCACCCTGCATACATGTAATTCTCTCCCTAGATATTTTCATTTACAAAAGATTACATCGTGTCTTGCTTGCAAATCATTGATTTATTCTCACATAGGTATCTAATCCTCAGTCTCCCAAAACTTAATCCTGCAGTCTACTTCTTCCCCAAAACTACTTTGTCAGGAAACAAAAGAGGCCATAAAACAAAATATAAAGACAGACAGAAACCTTTACCTTTTAAAACTCCAAATCAGTCCCGTCTGTGACATGGTCAAACACAGCAACTTAATATAGAACACATACATAGTATCCACACTTACCACTTTCTCTAAAGATATTGGGTTTTAACAGAAACCCTTTTTTAATTTGAGGATTTAAAAACATATAGATCTCAAAATTAAAATATAATTATTGCAGTTAATAATACAGATAAATTCTTAATAACAATAGAGTGTGTTGGAGGCTTATTCCAATCTTCTGCAGTATTTAATCTTTCTAAGATCTAATTTTAAAGGAAGGGAGAGTCATAGCCTAGAAGGGTACAAGCCTTCCTTTTTAGTTTTGATACCTTAATCAACAGTCTGGGCTTGAATCTGTTTTCAAGCCAATATTCACCAGATGTAGCTCTACTGAAATAAACTGAGTTAAATGGTGTAATGTCAGAATGATATCAGCTTCTCACTGAGCCTCTGCACTTCTTCAAGTCAGAGCAAAACTCAGGAAAAACCGATGAAGCCAAAGGATTTATTCTAATTTTATACAAGCATTGGTAAAGAATCTGTCTGAATAATCAGTCCAATTCATGCAGTTCATTCTTTACCTTTTGTTTTAGAGAATTAATATTTTTTTTCTAATATGAAGGAAGCTTGATTTGTGCTTCCTTGCAGGAAGAACTTGAGATATTTTACTATTAATTTCCATAGATCAACAAATAATTTCAAACTGGTTTCTTTTGCTACAGACATTATTCAATTTTTCATGAGGTCTAGGAGTGGAAATGAGTATGGGACTCTCACATTTCTTTGCTGAAACTTAATTAAAAAACAGATGGGAATTGCTAGCCTTTCAGCTAGAAGGAACAATATTTCTGAGTGCTGTGACTCAGTCTTTGTGGAAAGAAAGATTTGGTAGGTTCTGTTCATTATCTGGTGTCAGGAGATTATTATTCTGCTACTAGGGGTGTTAAGGGATAGGGTCTTTTCTGGGTTAGCGGACGTAAAGATCATTTAGCTTTTGCTCACTCTGTTACAGTGAGTGTATGTTGGTTTGCACACTTGAGGGTCAGATATTCAATTTAGCTCAAGAACAGAGTTTTGTCACACTATTAAAAGACATTTTCAGAAAAGTTTGGCTCCTATTCAGGAACCTGATTACAAGACATTCTCAGAAAAGTGAAGAACATAGCTCTGAAAGGGTAAGGGCAGAGAAACTGTCCCTTCCATTTATTTCTTTATGTGTCCAGAAGCAGATTGTTTTAAGCATAATACATTCATGATTTAATTTCTTCAAAACTGCTTCCTAGATCTAAAAGCATCTGATCCTATGCATGCACATGTATATGTGTAGTTTTTTATAGATTCATGCAAGGTGGGACTATCTTATATTTCCAACATTCAAATCTTTGATGAGCTGATTGTGGTGGTTTGACCCTGGCTGGAAGCCAGACGGACACCAAAGCCACTCTACCACTCCTGTTTTCAGCTGGACAGGGGAGAGAATATATACTGAGAGGCTTAGGAATTGAGATAAGGACAGGGAGAGATCATTCCGCAATGAGCGGCACGGGCAGAACAGACTCAGCACAGAATAAAGGAAAGAAAACTCTATTTTATAATTACACTGCACTGCACAGCCAGTGACACCAGAGTCGGGTAATGAGAAGTGTGACCAGATCTTAAAGCACCTCCCCTCACCCCTCCCTTCTTAGCAGACTTCACTTTAGTTATGATTTCGCTCCCTTCTTCCCTGCATTGTGGCACAGGGAGGGGCAGGGAATGGGGAGTGGGGGTTTGGGTCAGTTCCTCATGAGTTGTTTACCTTCTTAGCCAGGGAGAGGGGCATTCCTCACACCCTTCCCCTGCTCCAGCATGGGGTCCCACCCAGAGGAGACAGGCCTCCACTAATGTCTCCAATGTTGAGTCCTTTCCCAGCTCTTCCCCAGCTTCCCTAGCATGGGTCACTGCTATGGGGTGCAGTCATAAGTCATAGAATGTCTCTCAGTCTCTCAGGCCCAGACTGCTCCAGCCTGGTTCCCCGCGGAGTCACAAGCCTGCCCCATGGCAAACCTGCTCCATAGCAAACCTGCTCCATGTGGATCTTTCTCCCTGTCTGACCTGTGTCTCTCTCTATGCACTGCAAGTGTTGGCAGAGGCTTGCTCCAACATGTGTCTCCACCTGCTCCAGCGTGGGGCCTCTCTACAGACTTCAGGTGGGGTCTCAGCCTGTTCCATGGGCTGCAGGGGAACACCCGCTCCACCATGGGTTTCCACAGGCTGCAGGGGCATATTTCTCTCCAGCACCTGGGGCACCTTCTCTCCCCCTTCACTGGTGTTGGTGTCTGCACCAAGTTTCTTACATCTTCTCACTCCCTTCTCCGGTGGCAAAATGCAGCTGCTTGTTGTTTTTTTCTCCTAACTGTGATTCCCAGAGGTGCTGTGACCATCACTGATGGGCTCAGCCTTGGTCAGCTATAACTCCAGCCTTGAGCCAGCTGGTGTTTGCTCTGCCAGGCCTGCAGAGAGCTTCTGGCTGCTTCTTGCAGAAACCACGCCTGTAGCCCCCTCCTCCACCAGAGCCCCATCACGTAAAACTACAACACTGATAGCAGCTAAGATCTGTTCTGATAAACCACTTTTAATCCACGAAAGCTGCTAAATTGAATGGGAAACAAATGAAAGAGAACATGATTGTCTGGAGGGATGCTTCCCTGCTGAGGACAAGCAGACTCCTATTTGCTATTTCCAACACACACGCGTCATTTACATCTGAGGTTAGTGCCACCTGGCCTTATAACACAAAACAAAACAAAAAAAAAAACAGTTGAAAAGGATATGGAGAGAAGAAAAATCTATTTTTATACCAAAGAAGGAAACTAGACAAAAGTAATTAAAAATGAGCAGAGAGATGGAGTTAGACTGTGACATCATTATTTATGTTGGTAGAGCAGCTTAATTCAACAAACGTTCTTTTCTTTTTGATGCAAAGCAATCTTTTTTATTGCGATTTTTACTGCTGTAGCACAGAGGAGGCCCCTTTATGGGCCAAGATTCACAAGGCTCTTATACTGTGAATAATAAAAGACAATTGTTACTTTCTGAGAAGTCCCTTATGATGGAGGTACTGTTCCCACCATGCTGCTGTGAGGCTAGGATGGTGAGCCAGAGCCTACCCTGAGTCATGACTATCCATCACCAAGTCTGAAAAACCTTTTCCCCACACCTCTGTGGGAGGCACCCTGCTCCTCCTAGGCCTTCCTAATCATGGTGTGGGAACGATAGGTGCACTTAAAATCACTGGTGCCTGGAGTATTGAGATGCCACTGTGACCAACATGAATTCAGTCTTTATGAGATAGAGATGAACAGGGTAAAAGCAAATTAATGTATTATGCTGTACTGTACTTGATAAATCAAACAAAAATAACCTATAATTAGATTTGGTTTTGCTTTCCCATTGGCACATTTTCTTATAGTAAGTGATTCAGTCAAACTAAGTTTCAGGACACTATCCATGGCTCCCATGGATAGAACTTGGTCTCTAACAGACTCCACTTTTTTCCCCAAGTGAATTCTGATCTGGGTTGAACCACTTCAAATTCTCCTTATTCATGGAATCATTTTGGTTGCAGGAAAACTTTAGAGTTCAAGTAGTCCAAGAAGCCCAGAGCAGGTCAAACTTCAAACTTAGCATAGATTATTCAGGGTCTTCTCCAGATGAGCTTTGAAAATCACCAAATGGAGATCCCACAGTCTGTCTTGGCAACCTATTTCAGTACTTCAGAAGTTTAATTGTGAATTGTGTTTTCCTTGTGCCTATCTAGCATTTCTTTTGCTTCAGCTTTTGACTCCTCCCTCTTCTTTCACTGAGCAACTCTGAGAAAAGGTTGACTATCATAACTTCTTCATAAGATAGTTGAAGACTGCAGTTAAGTACCTACTCAGCTTTCTCTTCAAGCTGAACAAACCCAGATCACTCAGTCTCTTTCTGTGCATCTCATGCTCTACCCACGAGACTTGTCTTCTACTGGACTTGCTGCAACTTTTCATCTTTTTTCTTTTTTTTTAATACCATGGAGTTAAAAAAATAAGCACAGCTTCAGAAGTGCTAAATGGGTGAGAATAATCCTTCCCCTTGATCTGCTGGCTATGATCATGCTAATGAAGTCCAGGGTGCTGCTAGGCTTCTTTTCAGCAAGGGCATACTGCTGACTCCTCCAATCACATTTGTTGGGTTCTTTGGCCCCATATTCTTGATTACTGATTTAATTAGGAAAATGTCTTGCTTCTTAATTCTTGACATCTAAACTAGCAATTGTCTGACACATTTAAGAAAAAAAAAAGGGAAAAAAGCTGGATTTTGTTTGTCTTAATGCTTTGCATGTTATGAACAAATACATTCAATGAACAAGTCTACAAGCATGCTTCTTCATGGCAGACCAATCCACATGCCAGTTTACATAATTTCTGAGTATACATGAGTTTATGTGCATAGATTTTCATAAAATACTATTTACACAATCACCTAAGAACAGAAGCTGTGATTCATTAACTAATTAATTCGTCATGGAGGTTCAAAAGGTAAACATTAAGCTTAATGAGTAACATTAATCCTGTTTTAGATAAAACTTAAATGGGGCTTTTTGGGACATGGAACTCTAACAGTGCTCCAAAGACATGCCATCTACCTCTAGGATGCTATATGGAGAGAAAAGGCGAATACAGTATAGTGGAGGATGTAGAAGCCTGTGGTATCTGTATCCTAGAGGCATTACTACTTTCAGGTTTTCTAACATAGAGGAATACTGTGCAGAATGGTAAAGAAGACAGAAATCCATATGAGGTACAATAGCGCTTGAGGAAGAGAATGTGTGAAGCAAAAATTGCTTTTTTTATAGACACTGAAGGTTAGTAAAATGGAGGCAGATGTTTAAACATGAAACATGGAGTGGTGTGTTGTGAAGGCTTTGCATTGTAGCTTTTATTTGATGTGGCAGTGAAGAGGCAGCTAGGAGAGGGATTTAGTAAGAGATATATTCATGGCCAAGGTAGAAATTGCTTCTGTGGCAAGTTCAAGATGGGGAGATCAAGGCAAGGAAAATCTCTTATGGTTGGATGAAAGTCTATCAAACGTTAATAGATAAAAGCTTTGATTTGAGGATATGTCTGCTACCTGCAGATGTTGTGGAGCTGGGAACTGAACAGCTCCAAGATTAGGCAGAAAGCAACTATCTGCACCTGGTGACAGAACAGACTCCTCCAGTCTAAGCCTAAAACCATCATATAGATGCACCAACCCACTCAAGAGCAGGAGGCATTACTCTGGACAGTAGTCTGCTGGGCAATATTGCTATACCCAGAGGCTAGGCTTGCACCCAGTCTGCATCATTTGTGGAATGATTTTCCATTAATGATGAAGAGAATCAAAGGCTTGAGGTGTTTCAAGATGAGAGCATACAGCATTTTTGTAAAAAAAGAAACAAAACAAGACAATTTGAACTGATCATTTTCTTTAAGAAAGTGGTGGGACAACAAAGCTGTTGTAAGGATTGTCTGGCTCAGAATTCCACAAACAGTTTTCAGGGGTTGTAAAAGGGACTCAGTTTTGGATTGCCTTGAGGCTCCATCTCTGCAGAGACAAACCATGGGGAGCTGTGTAGATAGCTCAGACTTGAGTTGTCCTGTAAACTGAGACTGATCAGGGCAGTACTGCATAATTCAACAAACAATATGCCCTGAGTCCCAATCAAGCCACTTACTCAGCTGCCTAGCAGTAGGAGAAAGGCAAGCCATAAGGGTCCCCATTTGGCTTCAATGGGCCCAGACAATGCAAAGATGTATAAGGCTTAAGATAAGGGTAATCACTGCTAATGACAGACATGGAAGGTGGCATAGTCCACTGAGGCACAGCCCTGCCCACTGTCGCCAACATCAGGCATAAAACCAAATAAAACCCTTCGGATTCGGTCTGAGAGGGGGAGCTGCTTCTCCAACTCTGTGAGGAGACTCTTCCCCCTTGGAGAGGATGCTGGCTGAGGTAACGTACTGAGAGCCCTTACCAGAGAGATGGGTAAGTGAATATTTTATGTGCTTTAAGTTTGTGGTCTCGGGTGATAGACGTGTAGTATTTAGTGCGCTTGTCAGGATGAGTTCCATGAATCTGATGTGGTTGTAATACTGAACCTTGTGACTTGCCCGCGAGTGACGTGACCCTGTTGCGGGGTGTAACACCGCGTTTCGTGGCAGTGCTATGCTGGCAGTAGTGCATTTTGTGAATCAGTTGTGGCTGTGATTAGCGTAGAAGTACTTCTAAACTGTAGTAGCACATGTCTCCATTGTATCCATGAAACCTGCAGTAGCGACGTGTTGAATCTGCGCGTGGGTTTTAAAGAATTTTCTTATTTCTAAAACCCTGCACTCGAGTGTCTTTCCATCACGGTTGTACTACGCACTTGCCTTAAAAGAGAAAAAAGAAGAAAAAAAGAAAAAAAAAAAGTCCTTCACCCTCCAAAAGGAAAATCGAAGCAGATTTCCTTTGAGAATCCTGATTCTCAGGAATCAAGAGCTGGGAGAGGGTTTTGAACAAAAAGCAGATACTTTAGCTACTGGAAAGAGTAGGGAATTCTGATAAAGTGGCTACAACAAATAAAGGAACTTGTTAGAGCAGTATTTTGAAAGTCATAAAAGAAAAAGGAAAGGAGAAACAGTAAGATTTAATAACCCCTTAAATGAATGGCATGAAGCTTCCTTGGAATGCAAAAGACCTGAATGACCCTATTAAGAAGAAACAAAAATAGGAATTTACCTGACCCAACAGAAACTGGATGGAGTTGTATTACAAGATATACAACAAGCAACCAGAGGTTGTTAAATAAAATTGGGATGGAAAAATCACTTACTGCACAGTTTTTCAAATAAAATACAAAATCTAAAGCAGACAGCAATTTCAGTGGGGAAAATATTTATTTTATGTTATAGGATATGCCAGAGATCTTGAAATATGCAAGGTCAGAAAGTAGTGACTGGAATGATATGTACTAAAAGCAGTATTTCTGGAACAAATCCTTCGAGAAATGGCTTGTATGGATTTTGTCCAGCTGTTGGAAAAAGCTCATGAAATGGTTGTTTAAGAAACTAGATTGCCATGCAGATGGTGGTGCTTTCGGCCCATTCTGCACTTCTCCTTCTGTCCTGATTTAGTCAAAACTCTCTCTAAAATTGATAAGCAAACAGATTACTTGAAGAATAACCCACTTACTTTAGGCTCTTGTTGAGCAATTTTTTCTTGCTTTCTTTCTCACTTTTATGTGGCTTACAGGATAATGATATTCCCAGATGAGTTTTACATTTGATTTCTCAACTGAAGAAACTAACGGCTTGTTCACTAAAACGGTGAAGATTTTTGGTGTCTGTGGCAACTGAAGCCAATAAAAAAATTACTAGGGTCAGAGACTTCCTTGGGTTTCCTGCTGTTTCTAGGGCTCCATGCAGTATGGCACTAAAACTGCCCTGCCCATGGATGGAGTCACAGTCTGTGGCATTCGAACTACTGGGATCACTGTGTATTGTAGAGCCTGGTGGCTTGGCTGGATCCACCAAATCTATCCAGTGTGATCAGCATGCATGTGAGAAACAGAAAATTTAACAGTAAAAGGTATTTGAAGTGAGAGTAGGTGGAAATTAATCTACTCATAATAATTTCAACTGAAAAATAAAGAGGGAGGGAAATTAAAACGCTGAATCATTTCATTTTGACATTTTAAAGTATCTAGTATTACGTGAAATATTTTATCATGGAAACACGAGAATGTTACTTGCAGCAGTTCTTAGAGAAAATCTATCAATTCTTTGATATCAAAACAATGTGTTTTGGCTTAAAAGCTGAAATGCTTTTTAAACTATATAGAAAGCCAAAATAAAAGGACTGATATTAAATCACACGGAAAATAAAAGTCATTCTGATTTTCTCTTTTAATTAAAAAAACCAAAACTCAACCCACAACCTGAAAAATTCATCAGGTGTACCCAAGGGCTTTGCATTTTCTTTACTATTGCTATACTCACCTCAAAAATAATTTTTTACTATGAAGTAGAACAGAAAAACGAGTTAAATGTTGGAGTCATCAGCCTGTCATCAAGTCAGGTTCAACGATCCACATATTGGAGAGTTCCATCACGTCTTCAAACTCTAAATGTTGCCGAAGTCAAGAAATGTGTGAAGAATGTGACTGTACCACTTTACAGACAAGAAAAGTGAGACTCAGTGTAGCCCAAAGTCAACCAGTCAGTCAGTCAGGACAACTCAGTTCTTTGGCCATCAGTTTTGTTAACTGGGACATAGTGTCCAGAATGAGGGGCCGGTTGGGGAGAAGATAATGGCTTTTGTTGATCTGCTGGGAAAGAAAGAAATTGCCAAGTGCCTTCTTAAAATGTCTCCAATTATCAGAGGTGTTTTGGGGGTTAAAAAATGCCCAGGCAAATAGATTTTTTCCTCTCTCTCTCTCTCTCTTTCTTAGAAAGAATTAATCTAAATTAATGCCATGAAAGATGCTTGTAGAGCTTGTCCTTTCCTCAAACAGATTGCCTTTGGAATATGCCTCTGGGAAGATACTTCATTTAGCTTTGAATGCAGTGCACAGTGCTCTAAAGAAGCAAATATATCCTGAGCCTTGGCAAAGCTAACTGGCACATATGAAGCACATATTAATATATCTGGTTTTATCCTGGGTTTTGAGTGGCCCTGTGCCATCCTGGGTGGGAACTCAAATGGTCCAGGAGGTCGTGTTTAACTGCCTGGGCAGGAGTGCTTCCTCCTTACAGGTCTGCACAAGCCTCGACTTGGCACCGAGGGACATATGCCAGAAGTCTATAAAAGGATGAGAGTGAAGGAGCAGGCCAGAAGGAAATCATTATTTACTGTCTCTTCAGTAAATGAAGAGAAATGTCTCATATTCTTCTGTGTTGTCCACTACTAGAGACAGGTACTGGGCTTATCAGCTCTGCCCCAAGTATGGATGTTCTTAAGAGTATATCGTCTTTGCTGATATAAAGAATCAGACTCTGAAAACAAAATACCTAGTAAGAATAGAGACATGATAAAGAAATAAATACCACCCAAGGCAAAATTAAAATGAATGTAGGAAATATTTTTCCTACAGGCACAGACTCTGTAGTCATTGTTAAAATTCGTTTCTGGGACAAAAAATTCATAGTTTTCAAAACCAATTTGGAGATATATTTGTGTCACAAGATTAACCAGAACAAAAATTTATGTTAAATCTTGTTACTCAGTATTTAAAACAACTAAAGGCTATTAGAGTGTGATGGAAATTTGGGCCAGACTACACCACCTTGTATATTGCAGGTTGTTTAAATCATCCTCTGAATCTCCTAGCATTAGCCAGCTCTGGTTAGAAACTGGGAATGGGACTGGCTCATTCAGTATAGTGATTTCTTTGATCCTATAGGCATATTTGTGACAGTGAATACCTGAAGAAATTGAATGGAAAGGAATTGAAAAGGACCAGAATTAGTTCAGCTGTAAACAATTCATGTAAACATGATAAAACAATGCTATTTGATGGAGTTTTCAATTGTATCTGTAGTCCATATAAGACTTACCTTACCGGTAAAATGAGGCACTAAGAACTAAAAACTTTCATCGTAGTGTTTCTTCACATAAAGAAGGTCACTTTAAATGACCCTTCTTACAGGAAAGGATCATTATTTTTGATCACTCAACATTTTTGTCAAAAGTGTCATCAAAAAATTCTTGTCTGTCTCTGGTTGTTTCAGTGGTTGTTTTTCTCAGATGTACCCCACATTTCATCAGGTCTGTGAACGAACATACCTTTGCAGTCCCTGCCTGCTCATGTAAGGTATTAGCACAAGTATTATCCCCGCATTTTCATAAGTTGAATGGAAGTTACGCATTTGTTAGTTCTCTTAGTGTCAGAAGCAACATCCAGAGGCTAAACCAGATACCTTCCCAAACTACTGGTGATAGAGTAAGCATCTATGTGTTGGTCTTTTTTTCTGCCTTTCAGCCTCTATTACTGGCCCTCCAGGTGGGTTAAATCACACTGGAAGGATGCAGCTCACCAACAGTGTCGGATGAAGGAGGTAGAAAGGGCATCTTGGGTATTCTTCACCTAACTGTTGTATATTTTTGTGAGTACTCTAGGAAAATTCATGTTTTTCATTTAAAAAAAACCCCTGACTTTAAAAATTGTTTGAACATGAAAATAAATTTTTAAAATAGGCTTGTTAATGAAACATGCCAGATTTCTCCCGTCCATGGAACTGCCCACATAGAGTTGGATTAAATGTTCATCTGACCCAATATCCTGTCAGTATAAGTGACCAGTATTTGATTTCTCAAGGAGAGTATAGGAGCAAGGCCAGCATGTGATAACACTGATATACTGTCTGATGAATGCATGTTCTCTTTTTAAAAGAAATCTTATCTCCCTTTTTCATAAACAAAGGCTTGCTTAGGAAAAGATAAAAAACCCAACACTATGCCTAAGCTGATCATAAGGACTTGCTTAGGAAATATCTTTTGCTAAACATTTGACCTACTCTTTTTAAAAAACCATTCTTTGTGAATCCCTCTTTTTCTGTCTTTTTTTTTTTTTCCCTTTTGGAACTGACCCAGTTTTTAAATCCCTGTCAAAGAGCTGATGGTTTGTAAAAGAATCCATGCAGTGTATTATAAATCAATTCAGGCCTTCTGTAACTGATGAGGATAGATAGCACTACATCTGTATCATCTCACCATTGAAGTAGTTAACCCGACATAGATCTTTCTCAAACATGTTTTTTCATGTGTTAGCAATGAAATAAAAAGCCTGAGCTTTTGATGATGGTTGATGCTCTTTAGTCCTACATCCATGCATCCCTCATTTAAAAGCTTGAGGGCTCAGCTCTGCAACATGCTATTGAGGAATTTAGGGTATCCCCGTTCAACAAAGCATCAAAGCACGTATTTATATATTCCTCAGGTCAAAAGAGGATAAACACATGCTTAAATGTTTGCTTCATAGGGACACTTAAGCATGAATTTAAAGTTAAAACTGTGTTTAGAAACTTTGATCAATTGGATGTGAATGAAACTACAGAGGAAACATGCTAATAACATATGCTGCTCCCTCCTGTGGGCATGAATGCACATCAATTCAGCTATTCTTGTGTTTGTGGGTTGTTGAAATTAATTTTGAGAATCAAAACCATCAATGACAGGTTTCAGAAGTGCTGAAAAGGCCCATTTTTGTGCTTTTGGAGCTTTGTTTTTATTTTTCACGTCATAGTGTCTTAGTGGAACCAAATAAAATCATGGGTGTTTTGAGTAGACCCCCCAAAAAATTCTGAAACATTGTGTCACATAGAATTTTTAATTTTGTGTTTCAGTCACCTTCTGAATGAAAAGAAAAATATTCGTAAAACCATTGTCCCTGTTAATCCCTGTTAAAGATGGCAGAGTATCGGATAATTTTTAAAAGTTTTTAATTTTTGAGAAGTGATATTTTTTCCCAACTATTTCTTTTAGTTTGTTTTTTTAATGCTAGACTAATTCCAGTCCTTCATTGTAAACTTCAATTTACTTTATTTGGGTGAAAGAAAGTAATATTTAACTTCTTTCCTTAAAACTCATGATGGGATATCACAGAATCACAAGGTTGGAAAAGACCTTTAAGATCATCAAACCATTCCCATCCTAAGCTAAACCATATCCCTAAGTACCTCATCAACCCTTTTATTAAACATATCCAGGGAAGGTGACTCAACCACCTCCCTGGGTAGTCTGTTCCAGACCCTGACAACTCTTTCAGTGAATTTTTTTTTCCTTACATCTAATCTGAACCTGCCCTGGCACAGCTTTGTGCCATTTCCCCTTGTCCTATCTCCTGTCACCTGGTGAAGAGACCATCGCCCACCTCTCTACAACCTCCATTCAGGTAGTTGTAGACGGTGATAAGGTCTCCCCTCAGTCTCCTCTTCTCCAGACTTAAACATTTCCAGCTCCCACAGCCGTTTCTCATATGCTTTTCCCTCCAGCCCCTTCACCAGTCTGGTTGCCCTTCTCTGGGCTCTTTCAAGGACCTCAATGTCCTTCTTATGGTGAGGCGCTTATATGAAAATAAGAGTATTTTTAATGCAAATAAAACATAAAATGATAATAATTAAAATTATTAATTAATTACATTAAAACTGTAATCTTTACACACTGCAGTGAAAAAAGTGTATGCAATTGTCACCTTTCTTAAAAGAAAATAATGGGAAAAGAATCAATGCCAGTATTTCCAACCAACTCTAAAATGTTAAAAGACATGGAAAAGTCCCAAAGGGAATTGAAGTTGTGTTTGGCTGTGCTATTATTGTAAAGATACAGGGGAAAAATATCTCTCCCTCAGAGGCCTTTTCACCTAAAGGATATAGACAATGAGGAAGATATGAAACCCAACCTGACAGAAGGAAGGAAACATTGATTGCTAATTTTGTATTTTATTAATGTGTTACTAGTTATATGCACTGTATCATTGCCTCAAATTACCTATCAAGTCCCATCTCTGTTACAGTTTGCACAGTCTGATCTTGATTAAAGACAAGGTGCTGTACAAGAGTACAAAAACCTGATCTGTTTGCAGTAAGGTGGTTACAATTTTTGTTGTAATAAATCCCTCTGAGCTTCCTCCATTTTTTGCTGTTTTCAGCCAGTCGTCTCCACCACGT
Organism: Laterallus jamaicensis coturniculus; assembly: GCA_022605575.1. Classification (NCBI taxonomy): domain Eukaryota; kingdom Metazoa; phylum Chordata; class Aves; order Gruiformes; family Rallidae; genus Laterallus; species Laterallus jamaicensis. Next base: position 20,124,657 of record JAKCOX010000012.1, read on the forward strand.
GGAACACTTATTTAAATACTTCCCATAAAAATTCACAGGTAGCTGAGCTGGAGGAAAATAATAAATGGTTATCACACGTTATCTATATAAACTTTCATTTCTGATAGGACTATTGGGAGGTCTAATCGTAATTATGAGATTCACATGGCTTAGTGGGTGCAGGCTGCTCAGAAAGGTACAACACAAAAATAAGAGCAGAAAGCTAACCCCCCTACTTTGCATAACGAGTTTTATTATAATCACCTTTGAATTAAAAATGTTTGTCAGATTGATGTTTTCATTTAATATGAGAACTGGGAAAATACTGTCCTTATTTCCAAGGCTTGGATTTTCAAACTTAACCCTAGGATCCTTCAGGAAAATGGGCTCTTCTCGTGGCATGGCTTTCTCATAAAGTGACTGTTTCCTTTGTATCTTCTGTAATGAAAATCATAATAGAGAGGGCAGAGAGGACGCACAATGGAGGACTCAGGGCAAACTATAGTGACAAGAGGAATTGAGCTAGGGTATCAATTTTATAGACCCCAGAAAAGACTTTGATACATGGGTGGAAGAGCGCTGTGGGACTCATCTAGAGAAAAGGTGGCTTGCCAAGCTGTGCAAAGATGAACCAGAAGGAAAGCTTTGGGCCAAATCCTTTTTCAGTGGATTAAATGATTGCTTTATTTGCTGATTTTCTGAGTTTGTATTCATAGCTGTACAGGAGTTCTAGTGGTAGAAAATCCAAACTGAGGAGTTTGGACTAACAGGAAGAATTGGCTTATGCTCAGACTCTGCCTGTGAGAAATCTGAAGTGACTAAGACTGTATCTCTGTGCATTAAAAATGGATAATTTAGCCTACTCACATTTGGAAACAGACTTTCAGACAAAATTCAGGAGCCTGAAGACAGACTTCTTTAGCATCACTCATGTATCTGCACAACCAATACTTACACTAGTAAAAGATGACACAGATCAAAAATATCCACCCTACATGGCATTGTAAGCACGTGTTATTGCAGTAAATAACACTGACTAATTACACATATTCTTTCATTCTTGGCATTAATCTTCCCAAATTTTTACCTTAAACTTTGGTTTCACCGTGACACATTGGAGGCTAATTAAAACCTGGGTTTTTTTAATCTAAGTACTAATATAGCAATGGAATATATTACACAATACAGGATGTTTACGATTATTTAAACATGGAAGTAAATTCCACCTCAACCCAGTGTCCAGAAGTTCCATCACTGCTAGAGATCAGACTGAACCAGAAACTGAAATCTCTAAAGCTGCATCTTTTAGATGGTTTATAATTAAAATAATTCAAATTGGAGATCAGGTCAAACTCAGAAATGTTGCAAATAGATAATCTCTGACATTATTTTGGGGCCAAAAATTAGGTCAGCAGGCTGTAAGATTTTGACACAGTAAACTTTTTTTCTTCTATGGCACAAATAAAAAAAAATGAAATAAGACTAAACTGGCCATAATGAAACTGGAGAAGAATTCACTTGTATGGGATTTTTTCTTGTTCTCTTTGGGAGTTGCTAAGGCTTTGACCTGAAGTTTGGAGAGTTGCTGTTGATTAATCGTTTCAGGTTTCTCTTCTTCTATGTTGGTTTTGATGACCCACAAGCTGAATACTTTAAATAAGTAAATAGCGATCATCAACTGGGGGAGGCTGTATTAATACATCTTTCTTGATAGTGGAAATCATGCTATTTGTTAAAAAGAAAAAAACCCCAAAAACAAACCCAAAAGAATCAGGTTTTCTTCAGTTCTCTACAGATAGGATAGATAAAGCTACTGAAATGATTCCTGGAAAGCCATATCTAGATGTGGTTCCCAAATCTCATGGACAATATTGTAACAAAATTGGAAAGTAGCGGTAAAAGAGCTATAAGAATTGTGTGGTATTTGGGAAACTTTCCTTCTATCATGATTGGGCTATTACTTATCCATGAAGGAGTGGAAGACTTTCTAATCAAATTCCATAGCTGTCTACATTAATTTGTAAGACTGAAGGCTCTTATATCAATAGAGAAAATAATAGAAAGCTGTTACAGTGGAAAACAAAAAGAAATTCATGCTAAAGATTCCAAGCAATTTTTTCTCTGAGCATGATAAATCATGGTTAAATATAAATATGATAAATTCTTCAACATGTTAATTCTTTCAAACTGATTTGTATGCTTTGCTCAAAATACACTGAAACTAGAAAACATGTAATGGGGTAGCTTTAGGAATTTCAGAACAAAACTCAGTGTCTTGGGATATGTAAAGACCAGCTTCTTTTGAGATTCCTAGTGATTTTAGAATCATCAGGTCTTAACTCTTAATTCAGAACTCCATTTTCTGGTTTTTCATTTGAATGCTACATTTAATACACCATTCCTTTGCCAAGCACTCAAAGATTTGCACTTTGACTTTGAACTTTATTAGCTCTATTACCATATTTTCTAAGTCAGTCTACTTGCTTTATTTCAGCAACTTTCATTTCTTACATCTATCCATGAAATTTGTGGTTCAAACAAATCAATTTACTGGGTTGTTGCTCAAGTTTTTTGCAGGGAGAGGTATGTGGTGGCTGAGAGCTCAGGAATTTGAAGAGGGCCACACAAAGATGCTAATATTTTCCCTTTTTGGTGAAAAAAAGTACGTCTACTATTTTGTTTCCTTGGTTATCTGAGGCTTTATGCTTAACATGATTTTCTCAATTAGGTATCCATCAGTAGATGGACAATACTAAATATAAGTGGGGAAGCGAACCCTATAGTTGCTATCGGGAAGAGGCTTTGACTCAGTTCTCAATTCTGCTGTAGTATCCATTGGTGACTTTGCATAAAACCCTCGCTTCTGTATACTTTACGTTTATTCTCCATAAAATGGGATTATGAAGTATTTTCTGTGAATACTTTCCATGATTTGTTTACAGTTAGTGATGTCTGTTCCTGTGTATTTTGCTGGAAAATTCATGAGAGTGCATGAAAGCCATGAGGACAACATAAGAGTTTTATTCATCCGGGCATCCTAGTCTGTTCTAGTCACTATGTTCAGTTGACTGAAGGGCAGGATTTTGTTGTACTTCATAACAGCAGAGAAAAGTAGAAAACATTGCTCTAATTTTGTTACATTTGATGAACCCTAGCCAGGGATTTAGTACCAGTACTGTTCATTTACAAATTCAAGTAGTTCCTACTCAATATAATTAAAACTGTTAATATTAAATAAGATAATGAGAGAGAAAGAAGTTTGATGAAACAATGAAACAATTTAATTGGTTCAGCTGACCACAATTGTCAGGTGCTTTTATGCCCCATACTGCCATATAGAATAATCTGTGAAACTGATTTCAGGTTAAGATACCTAAATTTAAGCATCTGTATAAAGGTGTAAACCAGTGAGCTAAGTGTCCATGCTCCCATTATATCCAGGGTTGTGAGGAGTACCCAGATGGTACTCCTTCAGCTGCCTCATTGAGATGGTAGGTCTCACTTAGCATAGAAATGCACATGGGACTCACCTTACCTTTCACTGACACTGTATTGTACTGAGATTAATAAAAACACACAATTGGGAAACAGGTACCAAGGAGACAAAAATCAAACCTAAAAGATCTAGCTCAGATTCTTGTGCTATGGCTGTAAATGGTACCTCTACTAATTCACATTATGTTTGCGATCACTCAGAAATGCTACATGAAGTAAAAGGAGAAGTGATATCTTTACAGAATACACAACTCACTCTGGAAGTGCCAAAGAGGATTTTTTCCAGGTTTTTTGCAAAGGTCAAGTATCTCAGACAATTTGCTGCCAGGAGCAGCAAGAACTATACCTCTGGATTTGTTAAGATAAATGAAATATGTCAAGCTGTCCACAGCTGCAATTCAATAGGTCTATTAAATGTGTTAAACTTTTCCCAGGAAAAGAGAGAAAGGCACAAAATTAAATATAAAGCAAATTAGGGCCTTCTTTCATTTTCTATACTTTTAGGATATGTATTTCAAAGTGCAAGAAACAATCTGTTACTGAAGAAAGATCACAGTAAACAGGAATTGGAGAGGTTTTCCTGTAACTTCACCGAAGTGCCTTCGACTTTTTAATCATCAAAATGGCAACAGAAAAGTTGAAAATGGAGCTAGGTTGTGATTTGTGATTTCTGGTACACAAAATGCATGTGAATAATAAATTGAGTATTATTTTTCTGCACTAGTATTCTGCTAGTTAGAGGTGGAAATGATTAGTGAAATTATCTAGAGAAATATGGGAAATAATCACTGAAGAACTTTAAATATCTTCCAAATTTAAGACAAATTTTGTGTTTCACTGTGGTCATAAAGTCCTAGGCTATATTTTTATGTTTCAGAAACCATTTTAGGCCAATAAGAAAAAATAAAACTCTGAATTAGCAGGATCAGAACCTACGTTTTCTTATTCTTAACCTCCTTATTCTTTGTCCAGGGAAAAAAATAAAAGGATGATGGAGATCAAGTTTAACTACATAGATTTCTCAAATAGCAAGGTCAATGTTGTGATGATCTGCGGTAGAGACTGGGGTATGAAGCAGAAGGAGTGTACAAGTGTGCAATAAGAGAGAATCTAAAGAGAGAATCTAAAGGACCTGTATTTAAAATTTTGGGTTTTTTCTTTTTTATTTTCAAATTTTGTCTTGATAACAAATTAGTTAAAATCTGAAGTAAATACCTAACAGTAAACTACGACTGTAGTCCACACTGCAACTGGAACAGGATTCTATACATAATTTTCTAATAATTGTCATTTTTTTCAGAATGTAATGTAGCCAAGCTGCACAAACCTCAGCAAAATGTGTTGAAAGCAATGCTCATTGTTTCTTCTTCCCACACTTTTGTTGTTTTAAGTTGCAACTTTTCTCAGCCCAATGAAACTTGTGTTACAGAAACTGCAAAATCTATTCTTTAGTTGGTTTTGATCAGAGTTCACACTGAACACCAAGTATAAAGGGTTGTATAATAAAAGACTTTGTAACCTTGAGAAGCTAGAGGTTAATATTTCCAATTATTTTTAAAAGCAACTTGGGAATTTGTTGAATTAACAAAAGAGATGTAGCTGAAAGTATGGTAAAAATAGCAAGGACATAGCAAAGATATTTTAAGGGAAGTCTTGTAAAATGCAGCTTACAAATGATCAAGTACTGCACTTTAACCATATATCTTAATCCATTAAGTGAATTTGGTGCTCGCAGGATGGCTTTGATTTACAGAGTGGAAATCAGTATGATCACTGGCATAGTAATATCTTTCATTTTCTCTCTGTCACTGATATATCATGGTGTTTTGTAAGTGAGGTAGAAGCTTGTGATTTTTTAGCAATAGACTGTAAGCTGATACACAATATCATCTCATGCTGACACGTCCATGATTAATTACATTAACATATGTTGCACAAGGGAAGGTAATGTAGGTCCACATGCATGAAGATATATGAGCAGGGTCCATAGCAGATGACACACATCGACTTCAATGCTGACAGTTACATTTGGGGAAAATAAAGGAGAGACAGGAAAGGGAACACGAGAGGGGAAACTCCAATGGCCAAACAGGAGGAACAGTGACAGGTGTCCAGGATGAGTGTCCTCCAGCAGGGACTCTCTCCAGTGCATCAAGAAGGAACAACAAAGATGTTAACAGCTGGACTTGATGATCTTAAAGGTTTTTTTCCAACTAAATCAATGCTGTGATTTGATGATGATGATGACAACTTTTACCATGCTTTTCCCCTCGCATGATGTCCTTTTAATCAGGTGCTGCTCAAGCTTCCTTGTTTCTGCTTGTGAAGCTATTAGCACTTGTTGGAGTGTGCTAATTAGGCACAGATGTTGCACATTGGCTGTGAAGACTCCGCACATGTAGCCCTGCTAGTATTTGTTGAGTATATAACTATTATGTACTCTGTTGCTTTTCTTGTTTTTCTTTTGTATAAACTAAAATTTGCAAAACAAGAAGTGAAGGGAAGCAAGGCATTTCTTATGCTAGTGGCAGTTGCTTCCCATGAGAACCTGTCATAACACCAACATCAGGGTATGGCAGGTACAAGGTTGTGAGGGCAGTAGCATCTGAATTTTAGCATGGAAAAAACAAGGGTAAAATGCCACAGAGACTCTGGAAAGCCACTGGTACAGCACCTTAGGTGAAAGGATACAAACCAGCAAATTACAGGCTCTGAGAAATACTGGTGCTAAGGCATGGAGACATCTCTGCCATTGGGCTTCACTGCTGACCAAAGAATCCTATTTTGTCACCAGGTTGTGTAATTCCAATAGGCAACAAAAGATATTCCTCCAGACTCTGGTCCATAAAAGTGCTTATACTTTGATTCAGGTGTCAACGAGAGCTCTCAGTCATTGCTTCTTATCCTGCAGGTAGAGGTGACAGCCCCAAGAGCTGAGATGTGGTAGATGATAATATAAGCATGATTAGTCTTCTTCCGTACAAAAAATAAACTAGGTCAGCAAACCACCTTTGTCTGAGAAGCGGTAATTAGCAGCTCAAGGCAATGAGAGCTGTCACTGTCTTCAGTTGTCCCACTACAGTCCTCATAGCTGAGCCATCTACGAATGTAGCAGAAGAGAAGAAAGAACTGAGCCATTTTCAGACTGCCTACTTCAGGCATTTGTCCCTACGGAGACTTGGAGACTTGATACTTCTGTACCAAGATTTCTCTCTTCTATTACACAGTTTAGAAAGAAGCGAGAACTACTGACATTTGGGGACAGTAAAGGGGCCCATGATTAGACATGGAGGGAACCTGTTAGCCCCAAAGGACCAGATGATATGCTGCTTTTAGAGTATAAGTCTTGCTGTAGAATTAGTGGCTAGATGTTTCTGGAAAAGATGTAATACAGAAAAGCTTAAATCTAATACTGTTCTGTCAGCAAACATCTTAAGATACATATGAATAAGTTTCCTGTAGAAACTGAGGTTGGGAATACTACCCACTCCATTTGGTTTTGGGGAAGTGAAGCCTGAAAGGCTGCCTGAGTTGAAGCAATTTATTCCTGAAACCAGACTTTTTTCTTTACAGTCCTTTATCCGACTTCATTTTTATATGACATCTAAAGAGAATAAAGAATGCCACTTATGCTGTATCTTTCTCCTGGAAGGTGTTTTGTTGAGAGATGGCAGCAGGGAGAGTTGTCCACACAGGAACGTGTGACACACTTAAGTCAGCTTTCATCTCTGTGGGAAATCCAGTTCTTCAATGTTACTTCCAACCTGTGAAATGGGAGTGAACGGCAAAAAATCTGGCGCTGTGCTACAGGTCTAGGCGCAAAATACTTCAAGGACACTGCAGACATCTATTATCTTGGTGGAAAAATAACCCTTCTGTAGATCCATCAGGCATGTCAATAGCCTTCATTATGAGATTCCAGTGGAGACTGTAGGAAATTGTCTATAAAGAAGGGCTGGACACTGTAAATGTAGCATTAGAATTTGATCTGGTTGCAAAACCACACTTTTAATAAGCATCATTATATATGAGTCTTACCAAGTAATCTGTCAGCATCTTAGAAACTGACTGAGTTCTGACACATAAAGAAATGAAAGCAGCACAGTAAGACCCTGATGGCATTTTTAGTGCTTTAGCAATAACATTTCTTGCAGTACAAACTGTTTGCAAATTCCAGTTATTGAGGTGTTCTCTGTGTGTTTGTTCATATGAGTTCATTCCCAAATAAGCAGAAGTGGGAAGAAGAAAGACCTTTCCAGTAAACACAAAAAGAAAGAAAAATCTCAAAAAGAGTGCAGTCCTAGCAGCTTAACCCCTCCCTCCAGTCTGAGTCATTCATGACATTTATTTTTTATAATATCTAAATAATTAATTTTACTTGAGCTTCTGAAAAAATTTTTTGTTCCACAGTAATTTACATATTTGAGAGAAAAAAGTAATTTGAAACAGAAAATAAAAAAAAAATTGCATGTGAAAATGTCTAAGCCTGAAATTTTGACAAAACAAAATAGACTTTTGTCAAAACAAGAAATTAATCAGAAAAAAAACCTTTCAAGTTAAATTTTTCAGTTTTGACAAGTAGTATCTCTTAATGGGACCATGCAAAATGCTCTGCATTAGCTCTTATTATGAATGCCAGGTTATGAGTCAAAGAGGAGTTGAAATACTCAGGAACCTAGTTATTTTCTTCAAATTCCTGATACAGATATAGCTCTTCAGGAAAATTCCCTTTGCAGCTTGTTATGAAGTATGATGTCACTTAAAACCTGTGAATGAAGTGCTAGCAGGGAAAACTAATAACCAAACATTAATGCCAAAAGGTGGTAGGGTGAAATACATGTTTTTTTCTATATATTCCATTGCTTGGATGACTCTTCAGGTATGAGCTGACATCTATCACTCTGCCTTGTATTTTCCTTTGGTAAGTGCAGTTTATCGCCCCAGTGCTCAAACAGGCAAGCGGACTACTTGCAAACAAGGAGATTCAGCTGCTTTAGGTCTCTGAATGTGCTTTAGAAACAAATATGTTCAGGACTGACAATAATCCAGACATTTCTAGGGCTAAACTCACTGTAATTACCAGCTTTTACTGAACTGCCATATTCACCTTCACATATGGCACATACTACAGAAGCGTGACGCTGCAAAGTGTTTTGGGATAAACTGGACCAGTATTATATGAAAGGAAACCCTCTGCCTTGCAGCTGTACCTGACCACAGAAACTCATCTATTAGCCCACTTTAACCATGAAAACTGAGAAAGCTCATACCTCATGCCCTCATGCTGAGATGGTTAGATTTAAGGTTTCAGATCTCAGCTGAACGCTTCCTATACACAGAATTACATGGGATGTGATGTGTCCTGCTCAGAAATAGAAAGAGCAGGAACAAAGCTGGAAGGACTTAAATCCATGATGCCAATAAATGTAAATGGTTCAGACATTGTGTTAGCGGGATCTTCCAGGTGTTATTGCTCCTGGCACTACTATAGATAGAAATTTTAGATGACCTGATAGGCAGCACCAGAATGACAAAAACTGAAAGTTGTTACTTTCATTTAACAAGATACTTGTTTTTGTTTTGCTTCACTGAATGTTTGAAGGTGCCCAGGACTCATTTCCCACTAACCAGACCAGAGAAAACATGGGTGTCTTTCATCATGCAAGATGTAAGATTTGGCACTGTATACTCTGGGAGAAACAAAACACCCTCATTACAATACAGAAGATCATGTCAGGTTTCTAATATGCTCATGGAACACTGCATACACCATAATGTTTTATTTGAAGAAAAACTGGATCTGTTTTTAGGAGATCAGCCTTTGAAAATGGAGGCCATCCCGAAAAGGAAGAATTAGCTCAACCCTGCTCAGCCCAATTTTTTACCAACACATACAACAGCAACAACTTATCTGTCACTGCCTATTTTGAAGTTTTTAGGAAACAATATAGAGCAGAGGATCCCACATTCATTTAGCTGATCTTCCCTAAAATTCAATGAACTTATTAATAAAATACTTCTGAAATTGGCTTAAGTAGTTCAGTAGATTCCTGCTGCTGTATCAGCTACTTCAAAGTAAACTTTTCTCTAAGTTAAAACACCTGAGGGAACAGACGTGTTTTATTCACATCCCAGTCTGAATTTCTTCATTGTCATGTTATCCAATAGAGGAATACGCACTAGTCGAGGAGAATGGGTAGGCTAAATAATTAAACCTCTTTGGAAGTTAGAATTACTCAGCAGCAAGTTTACTATTTCACATTAAAAATTAGTATTTGAAGTCACACTGAAACGTGACTATTTCAGTAACTGATCTTACTGACCAACTCACCAGAAAACAGAACAATTCATAGCCCTCAAAAAGGATGGCAAATATTAGGTAAGTTCTTCATGCATTTAAGCACAGTTGCATGTGATGCTGCCTCACACTCCAGGGCAACCGGTCTCTATAGCTACAAAATTTTGCCATATCTAAAAGAAAGCAAGAAAATTCTGGTTTTAACACAGGATTTTTTAAATTTTTTTTTTTAATCTTTATGTTACGCAAAATATCAAGACTTATTCACTATTACAGAATGCTTGACTAATGCTTGTCTTATGGTTCTGGCCTCTGTATGAAGTGCTCTCAGTGGCCCACTGGTGTCCAAAGAGCCTCTTCTGCCAGAGCGCACTAGATAAATACCTCCTTTGGAGGTATAGTCCTTCAATCCATAATGTAGTAGTGCTTGAAGCATCCACTTGAGACTGTGGGCCAATTGCAAAAGTAGAAATGACTACTCAGAAGAAAATACTGAATCATGAACTGTCAATACTGTCTGGAAGAATTTTGCTACCCACCTTCCTGTTCCCCTACCTACAATTTTATAGTATGCTGCAAAGCCTGTGAAAGTCCACTGTGGCAGAGTGAATGGCTAAACACTTTTCTGAACTAAATGAAATGCAGGAAGATGCCTGCATCGTGTATTAAAAATAGTCTGCTATAAGGTCCAGAGTCGTGCATGACCTGTACTTAGATTCACACAGCAATGACACAGATTTTCTATCTTATTTGCAGGGCCGAAATCCTCCAGACATTCTGAGTAACTTTGCTCCAAGGTTTTGCCTGTGGCCTCCTTCATGCCATTCATTCACCAGTGTCTGTGGTTGTAATTTTAATGCAAAAAAATCCAACTAAAAAAGGAGTCATATGTTATCCCACTGGGATTAGGGCACACTCCTACCAAGTCACGAGCAGATATCTCCTCAGAGAGTCAACACTTCATTCTGGGGTTTCAGCATCTATGTTTTCTCTCCATGGCTTGTGGTGGCACACCAGTCAAGCAGACTTTACCCAGACACGCTGTGGACACCCATCTCTCTATGGATGTCTGGGAAGAGTGTCACAGTAGCTTTCCAGCCCTAAGGAGAATATCCATGCAACTGTTTATAAATCCCTATCCAGCTGTTTAAACATGGCTAATTACAATAGGTAGACAATTACTAGCATGAAATTATCCCTTTTGGCCTCAAAATAATCCCAGTTCTGGGTAAACCATTTCCTACATTTTCACTTTTACTTTACTGTTGTGAAATTATGAAAGATGAACATCCTTGGAGGGTCAGCTATTGTTAAACACACTGTCTGAGGCTTCAGAGAAATGTGATATTTTATTGTTCTCCCTTCTGCATCATTCTTTTCTCACATGCTTTTGTAACTGAGAGCACGGTCTGAAAGCCTTTAAAGTGATTTTGGAATTTCAGTCCTCAGGCATTGCATAGTGCTCACAGACTACTACAAAATCAAATATTTCATCTGGATCATTACATTTTAGCTAGGTGGCTAGTTTAATCATATTATAATTTTCAAACAGTACCTTTTATACTTATTAGATTTTTTTGATGGTTCTGCTGTCTTTTCCCCCTGAGAACAGGGCTGGGTGAATATGGATTCTTTGTTGTTCCTTGATAATAGAATAATTTTGGATCAAACCCAAAATTTTCAACTGTTTAACAAAAAAAAGACTATTTGGAGTCTGAACACTTTGAGATATTTATAATTGTTATTAGCTTCATGGAATCCCTAAACTTACTCCTTTTACAGAGGCAAAGTTGGATGAATGATCTTTTTTCTTTCTTTCCTCACATCCTGAAAAATTTAATGACATGAGAATGAATATTCAAAATTTTTTGATGTTTGACTTCACTAAATTTGTATACAAAATGTCATCTGCAAATTCTTTACAGAATACTTTCCATGAAATTGAACTGGTAGTGGAATCAGGGTGGTACTGTAAAAGAAACTTTTTTAAAGTGTTCAAAACTACAATACATTAGACAAGCTGAAACTGAGCATCCAGTATACTCACAGATCCAAGACGTCTTGCAATATACATTGCAAATGGGTTTTAATTATTTATTGTTGGCCAGGTTTTTTTCAGCAGCCTGGTTGTAAATTTATAAAAAAGCACCCTGAGAACTTCTATTACACATTGAAATGTTACTAGAAGCTAAATGAAGAGAAATCTAGCCCCTTCTTTCCTGTTACTTGAAGGTATATTTTCAAAACACACACAAATATATTTTATGGCTTTGTCATTATTATCACTGGTATTGCCTGACTTTTATAATAAATTAAAAGGCTTGAAAATATTTTCGAGTTGGCCATAGAGTAAACTTGAGAAATATTATTCTAAATGCCTAAGCAGATATATTTTTGAAGTTATATTAATATCAAGGAAAAACAAATCTATGAAAACCATGCTTCGGCCAATTTTCCTCCAGCCTAAATTCCACTTAAGACTCTGAGCCTCACATTTCCTATTGGCTGGCTGCCTCTGAAAGCCTAGAGCCAACAAGAGGTACCAAGGCTTATGTGGAATTTGGGTTGAATCAAGGCCTCTGGGGCTAGGTATTGGTCATAAATTAGAGTTAAAGCATCCTTCACTTGCTTTCTTCTGTTCATTTTACACCTCAGGACAGTTGCACTCCCTCAGCCATGCCTGGGGACTGAACCAAGGGTTTCAGTGCTGACTGCTGTCCCTTGCAGAAAAAAAATCCCCAAAACCTCTTTTAATTTTGTTGGTTTGTTTTTCAAATTAATATTATCCATTAGGGTTTTATTTCAGGAAAGGTAGACATTTGACTTCCAAAATTTTTCTCTGATTTGTGAAATTAACCATCCTTCGAGTCTGCCCAAGGGCATCTGGTGCTTCATATCCTACAAGTTGTGCAGATTCCTGAGTGAGCTGCAGGTGATGGGAATTAGGAAACACTAACACAAGCTCTTGCAGACTGATTAACCTCATCATGCTGACAAGTGAGTGGGTGGAAGTGAGTTAGAGCTGGTGTTACTTGAGTGCTCAGAAGCTGTATCATCTATGCTTTGCTTTTTACCATCCTATGCTTTCTTGTTAGATCACTTTTCTTGCTACCTCTACTTCCACCAGTTTTAGAGTTTAGGAAAGTGTATTGGCATCCTGATGGGGGGATAGCAGGAGAGTGGTGCAAGGCAACCATGGTAGGAGAGGGTAGAGATATGTGAAGAGATGGAGCTGAGATCATATTTGGAAGGAGATATGAAGGACATGTGTTAGGGTGGGAAAGGGAGGAAATAGATGCCCCCTAAATGTCTGTGAAGCCTATCACAGATGTGAGGATTGTTGCCATTTCCACCACACCAGTGGTTACAACTTGCTTGTTGTAGCCAGTATTAGTCACTGCATTTCTAAAACCAAGCTTGGGAATTTTAAATGATGGCAGTTTTGAAAAAAGGCATACAGATATTGAATATTCCTGTGCATGTGGGTGGGTTTAGGCACATTATACATTCCAAGATACCATGTAGGTCATATATTTAGACTTTTTTGTACACCCCTTTAGCAATTCCTCTGATTCTGGCAATGATCTGTTAGCTTTCTATTTTTATTCTTTTTTCATTCTTTGGTTTCCTTCATGTCATTTTGGAGAAAATAAGAACAACCATTCTTTTAGAAACAGGGTCACTTTTATACATGGAAAATAAACCCCTTCACCCTTTTTCCTACCTAGAAATTAGGAGTTGAACAATAAATATTTATTCCCTATTTGGGGCCATTGATTTTATAATTCCAGCTTTAGCAAAATATTATTTATATGAAATATTTATGGGTTTGTATTTTAAACATCAACTGAAATTTTGACCTAGTGCAGCCACCACACACATAGCCTGAATAGCCAAGGCCTATTTAGGTTTTCTACAAGAGGCAAGGTAAAGGATTCACATTCCTGCACACCAGAGAATGACAAAACCTGGTAACAAGATTCCCAGAACATTTTACCAGTCCAAGGGCAGACAGAGGATCACCCTCCAAACCTCTATGTTACTTCATAGAAATAAACAATTATTATAAAGAGGAATTTTCAGCTCAATTCCATAACTTTTGCGCCCTGTATAACCAGTTCACCACACAAGTGTTAAAGTCAGAATACATTGGCAGGTCTAATTGAATTGGAGATTGACAATCCTTCGATCAAAGGAAGCAGTTCTTTTCAGAACAAAAAATGTGCTTCAAATCTTGTTGCATATAGCAGGTAAAATACATTAATGCTTACTGCTTTTCCTCAGAAAAATACTTTTAAAGATCACAGTCAAACCCAGTCTCTGACATTATCATAATAAATCAGCCATCACCTGATCCTGTTCTTCCACACCAACCATAGCTTCTTTTCATCCTTCATTAGATACAGCAGAAATGAGATCCCAGACCCAGGGATACAAATAATACAAAACAATTTTTTACACCTCATAAATGAGGAGTTCTCAGTACTGAATAGCATTCCTGATATCTAATAAGCCCTGCAAAAAGCACATTACTTAGTGTGACTGACTTTCCATAACATAAGGAGTGTAAATTGCATTTTCGTAAACATTTTCATCATAGCATAGTTTCTTACTAGTGAACCTAGATGAGCATTATATGTATAATCTAGCAGACTAAGCAGGCTCTACAGTAAAGATGGAAGAATGAAAATATTATTATTGCAAACTGTAAACAGAATCTTTATTAGCACTTGAGTTGATGAGAGGGCACAGTGCATGCAAATAAATTTAAAGATAATAAATAAAACAGTGAATTTTTGAAAGACATGAATAAGTGAACAGGATATAAAATTATTAATAGAGGGAAAGCATCAGGATGACTAAAATATGGCTGGTAATTCCATACCTTTTAGCTTTGGTGGTACAAGAAAGAGGTTTTTTTTATAGTGTTGGGTTTTGATCTCTCCTAATCATTGACACGGTCTGGCGCTAATAGAGACCCTCAGACTACAGAAATGGCTGAACCATCACACCTTAGGGCAGATCATCAGTTTTACTGTGACTGCTGATACACTGTCATGTCACAAGGCAATATGTCTGCAGACTCAGCAGATCTTTCTGCATTAAGAAAAGAAAAAAAGGGGGGGGAGGGGGAGGAAGATTAAAAAAAGAGACCAAGTTATGTCATTTGAACAACACGTAGACCTATGTTTTGGTCTCTAAAGCTGTGCCAGAGGTTCCAGCAGGGCAGAAGGCACAGGGGATTCTTTTCTATCATTCTTTCAGGGGTTGCAAAATAATGTTTGCAAAAGAACATTGCAATACAACAAGATGGCCTGCTATTATCATGTTTGTAAGGAAACCTTAAGGGACTATAATCTTTTCAAGTGCTTGTGAAGCTGGTCTTACAGTAAATGTCATTTGTTTTACATAGACTTTACACTGTTCAGCAGATCTGGCTGCCTGTAAAGAAAGCATTAAATAAATTGACTACATGCACCACCTTTCTCTCATAATCAGACTGTGAACAGAGGTTTGTTTTGAATTTTGTTTATAAGCACACATGCATTTTATGCATATATTTTGTTAAGAATACTGAGTACCTGGTGTTTGAATGGTACTTCTGGGATATTGTGGGCCTTAAAGATAAAGATAGAGGCTATGAATCTAGTTTGATAGCTTCAGGCAAGCAGTATACTGTGTCAAGACCATGTTGTAGTGTTTTTGCTTTGGCCAGCACTCCTGAGGAGTCATGCTTCAATGCTCTGGGCCAGATGTAAATCGCTGAGTGTATTAATTTTCCTCCCTGGTTAAGCTTCTATATTCTAAAGTAGATGGCATAAATGTATAAAATACTAAGGCATTGTTTGGAAAGATAAAATCGTTTCATAGAATCATAGAATCTTTAAGGTTGGAAAAGACCACTAAGATCATCATGTCCAACCATCTGTCCACTATCACCATGTCAACTAAACCATGTCCTGGAGTGCTGAGTTTCTTCTACCCAGCTGCTGTTGGTAAGAAGTCCTGTTCATGAATGCTAGTCAGTCGATCAGAGTATTTCCTTGCCAGAGAGCTTACCACCTTTTGCTCTGGTCCTGCTCCAACTCCACCACAAGGGTGGTGATGGGGACTTGTTTATGTACAGTGAAGGACAGGTAGCGTTGTATAAGTAACACTTAAAACCATGACCTCTGAGCATTTTCCCTTGTAGATGCATATGGATTCTGACTTAGTCTGGAAAGACAGCAGGTTGTTGCAGTATTACAGACAGGCAGAGAAGTACAGGCAAATATGAACACCTGTCTGTCCTTCATCTATTCACAAAAACAGCCACTGATGTCACTGCAGTTCTGGGAATTCCTGAAAACTATTTGCTGAATCAATTATATTAGCTTGGATCATATTTGTTAGTAGCTGATCTTTGCCTAACTCCGTACTATTTTTCTCAGGAATGGAACTACTGATAATCACTGCAGTAGGGCTATAATTAATGTGGCCAGTTTCCTATTTTTAGGAACAATGTTAAAGAGGAAGAAAGATTTTTTTTTTCCCCGTGACGCACTCCAGATTGCAGTTAGAATGAAAACCTATTGCTTATGGTGCTGGAATACCTGGGTAATTTTTAAATTATGGATTTTTTCATTGCTGTAGTAAAACTGGGTTTTACTTTCTGTATAACCTAGTATTCTCCCATGTATTCATGGCCTCCTTTTTGTCTTCTTCCTTAAGTCAATGCTACTAACAAAATGCTAATCTGGGAGTAATGCTTGGTGGTTTTGAAATAATTGTTTACTTGTCATTCCGTGTTGGGCTTGTTTGTTGAAATCAAGTGCCTTACAGGGCAAAATTCTAGCTGAAGTGTTTGAACTTTCCTAAAAAAATAATAAAATACAGTATGAGCTAAACCCTCTTTAAAGATCTCCCTCTTCCTCCTTTTTCTCTATAAACATCTGCATCCTATACTTGCTGTAACTGATACTTTCTCACCTGTATAAAGTTCCCTGATACAGTCGATTTGATTTAAAGATTTACTACCCCTTTTAGATCCTTAAAGTTAGAATGGCCTGTTAGAATATTTATAAATCTCAAACCAAAGACATAAAAATGGACAAAAATAAAGCATACGTTTCAATAGTGTGCATGTTGGAATAATTACAAGTTACAGGGCTAGACAATGCTGGGGAGATCAAAGATATGTTCTGTTTGTACCTGCTTTTAATCCGGACTTGTCAAAATTCTTTGTAACTACTAATTAACTTGGTTTCCCAGCTAAGAAAAATAATATATTAATTCTGTATTTAGATTAGATCTTTCTTAAAGCTTGAAGGCCTATGTGAAAACAGACCTCACAAACTAAGGTAACCCACTTCTAATAAAGACAACAGCATTGGTGAACATGGTGACATTCCCAGGTTATTACACCCATGTGCAGTCTGGCCATAATAATAATAATAATTAGAAAAACTCTTAACTTCTTATGATCTGAAAACCTGTAGTTGGAAGTCATCAGCTGGTGAAAATCAATACTGCGTTTCCTGAGCCTTTGTATCAGACTCTCAGCTAGAGGAAAGGGATGCACCTCTGCTGACAGCAGTGCTTGCTTTCCACAGCTGGGAATGCTGGCCTCAGGAGGTGCTCCAGGCTTTATCAGCAAGGTATCTCATTGAAAACCTCTCTGCTTGCATTATGCATACTGAGAATAAGCTGCAAATTGGTGCTTTCCAGTTACTTTGCTTTATAACAACTGAAGTTCTTTTCTAATGTACTGAGCACTTGAACTAAAGGAGATCCTCCCTTACCTCTACTGTTAAAAAGGACACAAACTGCAAAGCAATTCTGAGTCAAGTGATAGGAAAACCTTTTGTATGGTCATTTAGAGCTATAATATTTCATGACATTCTGAGTACATCACGGTTGCTGTTTGGGATGTGTGACTAGCAGTTAACTTCATCTCTTGGTGGGCCTCTTCAGAACTGCTTCAGCTGCGAAATATTTTCTGGGTCCTGGGAGGATATCAAACTGTTCCTTGTTCATATCTAACCTGCTTGCAAGATGTTAATAATCAAAATTGATCCTGGCAGCCACTGACAGTGACACTGTCAGATGGCCGATGATTCATGCTCGCTTCTGGAGGTTATTCTTTCTGCTGCTGAAGTATTTGAGTCAGCCAACTTGCTAAATGGATGGTTTAGATGTCAGTCATGTCTATGTCATGGAATCATATGTGGCTTCCTCCAGAGTCTGACTGTGGGATGTGTGGTTCATCGTATCCTTCCTCTCATCAAGTACCCTCTTCATCAGTGGGACGTAAAGGAGCAAAAATGTGAGAGCAGTCAGATGAGCATATTTGAGAATCCAAAGTAGACTGATGTCTGAAGTTGAAACTTTTAACAGGGTAATGATGCCCAAAGCGTTGCCACTGAAGGTACTGCTCATTGACAAGTGGATCTTATGAGTTTGTTTCCATCTCTGACCTGGACAATGCCACAAAAGAGAGTCTGTCCTATTCACCTTACCTTGCTCAAGGCAATGACCTTTGTACAGATGATCTCCATCTACTTGCTATGTAATCTGAGGTGGTAGCTATCAAAACTGTGTTTCCCACCAACTCTTATTTCCTTAGAGCTGAGGAGAGACCTCTATCCTGAGAGGGCAGAAGAAGGCTGTGACAAGTATAAGGGATTGAACTTCAAAAGGCACTTGGATTATGAATATGTGCTCTCTGAACCAAAGTTGTATATTGTTATCATCTTCATTCAGACTGTTTTATGAGTTTGCCCTATTTTATAGAGAGATGACATCAAATGTCAGCTTTACATATTTTATTTAAATGTATGATGAAGGGGAAGCCTAAAAGAAGCACATAATGCTTGGAAGAGTGAATATTTTACAGCTTTTAGAGTCTATTACCCCTTTTAAAATAATCTTTTCAATATTTATCCAGAAACATATTCCGAATTTTTTTTAAATATCTTTTTTCACTGCGATGTCTTTTGATCTTTGATTGAAGCTTTAAAGTATTAGATCAAGTCTATTGCTAAACAATAAGCAAAACATGTCCTCTTTAAAGGGAAGGTCTTCTCTGAACTTACATCAACTTATGGAGCAGAGTTTGTCCCTGTGGGCTTTCAGAATCATCTGTTCTGGCTTTTCAGAGAAATTGCACTTCTTGCACAAAGACAAGAGCCCATACATTAATTAAAATGCTGGACTGTTAGCTGTGTATATGTGTGCACCGTCATCACCATTGCCAGAACTGCTTGGGAAAATTAAAAATGCAGGACTATGCAATGGCACCTGTATAAATTTACTGAAAATTGGGACTACACAAGGGGAATTTGGTATCTGAACTCGTCTATAGAAGCTTCTATATGGGTGGTGAGATTTAAAAGGGTATAACTCAACTTATTTGTTGGGATACAGGTTGAATTAGCAGAGCTGTCAGTTCAAGAATACAAAGTATTTCTTGTTCCTTCTCCCTTGTAGATTCAACTTACAGTTTGGCTTTTTATATATTTAAAGTAAAATCCAGGCCAGTGCTTGAGAGCTGTAAAATCATAAACACAGGCAGTTTCAAATTTGCAGTGAACTTAGGTCAATTTTATATGCTGCGTGAAGGAGATTCTGTAATTCCAAAAATAACATTATCTCATTGTAAGTCCAAAACCAGCAAGGCATTGCTATATAAAGATGCAGATACAGGGAGAGTGGGAAATATTAGTACTACTATACAAGGCCCTGGTGAGCACTAATCTGCAAGACTGTATATTCTTCTAGACACCCATATCTGAGCAAGAAGAACACCAGCTGAAATAGATGCAGGAAATGCAGCTCAATTATCCGCCTACAGATGGAATGAAGTTGGAAAAATTTGATTTAGCCTAGCAAAATAATAAAACCCAAAAGTTGATAAAACCAAAATGTTGTTTCTAGTATGCAGATGTGTAAGAAGGAAGCAAGAAAATCTTCTATAGCTAAGTAAAATGGTTCAAGGATATTTTCAGGTAACCATGAAACTCAGAGTTAAGCATTCCCAGAGGATGATTAATCTCATCTGAGCTATGGAAAAGAGAATCAGCAAAGACCTAGCTGTTAATTCAGGCATCTTATGACCAGGGTTTAGGGTGAAGTTGAAGAACATAAAGAAAAAATTTGGTGATTTACTCCTATACTCCGGGGATTTCCCAGATTGCTTTGTTTATTTTCTAACAATGACTACAATGGAAGAACCCGATTATTTCAGTTATACTTAAGAAAATGTCTATTTCTTTTTTGACTGGATTTTTTTGAGGGTGAGGGGATGTGGGGCACTCTTTTTTTTTTTCTTTTCATCCTGTAATTTGCTTCAATGCAGCATCATGCATAACATATTGCAGTAGAGATCTTGGTGAAGTAAGAACAGTGCTCAAGACCTTTAATTGCCACAGCTCTAAAATCCGCTAATACAAAGAAGGCTTTAACTGTTCCAAGATGATGCTTTGTAGGCTAGGTAGAAAGACAAGCATTGGGCAGAAATGCATTCATGTTTGCCAATTAATTTTACGTTCATCTTGTGTTTCCTTATTCTCACAGAGGTGGTGTTTGCATATGTAACTTATTTGGTAACTCAAAATGATAATGGGTAATTTCAGAAAGAAAACAGGAATGTAGATTTAAAAGTTAATTTTGACAGTATTATGCCTGTTCTTAAAATGTAGTTGACGTAAGGAAAGACTAAGGAAGAACTGCAAAAGAAACCCACAGTTTCACTTTCTGCTCTATAAAGCTATAAGCATAAATAATGTCATATAGAAACATGCAAGATCTTTGCTCTCCACTCACATATTTTTAAAACTAAGATCATCTCTGAATTAGCCTATAGCTATATAACAACTCTGTATAGTGGGAAAATGTGATAATTAAAGTCTCAGATTTACCTTTAAGTGTAAAGCAGCAATTGAATATTGGAGCAAGCCAGTGAGGAAAGGTTTTTCGAAAATATTTATCTGACTGTATTTTAAGATTCTAATTTCATAAAAAATAGTAATCACTACAGTTTAGATATTTAGATATAAAAAATGTGAGAGACATACATGATGATTCTTTTTAGTCAGAGAATCCAATAATTTCTCCAAAACATCAACAAAGTCTGTTTAAGAACTGCTTTCCTCTCAAAACCTCAAAACTCATCCTTATGAAATGTAAATCTATGAACAGCTCAGTTGTCTTCCCTTCAGCCTTCGTATGTGCCACATCACCATCAGTTCAGGATCTCAGCCTCTGCCTCTGCTATATCTATCCTCCTAAATGGTCAAAGTAATTCATGGGGCACTCCAGTTGTCACCTAACACTGAGGGATGGGACAAGTTCTTTTAGGGATCCTCAGCAGAATCATAACACTAAACTATAGCACTAAATCATAGTTACAACTAAAGTTTTATTTTCTTAACATTACCAAGGGTGGGGAGCAGGAGATACCACAGAATCACAGAATTGTAGGGGTTGGAAGGGACTTCAAGAGATTATTGAGTCCAACTCCCCTGCCAAAGCAGGTTCCTTGTGAGAGATCGCACAAGTAGGTGTCCAGATGGGTCTTGAATGTCTCCAGAGAAGGAGATTCCACAACCCCCCTGGGCAGCCTGTCCCAGTGCTCTGTTACCCTCACTGTGAAAAAGTTCTTCTGCATATTGGTGCAGAACATCCTGTTCTCCAACTTGAAGCTACTTGTCCTGTCCCCACAGACCACTGAGAAGAGGCTGGCCATTTCCCCCTGTCTCCCACACATAAGATATTTATAAACATTAATAAGATCCCCTCTCAGTCTTCTCCAGGCTGAACAGCCCCAGTTCATTCATCTTTTCCTCATAGGGGAGGTGCTCCAGGACCTTAATCATCTTTGTGGCCTTCCAGTGGACTCTTGCCAGGAGACAATGACACCACTGAAATTGTGAAACAAATAGTGATCCAGATCTCACTGAAATCTATGGGATGCTTTCTCCTGACAGAAGAGTCACATTCAAAGTGGTTATTCAAAACACCATGTATTGCTTTGTATATAACTGTTACTTACTCAAAAATTGGAATTTGTGGTTATTTCCATGCTTAGGTGACACTCTTTCTTGGAACTTGCTTATATTAATCCTAACAAGTGTAGGGTTGATACAATGGATGTAGCGTTTCCTAGTGCCGCAGGAACAACATGGAGAGCCTAGCTAAAAAAAAAAAAAGGAGGAGTTGGAATATATCATCATGGTATCAACTGAGGCTTAAGATTTGCATATACAGACAAAAAAGTCTACAGAGATTTGGTTTGGGCCAGTATTTAGTGACCATCCATACTGTGTAACCATTAGTGTAGTCAAGAGGTGAGTTTTGCCCAGGTTGCCTCTCACCATCCTAGCCTCAAGCAGAGAGCATAGTAATACCCATGCAGTCCCACCGTTTCCTTGCTCTTCCTGCACATTTCCACATGAGGTCTTCTACGAGAACAGGTGACAAAACTAGATCTGACCTCCCAAAGACGTTGTGCTAAGAAAACCTTGTACCAGTTAGATTCCCGGGGGGGGGGGGGGGTTGCCCTCCCTGAGAAATGTGAAAACTCATAGAAGATGACAATTATTTACATTTCTGTATTGAAAAATAATTAATTTGGACAGTGATTGAGACAGCTCTCAAAAGAAAACATCACAGAAGTTGGCTAATCTCAGTGTGAATCCAGATTCAAAAAGTGCTCTCAAGTGAGTCAGCACATGTATTTGAGTAATGCTCATATTCATGCTTCCTTTTGAAAAGGGATATGAATCCAGTTCATATGCATATATGACAACCAAACAATCCAAAAACCCTGAAGAATAATATCCTGAGTCGCTTGATGCAGATCAGTGAATATATTACACTACAATAGATATGGTATTTTAAAACTGCTTCATTCTTGGAATTTCAAATGAAGGCTGCTGAATTGCAGTCAGGGTCTCTTCCAAATTTTGTTTTCAGTATTTCTTCCTCCCTATTTACTGTAATGTAAAGTCAGTGCTTGGATAAAGACAATTTAAAAGTTTTACTAAAAAAAAAGAACGATTTAATTATCGAGTGAATTTTATCAAAAATACACCACAGATGTTCCTCTAAAAATGCATAACTTTAAATTAGCATTTTCCGCAAATAAAAGTGATTCATCTTAGACTCCAGGTCTTCGACAAATTGTGTCATTTCTTACATGGTAATCAGTCACAATTTTAATTAGAAGTTGTCATTCACCCCTACATACCACATCTCTGGCAGAGATCAAGTACGATTTTGTACAGCTGCTATCCTGATTCTCCTGTCATCTTTGGCCTGACTTTGAATTGCTTCCTCTTTTTTCTCTTTTTAGATAATCCTGCTTCTTCTTCTCACCCCCACTGAGCTGTCAAGAGTTTCAATGCTGTGATATGGAATCATTGCCTCTGTAAGACTGAAAAAAAAGCTCTGCTTGCACTGGATTCTGATCAAAGAGAATCATTTATAGGAGAGATGCAGCAGGAACCTCAGGGAAATTTTTTTTAGCAGCAGGACCGTGTGAAATGGGAAAGACAAAGCATCAGACTTTCAAACCTTTTTTAAACATAACTACATGATTAAGGTTTTTATTGTATAATGTTTGCCTTTTTTTTTTCCTATTGCTGCCATGCTATTCAACGCCACATCAAAATGGGGTCAGGCACATCCATGTAGCTCCCATGGAAGAGGAAAAGCCTAGAAAACTAGATATTGCAAGACTACAGTTTGTGGACAGAATATGGAAGAAAAGAGAATGAGAGTGAGAAAGAAGAGAAGATGAAGATGAAGATGAAGATGAAGATGATGAAGATGAAGATGAAGATGAAGATGAAGATGAAGATGAAGATGAAGATGAAGATGAAGATGAAGATG
This sequence comes from Laterallus jamaicensis coturniculus, assembly GCA_022605575.1. Taxonomy (NCBI): domain Eukaryota; kingdom Metazoa; phylum Chordata; class Aves; order Gruiformes; family Rallidae; genus Laterallus; species Laterallus jamaicensis. The sequence continues at coordinate 20,148,301 of JAKCOX010000012.1, forward strand.
AAGAGGGGAGTGGAGGGGAAGGGAAGGGAAGGGAAGGGAAGGGAAGGGAAGGGAAGGGAAGGGAAGGGAAGGGAAGGGAAGGGAAGGGAAGGGAAGGGAAGGGAAGGGAAGGGAAGGGAAGGGAAGGGAAGGGAAGGGAAGGGAAGGGAAGGGAAGGGAAGGGAAGGGAAGGGAAGGGAAGGGAAGGGAAGGGAAGGGAAGGGAAGGGAAGGGAAGGGAAGGGAAGGGAAGGGAAGGGAAGGGAAGGGAAGGGAAGGGAGGAGAAGAGAGGAGAAGAGAGGAGAAGAGAGGAGAAGAGGAACAGGGAATATATTACAGGGAGGAGAAAGTACTTAAGGGGAGAATAGAGGTTACCATTTTTATGTAATAAGAATGGGTGAGAACGTCTTGCATTCACATTTGTGTTACTCTGAAAATACTGTATTTATGTTGTGCCATGTCCACTTGCCATCCTTGTAATGAAATGAAACAAGGGAATGTAAATGTTGAGTTTCCACCAAGCACCCTCCTTTTCTCTTGTCTTAGATTTTCTGTAGGTGGTTTTGCTCATGGCTGTTGGTATCATCCCTTTCCTAGAAACTGATGAGGCTGGTTTCCATTAGTAGCACTGGTGAACCATTAAAATGAAGAAATACTGACAAAAGATGGAAAAATTCAATTCATTATTACACAAAGGAGCAAAACCATGACATGAAATATTTTTCACAGTCTTGACTCAGTATTCACATTCTAATGGATGTGTCTTGTATTGAGGGTTGTAACAAATATGGGAAGCAGTGTGCTGTGAATCTCTTCAACACGGCATAAAAGGGGATGAAAAAATAAAAAAAAATTCTAGCAATTTCCTTCTAAATTTTATAGTTATTCTGACATTTCTGAGGACGTTGCAGTACCCAAGAACCAAATGTGATAGCTCCACTTAAAGAGGCACATAACTCTATTTTTCCTCTTGTATTTCACATTGAAGATCACAGAATCTCAGAATGACTAGGTTGGAAAAAAAGCCTTTGAGATCATGGAGTCCTACCATATCCATCTTCTAATAACCATATCCCCGAGCACCTCATCTACCCGTCTTTTAAATACATCCAGGGTTGGTGACTCAACCACCTCCCTGGGCAGCCTGTTCCAATGCCTGATAACCCTTTTGGTGAAGAATTTTTTCCTAATGTATAATCTGAACCTTCCCTGGTGCAGCTTGAGGCCATTCCCTCTTGTCCTGTCACTGGTTGCTTGGGCAAAGAGAACACCCACCTCTCTACACCCTCCTTTCAGGCAATTGTAGGAGGTGATAAGGTACCCCCCTCAGCCTCCTCTTTTCCAGTCTAAAGAACCCCAGTTCCCTCAGCCAGTCTTCATAAGGTTTACTCTCCAGCCTCTTCAACAGCCTGGTTGCCCTTCTCTGAAGGGCCCACAAATGAACACAGCACTCAAGGAGTAGCCTCACCAATGCCGAGTACAGGGGCACAATCACTTCCCTGGACCTGCTGGCCACACTATTCCCAATACAGGCCAAGACACCATTGGCCTTCTTGGCCATCTGGGCACACTGCTGGCTGATATTCAGGTGGCAGTCAACCAACACCTCCAGGTCCTTCTCCACCAGAGAGCTTTCTAATTTTTCAGGTCCTAGGACAGTGCCAGTATATGCCAGCCTGAAAGTAAAATGAGTCTCCCGTTGAGTCTCCCGTTGTTCCCACTTACCTAAACAGACCCCCAGTTATGATGCTGATAAGGTAAAAACAGTGGGGATAAGTGGAGACTCATAGAGGTTGTGACACACACAACAGGCTGCTTAGCTATATAGTATGGTACGTGTCTGATGTATCTGATTATGGGAGATAACTTCAAAATTACCTAAGCTGGTTAGATACCTGAAATGTGCTAAGTATTGGACAGTCCAGCCCAAAGCTTCTCAGAACACTGAAGAATGCTCCAAATGTAGTTAGCTACCTTCCTTGAAAAATACGCTACGAAGCATTTCAGTCTTAATAGAACTCTGCACAAATAAAAAAACAAACAAGCAGGCAAAAACTTGCATGAAGCTGGGTATGAAAACATCTGTCCAAGGGTCTGAGTTTCTGGAAAAGTCCAATTAAATTCTTAGATCTTTACTCATTTGAATCATATAATATAAAATAAATCAGGAGTGGCAGACCTTTTCCCCTAGTACATACTGCTGCGGTCACCTACCTCAGATTAACAGATGAGCCCACTGCTCTGTCATCTCACATGAGTACCCAGGACAGCAAGATACAGGGAACTCACCTCCTGCTGAACTGGAATGAGTACACAGCCAGGAAGGCAAGAAGCTGTAGCCTACTGGTTTGGTACACAGAAATAAAGTTTGCTAAGTTTATATGTTGATATATTTTATAGGCTTGATTTGCAGTCTCCCACAGGTGCCTGAGCTGCCCCAGGAGATATTCCTGCAGCCAGAACTTGGTGCTTAGCTGTTTTCCACATCCCAGCACTCATCCTCTCTACCACAGTGAATCCTAGTCTTGAAGAAAAACCTCTCTCACTGCTCCTGCTTAGTAAATAACCAGCTCAGCAAAGTGAGCTGTCTTTTCTGGAGGAGGATGTTTGTACTGTCAGTCATTCCTGAGTTGAATATTACATCCCTCAAATCCTTCTGAGGTCTACAGAATGGAGTGACAGCAGGCAACATATTGGATATGTCTCACAGGATGTGGCACTTATCTAAGGATGTGAGCATAGTTTATCACTGACCTCTTCGCTCAGATAATGGGACTGAATTATGAGTTTTGGGGATATTTTTATTCTGTCTCCTATTCTTTGGGAACATGACTGAATTCAGCCTTTTAATTTCCTTCTGGCCACTGAACACACAAAATGCAGCAGTATCTTTCACTCTTTCTTGATCAATGTTTCTCTCCTTCCAGGCTCTTTTCCGAACAGCTGCACTATATATGTTTTTATCATCAGTAAATAATATCCTTTGGACTTTTGATAGAAAAACAGAAGTCTCTACTATTACCTTGGAAAGTTTACTATATGGCTCTATTTGTCGTAAGACTATGCTTTAAGGTTAATGTATTATTTTATGTATTTTCCAATGTTCAAATAGTAAATATTTTTATAGCGGTCCTACAAAAATTAGAAACAAAAACCAGCATTTCCACGATGAGCGACTGACTCAAAACAAGCTACTTGAAATGTATTTCAAAGAAAAGATACTGAATATAGCAATGAAAACAATATGAAGAACACTCAATGGTAATATTTAATAGAATGAGTGTGTCTAAGCAACCCTGAATATGATCTGCAAAACAGGACTTTGGACTCTAGTCCTTGAGGATGCATTCAAGTTCATTAACAGAACATGTGCTTAATTTTAGGTATAGGCAAAAATGCCTCTGAAATTAAATTTCAGTATGTGCATATTTTCCTTCATTGGGAACCAATTTCTGAACCAAGGCCCAAGAAGATGACAAACTGCTACTATGACTGATCTCAGTCTGGCAATTAAATGTCTATTTCCTTTTGAATTCAGAGCATTTTACAAGAAGGTTGCAAATAGCACTCTCTTTGATTGCAGTCTGTATTTAATTCATCAAAATTGTGACCAGGATCTCCTATTAAGTATTTCTTCTGTTTTGCATGGCTGCCTTTTTTTCATTTAATTAAGCTGTTACGGATTCTGAGGTAAATACGTGTGAGTTTTGTAATCATTAGATTATTGACATGGTCATAAGATTAGATATTTACAGCTTTTTCTAAATATTTTTAAAATCTGTTCAAGTTATTTTAAGAAAGTATGGGAAGCTCATAATGGAGATTTTATGCTCTATTTCTATTTTTGAAATGTATTTTATGTATACTAGGAATGCAAAAAATTCTTCGCCTGGACTGCTGAAACCTTGTACTGGACACTGTCATAAAATTTTCTTTGGTTTACCCGCAGTCTCTCTGCCTTGCTATGCCTTGGCTGGCGTACAAATTTTCCAGTGAAGAAACAGATGCATAATTTCACAAAATGTCTCACACTTTAAGTTACTACTCATTTCAAACTACTTTTATAATTTTTTAATGTCATAAACAACCTGAATGCTAATTATTTAGATTTTAGTCACTCCAAATCTCACAAGAAAGGAGAAAAAGACTGCTATGGGTGTTGATGCCTCGGAAAGCCGGAATCAAAACTCAATAGCCTTGGTGACTATTAAGCAGGTATCCTTTATTGCAGCGCTGGGCACACAGGGGATCGCTCCTCCAAATGTGTCACCAAGGCTATTGAGTTTTGATTCCGGCTTTCCGAAGCATCAGTTTGGCGACCCAGATGGGACCCTCTCTGCTCGGCTGCATGATCCGGTAAGGTACAGGACTCCCTAGGCGCGCCCCGGGATTTCCCGGAGGGACTCCTCACCCTGCTCGGCTCACTGCGGGAGCAGACAAGGACCATCCTCCGATTTTTAAGGTATTCCTTTAAATTTATTTGAGCTCTTGGTCTGGGGGATACCTGGCTGTATCTGGTATACTGGGGTATCTTGTTATTTGGTTTCCTGAGACCAGTCGTTCGTGCATACTGTAAGCCGTATTGTATACCAGGTTACTAGTGCCTGATTGTATACATCTGGTTAGTATACATCTGATTGCATATGTCTGGTTAGTAGCATGTAAATGCTGCTAACAATCTGAATCTCGATAATTGTATCGAGTGAGTATTTATCGTATAAAGATCTTGTGCAGATGTGACCGAGGAATCAGTGTCCATTTTAGAGATTAAAGTCTGTGACAATCATCATGTTTACTTGGGTCTGACATTCTATATTGCGCTAGTTTCATAAAGTCCTTAACAGCAAGATTTCAGCTTTATGAAAATATGGAACAGAGAGTAGTAAGCACATTGAATAGGCCCCAAAACATCTAAAAATTCATTTAATCATGACTTTAAATATCATTGTAGCCACATATCCAACCTTTTTCATAGAAATCCCATTTGAGCCTGAATTTTGGTCTCCAGAGATTGAAAAGTAATGCATGTATTATTCTATGAAGATTTTTGTTTTATTTTCAGTGAAGTAATACTGAATGCTTTTCTGGAACACATTAAACAACATGGCAAAAAGTAAATACAAATATATGTCAAATATCTTCAATGAAAAATGTTTACTATGGTTAAGATCTTTCTGAGGAAAAAAGGATTCTTCTTCATTACATTTTTCCTATCTATAAAAAAAGTAGCCACAATTTTAGAAGCTGGTAAGGAGGAAGACCAACACTCATAGACTTTGATGCATTTGAAATTTTTGCCTTCATTGCATGACCTCTTACCTGAAGTGGACTTTTTCACATCTGAGTTTGTTCATATGGTTCTGCTCTATGGGGAGAGCTGGGATAGTGTCAGGACTGTACTTGCAAGGAAATACACTCTTTCCATGGACACAACAGGGCACTTCATGATGGATATTCTGTCCTTCATAAGATCTTTTCACACGATCCTTTCACAGATCCTTTCATAGACACAGTCAGCTCATGAACAACTCTCTTTCCTGAACACTTGAGGCTGTTAGATGTGGACACTTTCTGCTCCATAAGCAGAACTGACAGCCCTACATATTTTCTTTAATTTCTAATCCCCAGTGCATTATCACCTCTTGGCATGCCTATTTCTGCATTTATCCTCATTAACTAGTTTTGTTATGTCTCACACTAAAATATATTTTTCTTTTTGTGATTATTTCAACCACTTCTTACATATCTGTTTTTTAAGATGTTGTCCACTTCTTCACTAACATTTTTTCCCCTATGAAGATAGCAGGATGAGAATGGGCTGTGGTGTGCTCATGTGGGGGCAATGAAATCAATGCCCTGCAAAACCTCACTGTAGAATGTGTCTAGTGTGGAACATTGTGTTTGGCCAGCATATTGCTTCTTGGTTTGACAGGTGTAGCTAAAAACTGCAATAGTGGTGAAGCTGTAATTATGCAAATGGACTAGGAAGAGTGACTTTGTCCATGAGAAATTGGCCTCTAGTGTAGTTAAGACGACTGTAGATGGTCTTTTCTAGACATAGATAAATGGTTCATGAGGAAAAACATATGAGTTAGGTATTTTGAACATTTATCATGCCTTCTGTGCTCTTGCACAGATTTGGAAAGCCTGCTGCCATGCAGACTATAGCTTTACTTTTGTTTTCCATCAGAGAAGCTTACTTGGTGAACCCACAGTCTCAAAGAAGAAAAATATGAGTCATAAGAAGATTAATACAAGTATATAATTGAAGAAATGCCAACTGCAACCAGAATAGAAGTATAGCATACTGCAAATATTTTCCTCAAGTTCTAATATCTTCCATTATTGATTTTTGCACATTTTATAAGTTCACTTATATTTTCAAATCCCTCCTAATTCCCCTATTTGTGTAGTCCTATTCTTACTGTCAGGATGAACTAGGAAAGAGTAACCAATGGTGTTGTACATAGTTTTCAGTGCTGCCTTTATTTCTTCTCTTTGAGAAGATATTTTTTTCTCTGGTTTATCCACTAACCATCTGTCATGGTTTAACCTCAGCAGGTTACTAAGCACCAGGGAGCTGCTCCCTCTTGTAGAAACCAGGACAGAACGTAACCTATGCAATTAGCCTTAAGTTAATAATTTATAGTATTCATACATACCATTTTCTATGAAAGAAAAAAAAAATAAATCAGACCCTCTTCTAAGAATAACCATCGCCCTCAAATTCATGCAAAGGGATCACGTTTAGTCTCAATCCTTTTTGTGTTCTGTAAATTCAGTTTCTTTGCAGAGTAGAAGCACGAGGGCAGCCTGCATCTTGACTTTATTTCATTCCCCAAAGCCCATTTTTGTGCTGCTGTAAGACTCCTTAGCAGACAAAATGTGAGAAAATCCATCCAGACGAAACCTGTGCTCTAACTTATATTTTACATTATAAACGTTGCACTGACACATATGCAAATAAGACCTGTAAAAACAGATTATCACTTCCCACTTTGTTTCTGCTTGTTCACTGGGGGCATTTCACACCTTTGACATATGGAGGAAGATTCATTCATTCAAATTTAGATGTCTCCTCTGTAAATCGCTTCACCAGAGTTGGTCACCCTGGACTCCCTTTACAATCCCAGAGAGATGGAGTCATTGCCAGGGCAATTCAATTTAGCCTAAGGCAGATGTCTACAATAGATCAGATGAATCATTCTCTAAAAGAGCTTGTTTCTCCCTGTTGACAAAATGGTCAGCTGAGAATACAAGTTCAGATGTAGATATTTACAGTGCAAAATCAGGCAGATTAAATCAAAGGCCAGAAACCTCCCCAAGATGCTGCTGATGTCCAGCTGAGAAACTAATCTGAAATCTGTCCACATCCCTGTAATTGACTGGTTGAAATAAAGATCTCTGGGTTCCCATCATATGTTTGGGCAAACCAATTAATGGGCAAACCAAGTAATCTACAACTCAAGACCTTGCTGGTAGGAACCTGTACTATTTGTTTTACATATTTAAGCTGAACTGTTGTTTGGTCAAGTTCTGTTTCTCACTATTGTTCAGTATTATTGATGTCTTGGCTGAGGCCTGTGTGTTCTGCAATGCAACAAATGTGGACAAAGAAATATGTATTCGTTCACATGTTTAAACCTAGGGTCCAAAATCCATCATGTTATGATGGATTCAGCACCTCATAGAGTATTGACAAAATTTGTAAAGCCCACAGTTACATCCTGTGTTCTCGCTTCTCATAGTTTTACTTAGAAGCCTTACATGGCAGAAAAATATGTGATACTGTTCTGCTGATTTTTAATTTAATTTATTTAGGTTGAAATGCCAGGCACACATACTTGAAAATCCTTGGTTTACTATGTGCCCATTTAGATCTTTATGGGGATTTTGGTTTGGTTTAATATATATAAATGAATCCAAGTAAAGATAGAGAGCCTTGCTGAATATTCTGGGTTTATGATGAAATTCTAATTTACACTTCACAAATGAAATCCCATCATACAATCATTCCTGGTTTGGGTAGCTGCAAAATTATTGTGTCAGTGGAAATATTTTCTCATAAATTACCGGAGTAAAATATATTGCTGCTTTTTGTTTATACATGATAAAAAGAAAATTATTTCTGTACCCAGCAGTATGTGCATATATATTTTTCCTCTTTCTGTCAGGCAGGTAATCCCCTAGACACTGAGTCAGCAAGAAAATTATTTCAGTGACATTCATTAGTTTTCAGGAAGTTCTCTGAACTAAATTGATAGAACGGAATGTTATAGGTGGAATAAATTTTCCATAAAGTTATTCAGGTTTCATTCTGAGATTCAGACTGGCAACTGTTGGGGATTTTTTCCATGTCATTAGATTTCATGTTGTCATGATGTTGTAGAAAGCTTGTAATTACAAAAGTTCTTCTACAAAGCAAATGAAATATAAGACTTCACAATTATGTCATACCCCGTGACTGCAAGTTGATTTCTGGATATCAGACAATGTCTCTGTGTGTTGGATAGGTTTCCCATCTAAGCTGTCTACCAACTGTCTCTGACTCTTGCTGCCATATCTAAGAGAAGCATCACTCTGTGCTTCAAGTAATATTTGTTAAGTCAACAGATGTAGCTGGAAGATAACAGAAAACTTTAGGGCAAGCAAACTGCCCTTCAAGGCCCCACGTGCCTCAAAGCCCTTCTGTTTGGTTGTTTTTCCAACTACCTTAGTTGGTCTAATAAAAGAACTTTGCTTCTTTTAACAGCCTTCGCTTTGCTCATATCTTTTGAATCTCAGCACTGTGACAGCACGGTCTCTGCACCCACGGGGGTTATCTGCATGAAGTGGGGGCACAGGTCATGCAGAGCTAGCCAGACCCTGCAGAGGAATTTGTACCTTAAATAGGCTGTCCCTGGAGTGGAGATTTTCCTGTGAGTGAAGCCACCGGTAGCTGGCTGGACCATGCTCCCCTGGGTAGCCAGATGCACTCCAGCCTTCCATCCCCCAGAACCTCGCTCTCCCCCTCTCTCTTCCCTCTCCATTTTTAACACAACTAGATTACTAACTGTGCCAGTTTTAAAGGGGCGAACGTGTATGAGTGTGCTATATTTCCAACTGGGCCCACACATCTTTCCTGGAAGGAGCTGAGTGCACTCAGCATCCTTTGAAGTTGAAGAGCCCAGTAACTTAGCTGGAGGCCTCGCTCTGCTGTAGACTGTGCGAGCAATAAACCTCTGGCTCAGAGGCTTTCTACCCTTTTTTTATTCGTGCTCCAACTATTCTCATAGCAATAGCAAATGAAAGAAAAAAAGAAAAGAAAAGCATTGTCATCTGGATTCTTCCCAGACACAGAAGGCTCTGGTCACTAAACCTGTGAAGATTACTGTAAAGATTAGGCATATATTAAATTCCTGTTAGTTTTCTGAGGTCTGATACCAAATGCTTTTCTGTACGGAGACTCTCCTTGGGATTAAAGGTCTTAATGACAGAGAAAACAGAGTTGTAAATGGAAAAATAACAAAGATGCAGCTGGTCTTCAGATTAAAGGTACCCCAGGTAAACTCATCACAAGTACCAGAGGGAGAGGCAGAATAGTCTGTCAGCTCTGTATCCGTGTCTTCATGGATCTCTAATCACACAGAACATCTTTAATTAACACAGAGACCTTCTGTCTCCCTTTACAGCATTTTCCTCCACAGTACTATTTTTACTAATTTCAGTAGTGGAAAGCATAGACATGGCTCTGAGCCCAAAACCAACATGCAAACATATGATCAATAGGAAGCTGCCCATGATGCCTCTGGCTTAATTAGCAGCATTGTTAGCTGTTTGCTTAACTGGATATTGGAGGGCTTTAGCTCATTCTGATTGCTGTATTAAACGAACACACCCCCCAACGAAAAAATTAATGAAGAACGGGGAAGGAAGGGGGAGGGAAGGGAGGAATTGTCTTTTGTTAAAAATTTATTGTGTGGTTTACTTGTTTTTGATGTATTATTCTTGGAGAACATTAAGGAAAGACAGTCTCACATAATGCTTCTGTGGAAATTATCTCTGCTGAAAATTTTCTGCCTGCATCCCAACCTTTGCACAGAATAAAAGCTGTAGTTTATACATCTGGCTAAATTTAGATTGAGGAATTTTTCCCAAATGCACTTGTGAATTCCTAACAATGTGATAATATTTATTGAAGGATTTTTTTCAATTTCCTACTTACATGTTAGTATAATCTTCATTTTGTGTCTCTCAGCTCTGTGGTCTTAATTCCCCGTAAAAAAACCAAAAACCCTTCAAGTGGCATAAAAGTCCTAACTTTTGTTCCATACCCTCAGGATACTTTTAAAGATGTCGATGTACAATTTCTCATGTCTAGACATTACTTAGTTGTGTCAAGTTTAATTCTTCATAAAGTGTCAGTGAGACCTGCCAGACTGATCGTCTTGGAAGATAGACTCTTCCTCTTAGCTCCAGAGCAGTAAATATTTGAAAAAGGAATATGATTTTCTCCTCATTTTTTCAAGCTATGATCTCGGTTCGAACAGTTTTGGATACAAAAGGAGTCCCTCTCCATAACCAACTTAGCTTGGCCAGACCTCTATGGTGTCATATCTTCTGCTCCAGTTAGATCTGGTTCCCATCTGACTGAGCAAACAATATACTCGGAGAGTTATTCATATCTTTGTGTAACATTAATTATTGGCTCTCATTATCACGATAGCTACATTGTAATAACTGTTCCTACTGCTAATTCCTACCACCTGATGATTTGGGGATGCATAACAAAATACTGCATGAGATAGTCAGCAAAAAGCAAAGTGTTTCTATGCAGACAGGACCAGCCAGAGCCTGTGACCACAAAACAAAGTGTTTCACAGCTTGGTGCAATCCCCTGGGCCATCCAGACATAGCAAATGAAAACCTAGTGCTTGTTCACTTCTCGACTGCTCTGGTGAGCTCATCTGTTCTGGTTTGTCACATGGTTCCATTTCAGTGCAATAGGCACCTGGCATCTCTGATCAGTCTTTGGCAGAAACTGGGAGAAACAGAGTACAGACTTCAATACTTAATGGGTCTGAGAAACCTAACTTCCCAGAGCTTGGCAGCTGCAAAAGAGCAGCATTGTTTCACAACCCTTTGAGATAAATACAAGTGTAGACCTCTTTTTTAAGCCTTAGTTATATTGCTAGATACCTGTTGGAATGAAAGCAAAATAAAATGTCTTTTTGCATGTCTACAAATATAAGAAGGCTGAGGCAATTTCATTATTGATAAAATCGTTGACTACATTTAAATCCATTCCTCTTCTATTTGCAAGGTTTCCTAAGTCTCCTCTGTTTCTCATCTAATGGAATCAAAGACTCTTGCCAGGTTTCTGACTCACTGAAAAGGCTTTCACACACGCTGCCATGTAGTTAAGAACCTGCATTGTGTAACTTTGAGAGACTGCATTGTGTTAAGAATGCTCTGTTTATTAGACGGTCTTGTACAAGTTTGGATCTAATCATCTGGATGACTTGTTGACACTATAAATTTGTGATGAAATTTGAGGTTTACTGTAGCCAATTACTTTTCCATGCCAACAGTACAGACTCCCTTTCTTTATCTCATTTCCTTAAAATTTGGGTATCTCTGTCCAACAAAACCAGGGGAGCTGAACTATGTATATTATTTAAAATGGAAATTAACACTGTTGCAGGTTTCACAGCATAATCATGACATAATTTAGTCATAGCAGCATTTTTATATTGCTTACCTAGCTGGCTGTGCTTTCACTCTGGATTCTGGGCTGCAAATCTCCAGCATAATTCTCTAGGAATTTGCCTAGCAGCCAGAGCAGTGCAAAGGGATTTAACTCTGAAGTTTCCCTTCAGACTTTTGTCACTAACTGTTTAAGTTTGGAGAATTGCATAGTCTTCAGTCTTAAAAAATGTCAAACTATCCTTGGAGGAATTACTTCTTTTATTTCCTACCATAAAGCATATTTCATTTGACTCAGAGAAGTATTAGTGCTCCCTAGACCACTTAGTATTGTTTGCACTTCTTTCCTATTGTGCCCTCATTTTTGTTCCAGTAATCAAAAAAAGGCATTTCATTTCGTTTTACTGGCTCATGATTTGATCAACTTCAAATACTAACAAATGTGAATTTAAGTAATCTTTGTTTTATATATTTGTTTATTTGTTTTAATTTGAACTACTGGTTTAGATTCTTCTAGCCTTATATACAATGCAGCTCAGTTTGAACACTTTCTTTACTCACTAGCTTAAAACTATATGAAACAACAACATGTGAGTCAAAGAAAATGAAGAAAATTGCTCTTCTCTGGAAGGCAAACTCATCTTCCCATGTATTTCATCTGTGAGATGACAAACACAGGTATTACTTTGATTCCATTTAGAATAGTTTAATATCCCCAAGGAAATTTATCATATTTGGTTTTGCTCATAGACAAATGAGGGGATAATAAAAATTGAAGGTCATTGGATTTAAATTTGTTAAGGGGAAAGCTTAAACAGATACTAATTTTAAAAAATGTTGTGTATCTTGTAGGCAAAATAGCAGTCCACACATCATGTTGTTTCAGCAGAGAGCTCAGGTAACACAGTTTGCTGATCTCCTTAGGGTGTAATTTTAACTAATGGGAACAGTGCTTCTTAAAGAGGCTGTTTAGAAAAGGATAACTTCTCTCTGGTCACAGAAATGAAGGTAAACCTGATGAAGGGAAAATCAAAATTTCAATTAAACCTGAGACTTTTATAAAAAAAAAATAAATCTAACTCAGATTGCATAAATCAACAACTTAAGCCTGGTGGTTCTGACCAGAAGATGCTAATGGGATTCCTCTGAGGATGATGCCCACTAGCTTAGCTTTTTATCTCATGGAAGGAAACTATCTAATGAATAAACTGACACATAAAAAAGAGAATAGGTGTAAGAAATCTTTTAGACTCCATTTTGACTCTATCAGCAATCCTGGCACACTGGGGAAGTTCCACTCAACTGGAGGCTGGCAGATGTTACACCCATATATAAAAAGGGTCAGAGGAAGGATCCGGGGAACTACAGGCCTGTCAGTCTGACCTCAGTCCTGGGGAAGATCATGGAGAGGGTCATCTTGGGAGCTATCATGCAGCACATGTGTGATGGTCAGGGGATCAGGCCTAGTCAACATGGGTTTACAAAAGATAGATCCTGATCTGTCTTTTGTAAACTGACTAACCCGATCGCCTTCTATGACAAAGTGACCTGCTTAATGGACAAGGGGAAGGCTGTGGATGTGCTCTACCTGGACTTTAGTAAAGCCTTTGACACAGTTTCTCCCAGCATTCTGATTGAGAAACTGGCTGCCACTGGCCTTGACAGGTGGACCCTCTGCTGGGTAAAAAACTGGCTGGATGGTCGGGCCCAAAGGATGGTGGTAAATGGCACAAAATCCATCTGGAGGCTGGTCATGTGTGGCATTCCCCAGGGCTCAGTCCTGGGTCCAGTTTTGTTCAACATCTTTATCAATGACCTCGATGAAGGAATTGAATGCTCCCTCAGTAAGTTTGCAGATGACACTTAGCTGGGAGGAAGTGTTGATCTGCCTGAGGGTAAGGAGGCTCTTCAGAGGGATCTGAACAGACTGGACTGATGGGCTGAGACGAATGGGATGAGGTTTAACAAGGCCAAGTGTAGAGTGCTGCACATGGGACATAACAACCCCATGCGGCACTACAGGCTTGGGGGAGACTGGCTGGAAAGCTGTCAGGAAGAGAAGGACCTGGGGGTGTTGGTTGACTGCAGGCTGAATATGAGTCAGCAGTGTGCCTAGGCAGCCAGGAAAGCCAATGGCATCCTGGCTTGTATAAAAAACAGGGTGGCCAGTAGGCTGAGGGAAGTAATTGTGCCCCTGTACACCTCAATTACTTTGTCCAGTTCTGGGCTCCTCACCATAAGAAGACATTGAGATCCTTGAATGAGTCCAGAGAAGGGCAACCAGGCTGGTGAAGGGGCTAGAGGGCAAATCATTTGAGGAGTGGCTGTGGGAGCTGGGGCTGTTTAGTCTGGAGAAGAGGAGGCTGAAGGGAGACCTTATCACCACCTACAACTACCTGAAGGGTAGAAGGTTGTAGGAAGGTGGGCGATGGTCTCTTCAGCCGAGTAACAGGAGATAGGACAAGGGGAAATGGCACAAAGCTGCACCAGGGCAGGTTCAGATTAGATATTAGAATTTAGGGTTTTTTTACTGAAAGAGTTGTCAGGGCCTGGAACAGGCTGCCCAGGGAGAGGGTTGAGTCACCTTCCCTGGATGTGTTCAAAAAAAGAGTAGATGAGGTACTAAGGGATATGGTTTAGCTTAGGATGGGAATGGTTGGACTTGATGTACTTAAATGTCTTTTCCAACCTTGTGATTCTGTGACTGTGATTTTACTCAAACATTACTATCTTTTAAAGTGGCAATATCCAGAGAAAAAGTCTCAAGGGTTCAGAAAGATCTGTGCAGTGTTTTGCCATCAAGTAATTTTTTTTGTGGAAAGAGTTTATTCAGGTAGCATTATAAACTTCAGCATGAAGAGTTTTTCTTTTATAATCACACCTTTATTCTCCCCATCTGTCCCTTTACATCTAGATGATACTGACTGAATACCGTATGGCTGCAACTCTTCCTGAAAAAAAATGTTGCTTACATCAAAAGCAAGGTATCATACACTTTTTATTTTGTCTTAGCAACTGTTGTTTTTGTTGGGATAATAGTGTTCATAAAAGAATTGTGTTTTCAAAATATTCAACAGGGGTTTTTTGTCTTGTCACAGAGCTATGTTCACATTATTTGCATGGTAAACATAATGTAACAAGTTTAAAACACAGTCACCTCATGTCTTGAAGTTCTCTATCCTATGTATTCTCTAAGGATACGGCACAAGGACAAACTTATTTAGTTATGAACCTCTCTATTCACATTTCCACATGAATGAGTTTCTCAGAAGTGTGCTGGAGTGCGTTCTGCTTTTCCGTGCATCTGCATTTTATTATTTCATTGGATTGCTCCAACTGATGCCATGCAAACTGCTAAAAGGCTTTGTGATGTAATGACCATGCCTTTCTAAGATTTGTCCGATTACATTTTTACAGGATAGGATTGACTGATCTAGAAATCATCAGATAAAATTTTACATGAATGTAAGGCTAAATTAATTTCTCCTTAGATGACCAACAGAGAATAAATCAGCTCCTGAAGGTAGCTAGCTGCTTTTTGTTGTGTTGCCACTTCCGTGGGCCAAACTGGCAACTCCCCCGTATAGCCACAGCAGCGCTTCACATTGACAGGATTTCATCATGAATGATGCACCTGGCTTGGCGCCTGACCTGTGCAGATGGTGGTTAAAGTCCAGCAAAATGTTTTTGTGAATGCCAATGTCTCTCTCTCCTTCTTTAGCCAAAGCTATTGCTAGCAGCAATACATCTCTCACCCAGCACCTTTGTTATTTTAGACTGGGCATCAAAAAAGGCAAGTCACTTGCTACTTGCCACAGTCTATCACTAGATGACTGGACGCTGCCAAAGTTAAATGAGTACTGCATGTTGACACTATCGATGGTGAAATGGAGGTGTCTCCAGGCCCATGTGAGGATTGAGAAATCACAGGGCTAATGAAGATAGAAAGGCTGTCCAGTACAGAGACAGTTGGCCAGGATGCCCAGAGAAAGTGAAAAAAAAATCCCTCTGTTGTCTCAGTACCTCTTCTGCCTCTCTGATTTCACTACTTATTAACTCCAAGGTTGAGATGAGCTTGAGGAGGCCAGGGTTGAGTATAACAGCATGATCATTTTGGTCTGAGACCATCCATTACCAACTATTTATGTGGGTCTGAGACTGGACTCTAGTACGGGTTAGATGTCTGATATGGGTAGAGGTGGGGGCTTCTGCACGTGAGCAAAATAGGCAGTTTAAACAGCTGTGGACTTTCACTTGCCTGTATTTGGATGAATAGCAGATGCTGATGTTGACTGAGGGCTGAGGGTATTCAGGATGCGTCATGGATTGATACTTAATCATTTAAACTCCAGATGGCTAATTTATGGCAGATGAATTCAGGCTTTAAAGGGTAATCACATCACCTTATTTTAGGTATATAAATTAGGTGCCAAAATTAGAAAGCTGGTCTTTGTTCCCTCTGTAGCCAATGGGGAAACACAGGTCTTCGAGAAGATGAATCAAAATTAGATTCATACTCTGAAGTCTAGTAAAGTGTGCTGCTCTCTGCTGAATTTAGACAATGTGCTTGATAATTATCCTTCTATCTAGGGTGATTGGATGCCTATAGACTGTATGAAAACACTTTTTCCACAAATCACAGAATCACAGAATCGTAGGGATTGGAAGTGACCTCAAAAGATCATCGGGGCCAACCCCCCTGACAAAGCAGGCTCCCTAGCTCATACTGCAAAAGCTTGCATAGATATGAACATAGCGTCAGGATTCAGATTCTAGAAGACTATAAATGAATCAGTTTCTTCAGAGGTTAGTCTGAACATGCATAATTACAAAGTGTAATCCAGCAGAAATCAGTATTCTCTAATTTTGGGATGCCGTAGACACAGGGAAACCTTTGCTTCGTAAGCTCTGGAGAGATTTCTGGAAGAGGAAATAGTTAATAAAAATCAAGCAAAATTATCAACTCACAGGTACAATGCAAATAATTCTTTTTTTGTCAGGTGCATGGGCTAAAGCTGCCTACAGGCAATTTTCATTGACATGCATGGCATTCATGAAATAGATAAACCATACAAATACTGACCTTGCCAGTATGAAACAGAGCAATATTAACATAAGGATGCCCTTCATCCATTTTTATTATGATTTATACTGCGTGAGACGTTGATAAAAAAAAGAAAAGTCTTATGTACCTATTCAACATCCTGTATGTATTTTACTGGGGGAAATATATGGCTATTATAGGCCATGAAAGGAAAATAAAAATCCTTAGTTTCAGAGTATGAAAGTATCAAGGGGGTATAGGATTGAATTACAAAAAGCACAAAACTTTCAGTAGGATTTTCACTTACAGTGCCAAAAATCTAAATGGCAATAATGATTGATTCACACCTTTGGTTTGAGCTTTTGTGGACTGAAAATTATTTTTTTCATCCTGTCCTGGAGATGTCTGGTGTGTGACCCTTCTCCTCTAAGTGTCTGTAGCAGCATAAAGACCTGAAGTAGATGCTAAAGCAGCATTCAGATCCTTTCTGAATTCAGCATCAGGATGCTCATGTTGGACCACTGCCTGTCCCTTGTCAGAGACTGAAATAGGTATTATATACTGCCAGTGTCGTAGGCACTGTCGCATAAATAGAATGCACAACTTCAGTGATTTAGGAAGAATGAAGAAGCAGACTCAGTCCCATGACCTGAAGTGGGGATTTCATCATCAGTTGATTGTGGCAATTTTTAAATTTGTTTACTCTGTCTTCCGTTTCTTCTTCAAAACATGGCACAATATGTAAGGAATAAAAGACCACAGAACGGGTGAATCAGATCTCATTTCTTCCTTGACAGATTAAATTTAATATTTATATCAAGACATATGAAGACAGAGTGGGAAGATTATGTGAAATTTCCACTTCACTTTATGACCACATACTTGAGGTGGTGATTAGGCATGCGTGAAGTTGATCTGAAGACCTCACTCAGTAGAAGTATCAACTTTGTGAAAGCACACTATTCTCTGATTATGGCAGAGATTTTATTGGAATAATTATGGTCTTTCTGCATAGTTTACATTATTAAGAACAATATCAAAAACATTATTGACAGCAAATGCTACTATTGCTTACATTTCCAGGTTTGTCTTAGCTAAAGCCACATGATCAGTCACATTTCCAGGACAGATACTGTAGTCATTTATCTGAGTTGCACCCCAAAGTAAGAGCATGCATCTGTAAAACTCAGTTTGTGGGCAGACTACGCTAAAGAGGCCCATCAGTGAATAATGGTTCACTGACATACAATGCTGAGCGATGGCATAAGGCAAACATACTTTTCAATGAGAAAAATAGCAAACTCAAAATAAGTAAATATCTTGGGATGAAAGTAATTTACCATACAGAAGACAGCAACACTTTAATGACTTTTCTCACAGAGGAAAAGACCTATTTAAAAAAACCCATTCATTTGGGAAGCGTGGCTACATCTTTTGGTGCTGATCTTCACACTTTCACCTTCAAGCTACAGTAACTCCACAAAACTGAAGTCACAATTCATGTTTTCAACCTTCCAAGGTGCAGTCATCAACATTCTCACAGTATGTATAATTGTCTTTTTATAGTTATGAAACTGCAACAATGGAAGACAACAGCTTGTGCTGGTTAAATGGAACCCTGCAGTGCCGTTTCCTGATAACACAGAAGATTATGGATGGCACCTGCACAACCCTGGGATTATGAAAGTCCAGGATAAGAAAAGACAAAGGAAACCTTGGGGAAAAGGATAACCTATATTTAGTCATTTTGTGACAAGAGTAACAGAAACTGCTGGGAAAGAGCAGAATAGGACCTCAGGCAAGCTTACTATTTCCAGCTAATTTTATGTAGCACATCACAGTGTGATAACCTTGGTATGAGAACAAGCCCAGAGGTAAAGCTTTTCCTTCAGATTCATTGAACTTCTTGTGCTAATTAAGCTGTATGCAAACAACTCTGACGTGTGATAGCTCACGTTGTCTGCCTCTGTGCCTTCCTCCGACACGAAACACTACTGATAACCCTTGCATCCTGGCTGCTCTGTCTTGCATAGTGTCAGATGTTAGTTTTCCCTGTTCTCTTACTAAGTTTCGCCACTTTTTCCCCATATGATAACATTCATTCCACCCTAACCACCCTGCAAGAGTCATGAGTGTGCATCTCCCCTTTGGCTCAACTCTATGCTATCCTAGACAGTTGTCTAGACCACTACCCTAATAATCATCTTTTGAGTCCTGTTTTAACAGCTTCTCAATTTTATTCCTCTGGCTTTCTATCTTCTGCTGCATCAACTCTAAATTCTTCATTTGATCCTTGAGGTTACATATAATCTGTTGCTGCAGATGTTTTTTATTTCTGCTTCAGTAGTGTTTTCGGTAAACCAGGAGCTACGTTATTTTCTTGGCCTCAGCCTTGAAAGGACTTCTGCCATGCAGCAGCAAATGTGTATTTCTGTTAATAAATGAGCTCTGTCATTGTCATCATTAAGAACCTTTCAATTATAAGTTAATTTTCAATGTTTAAAGAAAAAAATCATAAGCAGTAATGAAGAAGACTCAGGAACTTAATACATGCATTATTTTTGTATAAGCACAGTGTAGTAAATAATGTATACTATGCCTTCTCACATTCTCTGTTAAAAACACAGGAAGATTTCTGCCTTCTGCTTGCTTTGTAAGTCTTTCAATGACAACAATCTCTTGTGTTCTGAAACAAACCAAAAATACAGAGGTCTTTAAAACACCCAGAAGGAGTCCGTGACTTCTCATCCTGTGTTTGGAGGGGAGTGAATCCTGCTCAGCTCTTCTAAGACATTCTTATAGGTAATTTCTTTAACCATGGTTTGTAAATTAGGAATACTCAGATGTCTCCACACACCTATTGCTAGGGTTTCCCTTTAAGCACCTGCCTTCTTAAGGCAGTCTTTTGAGATGTCATCTGAAACATGAAGGCCTGGATTTATCACATTTGATTTATGTGGCTGATGAAAATGAAGAATCTGGGGGAGTAGCTGCCCTGAGCTAACTGTATAGTCAGTTGAGTAAGAACTGTGCATATTAGATAAACTTCATAAGAGGTGTGCACTCACAAAGTGACTCAGATCTTAGGAGGAATGATTCACCCTCTGAAGGTACCACAGTCTTGCCATGGTGTATAATGTATTACTAATGTTTATAATCCTATGGTTTGCTTAGGTAATTAAAGTTTGTGTGATGAATCTAAGTCTTGTCTATTTCCAGAGAGTCATATAAACTGTATATGCAAGTTGACTGGTTTTAATATTTATATATTCTTTGTGGAAGCTGATCCATTGATCATTAAAGAAATCGTAATCTTGTGAAAAGTCTCATTCAGGATGGTTGTCATCCTTTCCTATTATAGTCAGGGAGTGAGTTAAGAGCAGAGCAGAAATGAATGAAAGTGACAGTGAGGTGGCAAACAGTAAGCCGATCTCTTTTAAGTATCTAGGTAGGAACTCTGGAGTAGAACACAAAGAAACAAGCTTTCCAAAGTAGGCAAGCCTTTTTAAATAGTTTATCCATGCCTAGCAATATAAATCTCAGTGGAAATTTTCAGACCCTTTAAATAACATTAGCGTAATGTCATGTATTGATGGCAGATCTACTCCACAATGTATCTTCTAACTCAACATCTCTTATTAATTCTCCCCATTGCTCTTAACTACTGTGCCTTTTTTGGATCCATATATAAATTTGTCATAAGAGAGGCAAGCTAAGCTACTGACAATTTCGTAATGCTTTTCCCAGCTGGAAATGGGTAATATATTTTCATGTTTTTTCTGATGAGAAGATATTACATTCTCATCTCCTGCTATACATTAGATATTTCTTTTTTAGGTTTTTTTTTTTTGAGCAGAGAATATATTGCAATCAAGAGAGCTAAACTTCTTTGCCAGCTAAGAGGTATACACTGGAGAGAGCTTTCGAAAAATCAAATCAAGTTTATGAAGTACTATAGAGATTATGTCCTTGTACTCTTCTACGAGAAGAAATAAGAAATCAATTCTCTTTGCAATATTTATTTTTCAAAATAACAATTTTCAAAATAACAATAGAAAACTGGTAGTTTATGTGCAGAACCAAATAATTCTTACCATGTCAAGTGGCGCAATTTTGTCAGACTCACTTCATTGCTAACATGCATGTCATGCTGTTAAATATAAGCTGATGGAATGTATGACATAGCTAGACTAGATCTTATTCATAAGGATCAATTTATTTTCTCAAAAAAGAAAAAGAAAATTCTCTCTTTGGAGTGGTTCTGAACTATCAAGGGAAGACATATTCTGGCAGTGAGGCAACACTTTAGGCAGTCTGAGAGTTCTCAGTGGAAGTCATCAATGATATAGGCATCACTACTCACATCATGGTAGAACAACAATTCCTTCCATCAGTTTTGGGATATGACCATCTATTTGAAGTGCCACTGAAATGCATTGAGTGAGAAACAGAAAGTATAATTTGCTGTAAAGACACTACATTTCTTATTCCCAAAGTTTCATTTCTGAAAGCAACTCTAGAACATGGAGTGGGAAGGCGTTACTGTGCCAAACACAGTGTCCATGCAGGCAGCTGAATCACTGATCACCACACATGCACACACAGACATACTGTTGCTAAATGGCAATATCTGCAATGTTAACAAATTAATTAGAAACACTTTGATTTTTGGTTTGGGGTTTTTTTGTTGTTTTTTTTTTAAATCATAAAAGTAAAGACTTCTTTGAGCACAGGGAAGAATGGTGAAAAACATTATTTGCCCCAGGTGGCATAGTTAAATAGTTCAGAGACAAGGAGGGCAACACAGAATCATCTCAATTCAGAGCCAACAAAAATTGCTGTAATTCCTCAGCAAGGCACATAATTGGAATCAAGCCCATTGACAAGTTTAACATTTTTAGTTCACCTTCTGGAGCAAGATAAAAACCACCACGATCCTTTATCTGTCCCAAGAGCCTACAACAGAATCTATTAAATTCCACAAATGGTCATTGATGCACATGAAATCAGTAGCACAAGTGACACAGCCACCTTGTTCAGTGGGAGTGATAGTTAGGGGTCTTGCCAAAGACATCTGATTCCACACAGATTTACTGTGAGTATTGCCTGTTACAACCCACATAAGTCTGTATATCTGACATGGGTACAGCTATGCAGGCTCATTCCTGTCCTTTTTTAGATGGAGACTGAGTCTACCCTTGCAACTACAAGTACAGGATTTGGGGAACCCAACAAATTAATTCATTCAGCATTGGTACAGAATCTGAAGGGAAAGCAAGGGGAGTTATTTGGGTTTCAGCAGCTTTGAAAGCTGTCATAGACCCTTGTCAGAAGGTGAAAAAGCACTTCATATGAGGTGGAGCTAGTTTTAGCATCAATGATATAATACCAGCTGTTTGCCTCACCAGCAATGAGCCTGAGGACAAGAGTTCATGGTATACTGTACTGGTATAGGATAAATAATTATTCATAAAAAGTTCCAACATCAGCAAAAGAGATTTTTGATTGGTCAAAGCAACAGTAAAGATCAAGATCAGAGAAAACTTGGAAAATGTATCCCCATGGCACTCATGGAAGCACACTTATCTGAAACCATCTCTTGTAGTAGAAAGGTATTTTATGAAATATTGCTTAAGAAGGACCTGAGATTCAAGAAGAGATTGGAAGCTGAAGATTTAAGATCAAAGCCGGCTGAAGAAATCTGTCTAAAAATTTATTTGGTGCTCAACTCTGATGCATGTCTAATAAACTAGATCCCAAGATGACCCTTTCATGTCTATAGTAGTGGAAACTGAAGGAATGGAAAAAAAATTGTAAACAAATAGATACCAGACTAAGATGACCATGGAATTATTCTTGTAAATCCTCTGGTAGCTGAGGAGAAAGCTTTGAAGCAGCTCTGCTCCTCCTCCTCCTCCTCCATCCGCCAAGGAATGTCTTCTAGCATGAGGGCCAATATGTAGTGAGCACAGAACTAGCATGTGCAGGAAGACACAGGGTGTGTTAAACACAGAGCTTTTTCCACCTTTTATTGAGACAGAGTCATGCGATGCTGCTCTAATATGATGATGTATCACCTCTACTGTGCCCAAATGCACATAGCTACAGAGACAGGGAAGGCTGGCTGAGAAGCCTTTGTGTTAGTTGCTCTAAAACGAACTGTAGTTTACAAGTCAACTAGATCCTACTCAGCCTAAATAGAGAATTTTAGCATATAAAATTGCATCCATTTTTAAAAGGAGTAGAAAGGAAGACTCTGGGACCTACCCTCCTATCAGCCTCCCCTCTGTGCCTGGGAAGATCATGAAACAAATCCTTCTAGAAGCTATGCTGAGGCACATGGAGGACAAGGAGATGATTCAATACAGCCAGCATGGCTTCACCAAGGGCAACTTCTGCCTGACCAACCTAGGAGCCTTCTATGATGGAGTGACTATGTCAGTGGACAAAGGAAAATCTACAGATGTATGATGTACACTTACATCTATACACTTACTCCCACCCCTGCCTAGAGTAGGATGGGGGACAGAATTGGAAAAAGAAAATAAAAAAGGTAAAATTCATGGCTTGAGACAAAGACAATTTAATAGGACAGAGAAGGAAAAGGAGGATAATAATAGCAACAACAGCAACGATACAGAAAACAAGTGATGCACAGTACAATTACTCACCACTCAAAGCCAATGCTCAGCTAGTTCCTGAGCTGCGCTGCCTCCTGAGCAGCAGCACATTATATACTGAGCTTATGTCATAGGGTATGGAGTTGGTCTGTTTGGGTCAGCTGTCCTAGCTGTGTTCCCTCCCAGCTTCTTGGTCAACCCCTACTTTCTCTCAGTCAGGGCAATATGAGCTCAAAAATACTGGGCTGCTTGTCAACAACTGAAATACTAGTATCTCATCAACGTTATTTTAATCTTAAATCCCTAACATAACACTATGCTAGTTGATAGGACAAAAATAAACTCTATGCCCACCAAAATAAGGACAAGATCCCTCCCAACCCAACCTATTCTATGATTCTGTGAATACAGTGAATACAGGAAAGATGTGTAATTAGATATATTCGGTCTTTACATGTATAATATCTATGAGACTGTCATCAAAGCTTTAATCTTCTCTCTTTATTTTCCTACCATCATCTCTTCTCTTTAATCTCATTTCCTTTATGGATGCAGTAGCAGTTAAATAACATTTAAAGCCTACAGCCACCATTATATTATGATTGAATATTTCTGCAGAAGTAAAGTAAGACTCCTGTGATTCTTTCATAAGGAAAGATCACCCTTTCTCTCTGATTAGTTAGAACCTTGCAACCTTGTCCTCCTCTCTAGAGACCAACAGCAGTGGATGTTATGCGACTTATGGCTGAACAAAATCATATCAAAGAGTACAGCTGTGGCTTGAGACTGAGAGCATACGAGTCAGGGCAGAAAGTTTGACAGAGGAGGAGTTTGTCCTGCTGTAAGTCTCGGTAGACTCTAGAAACAAGTGTATAAACACCTGTTTAAAACATTGTTTATGGAGATACTTGTTTAAAAATGGTAAATCAATCTAGTTCTATCAGAAGATCATCATTATGCAAATTGTCTCTCAGGGAGCTTTAAATAAGCATGTCTCTTCTTGCAGAAGTGCACATGACTGAATTGTCAAATATTATTTAATAAGAGGGCTGTATTAGATTTGATTTTACTTAAGACTGTTTTATAGAAAACAGTTTCTCTTTTCAACTTTGGCAAGCTCATTGCTTTTGGGACACTGGTTTGGATTCGGTGTTGGTCTTAATTGACATAGGTTTAGTAATTTCACTTAAATCCTTTATCATAAGACTCCATATACCATATAATTGTATATAAATAGAAGGCTCCATCTGTGCTATAATCCATGCGCTGAGATTGAAGGCAGGGAAATGAAGAGAGAAGACTTTTTTGTGGCCTTAGGCCAATGAAATATATAGGTTGAAATGGAAGATTATGCAGCCGCAGACTTATATGATTGAGGTCCCTGATTGTTTTCTGTTTAATTATCTTTCTATTGACTTTCAAAATATATCAATATTTTTTTCTACAGAACAGAATCTTGAAAAATCAATCATTTGCAAGAAGTTAGGTGAATTTAATATATATAAAAAAATTTTAAAAGACAGATGAGTAAAATCATGTACCACAGTAACACAAAAAGAACGGAAATCAGTGGGGAAAACCAGGTTCAGTCATGTAATTAATTTCATGGGGTGGGCTGTGTGCTATGGGCATAAGCAGAGATCCTCGGTTTTGATCAAATGTTTCATCAGACAGTTGCAGAATCTGATCTTGGAAAAAAAAAAGTGCATACATTGAAGTTTTCTGAGGGTGTTTTAGGACAAGACAAACACTAATTTGTAATACATTAATTTGCTTCTGCAGCTTGGATCAATTAAGTTTACAGCTGGCTGATGGATAACAGGCAGGTACAGAAGGAGAAGCAGTTAGAGAGCCTGGAACACACCCAAGAGGGAAGATGAACTGGTCTGATGTAAAAATTAATTTGCCCCTGGGAAAATGCTTTTTGGCTCCAGTGAGAGAGCATCTAGAAAAGACAAAATTGTTCAGTGCCTAATCTCTTCCTCAGTCCCTTCTGTCTTAGTACAAGGGCCTGATATACAGTTCACAGGGCTAGAGGGAGAAGCAAAGAAAAGAAGAAAACCATCTGCTCCTGATATCTGTTTGCTCACTCCAGTAAGACTGAGGTATCTGCTCAGCTAATTGTGGAAGTAGCTCATCCATATTTCCTAACTGTGGCTATTTAACTGAGAACCAAGACCACAACTAAGTTAAAAAGAAGTTGTAACAAATCAACAAGAAGAATTCCAGATTAATTTTGATTAATTCTGTAGCATCGTGCTTTGCCTGTCTGACTTCTGCTTGCCTGAACTTCAAAGAATTTCAAGCAGCTTTAGAACAAATTCATCCCTGTTACTCAGAAGTTTCATCCTTCATCCATGTCTTTGAAAATCTACACTTCAGTTCCAAAGAAATAGATGTTATGCAAATTAAAACAGTGTAATTCCTCTGGAATTGCCAGATATGTTCAGTTTAAACCATTGGGAGCTGCAGAGAGACAGAAGGGATAAAACTCTGAGCCCTTTGATCCCAGGAGCATTACCTACCTGTGCTTGAGATAAAGATGGCCATGTACAATGCATACCAACTCCACAGCCCTGTCTACCAAGTTCCTTCTAGTAGAGAGCAGAGGCTGTGCAAGCTGCTATACCTTACAAGACTCTTCAGGCAGGAGGCTGTGTGAGGGGTGGAAATGAGCTGTAAGGATGAACTAGGGGCACTGGAGGTCAAGAGCAAGGCAGAGGTAAGGCAAGGCGAGAGAATTTACTGTTACACCTTTTGCCATGACATGTAAAAAACACAGCTCTCATCTATACAGTGTCCAAGCAAGGGTTCAACTTTTCTGCTTCACAGTGACAGGAGAGGAGTCTTTTGAATTCAGATATGTGTCTCCCCTTCTGGGAGTCAGCTGTCTTACTCCAGGCTTTCGCCAGTGTGACCTGGCCCAGACACACAGTATATGACTGGGGAGTTAGTCATTAAGAATAAGATCCAGCTTTAAATTGACACAACATCAAAAACATATTACAGCCCTTAGAGGAAATAAGCACTTTTCTATGAGTAAAGTCTCTATATAACTCATACTGAAATGAGCTCAATCTTTTTCTCAGTTACATGATTGATTTTGGTAACACATGACTTAACTATTGAGACATGCCCCAGTAAACAGTTAGTTATATATTGATTTGGTGTTTGAGAGCAATGCGCACCATGCTGTCACACTGGAAACTAAAGAAACATTGCCTTAGCACTCATCTGTAGCTGTGAAAGACTTTGGCTCTAAGAAAACTGATCTACAAGGCACAAAGACCTGTGTGGATGGAAGCTGGTACTTCCTGACTAGATGATAGGTGTTGGGAGATGTGATGTTGAAGAAGACAGCTAAGGCACTGACATACAATAGTCATTCATGGTGATAATGCCCTGGACATGCTCAAACTCATATTTATAGGCTAGGAGGAAGCATACCATAAGTCATGATTATATTGATATTACAATTTGAATCTTAACAGTGCAATCAAAATATTATTAGTTTAGATGCAACTATTATGGAAAGAGAAAAAATACAGAAAATGTTTCAAAATAATAATGTGAATTAAAACTGTTACAGACACCTTTTCTCCTGGTGTTAAGCTCATCTTTCTGCTGTTCAACTGAGTCCTAACTTTCGTGGTTCCATTATAGTGTGGGGGTGCTAAGATGAGCCATCAGCACCTGGATTCGTTCACCAGGAGTAATATCATGTTAATGTTCATGTTTCTTCTTCACCCTAGGATACATTTGGGATTTTTTTTTATGTTTGTTAACATGCTTTTACAGCTAGCTACTCCTACGTTATTCTGCAATCACATGTTACATCTGAATTTATGATGCCTTTTACATGCATTATGTAATATTACTGTTATCCTAAAACTTTTTTTTGTGCAACTTCAGAACTGCATTTCTTTAACTGACCATCTGAGATTGGTGTATAGCTGTGAGGGCCACAGTGCCAGGCTGGGCCACGTCTTTACTCGACGCCTTCAATCCTATGCACCACATCCTGTGTCTCCTCTTCTCAAGACATCCACTGTCATATTAGGCCTGTATTTTTCTAAATGACATATTTGTATAAGAGTCATTTTACACAGGGCAATCATTGTTACTGCTATCTGTGTAATACTATGATCATACCATACAAAGATAACAAAAGCAAAACATGTTGGACACAGACACCTGTCAATTAAACAAATGGCTAAACCAACCAAAACAATGCTGTGAGATGGCCAAGTTCAAGCAGAGCTAGCTGGGCACACCTCACTCCTGAGGCCTTGCAAATTCAGTAAAGTAGTGTGTGACTTGTTACTAGCAACAGCAATGTTGTATTACAGGAATATACAGGCACATGCTTTCCTCTGTGAAGAACTTAATACAGGCTATCAAAACCAGTCTGGAATTCACAAACCCCAAGGAGATAGCCTCAATCATCCCAATTTCCCCTGGTCTCAAGATTTATTTTGAGCGTCATTTCTAATCTCCCTTTCTACAGATCTCTTCCCAGTTCATTTCAGGGCTTGGCTTAATGTACAAAAATGTGTTGATACCCCCATTCAGGCTAACTAGGACAACTTTTTTACAGCAGACTAGTGCACACCAAATACCTGGGTTAGGAACCAAACGACATTATCCTACAGTGGTTATAAATCATAGCTTTCAATATGTGAAACTGTAGAACAGCAATATTCTCTGGCATAACTGTTCAAGATGATACAGCGCACAGGGACACTGGCCCACGCGCCTTTCAACTCATGCTGATAGTTGACAGTATGCATTATAGTGATTTAATGGTATATTTATCACAAGCAGCATTGTCTAATGAATGAAAACTTAATGAGCCTCCATTAAGATTAGAAGTGCCCTGTTTTAAACCATTAGTTCATTACTTTAATAAGGTATTTTCTACTGCAGAGGAGTTAAAGCAAACACAGCAGTTCTTTGAAGCCCAATGACTGCTTAAGACACAATAAAAAGAAAAGCAGAATTAATTCAAAGACATCTGAAACCCAGTTTAGGTAAGAAACCACACAGAGAAAAAGCAGCTCTGAATTTTAGTTTTTCTTTTTCTTGGTAACATTTGCTGGTTTGGAAACAAGCAATTTGTACTGGCAAGATAAGAGCTTTGACTGTCACTACTGGAGGTGAAGAAGATTGCAAATCATTAATTGTCTGTTGCATTAGTCTCTTTACCCTGGCACTGGGTTGGATTGGAATTAGGTAAAAATTATAGTGTTTGAGACTTAATGAGGAATGTCCCTTTAGTTGTCTAATATTCCTTGGTCATTTATTGCAGGGCATTTAATACCTTAGTTTGGGAAGAAAACACAGTCCGTTACTTAAGGCACTAGAAGGCTGTAAAACTTGTCCATATAGCTCCCATGTATAGTGTAATAGTATGGGGTGTTATCTTATGGAAAATGTAAGGGAGATATTTAGATGTCTAAAGAAATGAATTATTGCCTGATGGGATCTCTAAAAGCACTTAAGTCATGAAGTTAAGTTAAATGTGAGGCTGGATGTCCATAGTATATCTGTTTCCCTAGGTGCATATCCAATCAGAGCAATGAAAGATTTCCAATCAAAAGAATTAGAAAGAAAATTATGACCCTGGGTGCTTTTATTGAACTTCTTCTGATTTATCTACAGAATAATAATTATAGGTCTAATCCAGAGTTCATAGAATTCAATGAAATACTTTCTACTGACTTAATAGACTTTATATCAGGTTTTCATAATTATAGTAAGTCATTCTGAATGAGGAATTAATCTGAGAGAATTATAATGTATTTGTGGATAATATGCTAATAGAAAATGGGCACAAATTTTAAATTGTTTGCTATAAATTATTCAACCAATTATATTGCGTATAGATAGAATGGGGAATTATGCATTAATAATCATGTACTCCATATAACCATTGGCGATATGATGAAACAGATTTATCATGAAGGATCTGTCCATTAGTAGAAAGATTCACTGTGAAGTGTTTCAAAGACTCCTGTTTGACTTCAAGTCACCAACTAATAAACAAAGAATGGCTGGAGGCTGGCACTATTCAAAATCAAGATCAGTGAGGGAAATGCTGTGTGGCAGAGGCAGTATTTTTAACACATTCTTCTTCTCCTGGCTCCTCCGGCAGAGGCTACGCCAGTGTGATTATTCTTTCAGGAAATGTAGAATGGGAAGACATCAATGGAGAATATTTAGATGTAGGACCCAGCCAGGCATTTTATTCTCAAAATTTCCCATAGGAAAATTTTTATCCTAACTATGTCACGGATTAAAATCTCGTTGAAATTAATGAGTTCAAAATTTCATCCTTTCAGCAGTCCCTGCATCTTCAGTGTGAGTTTAGGATTCTTGTTGTTCCTCTACATATGGCTTGACCTCAATTTAAAGAAAAATCCACAATATTAATTAGGATCAGGTACATCCAACACATAAAATTAATTCCCACTAGTTTTAAGGGAGCAGAAAATGAATTTCAAATTTAGGAGTGACTGCTACTTTTTTCTCTTTTTTTTTAGTAATTTCATGCTTTGCTCTGTGTGTGTGCAGTCCTGTGTGTACATGGCTGGGTGCAAGATCACACCTCCATGCTCGTGGCTCAGCATCCATGCACACGTGGCTCTCTGCATTCATGCACCATGCATGCATGCAGCTTTGTGTGTTCATGGCTCAGTTTGATTTCACGGCCCCACGTGTGCAGACTGGTGTGCATGTGCATACACACATCCCTGTGTGTGTATGGCTCTGTGTGTCTCAGGGTGAAGGAGGAGCAGCACGTCTGTGTGAGAGAGAAACTTTCCATTTGTTTTTTCTCAAGCTGGACATGGTGTTGCTGTTCTGCTGTGGCTCGTCCCACTTTAGTGGCCTAAAGAGCTCTCTGTAAATGGACATGAGATAATTCAATCTTCATGCTGCATTAGTTCTTAGCAGAAATGCAAGGGATTTTCAGTTATGCAATTTAATAGTGTGGTAAGGAGGCTATTAGAGTGCATTCTATGGACTGTTTAATTGTGGTGGTTTCACATAATACCATGAAAAAAAATACGCAAATCATCACCCTCAGGATTGTATAGCTTGTCACTGTCATTTTCAGTTTTGGATAATGCCACCCCTAAGTGTGAGCGTGTATCTCCAGAGATAAAATAATTAAAATGGAAATTTGGAAATTTCTGTATGAATACACAAAACATGGGAAAGAAAAAGGATATTGCTCTGATATGGTGCTGTTCGTCCTCATTTTCCTGCCTGTGGCACTGAACAAGTGTGTGTGCGCTACATGTGTATGTTTGTAGGTATTCACAGCTGGTTTGGGTTTGCATGGCAAGGTTCTTTTTGCAAGAAGATTCCCCTAGGTCTCACTGAGCCATTGCCAGCCAACTGGCGGCTGGCCAAGGCTGATTCCATCACCAACAGTGGTAGTGCCTCTGGGATAACAGAGATCAGAAGGAAAAACAAAACAAAACAGCAGCAGGTTTTGCCATAGGAGAATGTAGTAAGGTGTAAGAAACTCCACAGGCACCAAGGTCGGTGCAGGAGGGGGAGGAGGCACTCCAGGAGTCGGAGAAGAGATTCCCCTGCAGCGCATCAGGAAGGCCATGGTAAGGCAGGCTGTGCCCTGCAGCCCATGGAGGATGATGGCGGAGCAAATATCCACCTGCAGCCCATGGAGTCCCCAAGCCAGAGCAGGTAGATGTACCCACAAGAGGCTGTGACCCAGTGGGAAAGCCACACTGAAGCAGGCTCTTGGCAGGATGTGCAGCCCATGGAGGGAGAAGCCAGGGCTGGAAGAGGTTTGCTGGGGGAACTTGTGACCCCATGGGGGAACCATGCTGGAGCAGTCTGGTCCTGAAAGTGGAAGGGACAGACATTGGGGCAGTTTGTGAAGAACTGCAGCCCATGGGAAGGACTCACATTGGAGAAATTCATGGAGGACTGTCTCCCATGGGTGGGACCCCAGGCTGGAGCAGGGGCAGAGTGTGAGGAATCCTCCCCCTGAGGAGGAAGGAGCAGCAGAGACAATGTGTGATGAACTGACCTCAACCCCCATTCCCTATCCTCCTGTGCTGCTGGGGGGAGGAGGGAGAAAATTGGGTAGTGAAGTTGAGCCTGGGAAGAAGGGAGGGGTGGGGGAAGTTTTCTGAGGTTTAGGTTTATTTTTCATTGCTCTATTTAGGTAATAAATTAGATTTTTGTTTGTTTGTTTGTTTAGTCTGTTTTGCCCATGAAGGTAATTAGTGAGCGATTTCTCCCTGCCCAGCTGAGGAGGGCAATGATAGAAAGTTTTTGTGGGGGCACTTGGCCTCCAGCCAGGTCAGCCCACTGTATCAGCCATGTTAGAAACAAGGCTATTGAGGCAGGCAGAAAAGGTGTAATTCTCAATGCAGACCTTCAGGATGTAAGGAAATCGGCACTGTTATCAGTGTTACAGTGACAGCCAGAACCACATGCTGCTCTGGAAAAATCTGTGGGCCCTGATCTTGCAGAGAGCAGTATAGAATTTATCTGATGTAAAGTGATACAGCCAATAGATTCATTTCCGATAGATTCACCATGTGCCATGAACCTTGTCCATAAACTTCTCAGTGTTAGAAGAAGCAGCGAGCAATGGCTCTGCATGGCTTCATATCATGCACAGGATAATGGAGCTGCAATTCTGAATGGGGCTTTCAGGTGCTTGAGATACCTAAGGAGGAAAACAGTGGGGGAAAGGCATAGACCTGTTACTCAAAGAAGGGCCCTTAAGTAGACACCATGATACTGCTGTTTGCTGCCTGGGTTTGCAGAGACTGCCCTGTGAAGAGGTGGGATCAGTTTTTCCCTCCATGTTTACTTGCCCTGTCATTTCTCACCTGAGTGAGAAGGGAGCAGAGCATTTCGCTAACAGTTTCTCTCTTCCCTCTGAGGGATCTGGCAGCACGGGCAGCCCACACGGGAGACTAATGAGACTTCTCACAGACCATTACTCCCCGAGCGGGCATGTGGTAGGACTCACAGCTGAGTCTGTAATTAATAAAGTAGAAAAGTGAAGTTGACCTGCAGGAGATAAGGATTCGATTCTAGGAAGGGAGCAGAAGGCCTGTGGTTGGATCCACCGCGGCAATGGAGCAATGCTGCTGCTGCTCGCTAATGGCTAACAACTGCAGCTGGAAGAGCTGCTGGGTACAGCAGTCCCCAGCTGCTGCTGCACATCTGCTCAGCTGGGTGGCCTCAAACCTTTTCCCAAAGCTCTTGCAGCTGCCAAGAAGCAGCTAAGTTTTATCTTCCAAAAGTCATGAGGCAAGACACACATGTGCTTGTTCCCATTGCTATACTTACCAGGGATATTGGAGGGGTGGGAAAGATCTGACAGCTGTAACTAACAAAAAAGATATGGAAAGGAAATAAGAAGAAGGTAAATGATAGCCACAAGTGACCAGTACTCACTGATGGGTTTGTACTGTTGGTGAAAAGTGGGTATTGCCTGGGTTGCATCCTTGAAAAGACGTGACCTGGAACAAACTACAAAATAGCAAGCTCTGCAATCACCTGGAAAGCTGAGTGTTCTCAATTTTCTGACACAGTTGTGCTCACATTCCTGACACAGTTGTCAGCTTTTGTTTGGACCTTGTCTTCCTTGAGACAAATAGAAACTGGTTGGAACAAAGCAGGCAGCGGTGACTTTCCCAAACTCAGCATCAGAATGTAATTCTCTGAACTTTAGTCTACCAAGTTGAGAATAAGCAGCAAGGCCACGCAGAAGGCAAGCAGATGGAGTGTCTCAACAAGCTCAGGGTCCATGGCACTGTTCATCTCTCACTGAAGACAATGCCCCAACATTGAGCTGATTGTTTTGCCTTTCTAAGTTGTCCAGATAGTTAAAACCACCTGTAAGAAAAAGGACTGACTTCAGATTCACTCAAACAGCAGCATGTAGGAAGAACAGCTCCCACACTACTCCAGTGATAGGAATGGTTTTGCATAACAGAGAAACCTCGAAGAATTGTGAGAAAGAACCAAACTCATAGGACTTACTTCTTCTATCTTATTACTTACTGGCTGTGCACAGCAGTGAAGGTCACATTGTATTAGTCTTTGCAAAGACATCTCCACATATCTGCAAGTGTACAAACACTAGAACAGCTGAGCTTCATTTCATTGGAAATCAGTTCAGTGACTCCCAGAACTTCTGAAAGAGTTACAAGTCTGTAACCATCACAGAACCTCCATTACTCTTTTGATTAAATCTCCACTGTCTGTAGGAAAGAATTTGCAGGTAAACCTAAAAAAATTAGTTTCTCAAAATCAAGCTGTATTCCTATGCTAGAATTAAAGATTGGGTAGCTCAGTGCAGGAGCATGTGTGTACATCACCTCTGAGACCCCACAAGGCTAGAAAGAGACTAACAGCTAAATTAGTTGACAAAGAAGGGTGTCTAATCCTGTATGCAACAGTAAACCAAACACTGTTTTTTACCCGGATTTGAGTGTAAAAGAGAATATCATAGTTTTCCTTCACCTCTTTACTTAGCTATTTTGTCATAGAATCATAGAATGGTTTGGGTTAGAAGGGACCTTAGAGATCATCTTGTTCCACCCCCCTGCTACAGGCATGGACATCTTCCACTAGACTTATGGAAAGAATAAGGACTGCATTGGAAGACAGGGATGGTTTGACTCATGTGGTTGGACTCGATGATTTCAAAGGTCTTTTCCAACTGCGTAATTCTGTGAATCTGTGATAAAAGGGAGCCTCAACTTTGCAACAGATGAGAAGACTAGCAAAAATGTTTAATGACCATCTTCATTATAAATGAAATACTCTGCATGTCAATTCAATCTACCAGTGACTTGCAATTTAAGCAGTACATGCAGAACTACTGAACTGTCTTTGGAAGGCCTTTAAATATTTGCATGAATCCTCAAGCATGCTTGATATTGAACAGCCAGAAATTTCCATTTCTATCACTGACTCTTTGAGGCTTCTTTTTGATGAAAAAACATCATAATGTCCAAGAAAAAATGAGCTGCACCCAAAAACCTTCTGTGCAGTAAATGAGTTTTAAGTAGACCAGAGTTTGTGGATGCAGAGAACGTGAAACCTTTGCAGGTCAGGGAAAGCAATTCTTGGCTTTAAGGACTATCTGGGAGAATCTGATTGACATCAGACTTGGATCAGAGGTGGGTAGGAGCTGCAGTTCTCAGGAGAGCTGTCAACTAAAAAGAAACAAACAGAAAAAAAGAAGACTAATAAAAAAATCAACACAGTAGCTCCTAGTAGAGTGTTATTGATTTACAGATAAAATGCAGTGGCTACTGTGCCTTCATCTCCTAATTATTGGTTAATTACGGTTTTTAGTTACTAGGTACAGCTCAGTTATATAAAATAATGGCCACTCACTCCACAACTGCTGACTTTTTCATTTCTTCAGATACAACAAATTTGAGTTACTTGGTATTAAAGAGTGGTTTTCACCCTTCCACACTCATGAAAAATATTTTATTAGATTGTAAATGAAGTTGTCTTGTTCTCTGAGGTTATTCTCTGCAGCAGTTTCATTTCTCCCTTCTTCCGTCTTTTTCTCGTTCATTTTGTTTTTATTCGATGCTAAAGGGTAAAATGTAAAACAGCATCAGTGAAAGGAGCTAAAAACAAATATACCTTTAATGTACTGGGAGAGAGGAATTACATTGTACTTCCACCTCCTCAGTCTAATAGCTTATACAATGTGAAATAGAACAGGGTAAGCTCTTTTACTATTTCAGTTCCTAGTCAAAGATGTTTCACGCTTCCCATTATAAACACTCATTTTCACAGCTTTACAAAATGTCTTAGAAATTCACTCTTGATTGAAACTTACTCAATAAGGTCATAACCTAAGAACAATTTCTGAGAAACACTGGGTGAAATTGGGTTGATGGAGAGTCAGATAGCCTGTTTAAGCACGCTGAGTTACCTGGAAATCTAATACCAAGAATTTAATCGATGTTCAAAATACTGAGATGGAAAAAGTTAACCTGCTGCGACAGATGTAATCAGCGCCTTCACAGAACATGTCTGTGCCAATTAACACAGATACATCATCAATAGAATCATAGAATTGTTTAGCTTGAAAAAGACCTTTAGATCATCAAGTCCACTATTAACCCATATCCCTAAGCAACACAGCTACTCACCTTTTAAGTACGTCCAGAGATGGTGATTCAACCATTTCTCTGGGCAGCCTGTTCCAATGATTAACAATCCTTTTGGTGAAGACATTTCTCCTAACATCCAATCTAAACCTTCCCTGATGGAACTTGAGGCCATTTCCACTTCTCCCATCATTTGTTAATTTTGAGATGAACACCCATCTGGCTACAACTTCCTTTCAGGTAGTTGTAGAGAGAGAAAAGGTCTCCCCTTAGCCTCCTCTTCTCCAGGCTGAACAGTCCCAGTTTCCTCAGCCACTCCCCATAAGACTTGTGCTTTAGACCCTTCATTAGCTTTGTTGCTCTTCTTTGGACACATTCCAGCACCTCAATTTCTTCTTGTAGGTTGCATCAAATGCATTGGTACTTTTTAGGACACTTGGCAAAGGAATGCTTGAAGTATATACAAGAGGAAGGCAATCAAAGAGCCAAAGTTCAACAGTCACACAAGTGTGATTTCTGTCTCCAAAATCAAACTGTTCTTCAGGTTAGAGCCTGTCTAAACACCTTTTCCTGATACAACTATTTTTTCCTAGAGTATTTTCTTTTTTTTAAGTGAACGGGATTAGCAACATGGGGAAGACTGATCTAAGGATTTTCACCTGCTTCCACTTCAAGCAAATTATGCTGCAAAACAGAATCACGGTTCTAAATAAACATGCATATATATATACACACACATACATACACAAATATGCATACACATATATACACAAATATATGTACACATACACACAGAAATTTATGTACTTACATAAAGTGAATGTTTCTGTTTCATTAAAATCCATTTTAAAAGGTGGATTTTCCACTCAAAACCAGAATTGCCGAAGCTCCATCTCTCCCATCCATCCTCTCCCACAACCTTGTTAACATCCCTATAATAGTGTGTAGGTGACTCACAAACTAGTCCTGCCCTCATTCAGGGAATCACAGAATCACAGTGTTAGGAGTTGGAAGGGATCTCGAAAGATCATCTAGTCCAACCCCCCTGGCAGAGCAGGATCACCTAGATTAAATCACACAGGAAGGCATCCAGGTGAGGTTTGAATGTCTCCAGAGAAGGAGACTCTACAGCCCCTCTGGGCAGTCTGACCCAGGGCTCTGTCACACTTACAGTGAAAACGTTTCTCTTTATATTCACATGGAACTTCCTATGCTCCAGCTTGCACAAGTTGCCCCTTGTCCTATCGCTGGCCATCACTGGGAGGAGTCTGGCTCCATCCTTCTGACTCTCACCCTTTACATATTTATAAACATTAATGAGTTTATAACTCATGAAACCTCTCAGTCTCCTCGAACCTAGAGAGGCCCAGCTCCCTCAGCCTGTCCTCATAAGGAAGGTGTTCCACTTCCTTCATCATCTTGGTGGCCCTGCTCTGGCCCCTTTCAAGGAGTTCTATGTCCTTCTTGAACTGAAGGGCCCAGAACTGGACACAGTATTGCCCTGTTGGAGTGTTTTATTAGGCATAATTTGAGTTTTGATAACTATCAATAGCAGCCATATTGTAAATACAAGGTGAAATGAACTCCTGTTGATTCCCATTCTTTGCAGCTGCAGTGGGTGAAGACTGCAACCCAGGCAGCCCTGGGATGACTTACAACAACTCAAGGTATGATGCTATTAAAATAGGTGAAATTTAAACCAGAAAATAAGTTGCAAAATAAAGGTCTTTATTTTCAAGTCTGATTTCACATGTCTTTAAGAAGAGTGAAGTTTATTCTTTCTTGTCTTTTCTTCAGGAATTCTTTGCCCATAATTTTTTTTTTTTTTTTTTTTTTTTACCTATTCTTGGTTTGCTTGACAAAATAATACCAGAAAATATCACCATGGGGCTTGTGGCAAAGAAAAAGAATACTCAGAGATCATGTCTTTTTGGGTTCAGTGATTTCACTGACACCCCTGTGTCTTATTTATTTCTGGGCAAGGTCATTTTCTGTAAATTAGAGGCACAAATGACAACTTTAAAAATCCTCCTTTCCAATAATATTCACTGACTTCTTACATGAAAATGAAGTATGCCAGCCTGTAAAGAGCACAGACTGTAAAATAATTACATTCATTCTTATTAAAATGGCCGGTCATTTGCTGCAAAAGTACAATTTGTGGTGGCAGAAAAAAGTAATTTGTTAAATAAGATATTCATCCAACTATTCATGATGTGATTTAATCAGTAGATTGTATGTGGACTTTAAATATAAAATGTCCAAAATCATCATAGTGAATTATTAACAGTTGCTATCTTGGGGAAGGGGGAAATACAATCCATATTTGCAATACTGGGAGAAAGGGAAAGAGGAAAAAAGAGAATTAGATCAATGTGTCACATTTTTCATTCTCTGAAGTTTCTCATCTTCTTGCTGAGCTCAGAGGCCACTCTCCTAACAAGCATAATGTTTAATTCTCACAAGTCCCTCAGTGAGCTAAGACCTTAACAGCTTCAAATAAAGTATCATATTTTGCTGCTTTTGAAGATGTCACTTTAATATAGTTATTAACCTAATCCACAGCACACGTGTTTTTCCTGTAGCTTGGCCAAGGCCCACCAAATTTCACACATGTTGTGTTGAAATGTATTTTCTGCCCTGTGATTCCCTCATTTGTCCATATAGCCCTTACTCTGCAAAAAAGCACACCTTCTCTCTCTTTCTTGGGCAACAGTTGCTAGAGGCTACTCGGGCAGGCCCACTGGCCTGAGATGAAAAATTCATGTATGATGCATTTACCCCTTTTCAAAACCTGTCGCTGTTTATGGCTGTGTGGGAAGATTACCTGAAGAACATTTGGCAGTTTTGCAGAGTTCTAATATCTGCTACCTGTATATGTAAGCAGTTTTCCAGCAGCATATGGCAGGTAGAAGGAAACCTTTAGAAGCACTTTGTTTTTCACTCTAGCTACTTTTAATATCCTGTAGAGATCTACAGGGGTTTTTTTTAAGAAATCTGCAACAGACAAAATATAATTTTATGAAACAAAAAGCAATTCCAAACAGCCATAATACACTGCTGCTGCTTTTCTGTGGTGTCTGGCTTATGCCAGGCTGTAATGCACAGGATTAGAGGCTTGTAATACGTCTTGCTCACTGAGATTCTCAGTTCATTGGAAAAAAAAATTACAAGTCTAATTCTGTGCTTGTTTAAAAATAGCACAAATAATAAGAAGCTATTACAATATGTGACAAGAAAGTACATTGATTGCATTTACTAATCTGTTATGCCTCAGAACACGTCCCTTATACAAAGGAAACCTTTCATTCCTGTGGATCAGATTCTCCAGCGCATGACACCGATTTTAATCTAAGGTAATTTCATCTATTATTTTAATAGCGTTATATTTCGGTAACACTGGTGTGACAGAGCAGAGAATTAGTCCCATCTGTATAAGGTAGCTTACAGCCGTTCCTGAAAAACAAGCAAAGGATTCGGAATTTAACTCCATTTCTGTTGCTCACATTGTACAGTCAGTCTGATGGAGGAAATCATGCACCTACTTCTCTCATGCTCTGAGATACTCTCCCTGGCCTCTCACTAGGGCTCTTTCTCCTCATCCTGAGCACTGTGGTAGCACGACTTCTTAGTTTTGGACCAGTGGTGGCTGGTGCCACCTTCTTGGAGCATAAACTAAGTGTGACTGCCTGCCCTGACTGCTCCCTCGGGAGGAACACTCCCTGGTGCAAAGTGCTTTCATGGTTGCCCTGAAGTTCCATGAACAGGGGCTGTCCTGGATAGAGTTCATTTCTTTCTAGCAGCAGATGGAATGCCGTGTTTGGGGGTTAGGATGAGAGCAGTGCTGATAACATCTTGATGTTTTAGTTGTTGCCAAGCAGAAGGGAGGGGACACAGTCAGGACAGGTGACCAGAACTGGCCAAAGAGGGTATTCAATGCCAATTACGTCATGCTCAGTATAAAAGGGGGAATGGTGGGGGGAGGATTAGGCAGCTCTAGGACACATGGTTTTGGGGACGGTCCAGTTTCAGGACAGCCCTGAGCTGTACAGGCTGAGTTGTGCAGTTTGATGAGAAACTGCATTGTGTATCACCCGTTTTGTATATTTTGCTATAAAGTCCTGTTGTTATTATTATTATATCTATCTTTCCCCAGTAAGCCCACGAGGTTTTGTTTTCTTGGGTTTTCTTTTCCCTCCCTTTCCCTCTCCATCAATCCCTCTCACCCCCTTAATGAACAAGTGGCTGCATGGTTCCCAGCTCTCGGCTGGAGCAAAACCACGACAGCAGCAAATTATATCGATAAGCAATAACAGCTACCAAAGCAGTGCTACTGAACCTCTGTGGTTGCCACAGCCATTGCTGAGAACCAGCGAGCAAAGAAAAAAATCAGCACAGCATAAAGTGTACCGTTCTCTGAACTGTCAGCAGCCAGCACCACACTTCAAAAATCTGATTTACTGGCAGTAAGTTAATGCAT
This sequence comes from Laterallus jamaicensis coturniculus, assembly GCA_022605575.1. Classification (NCBI taxonomy): domain Eukaryota; kingdom Metazoa; phylum Chordata; class Aves; order Gruiformes; family Rallidae; genus Laterallus; species Laterallus jamaicensis. Next base: position 20,188,243 of record JAKCOX010000012.1, read on the forward strand.
TTATTAAATAATAAAAGAATAGCAGTGCATTTCCACGACTGAGAATTGGATTAATTGTGTCGGAGAATAAAATACATTCACAGTTAAAGGTAGGCAGTGTTTCTGTGGCAGCCAATAGATTTCCTGAATAATAAAAAGAAAAAAATAAATTGCTGAAGGACAATGGAAATGTAGTGATGTTGTTGAATATAATATCTTCTTTCTATGAAAATGTGTTGTCCTGCGGAATCCATATTGCATGTAATTCCACTAAATCAGATATACAGGTAACATGCTAGCCTCCTAAGTACAGATTATAATGAAGTTTCCTCTGAGCTTTCATGAATTCATAATCAAAAGACAGTAATAACTTATTTGGCATAGAAAACAAAATGACAAGACACCCAGAGAGACGCCTAGACAATTGCTCCATTTTTTACTGCTGGGAACTTAGTACTTGATAAATGAATTAGTAAAATATTCAAAATGGCTCTGTGTGTGATCACAGAGTGGGGCTGTCTGAAATGACTTATGCTGGCATGACTGATAGTTCCTCACAGCTATAAAAATACAGCTCTTCGGGTTAGATTTACTAACATCTTGTATCAAGCCCAATAGCCAAAAATAGCACTAATAACTTAAGTGCTGGTGATTACACTGGTACAAAATAAATGCACGATTTAAGAAGTTAAATCAATTCTGTGGCTTTTAGAAAGCACTGGGAACATCCAACAATATGGATAGCTTTTTTGTTTGGTTGGTTTTTGGGGTTTTTGTTATTATTTATGAAAAACTCACTGTAAACTGTGCTTCAAAATAATCCCTCAGGTGTGTTCAGGGAATTGCTTATATTTGTGGAAGGTACTTATCCACACAAAAGAACAAAGAGACTGCTGATGAGCCATTTAATTTCTTACTTACATCCTGAATTTCCTTTCCATTTTTTATTCTGGCATTCAAATTTATGTTTAAGTAACAGTGAAGACTACAGTTTGCACGGTCCCAGTACTGACAAATCCTCTTTTAAAAGTGCTATCCCTGGGTGCAGAATGGAACAGTTTAAAATACTAAAAAGCACATAAGAAACCTTTGGGACAGTTGGTATACTAAAACCTTTACAGTCCCAAATCAGACCGAGGGTCCAAAATCAGTAGCACAACTGACACAATGATGTAATGATTAAAAAGACAGGAAGGAAGATGTGAAGTCATCAAGTCAGCCCTGCCTGCTCTTGTTAAGGATAACCTCCTCAGACAGGCTGGTAATACACCTAGCAAGCTGCTCTTCAAAATTCCTCCATGTTTTCGGTCTCCATTACTACTATCGTTCAAAAGCTCCTGAAGAACATAAACCTCTGTAATTACCTGCCTACATTTGCTTCTATCTTGTACCCAAGTTATACCTACTTATTTGCACACTGGTTTTGTCCTGTAGATTGTGTAGCTCTTCCTCCTCCTGCTGTTCATTCTCCAGAAATTTTGTAAAGGAAAAATCTTAGTATCTTTTGAGGTTTTATGGGTTTGAGCAAATAAATTTCTTTCATTCTTTTCCTATTTATTGACCACTTCAGAAGGCCTCTTCTACTTTTTCAGTTTGAATTACTATTTTTCTGAGTGTGAGAGTTTGGGATGGGACTGGAGAAGATGTATGAATAAACTATCTTCTCTACAGGAAAAAAACCTTAGCAATTTATTGCCATCTCACGATGGTTTAACAAAATTACTTTCTCCTCTTCCTCAGCTGTTTCCAACTAATAATCTCACAGTTGATAGTAATGGGCACGAGCTTCCTCTCTATTCTATTTGTTTTCCTCCTTTCACTGGTCTTGAAGTTCATCTGCATCTTTTGATATGACACTCTGGCTTATATATGCACCATAAAACTGAGCCACGAACAAATTTCAATAGAAGTATAACTTTCAATTTTCTTGAATGGTACTTGGCTATTTCTTTCAATGTGCCTTGCAAAGATGTGAACAGCCCACATTTTGACAATTCTCTTTTCACATCTCTACTCAAAGAAAGGACTCACCTTTCTTTATTGATGTCTACTTTTTTCTTTGTTTTTTGTATGCACTTTACTCATATGCTAGCATCTTTCTTGATTGATTAGCCATCCATTTAGGAATTAAGTCCTTTCTAACAAGGGACAGGTTCTTGACAGTACAGTTCTTTGACCATAAAAAAATTAAGATGTCTTTGGCTTCTACAAACCTAGTCTTCTTCCAGTTCACTACTCAACAAGTTCCAAAAGTAAGGTCCTCTTTTGCAGATAATATTTGTTAATTTCTACATGAAACTGAAACCAAACCATAATCACCTGAAAAAAAAAAAATCAGTGATGATATCCTCATTTCCTTTCCAGCAATGTCTTAAGCAATAAAATTCTGTCCATGTCTCCTGCGATTTCATGGAAAGCTCGGTTGGCTACCATATCCAGGAACAGCAGTACAGTCATTGCATTAACTTCTGCTTTGTTTCTGACAAAAATAAAGTCCTCCTGATTATACAATTTTTTTATGTTTTCCTTCCTAATATGGTGTGGGAGATCTCTGCCTTTACCAAAATCCAAATCTATAGAAGCTCAAGTTCTTCCTTTTTATTTCACAGCCTCTCTGAAGCAGTATACAAATCACTTCAAATCTTTGCTGAAAATTGACATAATCCTTTTCCTAAACACTTCAGGAGCCTGGCTAGAGTCTTGACTTCTATTAATCTTTTGCTTCATTTCAGGTATATAGTCTTACTCATGGTGCTCCTTTATCTGTTACAGTAGCACTTCCACTTGTCTTTTTTTCCTAAGATCAAGTGTAGAAATATCACATCTCTCAAACTCCTTTTCTTGAAGCCTACTTTAAAGCTTTTTAATGGGTCTCAATGGCCCTATCCATACATTGGTCTCCTGAGGTATGAGGCTGAAGAAAGCATGTTCTTTCCATGATTACCTCTAGGTAGTTGAATATCCCTGAACTGTCTTGATTTAATCAACTAATTAGTCATCTTCATCTTTATTATCTTGCCCTCTCATTTTCTTTCTCAATGAGCTGAAAAAAAATAATGCTGATGAACATCTGCGCCTTAGCACTGCCAGGTATCTTCTGTGGGCTGACACAGTTGTCCTGGAGATAGGATGCTTCTTGTTGAATCACATTTATGAGAAACTGTAGGAATAGAATTGCTGAATGATTTGCAGCATGTACAGGAAGGTTTAGATGAAGCCACTGAAATTTTTCCAGGTAAGGAGACTGAAATTTCCAGAGTGAAACTTTCAATATACTAAAGACATGGTACAGAACTTGCAAAAGGTCAGCTAGAAATCAGTGCAAAGACAAGAAGCAAGTCTTTAATCTGAAATGTTGTAAAATTTGTCTGAAATAAAAACTGTTGTGATGTTCTGCTTTACAGTGGGAAGGAAAATCAGTGAAGATAGTAATATATAAGACAAGAAAGGTTTTGAAACAACTGTTACTCCTTACACAATGTTCATGCTTGTAAGACAATCAATTTAAAAATGCAATCACACAAACTTGTTTCTCTCATATTCAACAACTGCTTTCTTCACTTTAAATAGTAGTAAACAAAGTTTGGAAAGCAAAACAGATTTCATTTTTGCAATAAAAAAAGTCTGATGCCATTTAGAGATACTCAAAATTCTCATATACATATATATATATATATATATAAATCCAAAAACAAACACTATTTCTGAGTATGAAATAATGGCTTTTATCACATGTTCAATAGTTTATAAAATATAATGTCATCCAATTAAAGGATCACTTTTGGTTGCTTTGTGTTATAAAATGTAATAAGCTGCTGCTGTGATTGACTATCAAGGAAAGAGAAAACACTGAATCAATCTCAAAATCCTATGGTTATGCTCTACCATATGCTGTGAACTAACAGGTAGTGAAGAAAAGAATCTGGCCTGGATTCTGCTTTAGAGTAGTATTCATCTGAATTAATTTTTCCATTTAATACAAACTAGATATGAAGATTTCTGTTTACTACACAGAGTGAATAGAAAGAGGCAAACTCTTTAGGAAAGTAATTTTTCCAGCCTTTCATAAACACCCGTAACCAGACAAATCATCCTCTAGAGATGTGATGCCAATCTCCCTCATTGATTTGAGAGCACCTAGACAGCTAGGTCAAGAGAGACACACTTAAGATCGATGAAGATGATATGATGCTGGTGTGCCCCGTTCACGCCTAGCATATGGGTGAATTCTTACCCCGCTGAGATCAGAAGACTTCAAAAACAACTGCCTATCACTATACTTGCATCTTCTTCCACAAGGCAGAACTTTATTATTCTATGTAAAATATACCTAAAACATCAAATAATCTTTACAAATCGGTCATCGTGACCTGCTCTTTATACCCACTTACTTCCTTGAAAATTCACTCTTTCAGAAGGTACTGCAAGTGCTGCTTTTCTTCCCAAAGAAGGCTCGTGTAGCCTGGCAACTGTAGCTCCTGTCTCAGGTAATCAGTGGTCAGTAAATGTTGAAGACGATGCTTTCAGAACAGAGCACAGTGAAGTCATGAGGAGACCCATTCTATTTTCCTCTCAGGAATCCTTGCACAAATCCTTATTTCTCACAACTTTCTAGTCTGCTCATTCCCTCTGGAGCAGTGGTGGATCCAAACCAGGCCTCAAAGCAGTCTCACATTTGGTCTGGATTATGGTGATCTGTAGGGATAAAAAGCAGAGCTGGGGATTTGTTCTTTTACGTGGTTTGCTACTATTTATCTTCCAAAGGAGTGATAGCTGGAATGTTTAAAAGGTAAGGGCTAAAGACATACATGAAGGGAAGGCTGAGAAGGCCATAATCATGAAGTGAGGGTTCCTTTAACAACTCTTTACTGTGTAATCTGAGTCAGTTAATCACAGCAAATAAATTAAACTGCTATACAGAAGGTAACCAAACACCTTCATTTTTTCAGTGGAACCCTAGAGAAAGTCTGTACAGAGCATTAACTGTGGGGCTCTGTAGATGCCCTGACCTGGCACGACCCTAAGAATGACCATAGACATCTGCTGTCTCTGATTTTTTCTTGAAATTGAGCATGTAACACAGATTCCAGCCCACCCTTCCCCCCATTGCTGGCGTGTTGTCAGACTCAGAATATTTATTAAAAGTTGTGAGAATCCATAAAAAAGTACAAAACAAGGAAGAAGGAATTAATATCTGCACAACCCTTTGAGATCCATAACTGATAGAAAATAAGGCAAAATATTAAAAATTGATGGAATCCATTTTGAGGGGTTTTGGGGGGATTTTTCTGTTGTTTGGTATTGGCCCAATGCCAGCCTCCAATGCAGATATACTGTATCTGTATAAAATGGGACATGAAAAAAGATAACGTCTAGAATAAATCAAACTCTGGAAGTTTTGACAGAGCAGATTCACATCAGAGATTTATTCTGGCACAGCTCCTTTTAAATCCATCATTGTACTGAGCCTGGAAATATCATGTTGTCTAGAAAAGTCAATAGAAAATTGTCAGCTTCTGTTGTGTATCAGTGTATTTAACCTTATAACTATGAACCTATAATTCTTTATATCAGTATCATATATCTTAATATAATTCTTCAGTCTCCACTTGGACACAAAAGAGACAGTTGCAAATTGCTCTGTTGTTTCTTTGGGTCATAAAAATTAAATATTACAAGGGAAACTTGGAACAGATGACTGCAGTTGCTGATGTCAGCTGACGGGCTTGCACTAATTTTAACACAGAGAAAAATGTCTCATACCAGGTGTGATGGTATTAAATGAAAAGCTAAATATTCTTCAGCAAATATCAGAAAATTGCTTGTTAAAGTATTAAAGTAAAGAAAATTTGAAAATTAAGGCTCCAACTCTGACAGCTAAGTCCCTTCCCTCTCTTGCTAATGAAATACAGGTAGATGCATGTGTTTTCTCTGTGGTAAGGAGGATGGATGAAAGATTTGTGCCAACAATAGGGAGGAAAGCAAAGGTCAGGGAAGATGGGCTATAGACCGTGAGGGTAGAGAAGTCACAGCATGAACTTTAACAAGATAAGAAGTCTTTATGGCAGTTACCAGGGTACAACAGAACTGTTGTCCTCTGCAAGTGGTATTTAAGAACACATCTTGGGCTGTGGAAAGGCCACTTAACAGCCAAAATGGCTGCTCTACCAATTCTGCGCCACAAGTGATACTTGTCTCGTACGTTCTCTGAACTTACCTGTGCAGAGAATTAGACTGACAGAAAACCAGTAAGGTTTTTATGAGTGCAGCGATAAGTCAAGAAGTGGTTGGAGTGAAACTGTGTTCAGAAGCAGCTATCTATTAGATTGGCTTAATCCCATGTCAAATCACCCATGAAACTGCAGTAGAACCCAGTGCATTATTTTAAGATTATGCTAATGAAGCACCTGGAAGTGCTGTCATTTGAAAGGTGCAGGGTAGAGGTGGTGATGTTCAGATTCTCTGGGCTTTCATGAAGAGTTCACATCCAGAATGCTAGGAATGCTGGAAAGCACATGGAGGTACTTACAAGGTAATGGTGACATGTTGAAGCAATGGTGTCAAATTGATGCTGCTAGAACATGAAGGGTGGATTTTTCTTTCCTTGTTCTCTGCCAATGGTTTTTCCATTTCTGGTCACTCCATAGTTGTTTGCTTAAATAACTAAGACAAACCAATAATCAGTAGGCTCAAATTGCAACAGTGAGGTTTGCACTATTGAAGGAAAATTTAAAATGTTCAAAGTCACTGTTATCTACATGAAATTCACAAGTGAGCTCCCTTTAAACTGATGCTTCAAAGAATATCCAAAGGTATCCAACATCTTTGGAATTCAGTGAGAGGTAATTATTAGTCTTCATGGTACTTCTTGATCTGGAGCAGATAACTTACTACCCTCTGACATCAATGCTCTGAAATGCTCAGTGTATCCTGCATCAACCTGAAAAGGCAGTTCAATTCTACATGGGGAGAAAAAGATTTCTGTGGACTTTACTTCCATTCCCTACTACGGTGCCAAAACTGCAGGAAAGAAATGACTGCTTGTTAAGCTGCACATAAAGCCCTGTTTAACGAGGATGAATGCATGCATGACACTGAAAGAGCAGACTTGGATTTGACAACAGGGTAACGTTACACATTTAGGATACTGCCACTCACCAGCAAAGCTCCTCTGGTTCTGCACTGCTTTAACGGCAATGATTACAGCTTCTGTAAGCAAGAGGGGAGAGGCATTTGAAGCATGAAGTAATTGTATAATGACAACTTGAAATCTGATCACCAAATCCTCTGTCATTTCTACCCTATCCTCATTTTTGTGGTGCTAAGAGGTTTATCTGCTAAAGCCATGTGTGGGATTTCGCCTGAGTGACTCCCAGTAAACTGAAAAACTTTTGTGTTCTGCTTTGGTAACTCAGTGCTCAAAGATCAGTTTGCTAATGGACGAGCAGCCTCGACTTTTGAGGGTTTATGCAGGTCATTTAAACATGTAAGATACAAACAGATGTACCTTCCTGGGTACACATTTACATGGGATGTGGCAAAATATTGCTTGAATTGGGATTTTCCTATAATTATTTGGTTTTTCAGGAGCTTTAATGTGAAATAGCGTTCCACAGATTTTCTTCTTTAGAGTGGTGTAACAGAGTACTTACTTTCCTTAGTTAATCTTTCTGGGGCAAAAACTAGCAGTAAATAGCGTACTCTAGTTCAGAGGTATTTTTGTAGTGTTTTTTAACTATATCATAATTGTGTGAAATTTTGGGGTTCTCTGTGGTAGGTGCAGTGATGAAAAGATACTGGGAAGATAACCCCTTCTTCTGCCAGTGGATGAACTAAAAGCCAGAATAGATATGCGCCAAAAAGTGGTAGAAGTTGTGAGAAAGAAGACTGACAAATGTATGGATAAAAATTAACCTTTGTTGAGATTAGGAGTAGTTTTATTCTACATATTCAAAATACCAGTTTCTGAAGTATGTTCTGTTTCATGTCTCTGTTCTTGGATATGTCCACCCCAGTGTCACTTCAGTAGATGACTTAACTGAGCACTACAAAATTGCCTGTGGTTTCTTCATGTTCAGGCTGATGTTACCTCTTTGCTCTGTCTGCTTTTAAGCAGCCATTTCTCAAACTTTCTTCTGTTTAAACCAAAGCATTGCCAAAACTAGGGGGAAAACAGTGAGGAGAGGTTTTGGAATCTCTATTGTTGTTTGCAATAAAAGAGCTCAGGATTCAAGGTATTAATTGTGTCTTCAGAGAAGAGTTTAACCAATTATGCATATTTCACTGTGACGAGGCAATATGCTATTGTGTAGGAAGCCTCAGGGGCCAAGACTGTAGGGGTTTTATCTCTTCTTTCCACTAACTCAGAAGAATAGAGGATCAAAACTGAGTGCTTTATCTAATTGTAACTCAGATAGTGAATTCAATGTAATGTCATCTGCTAAAGGCCAACTATTTGCCTAACTAGGAATGTGGAGCCTGAGGGAGCAATGGAAGTGAGATGAGAATGTCTAGTCAATCAAAATGCATATGAGCAAAGTTTGAATCTGTTATTATAAATGCATTGTAAATTTTAAATGGCTGGGTAATAGCTGTTTCTTTCTTGATCTACTTAATATATATTCTGGTATCAGACACTTCAGCTGTTCCACTGCAGTAAGAACTGAGCCTTGTGTCCCAGTTTTCCGCTACTGACCTATACCCTTCGTGGTGGACAATGAGCCGGCAGTTCTTTTCCCCATGTACGCATTCATGCACATGTGCAGGAATAAATGAGATTGCTCAAAACCATGCCCAGGTGCTTCTGTATACCTAAAGACTGCCCAACTATAGAAACATTCCTTTTTCTTCCAGTCTTGGTTTTCTCACCCCTTCAGTGCTTTTCAGTTTTAATGCACAATCTTTCAAGGAGTCCAAGATACATGCAATCTTTTCCCACAAATCACTGAGTCTATTTTTCCTAGCTATTGTCTTTATTTCAACTGGATCCACTTCTCCATGTCTCACTTCCCATGAAGATCTATGACTTTAAAGGAAACTATTGAAGCTTAATAGCATTTTCTTTCCAGGAAGAAATATGACCCTGGCAAATAATGTCTAATTCCCTGCAAACTGAGGCATTGCATTGGCCAGAAGCCATGCACAGTAGGTTCTCCCATGGATGCACACCCCTTTCTTCAGCCCTGTAGATGTCAAACTAGCCCAGAACCTAAACACTCAGAGGTGACACCCCAGAGAGGCTTCAGAAAACTGATCAGAAGTATTGACAATGGTTGTTAGCCTAAGTCCTGTTAGAATACACTCCGCTTATTTTCCTTACAGGCCAAACTCACAGATTGTTCAAACCACATATAATTGTCTATAAGGCCTAGTACAATTATGAACCTCCTGTTTTGCAAAATAACTAGCAGTTGGGAGCACTAAATACCTTACCTGAAGAAACTTGAACTAACATTTACAGCTTCCGCTCATTTGAGCTGTTGGATTTTTAACATGATACATAAATATGTGCAGCTCTAGGTAATGAATTAAGTTGAGTGATGAGCTGACTGAGCTACCATCTGAGCTCAGGCTATGTTTTTCTTCAGTCCCATCCAGGATGCAACCCTGCCCTCACTTTGCTTCTGACAGCTACTTTAGCTGCCATGTGCAGAAAACATTTTCAGTTATGTGCAAATAAATGTCTGCAACAAAAACTTGATCTGTTCAAAATAAAATAAAGGCTATCCTCATTTTAAACATAATTGGGAATGGACACATATCCTTCTGGATTTTTAGAAAAATCAAGTTTGATTGGAAACCTCAAATTTTCAGAAACTCTGCCTTAAGAGCACTACTTTGGTTTGGGAGAAGTCATTGCTGTTCATGACTCCTTGGTTCACAATGTTCCCTCACAAGCCCTCACCCTGTCTGCTTTACTCTGTCACCCTATGCTTCTGCTACATCAAGCACCTCTGGATAGCAGTTTGCCTAATTTTAAAATAGGCATATATGCAGTAAACCAAAAAAAACCCCACCCAAACCCTCTCCTCCCCATGTCTACAGTTCTGCACTCACTCAGCTCAGCATTTTTGCCACTTTGTGACAGAGCATGTTGTATCTAACCTCCAGTGTGTCTGCCACAGTTCATTAGAGTTAGAAGAGGATGCCTGTCTGCTCAGCGCCAATGCCATGTCTGGGAAACTGCTGTGCTGGGAGACTCAGGCAGTGCAGAACCTCCCTGCTCTGCAAAACACCTGCTGATGAAAGGTGAGAGTTCGGCCCCTCCATGCACGGGCCATACTTTGTGGATGTTATGGACATACAAAAATTATGATCTCTTGCTCCAAAGAACATCACAACAAGCTTCAAGGAAGGTTTACCTGGATCTGCTTTCCCTGATGGAAAATGCTTCCAACCTGCACATGAGAATATCATAAGGAAAGAAAGACCTGGAGCAGTTGAATAAGTCCAGAGGAGGCCACAAAAATGATCAGAGGGCTGCGGCACCTCTCCTGTGAAGACAGGCTGGGAGAGTTGGTCTTGTTCAGCCTGGAGTAGAGAAGGCTCTGGGGAGACCTTATAGAGGCCTTCCAGTACCTGAAGGGGGGCTTACTGTTTGTAAGGGCAGGGAGTGACATGATAAGGGGGAATAACTTAAAACTGAAAGAGGGTAGGTTTAGACTGGTTATAAGGAAGAAATTCTTCCTTGTGAGGGTGATGAGGCCCTGGCATGGGTTGTCCAGAGAAGCTGTGGCTGCCCTGGATCCCTGCCAGGATTCAAGGCCAGGTTGGATGGGGCTTTGGACAGCCTGGGCTGGTGGAAGGTGTCCTTGCCCATGGCAGGGGTTTGAGACTCGATGGGCTTTGAGGTTCATTCCAACCCAAACCATGCTGTGGTTCTATTGCCTCATCTCTTCTAAGCTGCTCATGCTAGAGAAAGTATTTTTCTTCTGCTTAATTAAACCACATCACAATTGCTGAGACAATAACTCTCTTTAAAATAACAATGTTTATGCTCTCTTCCCCTTCTCTGTACCTTCCAAGTCACATATATTTGTGTGATATTTATGACTGAATGTGTATTTCAGTGTTGCCAACTTTTATGGGCTTATGTCTTCCCAAACTAGCAATGTAATTATAGCTGTCTACCTCCTGGTATTTATTATTAATATGAATATAATGAAGTGGGTGATTAAGCAGTCACTGGTTACTCCTGTAATCACCAGACCAGCCCCCTAAGGAAACTGGGTTCAATAACATGTCACTGGAATGATAAAATCTTAATGAGTCATCAACAAGATGCAGAACTGTGAGGCTCAGCAGAGTTCAAGTCCTGTTTATCATAAAAATGAAAAGAGATGAGGCTGATTGAGAAACAGCAGAAAATGGAGGGATAGATGCTCAGTGTGATTTGCATTACCTCTGTTGGACCTCTGACAAACAAAACCTGCTGAGGATCTGCCCCTCATCATCAGCACAGTAGATGCAAAAATCTTTATTTTGATATACAGACCTATTTCCACACACTTGGCTGCTGCCTGACATTTGCATTAATTCAGAGCATGTCAGAAATGGGACTACCTCCTCCCCATCTGCCCCCTAAGCTCACCTCCCCATCCTCCTTTCATGAAGAGTGTCTGTGATAGGAACTGATTTACAGAAACAGAGTTTCCAAACCCTCTGGCATCTTGGATCTGCTTATACAAGCTTGTCCTGATTAATTCAAAATTCTTCTTGTTCTAATAATCCTCTCATTTCAAAGCTTCTTTGTAGTTCCTTCACTATCTTTTGTTGGCATGCAAACGAGCAACCTCAGGTATGGATGTTTAACTTTTTTTGTTCTCCCTTTTTTCAAAATCTTATAGGTTTGGGGAGCTGTGAAAAGCTCTGGCTTTTTCTTCCCTGAATGTATTCATCATGTTATCAATAATTCATATTCTTAAAAAGTGTGGGGGGGGGAAGGAAATTAATCAAAGCCCTGTTAGACTTAAAGAAGTGACAATGCTTCCGGAAGAAAGACTGCAGGTCAGGTTCAGACTTGAGAAAAGCGGCTGCAACTCTATTGAACTACTTCCAGATTATTCATAACATTAAGGTAATACGTCAACTACTCAATAATGTATCCTACTCCAACCTTCAATTAACCTTTTTATTCTGAAGCATTTAGCTTGGTAAGTCACGCAAATTAATTTATTGAAAAGCTAATAAACAGTGAGTCACATGAATCAGGAGCTGGGTGATTAGGTGTTTAGTTATATGGTTTATTATTTATTTAGAATGGATTTTGATGAATTATTGAAGCTTTAACATTAGTTCTTTTTTTTTTTCAAAGAATTGTTGAGATTTTTTTTTCTAAGTGCAAAGATGATTTTCTAAGAGCTGCATATGACATGATCTAAGCCACATACATTTCCTTCAGTAATCTGATATTTTGGTACTTCCTGCCCTTGAGACATAGCTTTTATTCTTACAGCCAAGGTTGGTTTTACATCAACATAACCAAGGAATCGATGCAAAAATAAAAGCAAGAAGCTTTTGAGGTACCGAAATCAAGGTTTCTAGTACTTTATCAGACATCTTCAGCTGTCCAAAGCATCAATGCAAAATCTTTCTGCAAGTCAGATAGGGTGTCCTAGAATCTCTGCGTTGGCCCTATATACCTGATTTTAAATGTGTCATTTTCTCCCACATAGTCAAATGACCACAGTTATATCAGCTGGTGTGCAGTAACTCTCACAGTGTGTATGTGTCATCTTTCCATTGCAGCTGGGGAAGTTATTTCAGCTTAACTAATGACAGAATCATCACAAAACCATTGGGGTTGCAAAGGAACTCTAGAGACCCCTAACAAGCAGGCTCACCTAGAGCAGGTCACACAGGGACACATACAGGCAGATTTTGCAAGTCTCCGGAGAAGGAGACTCCACAACCTCTCTGGGCAGCCTGTCCCAGGGCTCCATCACTCTCAACGTAAATACATTTTTCCTCATATAGAGGTGGAACTTCCTGTGTTCCAGTTTATGTCCCTTGCCCCTTGTTCTATCACAGAGCAACCGTGAAGAGAGACCGGCCTTTTCTTGACACCCATGCTTCAAGTATTTATACACATTGATCAGATCTCTTCTCAGCCTTCTCTTCACAAGGCTGAACAGATCCAGGCTCCTCAGCCTTTCCTTGTAAGAGAGATGCTCAATTCCCTTAATTAGTGCTTGTAGTTTTTAGTTGGACTCTCTCCAGTATTTCCTTTTCTCTCTTGAACTGGGGAGCCCAGAACTGGACACAATAATCCAGATGCATACTACTTCATGAATCTTCCTAGAAATGGGCAGAGGTAGGGTAATTATCTCACCCGTTGTAGCTAGTGATGGAGAGTTAATAACAGATCTAACCTACTATAACTACTAGAAGACTAAGGGGGAGACCTAATTAATGTTTATAAATATCTTAAGCATGGGATGCAGGGGGAATTGGCTGGCCCCTTTTCAGTGGTCTGTGGGGACAGGACAAGGGGCAATGGCTGCAAATTGGAGCACAGGAAGTTCCGCACCAACATGCAGAGGAACTTTTACACAGTGAGGTGGACAGAGCCCTGGGACAGGCTGCCCAGGGAGGTGGAATATCTCCTTCTCTGGAGATATTCAAGACTCGTCTGGACGCCTATCTGTGCAATATGAGCTAGGGAGCTGCTTTGGCAGGGGGGTTGAACCAGATGATCTCTTGAGGTCCCTTCCAACCCCTACGATTCTGTGATTCTGTGATCACCTGAAATCTGATATATGTCTCCACTCTGCCAAACAAAACAAATGACATCTGGCTAGCACTAATGTACAACTGAGAATAACCACTTTGTCGTTTAGTTCAGCTTATTTAGACCTTTGTCTTCGTTTCAAGTGACACCATTATGGACTTGTTTTTTGTATTGCAAACCTGAAAGGTGAAAGTAGAAACAGACCTACTCTTTATTCATGATAGCAAACATTGGTTTTACAGGTCCAAAGTGCTTGTGTGAATTCACAGATTCCTCCCTTTGTTTCCCATCTCCCAGTTATTCCCCATAGTGAGGATACACATGGTCTTGAAAACTAATACATACAGACCATACCTTTGCATGCATATTCTTTTTATTTTTTGTGGTGGGTTCAAGAAACTGTCTGTCCTAGGATTTATGAATAAAGATGAGTGACTGTGCAATTTCCTTTTATAAAATATAAGCCTACTAAAAAAGTGGGAAAAGTAAGTAGTTACTGTTCCCTATGAATATTGTTGATCAGTGTCATGAATTATGCATGTATCCCTCCTGGGTCCAATGTCCTCTGGCATTTCTTAAGCAGTAGCTCAATATTTTCTACCACTCTGATAAATCATTCAATAGAGAAAGGGTAAGTCCTGGTTCTTGAGCCACTGTTCAGAGGCACTGACTGATGTGGTTTGTCGAACAGCTTAGTTTTACATTCCACAGCTGAAAGTCTGACATCCAAGTCTTTATAGTCCACCAAGGCCACAGGGACATCAGAGTTGTGAAGTATGTTTTCAGCTTCTTGGATGCTAGGAAATGGCTTGAAATTCAGCAGGAAAATTTCTGCACCAGTAGAGGCACAGATTTTTCTCATGTTTTTTATCTTTCTCTTTACAGAGATAGGAGATAACAATGGTGTCCCAAGGAGCTGATATTTCCTTCTTTAAGGAGAATTAGGGGTCAGATATTCCTACAATGTGCACAATATCTATGATAAAAACTGTTCAGGGAAAATAACCTGGGGCTTTCTTTTCAGGACTGAATCTATTCTAGACATCTTTCTATACATGTCATGAAAAAGATTGTGTAGGACTGTTGGAGGGATTCTACTGTTCACATATTATGGGTTAACTAAATAATACTTTAGAGAAAAATATGGTTTCATTTCAAAATGAGAGGTTGCAACCCAACTCTGAACACTAACAGGTTTTTCCCACTGCTATAAACTACATCTTCCCTTTAGTTCCCAACATTAAGTGAAATAGCAAAGTAACCATGCTAAATATACTTGACCTCTTAAATTAACTTTCTCTCTCCCTATTGGAAACCCTGGGTTTTTTGGGGGGTTAGGGTTTTGAGGGTTTTTGTTTGGGGTTTTTTTTGAGGCAAGAAAAAGGAGGTTTACAACATGGAGATTATTTGTAGGATATTCAAAGTTAATTGAATTTAAATGCAGAATTGTGAGCATTTGTGGCAGACAGAACTAGACGGTTCACCTTGTTTCTGTCAGGGACAAAAGATGAGTCTTGTGCCCTGTGCATCTATCCAACCAAATGTCAAAGAAGACTCACAAAGAATATTTGGTAGATATGGTAAAAATGTTCATGAAAACTCTCAGAAAAATACATCTGATTAATGTAATAGTTTTATTTTAAAGTCTCAAAAAGCTTAAAATGTATTCTGTACTTTGAAATATTCATGTGGAAGTGTCAAAAAAAAACCCCCACAAAAAGTCAATGTCAGAACTAAAATATTTCTCCTGGGGTCATTTTGATATTGTGGATAAATCTGATTTTAATGCAAGGGCATAAAATTAGCAAAAAAAAAAATAAAATTATGATGCTGGCTGTAAACACTGTGGAAGATGTGCCAACTGTCCCTCTTCTTAAAGAGTGGAAGTAAGAAATGAGGACAAAGACTCTCCATCTTTTTAATACTAGGAACATCATAGTTGAGAAGTTCAAACCCTCCATAAGGCCTTTGCTCCATTTCTAAAACCTTGCATTCAAGGTACTGGATTGGATACTTTCTTCCCAGAGCAAGAGCTTCCACAGTGTCTTCATACCAGCAGAGAAGTCCTGAAGTATCATGTATCCCACACATTTGACAAACCATTCTATGATGTTGTTGCTGATATCTTTGTTATGGTTTCAACTTGGTGCTCATTTCCTCTTTTTCTATCCAGCTGGGGAAAGAGCTTGACATGCACACACCTTCTCAATACGTTACACGGCTGCTTGTTAGTACACAGTAGGGAGCTGATCATAAAGAATCCCAATTCTATTCTTGGCTCTCCAAGAGCTGCATGCTGTGTGCAGCCTGGGGAACTGAATTGTCCAAAATGATGTACTTATCCTAAAAAGCAAGATGGAAAAGGAAATAAATTAGTGACTGTTGTATCGGCCCATTGGCTCTGAATCCTTCGTCTGACTGTTATGTAATTTTAAGTTTGCTAGCTTCCCTCTAAACTGTCTTCTCTGTTAGGTTTATGACCTTACTCAATAATAATAACAGAAAAATAGATGGGGATTTTAACAGCAGTTAAGACCGAGATTTGTTTTCTTCTTTCCAATTCTTGGAGAATAAAGGAACATTTGCTGAAAGTCTCTCACTTCTTCCTGTTTAGTTTTCTTTTTTGTTTTTCTTTTTTTCCTTTATTTGTTTGTTTTCCTGACATTTATTTTGCCCTCAGAATGGAATGGCATCCTTCACACAGTGACAGAGGAATCATGAAATTAAAATTCCATGTGTCTTGTTTGAGAATGTATTTTCCTCTGTATCGGAATGGTGCTAAAAACTCTCTGGGCAGTCATCACCAGCATGTTAACTGTTACCCTAGGACTGAGTACATTAGAAACAATGATGCTAAAAGACATTTATTTTCCTTCCAGAATAGTACAAAGAGAAATAGATTAGTGGAAAAACCTTTCAAAAGAGCAGTTGTTCTCTTCCTTTTTTTTCCCCTTGTCAATTCCTCAACTCACTTTAACACATTTTGTTTGTGGTCAAAGTTGAGACTTGGGTTTTGCCATCGCCACAAGGTTTCAAAGACACATAGTTGTGGTTACAGCTGAGCTCTGCAGCTCTACCAAACATATCACTTCCATGGCACTGCACCAACCCATGCATCCCCATTGCTCGCACAAAAGGATAGCAGGGCTGGAAGCAAGGGTAGCTGCCGCTCAAAAGCCAACAATGTGCTTTCACAACATTTAGCAGGTGCCTTATCCACCAAACCAGAAAGCCATGATGGCTTTTTCATGACAGTTTTGTTAGAGGTCATTAATCATCTGCAGCCCATGTAGAGAGAACAAATCAACGCTGAATCCTCCCATCAGATCCATGATACTCATGCTGCCCGAGAACAACTTTGCTCGCTTTGTTTTGATTTAAATTATTTAATCAGTTGTATTATATAATTTCAGAAGTGCCAAGAAGTGCCTTGAATTTTCTTGGAAAAATATTAGCCAGCAGTTTTGTGTTCCTTAGCTTGTATACTGAAGTTTGAGAGAAGAGCTTCGGCTTCTTATTATCACCAACTATTCAGAATCTCCTATTATAGCTCTTCAGAGCAAAAGTGGCTTGACTAATAGCGCATTAGATCAACAATGGGAGATGATTTTACTGTAGTGGGGTTTTTTTTAACTTTTGAAAATATGTTTCTTCATTTTCTCTGTCAAAGCATTTATTTGAACAATAAAGAAAAATAAATACCACTTACTTGCACAGCAAATGTAACCCTACATGATATTTTCACTGACATTCCAATTCAAGGGAAATTTATGCTTAGCAAAGAAAACTGGAAATGAAGCCAGGCATTAACACCAAAGTATTTGTAAAAGCAAAAGCAAGAAGGAGTGCCTAAAGGTACAATCCTGGATATCAAACTGATCTGTGAACCATATTCTCCATTTATTCCTTCCATGTAGTGGACACACAGCAATACAGAAGATGGGTCCTCTTCTGTTGCCAAGGCTCTAGCTTTCTCCTTCTGACCTTTCCACTCACATGCATTTCTACAGTGAACATCAGTGAAATAATTTTCTGTTTAGGAGACACTTTCTATGCAAAACACAAAGACACAGAGAATGAAACAGAGGGAACAAGAATATTGGTAACAGGATCAACAATCAGAAGAGAGTTGTTCTCTTACCGCTTTTTTCATCCTTTACCCGGTTTGCCTCTGAGAAAGCACTGAAAGATGAGATAATCAGGAATACTGCTGTGATTAGGAAACCAACCTGCAAGGGCAGGGAAAGACCCTCCTCTGATTTGGACTTCTATTTGAAAGATAGAGAAGAAACACCTAGAAAATCAGGTATTAGTTCTCCTTGTGGCTTGAGCACAATTGCGTGAGAAGAGTGAGAGATCACAGCCACGTCCCAGGCATTTGGGCCATTTGGAGATTGCCTGAAGTCTGAGATGAGGGAAGGATCCTAAACCATTCAGAGGTTAGCAGACATATGGAAGAGAAGAACACAGCATTTATAAAATGTTGTCTTCCAGTCATCGTCCGACAGCCTCCCCAGTCAAATTGGGTGTTTGATACCTGCATATGGTAACATGGCATCATGTGCTTTGCCTGTTTCAGAGCCCTGACAACGAGGCAAATTGCTGCTGCTGACACACACCCATGTAGTTCCTCCTCTGAAAGGAGATGGGGAAAGGGAAGAAGGTGTCTTGCATCTAACATCAGTTTCTATCTCCTTTTATCACAGTCTGTTAGGGGTGGGGAAATGAACAACAAAGCTGCCTATCCTCAGAGCTCTGCACCTCACTCTGTCTTCTCTCTGTCCATTTTCTCTGCAGCCTCTGCAGCCTGCCTCCTGTGCAAGAATCAATTATAAGATTTGGACCAACCTACTTGTTCTAAATCATTACTTCCTTAACTCCCTCATTTCAACACAATAGCACACCTTTCTCTTCCCCCTTCTTCTTCTTCGCAGCTAACCCTGAGCACCATTACTAAATACTCTCCAGAAACACACAGAGAAGATGCATGCTGTAGCAGCAGGCAAGCGGTCTTGCATGGCTTTGAAGTAACCGACTTGCTGGATGTGTGCAGCAGCAATATGAGCAGCCTGCTCCTTATCTGAGTGAGGGCAATCCATGCAAGAGGATGACAGAGGTTAGCTAATTCACCATGTGGGTCTGGGACATGGGCTGAAACTACCTTAACACAACTTTGAAACAAGTATAACCTAAGACACAATTCTGTTGTCCCCTTCTCCTCTCCGCTTTCCTCTTTCCTGTTTTCTTTGCTGGGTTTTGGTTTTTTTTTAATTATTTTTTCTTTTCTTTTTTCCCTTAAATGTCACTTTTAGTGTGGCTTTCTTGAAGGGGCACTAGGTGTCCAGACATTTTGGGAAACACAGGTGTATTCAGACCATTTGGGTCATGATCACAGGAAGGGAAAGACAAAATCACAAAGTTGGGGGTTTTTTCACTTAACTAGGACTTTTTTAAAAAACCTGTAGGTGTGTAACTCATGATTCCTGCATGAAATCAGCCCAAATTCTATAAAAAAATAAACAAACCAAAGCAATCAATTTCCCTCCCCACACCTTAGACATTTCTGCAGGTAAATAAATAGGTTTTATGTGAAATTCCACTTGACTATAAAAATATTCCCAAGTGAATAAATCATATTCATTAACAGGTTGTGGGAAGGGATAATGAGAGGTTTTCTACTTTACCCTAAAATGAAAGAAAACTATTTCACTGACTGTGCAGAAGACTGACTTGTAAAGATTTCTTAATTTCTTAATCCTGTGCCTTTCTCTCTGCTTTTCTTCATCTTGCTTTGCTTCTGGAACCAAGTTGATAGCAGATAACCTTTGTGTCAAAACTGTTGTCAAAATAAATATGTCTCCATAAAATATTTTGGATCATCAGTCTGGTTGAAGTAATCATACCTTTCAGTCTTTAGATCAAGGCACCATAGCTCTTGTTTCTCCCAAAAGAAGCCTACATACCTCATTAGATTTGTCAAAAAATTACTGATTATTGCTGACAGTGCTTTGGAGTGTCTTGCCACTTGCATGGCACTCATCCTTAGCACATTCTTGCTTAACGCTGGAATGAAGCCGCACATTTATCATTATTCTACTGCAGGACTACACCCTGTTAGCCTTACATGCAGTAGACACAAGGCTGACATTTGGTGTGTGGTTGGGTGAAGGCAGGCTTTAACCATGGAATTTCTTCCTCCCAGGTATTTCATAACCGTAACATGTAAATATGTCCACCTAAAATCCCTCCTTGTGTGCCACACATGCAAACAAAGCAAAACAAGGACTTCATTCCCCACTCATCCACAAATACTAACGCCTGAGTCCTGGATGAATTTGCACCTGCAGATTCAATGATTCATCAAAAAATAAACAAGAAAACCCCAAACAGCTCAAAAAACTCCCAGTCTAGACCCAAGCACAGATTTTTATGAAAGAATCACTAAATTTGTCCTCACACTGCAGTTCCTCAGAGGTCTGACCAGCGTTTCTAGATCAGAATAAGGAAAGACCCACAAAAAAGTTATCTCCTTATAATGCTTTTTGACACATTATATATTTGGGGATTTTGATATTCAGATGAAAAATAACCAGCAATATCAAAAATGCATGCAATCTTGTTTAAATAATGTCGCAGATGAGTGCTCTTGCTTTGTTGTTCTGATGCAAAAAATTGCATCTTTGGGATTTGAAGCAGGAACCTGTAAGGCAGATAGCTTGATCTGCACATAGCCAATATGTGTGTGCTATGTGATAGCGTACACACTCCAAGCTTAAATTGATGGAAAACCCGGACAAAGAGTTTGCTCATGAGGGAAGCTGAAGAAACCTGCTCTTGCAGAGATATTTGTGGCTCTGGACAGTGCTGTTATCACTAACCTGCTGCATGTGATAGCTTCTTATCTGAGCACATCCACTGCAGAAAAGTTACCATTTGAACCAAATCTGGCCACCTCCAGTGGCTGCCCAAGACCAACCCAAACTGTGATTTAAAAATTTAATGAGGACTTTCTGCCCATGCCTTCCTAACTGAGCTATCTGAGCACAACTTTGTCTGCTCCACCAGACTCAGGAGAGGATATCTGCCTGAGGGTTAAACACAGACCTTTACTAGGCCAGGAAGATAAGGAAACCAGTCATCTTCTTTTCTTCTACTAAGGATGGAAAGCATCAGAAAAATCTTTCTCTGGCCCATTGTTCGACTGACTGGCAGGAATATGTGTTTGGGGACAAGCTTTGAAATCACTTTCAATTTCTCTTTTCACACTGGATTTAGGCTCTGAAGGGCATCTTCTCAGCATGGCACAACCTTGGCTGAGCCCTTTCCCATAGAAGCTGTGTAATTCAGCCAAACCTTTTTCATCAGTACCCCCACACCGTGGCTGGAAACAGCATGAGCCAGCAAAAGCAGGTGTCTGTCAAAGCACACCCAGGGTTTTGCCAGGAGAACTAAAAGGAGTTTAGGCTGCAGGGCTTCTTCTACACCTCTGACTGACGTGGTTTCATGGTTTTGTTGTTAGACTTTCCTTTGGTGACCATGCAAGTGCTGATGGACAGAGCAATGGGACTTGGCATGGAAAGGCTACAGTGGTTTTCTTTCCATTCCCAAGGCTGCTCACAAGATCCCTTTTCCAGCTTGTACCTCAGCTGCTCCTGCAGCAGCTGCTGAGCTGCTATATGGTGTGCAGCACAGCATGCAAAGATAACCCCCAATCAGTTGTGTAAATTATGATATTTAACAGTTAAGGCATGAAATGGCTGAATTTCCTCTGTTGTGAGGGTGGGGGGAGAGTCAGGCTCTTTCAAGGGAGGGACAAGACCATCAGTTCTCACAGCAAACATCTGGGACGTAGGTACTTAATTCATTTGGGCACTTTTGAACTTTTTAACTAGCATGCTCAAACCTGCTCCCAGCAGAAGGAGCGATTTTCAACAGAGCTTGAAAACAGCCTGTGTCAGAGAAGCATCCAATTGATTTTTGTGCATTTGCCTGCCTAGGTAAAAAGGATCTCTGATATATGTCTGAAATCGGTGCGCCAGCAAGAACCCAGCAGCCTTTGTACCGGTACGGCTGTGAAGCCCTGAGACAGCATGGAAGCAGGCTGACCTCTCGCTCCTTTTGAGCTGGTCCTTGGATGTGCAGCGGCTGCCGTGCCGCTATTCAGGCTGCTCCGTGCTTCTGTGCT
Source organism: Laterallus jamaicensis coturniculus (assembly GCA_022605575.1). Lineage (NCBI taxonomy): Eukaryota > Metazoa > Chordata > Aves > Gruiformes > Rallidae > Laterallus > Laterallus jamaicensis. The sequence continues at coordinate 20,210,136 of JAKCOX010000012.1, forward strand.
GACAGTTTTTTCCAAGATGTGTCAGTTCCATGAACAGAGAAATTCAGCAAAATGAGGGCAAATGTCACCCATACTTAGCATTACCAATGCAGGGGGAAAAGTGCCATAAAAGTCAATATTCCAACACACAGCAACACAACTAGATGGCTGATCTATAACTGCCATGAGGTTATCATTCTGATTAGCTCAAATAACATGTCCACATCACTAATGCACGTTTGGCTGAAAATATCATGAGACACCCAAAGCTTTAGACTGGAATAAAGCCTTGCACGTTGTGATAGACAGAACAAGGACAAGATGCTACAGACTCATCTACATTTTAATCAAGCTCTGAGATAAACAGGAGGCTTGATCTCGTAACCGTAGTCATCTATCTGTAATTTTGTTAGGGAAGAGAAAGCAATAGAGAGATTTTCAGTAGCCTCTCTCTTGTTCCTCAATATCAAAAGCCCTCCCAACAAAGCTGAGGCTTTTACATGGGTTGTGTTTGCTGTGCCCATTTTCCAAACAAGTGGGATTGGAAGTGGGGGGAACCAGGGTCAGCCAAGACGCTGTGGTCCTTGAAGTAGCTTCGTTGTGCAAACATATTGCAAAATCTTGATTCTCAAAACTCAGCTGCATTTTCACATTTATATACACTTATTTTTATTTCCTTATTTTTTTAAACAATGTTTATTGCTGCCTTCCTCTAGAGATTTCTTAAGAGGGAGGCAAAAGTATTTTACTCTTCAAAAGAAATAGGTTGGAAAATTCAATAGTGCTTCATGCTTCTTGCCAAGCACAGTAATTACACAAGCTACAGCAAATATTTAAAGAAAAGAAACACTTTTTTTTTTTCTTCTCCTCATTGTGGGCTTTGTTGGTAATAATAAAAGAGGTAGAAGATATGAAAAAGCTTGAAATGAGGAATATGGATGGAGAAATTGAAAAATGAATTAACACATGATTGTTTTCCCACAGGAAATCTTTTTTTCTTATGGGAAATCTTCCAGTTTGGGGGAAAGGCTTTTAGGAATAAGTATGGATTAAAGATGTTTTATTATTTTTATCTTGTTATCTAAAAAAGCCTGAAAGGGGCTGTTGGAGTTGAGGGAGTGTCCTGGTTGTCTCTGTTAATCTTCATTCCCAAGAAAGAGAGATATCTTTAATGTATTACACTTTGTAAATTAGGGGACTGTAATTTTTCAGGTTTTTAATTACTTCTCTCTAAAAACATCTCCCAGACAATAGCAGAAATTTATCTGATGGTTTGGAAAGTGAGAATACAAATTGATGATACTGAGGATGGTTTTGATTATTATTATTATTATTATTATTCCTAGACAAGTTACTGTCTATTCCCCCTCAAAGAACGCCCCTTTGCATGAGAGCCATTTCATAAGAGCTGGATTTATTTTTCACTTACGGTGTTAGTTCAGAAACTAGCTTAAACTCAGAACATTCCATGACTGCTCCCTGCATTTCCAGATTGCCTATCCCTGGGTTCCTGACGACTGAATTACCTGTAGTCTCCCTTGAGGTTTATGTTAAATCCTGTCCTCCTCTGCACAGGGCAAGGCTGAAATCTGCTTCTCTAGAAGGAGTGCTGCCATAAGGGTTGCTGGGAGAGCCGGAGACAGGAAAGGCTGGCCCAGCATGGCTTTCCTGCACAGTCCTACAGCTATCCCCATAGGTGACAGCCCCTGTCCAGCCTTTTCTGCTTTTCTGGAGTGCCCTCAAACATCCACAAACCCTGAAGGTGCATGAGAAGTTTGCTTTCAGGAAATGTCCTTGAGAAAAGAGATACGGATGCCGCTGTATCTGTTTCCATCTCTACCTCTACATTATTTAATGCTGCTGCTGAATACTTCTAATCTGAGCTGACAGTTTACCTGGAGGGAAAAAGCAGGAGTGTACAGGTGCCTTTTCCAGTGCATCTGTAGGTACTACATAGATCCTCTGCACACCTACCTTCACTTCCTTTAACAGCTTCTTCATTACTGCTTCAGCACCCTCACTTAATGTCCTCCCTAATTGGCATAGATGTTAGAACATTTTTCCTAATGCTCACTTTTAATTTCTCTCTTTTCCTAGTTTTAGACTATTGCTCCTGGTTTAACCATCTTAAATATTCCCCCCTTCCCAGCTCTTTCATATTATTTCCTCTGAATATATTTTCTTGTTGGCAGTTATCATAGTCCTTCACTGTTATTTTCTCTGAGCAGCATTAAGCTTCCGATACAAAAGGATAATCAGAGACTCTCTGTCTCAGTGCAATTTACCTCTACATAAAAATGGCCTTATTTAATCTCTGGTAATATGCACTTTATTCTCTTTCTGTATGGAACATCATAAGTGGAAAATACAAAAGATCCACAACTGCAGTATTTTTCAAAAAGCCATTCAGAATGTGCTCATTTAAAAATACCAAAGAAACCCAAATTTGTGGCAGTGCAGTGCTAAGTTTGAGTGAAGAAAAGTGTGACTAAAAATAGACACGTAAAGTTCTGCTGCGCAATGAGCTACAGCACACCAGCTGAACATCTATATAGGCTGGAGCCTGTCCAACCCTATCAACCAGTGGGGTCATTTATGCAGACCTCAGTAAAAGAGAGTTGCCTTTCAGTAGTCTCACAGATACCAGATTATTTCTTTTTGTGACACTTTAGGTCCCTATTACACATAAGAGCCTGTCTCAGGATGCCTAGGAGGGTTTATGGCCATGGACTCTCATGCTGCATCTAGCGTGACAGCTTGAACACAAGCAGTTACTCTTGCTGTCCAGGACGTAGGTGATTTCCTTCCTTAATATTAAGTTATGTCAACAGTTGCCTTTTTAGTGTATGTGCCCCAATGTTGAGAAGCTTCATGCATCACATGGATAAATTAATTAGCCTAAAATTGGCAGACAAGCTATCTTAATTTCCGTGAGATTTCTACAGGCAGTTAAGACTTGCTGTTTGCAACTACTTCAAGGTAATGGTTAGGAGCGGAATGGGAATGATACACCACAAAATTAATGACCCAAAAACTGGGCTTCTATATTTACAGAAATAAATCCTCTTTTTTATTTTTTTTGGTTTCCTATAAAGTGGAGAACTTGAAAATGGTGTCTTCCACTCCCTGTCCAGATAGTGCTTGTTTAAAGCAATTATAATTTTAAATTCAGGCAGAAATACGCACAAAAGATTGTTATTATCAGCTATTCAGCTGGTCAATTGCTGTTTTTCCTTCTTTTCTTTTCTAAATCTTCAGAAACTGATAAAGGTCTTTCATTATTGTTTCTTCTCACCAGAATTTTGATGAAGTAGTACCAACTGAAAAGCAATCTTTAATTAATTTTCCTTTTGCACAGTGCAGTAGGAAGCTCTGTCTTCTTTTCCGGGGGTGGGGAGCTGAGATAGAGAGAATGAATTTTCTTGCCCACTTTCACATGATCCCAGTACACCATGCCTTGTGAAATGCATGTACAATCTGGCATTTGAGGGTTGTGTTTCAGACTCTACTTGTTTCCTCGAGATAGAATTCAGCACATCAAAAAAAAACCCACCAAAAACCCCAGTAAGAACAGGATGCTGCCACTCTAAGATCCTTCTATATTTGCTTTGCAAGCTCTTTTTTTCTTATCTGAGGCAGGAGCGCCACAGGGTGATGCTCATTTGGCTGTCTGCAGAGTCCTAACCTGCTGCTGTCCACCTGGGCCACGTCCACACAGCAGATTGGGATAAAACACCATCCCACAGCAAGGTGTGCAGGCAAGGATGCCCCCATGCCACTCTGATGGGGATCTCAGTAGGGATGAGAGGGGGATCAGGATGGACAGGCTAGGTGGCTCTTAGTTGCCACTGGAGCCACCCCTGCACTATTGATCACTTATCCTCAGGCTACATCATCCATCATCCCCTTCTCCCTCTTGATTAAAAATCATTCAGAGGAAACTTATTGAGGCCAGAGAAAATGTATGTTGACTCTGGGAGAGGCAATGGAGAATAATTGCTCAGGATCTGCCATTTTAAGTGGCAAATTAAAAATTCTTACTCAGTTTTTAATGCTCCCACATTTCTGGGGGTGAATTGTTACAAAGCAGTTGTATGTGCTAGTAGTTGAAACTGAGTACAATGCTCATTAAGGCCTGAACAAGGATGGAAGAGGATGTTCATAAGGACATATATAATTGATGGTGTTGCATTAAGTATTATAAAGCAATTCTAATTATAAAACATTCCAGGTCTTCTATCAGCCGTCTTTCTCTCGATCACCTTTTCTGTTTTGATCCCCACAGAAATTACTCACATGGCCTGAACCAGGTCCCCTATCACAGTGACAGCGCGGTCCTGACGGTGGTTATTGAGTACGTACCTTATGAGGAAAGAAACCACAGCACTAACTGCCGCATAGACAGGAATAAATAGCTTGGTTCTGCAAGGCTTGTGACACACACTCATCTTTTGAATTTCTAATGTATGTGGTTCTACTACATTTGCCCATTAGTGAATGAGAAAACTGCATTTCAAAAACAACATTTTCCAATTAAATCTCAGTTACTGTCGGGAATGGTGTTTTAGCTAGCTTTCGAGGCATGACCTTTGTGTGTGTTGGTGTGCATAAGAATAAGCAGACTCTAAAGACATTCAGTGATTTTTCCATTCTCTTTTGCTCCAAAAAAGAATAAAAGATAAATAAAAATTCAGTTATTGAAAAAAAAAGAAGCCATTTCTAGGACCAAATATGCAGGGTGGTTTTTTTTACAGTAACAGCTAAATATGTTTAAAAAAATTAAAGCTTATTTTTAAATAAAAATGTAAAATTCCACATGAAAAAATGGAAGTTGCTGATTTTCATAACCAATGTTTCACAGTTTGTAAGATCTTTTTGATATTTATTTAAAACCCCACAAAAATGGCTAGGCAGAGATTGAAAAAAATATTAAGAGTTGCAGTGAGGATTTTTTTCTATCTGTGCTCCTGAGACCCACTGCTAGCAAGCAGAGAGCTGCCTGAGAAATGCCACAGCCTTGGGGAAAAGACCTGAGACCAGCTCTGCACTCGGTGTTGGCCGCTGAGCAGTCACTGAGCAGCAGGGTCTCTCTTCAGATCCAGAGCCTGCTGAAGCATATGAAAAGCTGCCCAAATAATTGCATCTGGCTTTGATCAGAACACAAAATAAAAGGCAACATTAAACAAGGGGCAAAAATAAATAATAAAAAAAGGTAAAAAATAAATAAATAAATTGTAAAAGCCACTTTTGGCAAAGTAGTCAGAGTCTTAAAGGGTTTCTATATTCTAACAGTAAATAATTCATAGATTCGGTACCAAAGTTTCAACATAAAAAAAGATCTAACAAATAAAAATTTTCTATGATAACTATAAAAAAGGAAATAAACCAACCCTTCATTAGTGTCATGTTAACCAACATCAAAATATTTACTTGGCAGTCAGCTTAGCCATAGACCAAGCTTACTGGTGGAGGTCTGGCTCCTGATTTCCTTATTCTTCCCTGCATTTCCACTGCTACTAACAAACTTCCATGATGCACTGTATATGCCCCAGGGTTTAATGCGTACAATGGGACAGCAGTAGAGTCTGTCTCAGAATGAGAGCATTAGGTATCCAAACCACATCACCTACAAAGCACTATTGTGCTAAGGAAAGTAGAAATTTAATTTTAACTGAAATGAAAGCATCATAGTTCCATTCAACAAATGTAAGCAACTGCACTGACTTTTCTAAAATAGAATAACAAAAAAAAATTATAGAGACACTGCCTTTTTTTACTTGTCTTTAAATGATAATAGTTAAATAGGCAGCAGTGAAAAAAGTGCTCTGAATTATCTTGTTGAAAATTATGTAGAAGGACATTATTACTGTCATTATTACATTATTTGTGATAATGCTGATAGAAGCATGGGTCTGACTTGGTCTTACAGTGACTGCATCAGATGACACCTGTGTTGCACATCCTCAGCCATCCCAGCAGCTGTTTCTTCTACTCCTCTTAGAAGTGATGGTGAAGTACTCCACTACTCTAAGCCCCATCACTTTCTGCTTGAGCAGAAGTGACAGTTACGCTGTCTCCTGTAGCTGGTCGTACACAGGGTTAAGGTAGCCAAATTGTATGTCCACCTCTAAGCTGAATGATCAGGATTTCTTCCATTCATAGCTCAGGTCACTACTAGGACAGCTTTTGGTGCAAATTGAGAATGCAACCTGGACTTTGGTGTCTGAGGCTGACGTCTTAATCCCTCTAGCATTGTATGCTCTTCAATGAAGTCCAACCACTATTCTTTTTCCCTTAAAGAATGAGAAATTTCAGTCTTTTTTTTTTGTTTTTGGGAACTTTCACCACATATATATATGTGTGTGATTGTACCATAGTGAGATAGCTAGTGATGCTGTCTTTCCCTGAACATGCAATGGTATTCTAGTATTATTATGGCAAGCCATAATACCAGCAGTGTGGAAATGCAGGATGAGTCATCAGGGCCCACTAATGCATTTTCCAGCTGTCTCTCTCACTCTCTTTCTGTCTTTGTTTCTCCTGTTGTATTTTCAGCATCTAAGGAAAGGGTAAAGAGGCTTTAAGATTGCTGTGTACAAAATACTGTGCATAGAAGAGCTTACAGAAGACATATAAAATGTTGAAACCAAGAGACGATTCCCTTACAGCACAAGTGATGCTGTTACCCTGCCCCAAGCTCCTCTTAGAAACCGAGGGAAGGAGGTAGCGCAAGGGCTGCTTTCATCCCAAGCTGCAGCTGTTCAGCAGTACTGCCTCAAAGTGAGCTCGTCAGCCACAGAGACTTGGTCTGTTCTTGGGCAAGCTAGGTAACAACTGACAAATCGGAACTATTCATCATGGTGTGGGTTTGGTCACCAGTATGTTGTGCACAGACCTCCCTCTCCTCTTCTGTGGGACAGTGTCCCACCTTCCATCATCATGGGGTAATAGCGTCTGTGAGCCAACTACCTCATATCTGAACATAGACAGCAACTAATAAACCCTGAGGCAAACGAAGGGTCTGATTAGAGACTTCCTGAGCTGGAATACGTGACCAGGCCATGGGGTGTTTAATAGCTATCGATGGATCTGCTCTTTCTGAATTAGATTAATTGCCTGCTGCTGTGCAGTGGTATCTTGGCCAGTATCTGTGTTCTGCATCAGTGAAGTTGATTATCTCCTGGCCTCATCTCTACGTGCTGCTTTCTCAGTGCGAAGGCAGGGAGCTGTTTTGCCTCTCTTCCCTGGATGGGAGCAACCCAGAAGTGGGAACAATAAGACACAGGGAGTGAGAGGCATAGGACACTGTTTCTGCCTCTGTACCAGCTCTAGTGGTCCTCGCTTAAGTTTAAACAATGCTTATTCCTACTTGGTTCAGAGGAAGGTGGAGCCTGAGCCCAGGAGCACAAAATTCTTGAGCTAACTGTCTATGAAATAACAGCTCACAGGATGATACTTCATTCCTAATGAGCAACCAGCTAGGATAAGACATTTTTAAGACCAAGTCCATTCATGAGAATACCAGTAAATGTCATGCTTCCCTCTGGCTAGAAATACACCATTAAAGGGATTTCCATTTTGAACAGTTTCCATTCTGAACAGAATATGTGTGCGTGTGAAGCTACATATGGATAAAAAAAAAAGGTTTAGTTTGTTTCACATTTTTTACAATCAATTCACTTAGGAGTTCTTTTTTCTAAAGTTAACTTAAAAGAAGTAATGGGAATTCTTGTTCTATGTGTTCAATTTGCAGTAATCACTGTGGTTACTGAGCCCCAACAATAGTTTGCAAATCAGACTTTTTATTACACAGTGGTGAACTTGGAAGTGGGAGGAAAATGACACCTGGTTATTTATATTTAAGTTTTTCTGCTTTTTCATTAATCTACAAAGAGAACTGGCAATCTTTAAATGTTAGTCCATGAAGACATTATGAGGAAGATGGCAGATGAAGAGGGAGGAGAGAGGAATAATGCGTTGGGTGGATACCACAGAGGTGTGAAATCTTGAACCAAGGTTATATCTCCATTTATTATGATTACCTAAACTATTTTTCTGCTTTTGTTTTTTAAACTTCTTTCCTTCCTTACATTTAAGCACTGCTTTGACATTTGGAGGCTGACTTCATATTTAATGGTCAAACAGCGAAATGACTAAGGCTCTGGGCAAAGGTAGCAACTATTTTATTTCTTTTCTTTTTTTTTTTTTTTTAATTTAATTTTGCAGACACCCTTGAGTAATTTTCTATTTACCTAACCAGCTCATGTTTCTGGCTGCTAATTAGTGAATTTAGTTAATCACATTTTCTACATTCTGAAAGGCAAATTGTATTTCAGTGTCAGGGAAGGATGAAGTATTTGGGCAGTGGAGTAAGACCTGCTATTTTGAAAATACTAGACTCCAATCTATTTGAAGGTACTTCAAAATAATTTCTTGCATATTCTACTGTGATATCACTGTCATCAACAGGTGGGCTATATTTATATGTGTATAAATATCCCCATTTTCTTGACAGAAAAGGATTTGACTTCCTGTGTTTCTTAGATCATGGCTACCTCCTTTTTGAAGATAGCAATTTCTGTGAGCCTAGTTAACACCACTGCTTTTGAAAACTCTACTGTGACTGTTAGTATTGTTATTAAAGGGAATATGAATTGTAAATATGAGTGCTTTAGATTCCCTAATTTAAGTCAAAATTTAAAATTTATTTTCTCACATTGTGTTCTTGTGAAAATCTGACTAGCCTAATAGAAAGAGTTTAAAAGAGTTTACCTCAATTTAATCAGATATGTCCATGGAAATAATTTCTGTATCTATATTCTTCATGAAACCAGAAAGAAATGAGGGTTTCTGCTTAGCCATCTGTTAAAATTTATTTAATTTAAATTTAACTAGCTGGATTGCATTTAAATAATAAAGGATAGGATGACATAATGAAGACATCCGAGAGCTCAGTTAAAATTTGAACATTAAACTTCACCTGGTGTTAATGGTCACAGCCATAATAAAATGTATGCAAACATTCAATCAATGCATAATAAGATATTTATGTGATTAGTTACTTCTTTGTCAGAGACCATCTTTCTGGTCTGTTTGCACAGTGCCTTGCACCATGAATTCATCTTCATTGCAAAAGAGCCAGTGTTACCTGAAAGACAGTGTTGCTCATATTAACAGGGACATCTTTAAGCTCTCAAATCACAGCCACATAAAAGCAAGTCAAAAATACATAACAAAAATCAAGCCAGAAATTTCCTCTTCCTACCTATCATGGATTTTTCCTCAATAGATTTGTCTTCAATAGATCTGAAGCTAAGATAGATTGCTTTTTTGCTGGCACCAAAACAACTGCAGGTTTACTTTCAGAAATTGCCAGTGCCCATTTCAATACTCTTGGTAATCTCTCATAGTAAGATATAGATCTTTCATTGGACCAGAAATAAAAACTTCCATTACTTACGAGTTCTCAGGTTAGAAACTCCAAACTTTCTCCCATGAAGCTTAGCACATTTGGGAAGAATGTTTTCAGCATCTCCACACTTGCTTCATTACTGACTTTCAAATTCTTTCTTATATTTCCTTTGCTGTGCAACATACAATATGCCTCCAAACAGGACAAGAATCAGTCCTCAGATACACTAAGCCTTATCATTTACAACACTCGTCTTCCTGTAATTCCTTCTCCCAAAATTCTTCTCTTATCTAGTTCACTCTAGATTTAGTTATGTGTTTGCACAGCACTTGGAAAAACAGGGGTCAGGTCTGCAGCTATGACTTTTAATAGGATCCATACGACCAAGTACATATTCCTACAGTGGAGACCTCTGCATTCAAAGCAGTCGCTTGGGCTTCACTTACTACAAATAAACTCTTAGGGTTTATGAGCCAAGGACATATGTTTAGTAGTGAATTAAAGTTGCAAGTAACTATGATATTAAGTAATGCAGATACATGAACCACAAGGTCTAGCATCAATCGATGCAGTTTCCACTATCACAGAAGATCCCTCTCACCTGTGGCTTTTCCATTCTGGGGTTCTTTAGTATGCACAAGATTCAAGTATGTGCCTGATTCTAATGACTGCCTGTGAAGCTTTGTTTCAAAAATGTACAGGCTGAGTCAGAGCACCTAAAGTTAGAAGTCACTCTGAATTTACTCTGCAACACTTTTCTGTCTCCACTGACTTAGTCTAACAGTAGAGCCATGGTTTCAAACTGTTGTCCAGCATGGCAACTGCTTTACAGTAATCTTTAAAATGCTCCATGACAGACTATTTTCACTCTAAAACATTTCTTGTATAACCCAAATAAAAGAATAAAGTTAGCTCAGTCTCTAAAATTGACATGTCTAAGACTAGACTTCTCACCTATTAGTCTGAGACCCCAGTGGGTTTGAGTGTAAGAGACTGTTGGGGGGAGCCAATTCTGACATTTGCTAGTAAGTTAAGTAAAAGAATCCACCTTTCCTAACTTCAGAGTCTAAGATAAGTTAGTACTGTGGATGGTTTAATGTCTTTCTAAATTCAGTGAAGAACTCAATTCAAGAAATAAGTACCTCCCTAGGATAGCTGAGATCTTAATGAAGGAAGAGACCTCTAAAGATGCACTGACAAAGATGAGGTCTGAAATAGGAAATTTTGTTCAGTGACTGAACCAAAGCAGGTCAAAGATGCAGTCACCATAAGTGGCTTAAAACTATTTATGCTTTAATTCAGCAAATTCAGACCTGACATGTGGAAATATAAGGGGAATCTCTTTTGCCCTTACAAAGTACATTTATTTCTGGGATGTTCAGTATCATATTTTTCAGAAGATTCCCCCTTCCTTATTGGTCTCTGAATATGTTTATTTATAATAATAATAATTGTAATTCCCATTAACTATTATTTTAGTAACAACATCCATATAAGATGCTGCTTTACCTACTTCCTGCTCTGTTGGGGTTTTCCTTTGTGCAGTAGCACCTTCATTAGACTGCATATACATGTTTCTGTAGCCTGAATATTAAGCCTAAATCCCTTAAAAATTGTTTTTCTCACTGAAATTAATATAAATTCCACAAACAATGCTTTCCAATCAGAAAAAAAGATACTTATTAAGCACATCAATTTTTCTTTTAAATACTCTTTCATGTTTCTCTCCTTGTACTCAGCAACGCAGTAAAGCTGATACCTTATATGCACAAAGTGACCTGTAGAGGTGCTCCCTGTGAGGTTTATTTCCTGCTGGAATGCTGTCCTTTCAGATTTCACCCAAACCAAGTCTAGGCTTCATTAATAATTTCAGCCTGAAAGGGAAACAATTGGGATCTTCCAGTGTCAGTTTGGAAAAAAAACTCCAACTTAATCCTTGGAGTTTTTTACTTCTCTCAGTATTTCCACTGCGACAGAGGAGAAGGAATTGTTTGCAAGGGACCTAACTATAGAATATAAGGTGATTTTCAGTACTATTGGTGGTAGTATTGTACCATGCCTAAGGAAGCAGCAGCATTTACTATGCTAATATCCAGGATTCCTTAGTTTGTATCCTGGCTAACCACTAAATTTTTTTTTTTCATTACCAAATACTATTTTTCATAGAACCACAGACTAGTTTGGGTTGGAACTGACCTCAAAGATTATGTTGTTCCAACCCCTTGCCATGGGCAGAGACACCTTCCACTAGCCCAGGATGCCCAAAGTCCCATCCAACCTGGCCTTGAACCCTGACACAGCTTCTCTGGGCACCCTGTGCCAGGGCCTCATCACCCTCACAGGGAAGAACTTCTTCCTTGCATCTAATCTCAATCTCCTCTCTTTCAGTTTAAAACCATTGCTCCTTGTACTGCAACTACACTCTCTGATAAACAGCCCCTCTCCACCTTTCCTGCAGGCCTCTTCCATTACTGGCTGGCTGCTCCAAGCTGTCCCTGGAGCCTTTTCTTCTTCAGACAGAATGAGCCTGACACTCCCAGCTTGCCTTCATAGAGGAGGTGCTATGGTCCTCTGATCACTTTTGTGGCCTCCTCTGGACTCTCCAACATATCCATGCCTATCTTGTACTGGGGACCCCAGAGCTGGACGCAGTGCTGCAGGTAGTGTCTCACCAGAGGAGAGGAACAGAATCCCATGACATGCTGGCTTTGATACAGCCCAGGACATAATTAGCTCTCTGGGCTCCAAGCATACATTTCCAGGACAATATTCCTCCCTCTCCTGTTATTTTTCTGAAAGCAACTGTGTTTTGGGAGGGACTTTATGTGCAGCACCAATGTGCCAGGGTCCTGATCTCACTGGACTTCCGGGTTGCTAGTGTAACACGAAAATATGTGAGCAGACTGTAAGCGCCTTCATTTCAATGCATGTCATTCAGAAATGTTTATACTTAATGCAATTGTGTTGACTTAAATTCTTCATGCAATCAAAGATTCAAGTGATGGCTTCAACCTCTGGAAGAGTTTGAAGCTATTGTTTTGTTTCTCATTAGCAGTAGACAGATTGCATTTATTTTAGAACACCTATTTTTTCCATTCCATTATTCTGTGTGTCTCTCTGGATCTGGCCCCAGAAATCTTTGTAAGGTCCAAGTACCTGCTGTTATGTTTATAGATACTAATGAAATTTGGAGTATACACAGTGATAAACGCCAGGTGAAAATTAAACCAAATCACACGTCCTTAGGGATTCTTTATTATGAAATGTAATATCTGTCTAGCTACATTAACTGGATAAGGCACACTCCTTCAGCTCAGTTTCAATTGCATTTGGGAGAGGACTTGAGAAAAGATCGGTTTGTTAACATGTGAATATCAAGCAGACTCAGAATTGTAATGAGCAGAATTTCCCAGCCTAACTGGGAAAAACTCCCTCACTGCAGAGGGGTGTCTGAGGAGGAGCAGCATACGACTTTAGGAAGTTAGCAGCCTTCCCTCCTTGCTAGCCATGAATCAGTTTAGAAGGCTGTAACTGCAACTTGTATTATCTGATACTGGGGACTGCACCCTGAAAAGTACCCATGTTCCCATTTCATAGAGGTTAGCATGAGAAATCCCTGTCCATCCAGTACTATCATGGAATGCTCTGTTGCTCCTGATCATGGCAATGTGGTTTGCTAGGAGGAGGAAAGAGTCTGTAATTGAATCTGTCCATTGCATAATTTTATAATTTTGTCCATACCTTAGTGCAACAACTAAAGACCAAGTTATAAATCATAGCAGAAACATATGTTAACCAGTGTGTGGTGTCATTGAAACCCAAGCAGCATATGATGTCAGCTCAAATTTGTTGGGTTTTTTGGGGAGGGGTAGTTGTTGTTTGTGTTTTTCTGTAGGTGTCAGTGATTTTTTTAGTCTCTCAATGGAGATTTTTTCTGAAGGATGCAGAACAGTCAGGACATCCAAATTAACTGTGCATTTGGATTCTTAATTTTGAAATTACCCCCTTCCACTTGCCATTGTTTTATTATTTGAGGTTATCATGTATTGCAATAAAAGGTAAGTTTTCAGAATCCCTATCAAAACAAAAAACCTTTCAGTTCTGTTGATACGAAACATTTCAAAACAGAAGGGAAAAAAGTCTTTTTTTTTTTTCCCCAGTTGGGAAACTTTCAAATGTGTTCCAATTTGGAAGAAAGCCAAACATCAGAAACCTGAAATCCTTTGCAAAACCCAACAGCCATTGTCTGCAACGGCTGTGCTGCTACTCAGAATTACATTCCCTCAGCCAGCATGGGCTCAGAAACTACACCGAGTGCCTCAGTCTCAGAGATCTGGCATCAGCTGTGTCATTGATTTCCTTCGTGAGAGAGACTAGTCATTTGCCCTCTCTCTATTTCACTTTCCTTATCTACAGAAAGGGAATAAACAATACTGACCTTCTTTGTTAAAGGTTTTGAGATGTGTAGAGAAGGGCAAGGCATTCATCTGCTCTCAACCTCTCCAGAAATGTTGCAGCACAAATGGAAGGCAGTCAAAGGGCCCCAGACAGGAGCAAGATTTGCCAAAGGAGAGTGTGGTCTCTGGAAAACAGAAACTGAAGGGATGAAAATAATCAGAGCACTTAAAAAACCGCAACAAAACCCACAAAAACCCACCACCCAAAAAAGCCATCCCACAGAAGATCCCAAGCAGAAAACACTTCATGATGTCCACAAATATTGTAAAAGTTTCAAGGTGGATTTTCAAAGGCCTCCTGGACAATCTACTTTCTAAATAATAAAGTAAGGCAAAGATCACAGGAGTAGAAAAAACAAAAAAGCCAAGTACCTGAAACAACTATACTAGAGTAAGAAAGTTACAAACTGGGATCTTCTCTCTGGAGTACAAGGAGAAATGTTTTGACCCACAAAACTCCCAGTCCTTCCTCTTCTCTCATGTTACTACACTCCTTGCCTCTTCTAACACTGCATCTTATGCAGGCTGTGCTAGCTGAGGGGCTGCATATCAAACCTCAAATTGTCCTCCATGCTAAGGCTTTCTCAGTGCCCAGGTGAGAGCGCTAATGAACACAGCAGCTGAAAAAATGTTAATAATATAAATAATAGTAATAGTAGTAGCAGCAGTAGTAATAGAGAAACTGTCTGAGCAGCCTGGGATCAGGTTCAGAAAGCTGAAACCCAGACAGATCAAAATCTGGCCAGGGATGTCAAATGCAGCACAAGAAGATCCTACAGGCATGTCAGTGACAAAAGAAAGACAGGGAAAATGTGACCTCTGTCTGGAATGCAATGAGAGATCTGGTTACCTGGGATATGGAGAAGGCTGAGGTACTCATCTGAGAGTAGCTACACTAGGCTGGGACCCTTCAACAAGAGTTTACTGCTGCTTTACAAGCCAGAAGGAACTCCCCTCCCCATACCACTCCTCCCATCAGTAAAATTTAATGTGGAAACTCATTGCCACAGGATGTTGTGGAGATAAATACAGGGATCTTCAGGAAAGATGAGTCCAGCAGGGACTGGTAAAAAGGACGGTCCAGAAGTAGGATCCAGCTCAGGGAGTGAGCAAACCTCCAATAACTTTGTTCTCCATTTTCAAAGTAATTTGAAAATCAACCATTACTGTCTGTTCCACATCAGGCCATTTGCACCTTTCGTCCGATCCAGTACCTCAGTTGTCACTCAAACATGAAGTGCATAGCACTTTGGATTAATTTTTATTTTAATGGGAAAAAGACTTCATGAAGCAGTATGATAACAAAAGAGAAAACCAGGCTGAAAAAGACCCAGGAGTTACTCATGATAGACACTGGCACAGTATGTTATGTCTGTGCAGTACCTATGAATAGCTTTCTTATTTTTATAGTCACAGTAAGGTACAGAATGTGTCACCTCTGAAATTTAATGAACCCAACATTCCAGGAAATTAAAGTGAAAAGGTAGACCTTAAAAATGTATTTTTAAAGATGTCTCAGGCAATTAATCTTTCCAGTAGGGAAATCAGATTTTCTTAGTTTTTAGGATCACTAAAGATATATCCACAATATTATCATATATAACATGCTGTCTTAAATCCTGATGTATCAGTGCATAGGCATAGGGAGCTGATATTTAATTTTTGGTGAGAGAAAAGTGTAACTCGGAGAGGGCAGAGGGGGGAGATTTTTGTTTTGCCTGTAGGTTCAGGGAACAAGGCAGAGTTCTTCAAGTGTTTGATCTTTATGGATGTGGAATGTTATGGATCTCTTGGTCTTTTTTGTGGTTGGTTGGGTTTTGCTTTTTATTTTCTTCTTTACTATTTTATGGTGCCCCTACTTGGCAAAAACTTTGGTCAAATTTCACAAAGTCACTCTTTTGGCTTGCTTCTTTCCCTTCCTTGTACATCATCTTTCTTATCCTACCTTTGGGAAGACTTGTGGAGGGTGGGCAACAATAATGTCCTGTGCTTTAAATACAGGGCTCCTCAGCCTAGCTTATTTTAAGACTTAGAACCAACTGCATCCTGATCCAGGTGCTAACGTCATCCAACACCCATCCATCAGCTCCTGGTTAGGGGCCAGCATTGTACACATGGCTGTAGAGTGGGTTTGAAATGGGTTTTGTGCTTCATTTGTCTCTTGGAGTGAAGGCAAATTGAGAGAGTTTATATAACCTACTAGTTGAAAATAACATGCATGCCACTACAGGCGCATGGATAACAATCTACACCCAGTTTTGAAGAATATATTTTCTTTTTTCTTTTTCTTTTTTTTAATTTTTTTTTAATTATTTGAAACCCATGGAGATCTTCTAAGAACAGGGCAGAGTTTTTTGACTGGCTGTTTTGGTTTTCTCCCTGTTCCTTTAGGAAAAAAGTGACTTAATCTTTACCAAGCAGAGGGAATTTCACACCAACATATGATAGGCTTGAGTGTGCTCTAAGTACTCCTTATGTTATTCAGGTTCACTCCCTCAAATGACAGTTTCTGCATTTTCATCCTCACCCCTACTCATCTTAGGTCCTGTGCAGGACAAGCCTAGTAATAAAATAAACCAGTTTTAATGAAGCAAGATTTATGTTCAGGTTGTTACTGGCAAAACTGCAAACAGGTTGCAATCAAAGGTAGGTACCTGCAATCTTCAAGTAAATTTAACAGGTGAATATTTTTCCAGTTGCTTAGATTTTATTGAGTTTTATTACCTTTGGATTCCTAAGACATTAATAGAAATCCAGTATGAAGCTGCAGAAGTATCCTGCTTTCTGGATTATGTCCCCAAGTCTGAAACATTTGTCTTAGCACTGACTCACAATTACATCAGCTGCACTTGTAACTTGATTTAAGGTCAATGAGGTATGGAAGCACGTGAACAGCATTAGCAGGTTTTACTTTACTAGTCAAAACATTTGTATCTCACTTCTTTCGCAGTATGTCTCTTGGTAGGAGTTTTTGTTTAATTCTACCTAATTCATAAGAATTGCACAGAATCACAGAAAGTTAGGAGTTGGAAAGGACCTCGAAAGACCATCTAGTCCAACGTCCCTGCCAAAGCAGGATCACCTAGGCTAAAATCATATAAGAACACATCCAGATGGGGTTTGAATGTTTACAGAGAAAGAGACTCCACAACTTCTCCAAGCAGTGTTCTGTCACCCTCGCAGTGAAGAAGATCCTCCTTACATTCACATGGAACTTCCTCTGCTCCAGCTTGCCCTTTGTCCTATCATTAGACATCAATGAGAAGAGCCTGGCTCTGTGCTCCTGACTCTCATCCTTTACATATTCATAAACATTAGTGAGGTCACCCCTCAGTCTCCTCTTCTCCAAGCTAAAGTTGCCCAGTTCCTCATAAGGAAGGTGTTCCACTCCCTTTATCATCTTGGTGGCCCTGCTCTGGACTCTTTCAAGGAGTTCTATGTCCTTCTTGAGCTGAGGCGCCCAGAACTGGACACTAGTTCCAGAAGCCCTTTCTGTTGTCCTTGACCTCCCTTGCAAGGTTTAATTCTAAAGAGGCCTTAGCTTCCCTAGTTTCCACCCTACATGCTCTGACAACAGTCATATTCCTCCCAAGTGTCCATCCCTTCCTTTCATGACCTATAGACTCTCTTCTTCCACTTGAGTTTGCCCAGCAGTCCCCTGTTTATCCACACAGGTCTTCTGTCTCCCTTTCTTGATTTCTTTCCCATTGGGATGCTCTGATCTTGAGCTTGGAAGAAGTGGTCCTTGAATATGGACCAACTATATTGGGCTCCTTTTCCTTCCAGTACCCTGCCTCATGGGATTTCCCCCAATAATTGCTGGAAGAGGCCAAAGTTGGCCCTGCTGAAGTCCAAGGTTGCAGTCCTACTTGATATTCTCTTTCTACCGCATAAGATCCTGAATTCCACCATCTCATTGTAACTGCAACTAAGTCTACTCTCAACCTTCACCACTTCAACCAGTCCTTCTCAGTGAGTACAGGATCCAGCAGCGCTCCTCTCCTAGTAGGCTGATCCACCATTTGCATTAGGAAGTTATCACTGATGAACTGGAGGAACCTCCTGGACTCTGAGCAACTGGCTGTGCTAGCCTTCCAGCAAATATCTGGGTAGTTTAAAATCCCCCATAAGAACCAGGGCCTGCAATTGCCAGGCTAGTCAGCTGCATGTAGAAGGCCTAATCAACTTCCTTCTCTTGATCAGATGGCCTGTAATAGACACCCACAACAGTATCACCCATGCTAGCCGGTCCTTTAATTCTCACCCACAAGCTCTCAACTTGTTCTGCATCCACCTCTGGACAGAACTCAATATATTCCTATGCCTTTATCAAATTTCATGTGTTTCTTCTATTAAAATTAGATGTTCAGCTATTTTGCCAAGCTGGTATGGAATACATGAATGCTGTATTGATAGGGATTTTGTAACTTTGTCTACAGACTTCTTCCTTCCCAACAAACTAACTTTCTTCCCTCACACAAACTCTTCATTTCAGGTGATTTATGCTAACCTCATGACTGCAAAAACCTAGAGTAGAAGGGTGGAAAAGATTATCAATAATTCATCAATTACTGAGGAACTGCTTAACATCATTTGCAATTATCTTACCGTAAGCTAGTTAATTGCAGTTTTTCATGACCAAGTGTGCCCATTTGATCCTCATCCTCTCCTGATGAAATTCTGGCTTCTCAGTCAAGTTCAGTGACAAAGCCCAGCTGCCACAAAAAAAAGCAAGAAGTCACCTGGGTTTCAATGCTAGCACTGAATCAGCGAAAGCAGTAAAATAGTCCTTGGAAATGCTTCCTCTGGACAGGGACATTTCTCCCCGTCTCTGCCTCTTTCATATAGTGTTAATTACACAGATGAACACCACTGATGTGAATCCACCTGCTGTGGAAAATTGCCCAGATAGAACAAGAACAATGAATTAAGGTTATTTTTTTCTTCTTCACAAAGTCCAAGTGGAACAAAGTGGAGTTTTCTTAAGTATTTTCAAAAATGCAACTTGTTGAGAACTCATCTAAACTTGTAGTTTGGCTTAAAGATCTATCATCTCTCACTAGGACTGTTCTGTGTTTTTTTGGGTTTTTTTACTTCTTAAATTCAGCCAAAGAAATTGAAAACCACTCATGGAATTGTCTATGAATTATGACCATTCTGAAAGCCTGTAGGTCAGAGAGAATTGAGTTCCTCTAGGAGAACTGTGAACTGAACTTCCACAGAATACTCCTTGGAAACAATGACAGGTTAATAACCTATTTTTCTTAAAAAGTAATATTGCAGAAAGTGATTTTTTTGCACACTCTTCCAAAACAGGTATGACATGTTATTAGTTGGAGAGATTCTGCATCTAGACCACTAAAAGAAAATTTTGCACAAGTACTATTTTCATGGGCTAAACACCCTCTAAGTATCCACATCATCTTACACCATTTGGGCTATGCTATTTATGCTATTGCTTTATTATTTTCAGATTACTATCAAGGAGACAAAGTCAATCACACTCTTTATCCCCAGATGTAAAATGGGAGTGATTTCTGTGCAGCAATGCAGATGCCTCAAAGTTCCTTTCAAGGTGCCATATTCCACAGTGGCCGTTTTGAGGCTGTCTGAGCTGACGATTTGTTAGCTACAATCTGGAATATCGAGGCGTTAGAGTTTCACAGTGATCAAGGGTATTGCCTGAAGCAAAGCCATATATGCAGTGAACTCTTAAAGAAAGCTTCCTTTGATAAACGGCAAAAAAGGGATGAAGAGCACTATTCAAGGTCATTCTGAAGGAAAATTATGATGCTAGAGACTGTAGCTCCTGGTTGAAGGCCCATGCTCTTTCCTTAGGGTACAGGTTCCCCAGTTGCTCTCAAGTGAAGCACCTCTGCATTAGAGATGGCAAAGTATTCCTAAAGCGGTTGCTGATACGATGATAAAACTGTTTTGTTATATTAGCACAGTAAACCTCCCTCAATGCAGGTGATGATAATCTAAACTTCTGTAGGCACACTTTTGCTACTACCATTAGGACTATTTCTTTTGACCCGCCTGTCTCCGCCTTCAACCCTTCTCCATCCCGCAGCGATGCCACAAAAGATGTGCTCAAAGCGGATCCAGAGCACACTAACCCAGTATTCAGTGTACCTTGTGCATTTTTCCTGTGCATTGCCAGAGGCATCTGAAGCTCCACTATCTTGGTGTGTACATTGGGGGACATTACATCATTTTTCTTAAAATGCCTCAAACACTGCTCTGAGATTGGACTGAAGCTGTCAAAACCTAAAGGAGTGGATTGAATTCCTCTTGCAGCACATAACACTTATGAGCAAAGGAGGAAATAACAGCTAGTCAGGAAATGGAAGTAATGGAGAGAAAAAAAACAGCTTTCATTTTTTTAAAGAGCTATGTGCTAGCATTACCTGTGACCAAGGACAAGAAGTGTGCCAGTGTTATTTATGAATTCTTGTCAAGGTTAAATTGGAGTTTAGAGAGGAGGCGCAAGAGTAATTATACTCCTAGAAAATAATCCCACACTCAAGGACCTCTGTCTCTTTATCTAACCAAGGAGAAGGTGGCGGGTGACTTCCATCTACTAGAATCTACATAGAGAAGAAGTGTGATGATAGGAAGCTCTTTAGCTTAGCAGAAAAAGATACAATAGGATTTAATAGTTAAAAAAGTGTAAATTAAACAAATTTAGACTAAAAAGAAGGTCCAGGAAAAGTTATTTCTGATACCGTTTACAGAGAGAAAAAGTTCTTGCCTACTAGGGACTTTCCACCACTAAATACTTTCCTAAGTAAAACTAGATGCTTTTTCACAAGGTAAACTAATATGTTAGTCCTTACTTCAGGTATAAATTATGTGTGCATTATATAAAGCGTTATAGTATATATATGCTATATAAATTTGTGTTTATTTCCAAGAAATAGTGGTCTAGGGAGAAATGAGGTCAATACATCTATTGTGGGAAGCCAGCATATAGACTTGAAGATTAAAATGGCACATTACAAATTCCTTAGAACTCCAACATGTCTCTGGGTCCTGACTGATGTGAGCATCCATTGCACTGTAAACAAATCCAGTAGTTCATTGGCATAGGGGTGCCCAAACTGTGGCTCTGACAACTAGGAAGCATGCTGTATGTCCAACCAAGATTCCTGCAATATGAGCATCTGACCATGCCATGCCTGCACTTATGTGGCATCTTCTACCTGAGCACTCAAATGCTGGTCTGAGCAGGCAGCTGTTGTCTCTGATACACTGCCTCTGTAACTTGACCAAGAAAAATTTATATTCCTGGCCAAGCATCAAAGATTTTGCTCACATTGCTGATCCTGCTGATACAAGGAGGGTCTGCACCTGTTCCTCAAAGCAGAATTCAACAGCATCATTCCTGGTTCTCTGCTCTTGTTTTCACTGTAGTGTGTATCAGCCAAGCCTCTATCTACTCAGTGCAGCTCATCTCTTTTCTTCCCAGGGCTCTTTATACCTATTGCCTCTGCACAAAGGCAGATAACTTCCACAGAATTTAAGATACCTTTTAGCACTTCTATTGTTCTTGTCCCTACTAAAAGGGTGGACCCAGGGAGTTACTCTTCCTTAATCTGCCCCATCCCTTGGTGTCTCTCCATGGCACACTCATGTCAGAAAGAGAATGACCTCTGAATCAAAAGTTTCCATTGATAATAAATAAGATCTGGCCAATTCTAATCAAATCCAGTGTAAATGTTGTTATACATTAATATGCATGGTTTAATGAATACAGTTATGTATTTTGTATTACATTACTATAGTATGTATTATACTGCACTATACTTCATTGCAATATAATTATACATCCATTGTAGCAAGAAGCCTTCTGATTTAAGGGGGAAAGTAGAGATTGGAGTTGAATAAATTATAGATTAAAAGGGAAGTAACAAATGGACTGCAATGGCTGAGAGAGCATGGGAATTTGAATTTTTATAAGGATTTATTATGTTTACTGTATCTGCGTTAGTAAAAACTGCAACTGCCTGAGCAAAACTTTTTTTCGGCTGACATAGCACACAACATATATTTTTTTTCTCTTTGCTAAAGAAAGAAGAGGCTTTTTATGAATTAGTGTACTGCAATACTAAGTTTTATATTATCTATAAACTATGGTAGTAAAAAAAGTCACATCATTTTAACCTTGGAATGCAATAGGGAATGTGGTGGATGTGTAAAAATTTAATGCCCTCCAGCGTCTGGTTAAGTGGTCAGCGCTGATGAGTGGGAGTTTGCATCTGTCTCGTAGTACTATATTTTCATTGCTTTTTCTTCCAGAGGGATCTCAGAAGTTTGGGCTGCATTTCCAAGGCAACAAGGCCATGCCAGTGGTCTACTGGTGAGAAGACCAGCAGATCGTGTCTGAACTGGTTTTTTTACATCCTTGAAGGTCAGCTCAATATAGAGCACTTCTCACATATCAGACAGGTTTTTTCCTTTGTGCTGTGCATCTTGCAAGCAAGTTGCTTAAATCTGAAAGGAAAATTACACCTGGCAGTTGGTTTAAACTTCTCTCTCAGACCCCAAGACCTGCAGTTGTTTGGGTGCATACAGTACCTGTCTAAATAAACTTGGTGTCAAGAGTTGCAGTTGTATAAGTACACAAGTTGATAATGCCCTTGCTATACAAAGACTTATGGCTTTTACAGTACCTTGCTTCTCTGCTGCATTCTGGAAAAACAAAGGATAAATAATTCATCATTAGAAGAAAACTATGTTAAAATACATTTTCATGCAAACTCCCACTTCAGTCACTGACAGTTTTGGATGAAAAACGGAACTGGTCTGAATAAGCTTCAAAATTTGCCCTTCTTTTTATCTTGTCTTAGATCAAAGTAAATATGCAGAGCAAACATAGGCTCTCAAATACAGTAAACAAGGCAGTTTCATAAGCATGAGTTTTGAAGAAAGTCATGCAGGCATTTTACACTTTTAAACTGTTTTGCTAGCCAAATCAACTGTAGTTGAGCTATTGTTTTGGATACCCAAGTATTTATTTGGGAGTTTCTCCCTGTGCTTGTATAAAATATTGCCTTGTCTTCTCTCAGACCATAACAATCCTGACAACAAAAGATGCTGCAGTAAAAGTTGATGCTCTATGTGTTTCTGTGTGTCTGCGTGTCTGTGTGTAGTGCTTGCAAATCCTATGGGATAAGAGCTGCCATATAAATGTAAATATAAGTCATGGTGTTCTTTGAACCGATGACCCTTTGCTGCTGTCTTTTTTGACAGGATAAGCAGCATGAATCGCAATTGCCAGAATGAAATGGCATGATAAATCCTGCTCCCTGCTAATTTTTCAAAACCTCGGCTATCTTCACATATTTAGGGACCTATTGTTGAAGTCAGTATTCAAAGCAAAAAATAAAATAAAAAGCAAAATTTAAGCTAGAATAAACTTTCAAAAGCAGCTCTGACTTGTGGTTTGATTTCCAGTTTCAGAAATGAAACATGAACCTTTGTGCGTGACACTTGCTGAAAGGCGAGAAAATTGGGCTACATTTTTATTTCTTAGACCTACCATTTTTTTAAGCTTTTTTTTCTCTGCAGGCTCTTTTCCTCAGTCAAAAAGTACATTATCCACCAAAAAATTCTTCTGATTTCTTTGGAAATTTCTGCACTCTGGAACGTTGCAAACATTGCTCAAATTGTATGTTTTGTCAGTGCCTGGGATTATATTTGTAGCCCACTGCCTTATGTAAGACATATAAGCCAGGTCTTGCTTGTCTGTGAAATGTCATTTTATCCAAATCTTAAATAAATTCTCACATCTAACAACTGTGTATACAAATAATTTCTATTGTCATGCTCCCTTCTTTTACTAAGAAAGAGAGACAACGTGGTAGTTCATGTAAGTTTACTGATTCCTGCTTTTAAATGTCCCCTTTTACCCACATAATTTGCAATTACATTACAATTGTCTGAACTTGAAACATAAATTATTTGGATTTTTGGACATCATCAAGCCTCACAGATGTCAGGGTAACATTAAAACAACTGCTAAAACTTGCACTAGTAATTTTAGAGTTTGCAAATTCAGAGGTATTCTTCTTGACAAGTTCAAAAGGAAGGTGCTTCTAATCTGTTCAGAAGTAGGTCAAATTATCATAAAAAGTTCATGCTGCTTCTTTTTTATTTTGTGAGCTGATTCACTATATTTCTTCCCGACTCCTTTCTTTTTTGGCCCATAGCTTACTGGACGTGAACCAGTGACTCCCACTGGTTGAAGAACAAAGAGTTCCCTATAATCATCAGTGGTGTGGAAATTTGCCATCTCCATTGTGTGCCACTAGCTTGGCAAGCTGGTTTGATGACACAAGCTATTCCCAGCATAATCCATCTAGTTGTCTCCCCCCAAAGGGAAAATTCACTTTTATTAGAAGCCAAAAATGATAGATGCCACTGGGATCACAGAACTTCTTTATTTTTTTCATTGCTGACTAAACTACAGTGCCAAGAGTTAAAGTGTTTCTCAGGAAAGTGATTGTCTCTATGGTTATGCATGGAAGCCAATATCCATCTTTAGCTTTTAACCCTTTAATTCAAACTTTCGAGTTTCATAATAGCAATCCTGAGGGCTTAGAAGGGACTGTGGCTCCTATCATAGAACAAATATTATTTCATAGTACAATTAATATCTAGTGAATCAAGTTTCCTCAAAGAACGGGTTCTTAAGTCTTTCTACACTCTATAAAGAAGCAGCTGGAGAGAATGTAACAGTCATTTACTGCAGCCTTGCAAAAATAATGGGAGGAAGCCAGGCTTGTCTAAAAAAGGTTAATCCATGATTCAGAAATGCCAGATTTGAGGTCCATTGCAAGATAAGGGTGACTATCATTTCAAGCGCATGTTGCCTCTTTTCTCCAACACCAGTAAAATTAAGGAAAGGTCAGTAAAACTTTGCTAACAGCAGAGGTGCAAACTCAGTAGTCACTGCATTGTCTAAAAGAGATTGAATTAGCCTGTGAAGTAGATGATATATTCCCTTTTAAAATGTTGTACAATGCTGGTACTGACATAATACGCAGCATGGGTTCCTTCTCTCGGTCACCAAGCAGTAGAATATATGAAGCTCAAAGAAGGGCACAAGAATAGGGCAAGTCCATAATGATGCCTTCCCAAACCTGTGTCCAAAATTCACTATTTTCTGCTGCTTAGACTTTCAGCTGTCTGCACATTGTTGCCATTCAACTTTCCATATGTGTCCATGTGTCTTATTTTTGGTGTCTCAGCCAGATGAGAATTAACTTCTCTGTTACCAGTTGCCTACAGAAGAAAACCAGGGCAAGAGGAATATTATTTGTTTTAATTCTTTCTGTGAACTTTCTGGCTAGCTTGGCTTTTATCATGGAATCACAGAATTGGTTAGGTTGGAAAAGATGTTCAAGATTAACAAGTCCATGTGTTAACACTGCTAAGTCCACCACTGAACTCTGTCCCTGAGCACCACATCTAGACATCTCCAGGGATGGTGACTCAACCACTTCCCCAGGCAGCCAGTTCCAGTGCCTGACAACCCTTTTAGCAAAGAAGTTTTTCCTAATATCCAATCTAAACCTCCTCTGGTGCAACTTGAGGCCACCTGCTTTTGTTCTATTGTTTGTTACTTGGGAGAAGAAACAAACATCCACTTGGCTACACCCTCCTTGCAGTTAGTTGTAGAGAGATAAGGTCTCCCCTCAGCCTCCAGGCTAAACAGACCCAGTTCCCTCAGCTGCTCCTCATAAGACTTGTGATCTAGAGCATTCACAGGCTTTGTTGCCCTTCTTTGGACATGTTTTTTGTGTAGTGAGGGGTCCAAAACATAACACAGTATTCAAGGAGTATTTCAATTGGATTGTTGTTGGCAGCCATAGACAGAATCCATCCCATCATGATGCTGACATCTACATCTGAGTGCACCAGTCAGGCACATTCAGGAAACAGTTCAACTCATCTCTCAGCTTTAGACACAGACTATAGGATAAGATGACTCTTGTCCCAATATGCTCATTACCCTCCCCAAGATATACCAAACATAGATAGAAATATATATGTGTGTGTGTGTGTTATATAGTTATATGGGAAGCCAAATATCAAATATATGCACCTGTATTTAGAAAGAAATTCCCTTTGCAATGAACATGTCAAAGTATAATTGTTCTTGAATTAATCTTGATATGACTGCTTGGGTTTTGGTTTGTGGTTCTGAAGGTTTTGTTTTGTTTCGTTTCTTTTTTTTTTTCTGTTGTGGTTTGTTTTTTCTTCAACTAAAACAAGAATCTAATTTTCCAGCTAAATTTTCATATATTTGAAAGAATCAAGTCTAAAATATTTTTACTAGAAAATAAAAAAAATACAAAACCAAACTCAAATATCATGTGACATTTCATCAGAGATACACTTTTCTCCCCTATATTTGTTTCCTACTAAAGATCTGTACTGACTATAGCCTTTATTTGGCATTATCTGTTCTTTCTCAAGGGCAGAACAGAAGACAACATTCAACTCTTCTCTGAGCAGGCAGTACAAACTCATCTCAAAGAATTTGTTCCCTAAGGATTTTTTTCAAGGTAACTTAAACTGCTGAAACAAGTTCTAAGAGTTAATTGCAGATTTTACAGTTGGTGAACATGTAAAGTTGCTCTGAGCCCTGCACAGTGATCTTTGCATTCTTACTGCTCTCAGATATCCTTTGGGCACTCATACTAAATGATCAGTTCTATTTTTATTTCATTTCAGTTTTTCAGGCTATCTCTGAATTCTTATATGGCAGACAATGATCTACAGTGTAAGATTTGATTTCCCCACTGTGTTGTCTAGTCCAGAATTCATTTATTGGTTTACTTTGGTTTTTTGAGGACTTTTTAGTTGTTTGCCTGTAAACCTCTTGTTTTTCAAGCATCTTAAAAACCATCTGAGTTTCTGGCCCAATTTTTTTTTTCCTTTCTCTTAGTTTTCTTCTTAATTTCCAGCGTCTAACTCATGACATACTTTCAAATAAGTTTTTAGTCCTGACCTATGTAAGACTCCGTGATTATTTTCCGGTTTAATATTTTACTGCAGATGCACACCGAGCAGAGCTTCACTGTCCTCACTAAAGACTCCTGTTCTGTTTAACTTGGTATGGAGTCACTCAAAACCCAACTGGAAGCTTTGAAAAGTTTGAACAGAAGCTATCACCACCTGCATAGCACTAAAGTCTCATTTCAGAAAAAACTGTCGAATACACATTAATTCTATTTGCAGTTACCCAAAAAGGGAAGCAGTCCTGGTGAACCTAGGGCATAAATACCTGATATTTTTAATCTTATCTGTTAAAAGGATTTTTAATTAAAAACTGCATCATTTTTTTATCCTTTTTCCTCCTTATAGAAACCTGCAGAGGTTAGGAGTTATGATAATGCAGTGTAAAAACTTAGCTTTGGCATTTTTATAGCAGCAACATATATTGCTTGCTAATTGCAGCAGAATATTTTTAGAGCATCTTAAAATTGTTCTTAGTTCCTAATATTCCCCAGAGAAATATAATGGAGGCAGACGTAAATAACAAGTTGCAGTTCTAGATGAAGATACCTTTAGCTATTCCATCTATCTCCTATCATTAAAAGGCCAAGACTCATGCCTTTTCCGAAGTAGTGTGCAGTCATATGCAGCTCTTGCCTCAGAAGCCAAGTGATTTTTTAGATCGTATCAGATTTTAATTTTTAAAGAGGTTTCAAACTGCTGCCATAATTTTTTTCGTATTTACACCAGCGGGCAATTCTACAACTGAGACAGATTTTATTAAATTAATTCTGTGTTTAACAAAACAGAAAAGCAACCCAAAATAACAGCAAAACCTCCAGCTCTTTCAATACCAGATGCTAAGATTTTTTTTCTTGCAAGAAATGCTTATGAAATTGTGTCAAAATGAAAAAGAAATGGGATTATTCTCAAACCCCTCTTTATATGTGTTAAAAGTTTTGTGCTGCAATGTGAAGACATTTCAAACTGTAAAACCATCAGGAATAAACAGGCTTCTCTTTTCCCTATGTTCCGGTTTCATTGATTGAAAAGCAATCTGTAGATCAAATTAGTTTTGTATAATTTTTTATAGAGGATATATTTTGAACTATACTTCCAGGAAATACCTGAATTTTCAAGGATACATATGCCTTCTGTTGGCAGCAAGTGTTTCAAGAAGGAGCTTATGAACTCATTTTTGGGCTGCTTTGCAAAGCAGACTCAGGAGGCTTCAGGCTACAAACCAGTGGGTGAAATGCTCTTCCTTTTTATTATTCCTTTTTTGCAGCAACGCAGCATAACTTCACCAAATGTGGTCCTTATATCTGTATTGACCTTGACATATTTTATATGGGAAGTTGATTATTCAAACATAATAAAACTCTATGTATTTTATTGCTTTGTATTTTTTTTTCTCATTTGCTTTCCATGCAGAAGTAAACTTTTTCAAAATACTCAGTATTTTTCTGGACATTCTAAACTCATTTCCCTTCCCCCACCCACTGTTTCTCTCTCTCTTTTATTCCCCTTTGATTTTGAATTATTAACTAGAATACAAATGCCTACTCTACTGTTGAAATACATTATTTAAAAAAAAAAAAGCGCATCTGTTCCAATCACATTCCTATTCATGGGTCTGTGATTGACTTGAAACAGTTTCCCCAGAGAAAAAGATTACTTGATTTCTGGATTCAAACCCTGTTGCTTGTGATAGAAATGCTTGTAAAAGAATTGCAGTCTTTAAATCTTACTATTTCTACAAATGCTTTATTTATAACCTGAGGTTGTCTCCTTGTTCTAAGATAGAAGTGTTGAATATAAGGCGGTTTTGAATATAGGCACCAAGAATTAGGGCAAACATTGCTGCAGTGTAACACACTGTAACACACTGCAGGAGGCAGGAAACAGTAGAATAGATAGATACAAATAGCTTGTTTAATTATCGAGTATCCACTGCAGTCTAATTCATCATTACTGTTGGTGCTTGACATTTTATAACATATCCAAGTGGATTCTACAATTCCAAAAATGGAATCAGGGCTTCTCATGACAGATGCTGTAAAGATGTGTAAAAAATATTTATCTAATCTTCAAAACCTCCAGAGGGCAATTCATCCCATGTACTATAAACACTTATCTGTTACAAAGCTCATTTTTGTTGCACTCTGGAGATGCTTGATATTCTCCCTCAACTTTGCTGAGAACCCCTTTGACTAGGTTGCCAACACTTTTTGTAGTTAAAATTAGGTGAGATGAGTCCCACCTGAAATAAATGCAGATAAATGGGCCATATTTAAATCAAAATATTATGTGCCTAATTAAGCTATAAAGTCTACTATGGAGTTTACTATCAAAACAGCAGTGAATAATTCAAATCATCTACTCTGCCAACGGAGGCAAGAGAAGTGCTATAGCTGCAAAGCATATGGCAGATGCCTACTGTGGGCTTTTTGAATACGGCTCAATGTTAACTATGTTCTTTCAGGGATAGGTAGAAGGCCCCAAATACCACAATAATAAAATAATCTTAGCATGCTGAACAAAGTTTTCAGTCACACTATGTTTTCACATTGGAGAGAGTTAGCTAGAAAGGCTAACTCTGACCTTGCATCTTCCATGGAATGAAACAGGATCCTCTGGAGACTGTTCCCAAGAAGCTGCCTGCTCTCAACTGCCCTCTCCTTTAACTGCAGCAGAAGCTTGCAAAAGACTACTCTTATTGAGCTAATCCTCCTTGGCACACTTGTTGTGCAAAGAGTCTTCACCTCAGATGTGCAACTGTGAAATGATGTCATCATTTTGTGATCGGTGCGCAGAAATTAGTGTTTCACTGGACACTGATAATGAAGGTGTCTACTGTTCCCCTAGCTCTCCATTTTCACAAGAAGTCTTCAGCTTGCAATACTCGTTCAGAACATGCAGCTTCACAGTCTGGGTCTAGAACATGTTGATGATTGCTTTTTTGCAGGCAAGTGATAATGTTTATCTCTACCTGTAGAGCATTCTGGAAGATCTCAGTTCTTCCCAAAGTATTTTATTAGCAGAAAAATATTACCCATGCTCTGGCTTCAGGAGATGTACAAGGTGTAAAAAAACATGTGTTAGAAAATTACTATAAATGTGCTGTGATTTGCAAGGTTAGCTTATGCGAGAAGCTTGAGTTGATGAAGCTTCCAACATTATTCATAACCAGTTTGAAGTTTAATTCGTGGTATCTATGAAGAAATAGCGAATTTTTTTTCTTTTGGAAAAAGTATTTTCTGCATGAAAGCAAATCTCCACCATACATATGCTTTATACAAACCTGAGATATTTTTTTCTTGATTATCATGTAGTTCAGTTGGGAATAAATTTAAAATCTCTGCCATCTCCTGTCACAATTTCCCCATCACTGTTCAAGGTCCAGCTATCAAGCTGTGTATTACAAATGACAGATAAATGACCCTGTCTAACTTTTTGTCAGTTTAGAATTATGTCCTTTCCAGTTTGGAAATGACTTATAACATCTAAACATCCCCATATTACAAGGTTTTTTCAAATTTGCAGTCTTTCGTTAGAAATCTTGCTGTAATTGCTTTTCTCAATGAACTCTGGTCATTCCTGTCCAGGACTTACAGGTAACAAGAAACTTAATGAGGAACACTTCTCAGGGGTCTTGATTGCTTCTATGCACTTTTATTCAAAAATATTCTTCTCTTTCTGCCCATACAAAGGACATCAATATTGATAAAGGAAGAAAAACTTGCCCTGATTTGTACTCTTTGTACAAAGGGAAGTACATAGCAGAATGACTGGGGATTTGGCTATGCATCTTGTAGCTCCCCAACATGCATGTGCAGCTGAAGCAGAGAGGAGTGATCTGCTCCAGAAGACCTGCTGGTCAAAACCTACCAGCTTGCACCCAGGTCTGAGCTTCAGGCAACATTTCTAAATACTGCTTGTTAGTGCAGCAGGATTAACACTTCAGAGTGGACCATTAGTGGTAAGTATGAATTATTGCAGGAATGTTATGCTAAAAGTACATTAAGTTGCAAAACTAAGTGGTCAAATCCAAAAATGCTGCCAAAGTTATATTTCCATATGAAATTTTAACTAAGTGCCCATGTGAATGTTCATTATAAAGCTATCGTTAGTGGTATATTTGTCTTCTCTTTCACAAAAAGACAATAGCCTATCAAGCTGGTTTTCTACCAACTTTGGCCTTCCAAAGTTAGCATCTTGACATTGTGTGCATTATTTCTCTACCTTACTGACAAGTTAATTTGACTGAATCAGAAACTTCCATAAATAACAATGGTAACTAGGTTACCACTCTATAGTCCATTTATCCTCTTTAGCAGAGCAATCCAATAAGCCAGAGGACTCAAGAATTTCCTTAATCTTTTTAAACATGCAGTTATTGATTTATTTTTTTTTAAATGGGCAGGAATTGGAAGAAGAAAATGAAGGAATTGAGTGATGGAAAGTATCTAGTTTAGAACATTAGAAAACGTCAAGAATCCTAATTTAACTCTGATTCCTTTATTGCTAATTATTCCCCAGTCATTTCAGGAGATGATAATAGAAATTATAATTCAAACTTTGAAGGTTTACTTTGCCTTTGGTGGTCTTTGCTTTAAGCCCAGAGCACACATATAGTCATTCCAATAAAAGCCTATTAGTCTCTTGATTGTTGCTCAAATAAGCTTTTCTGCAATAATATTCTTGCATTTTGCAGCTAATGATATCAGAAAGTCTAAGTTTAGGAGAATTTTCCATGCTCTCTTCTCCTGTCTCTCCAGAAGACCAAACCTTTGAAGCAGAGAAATAAGATGAATTTAATGAAATGAGGAGAGAACTGATCGTTTTTTGTGAAAACGAAAATTAATTAAATCGTGATGTCCGTATATTTTGCACTGTCAGGTTGGAAACCATCTCATTTGAATTTAGATATCTAAATCTACTTGTCTGGATGGCTCCTATAATCATATAATCATTAGGAAAACAGAAACTCATTTAGTGTATAGTCTGTCTGAACTCTTTTATATATATGATATATATATATATCATATATATATATATATTATATATATATTATATATATATATATTATATTTATATATATATATTTTATATATATATACACTTTTATATTTTATATTTAGAGACATTAGGAGAAGATGAATCATGCCTTCAAAGTATCTGTTTCTTTTCACTGACTTACAAAGGAAGCCTACTGGGCTACTGCAGATGGAGATCTGCATCCTATCAAGAAATTCCTCTTCTGAGTATCATTCTTGATTCTATCCAACACAGCAAATGACTGCAGAAGAATAGGATCAAATGTTCTGAAGCTAAATGCAATTAAGACATTATACAACATTCCCCCCTGCCCATATCCAAGCTTTTGGATTACATGAATTCTTCTATTTTTTCTCAGGTGTTTGCACACTTACTTCACAAGTAGGAAAGATGATTTCTTATGCAGAATAAAAAGACCTATTGTACTACAAATATTTCCCTTCTTCCATAGTCATTGGCAATATCATTGCTAGCTTTGGCTATAAAAATGCAGCAATAAAGCTGTAAGAAGGAGAGAAAACAGCAAGGATGGTCTATTCTAATTTTATGAGATCAGAATACACAAGAGCTGAAATACTCATCCCAGCAAAGGCATTGCCTCTGTCCTGGGCGGGACATTTATTTCACCTGTGTGAGTGCAGTGCTAAAGCCCCAGATATCTTAGAAAAGGAATGTATAAAATCTACTATTATGGAAACACAGCAGTGAAAACTGTCAATAAACACAAATGCTGATGGTTAACATCTTGAAGCCAATTTGAGTATCTACATGGATCTTCTGCCTAACATGGCCCATGGAAATGCATACACTAGTTCCTGTCCAGGCAATTTTTACTGACCTGAAATATATGTCTTAGATAGACTTAAAGGCTTTCCTTGAGTCAGAGATTTATAGTTATGAAAAATGCACGCTAAGCATGTTGTCCTAAACACTGGTGCTAAACTTTTACACTGTGTTTCCAGTTAAATTTTGTTGAGCTTCAGATTTCAGTCACTGAATTGTACCATCCATTTGTGCAGCAGATTAAAGGCCCTTGCACTATTAGACATTGTCTCTCTATGTAGATACTTACAAACATGATCAAGTCACCTCTTAACCTCATTTTCTCATTTTATTCTTAAAACATTAAATAATAAATAAGTAAATAAAAGACAAAGGAAGGTCACATTTTTCCACTTGGTGCATCTGGAAAGGTTCTGTTGAAAATCAATGCCACAGATGTGTGGACCTGAAGAAGGAATGTGTCTGTTAATGATTTCTAGGGTAAGGTTTCCCAGAAATTCTGTGAACATCAAATGATCATCCTACTGATTTTGTTGATGATAGCTAGGTAGGTATCACATGCCCTTTATTAAGGGCAGTATTACATCTGGCTGAATCAAATGCAGAGCGGTACCTGCAGCCTTTCTAGCCAAAGGAAAGATGCATTCTGCATTGATTTTTAAAGATAAAGGACTAACAGTGGGATTAATACAGTCCTCTTTCCCTCCTATCATGAAACCTCAATTTTAATGCTTCTTCGAAGGCATTTAAGGATTATTTTCTTTCTTTTTTTCTTTCTGATTACTTTAGGTCAAAAAGGTTTCACTGCTTTGAAGGGGCAACAGAATGAGAAATCAGTCCTTTTCTGGTATTGATTAAAAATTATTGCTTGGACAGTAAGCATCCCAGGAAAGCTGTAGCACTTTCAACATACTGCTGTAAACATTCATCTAATGAATTAAATTAAAGAAGTTAGTCACTACTGGAACTGCAACACATGACTCCAGTTACCCCAGCCTGTCTGTCTTTATGAATAGTCCTAATGCTTTGTGGCAGCCACAATTCTGCTCTGATTGCCCTGAACACGAGATCATTAGAAAGCCAGGCAAGTTCTGAGTTATTTTTCTGTCTTAATCATTCCTCATGGATCTGCTGTCATCACAACCTTCTGACTCACAGGAGCTTGCTGCGTTTTT
The DNA here is from genome assembly GCA_022605575.1 of Laterallus jamaicensis coturniculus. Taxonomy (NCBI): domain Eukaryota; kingdom Metazoa; phylum Chordata; class Aves; order Gruiformes; family Rallidae; genus Laterallus; species Laterallus jamaicensis. The sequence continues at coordinate 20,244,011 of JAKCOX010000012.1, forward strand.
TAAATGGCCTGAACTCATTCAAAACAAATGAGTTTGGGAAGAGTGTAAAAGTTGTTACACGTTATCCAGTCACTGTTCATAGTATGGCTGGTTCAGGCTCCCGGTTCAAATAGGGCACATCCACGTAGGTGAGGGGTATGTAATTTGAAGTGTCACTTGTACCAGTCACTCTGTGTTACAGGTTTTCTTCCAAGAGCCTTGAAATCATTTGCAGAGGAGAGAACCCTGCACTTGTTTTAAGCGTGTAAACTACTAAACAAAAACAAACGAAGAAGCAAACAAAGAAATGCAGGGGCAAATGATAAATATTATGAAATTCATGAGCTGGACAAAATGCTAAGTGGATTTTGGAAGGGTACTTGAAAGTGTCTTGGCTATCTCAGACCATTTCTATGTGAACAGTGGGGGAGACCTCTTCTGGCAGCAGAGAGACAAATGAGAGGAAGCTCCTATCCAAAGCCATTAGTGTGATGGCTGTGGTCCAGCTAATAAACCCTGCTGAAAGGCAGGATCATTAGATTGGCAAGTGCCCGTGGTAATGTGGCTGCATCACCTCCAATGTACAGCTACTACCTATTTCTCCAACTGGGGGCAACCATCTGCTCATAAGCACTTTTAGATCAGCTTCATCTCAACTAACCTTGGACCCTGAGACATCTGTGTTAGAAGTGTAACTGCTTTAGGGTCCCTCTACATCTAGGGGGGAAGGGGCATGTTTATGAGAGGGTGGTCCAGCCCCCTACAATTTGAAACATCCTGTGAAAGTGCTTTACTATTTCCACAGACCCAAATGTCATTCAAGGTGATGAAGTGTCGAACTGTTGTCATTATAGGATTCTGGGTAAATTATTTTTATTACAATGACAATCAAAGGACACAAAACAACCAGCCTAATGAAACTGACAGTCATCCATTAGGGTTGAGATGACTTTAAATTGCTAAAATTTAAAATTGATATTTTATTTTTATGGGGTTTTTTTAATTTTCTAAATCAAAACAGTGAGAAATCCTGAACCAAAAATATTTCTAACTGAAAAATAGAAATGTTCAGGGAATGTAAAAAAATATTTCTTGTGTTCTCATGAAATGACAACATTCACAGCACATTTTGATGTTGCTAAATTTCTGTTTTGTAACCAAAATTTTACAATAAAAATGTCGGCAGACCCTTCTCTGCATATCCTGGAACTCCAGGAAGCCAAGCGAAAACCTTCTCTCACTCCTCCAACCCACATTTTCAGATCTCCCCATATCTCAAAATTACTGGGTCTGCAAAAGAAGAACTCAGGAACTCATAACATCAGAAGACATCACCAGCCTCAAGATAGCAGCTGAGATCAAAGCAGGCAGCTTTCACACACATGTGTCTTCAGAATCAGACACAATTTACTTAAGGTTGTAAGGCTGTATAGGCTTATATTAGAATAAGGACTGGCTGCTTCTCCAAAAGATATGAACTCATTTGAAAGCAAAAGAAAGCACAAGATTTAAAATAGGGCAGCCGTAAGTTCTGAGTTATGCATGAAGTCGTTAGATGTTTTCACATTCATTTTTGACCTCAAAGTCTTGTGAATTCCTATAGACTTCAACAGAGAGAGGAATATGTCTGGCCAGACATTTCTACCTTAAAGCAAAGTCCAAGTTTAATTAAGATTTGGCCAAAAACACCTGGCCATCATGTGACTGACATGCATAGCTCCTAGTCACATGTACATGCATGACAGGATAATCCATTTTATTTTATCCTGAAATCTGATTGTTAAGGGCTTGCATCCCAAATTTCTCCCCCTTTTTCAAACTCTTATCTTTCCCTTCCTCTTTCAAACACAGAACTTGTGCATAATTCCTTGTATTTTCATTTTCACTAAGATGTCTGTTTTCCATGTTATAGACTGAGAATTTAGACTATCCTCATACCTACAGTACTGTTCTCACTAATTAAAAAAAAGTGTGTCATTTCCATGTTATAGTGATCAGAATAGCAATGAGAATGAGATGAAAAATGTTGTTGAAGAAATCCCATATGTTTCAAAATCCCCTGGGATTCACAGAGCAGATGTGAGCAGAAGTGGGAAGGAATGGTTTTCTCCCCACCAGACTTTTCCCCTTGCAAAAGTAGCCAGGACTTTTCAGATTTTCCAGTCTCTTGGGATGCTTCTGTTCTTCATGCCATGTAGAAATTGGTATTAGAGAATGGCAAAGGACTAAAGATGACTGGAAAAAATAATTTTCTATCTGAAAAATATATATTACTTGGGTCACATAGGGAGTTCTTCAGAAACATGTGCTCCCGAAAAGCAGAAACAGTCCTTTCCTGAAAGGAAATATTAACGGAATTTACTTTTATTGAGAATTAAGAGGTAATTTTCCAGCGTGGCCCATCGGTCTGAATCTGCAAACTCTCCACCTAAAGCTCCAGAGAGCAGATGCCTGAGGAGCCAGGAGATCCAGGCTGATGGGAAATATTAGGCTGTATCAGCTCCCAGTTGATCATCTAACGGGTTCCAGACCCAAATTTCTCAGCATGTGAAAAAAATGTGAAAATAAAGCTTCTGCTTGCACCATTGTTTTACCACAGAAACACCTTTTTTCTCATTTGAAGTGAATTTATAAATTCTTTCATTTCAAATACACTTCCTGAGGAAGTAGGTATCATATAAAAATAAGGCTGTTGTGGGATAACATGAAACCTGCTAATGTAGGTTTGTACAGCTGTGCACGGTACTGCTGAAAAAAACAAGAAACCTCTCAAATGCTCACAGGATGAGTTTAAGTGAATATGCAGGAGAAGAACTCTTTTCTCAGATAAAATGTTTTTTTCTATCCTGAGGATATGGATCATCTATGTACTAAAAGACAAGAAATGACCAACAGCTACCTGCATGTACATGTGATGCTCATCTATGCTACTTCTGTTTTATGCACATGAAATATCCAGTCATTGTGTGACAGGGACTTAACAAGGACCTGAACTTAGAAACTGCTGAGAGAGCTGGGGCTTTTTAGTCTTGAAAAAAGGAGGCTGAGGGGAGACTTTATCACTCTCTGCAAATACCTGCAAGGCAGTTGCAGAGATGTTGGGGTTGGCCTCTTCTCTCAGATGACAAGTGATAGCACAAGAGGAAATGGCTTAAAATTGCACCAGGGGAGATTCAAGATATCAGAAAGAATTTCTTTACTGAAAGGGTTGTCAAACATTGGAACACGCTGCCCAAGGAAGTGGTGGAGTCACCATCTCTGGAGGCATTTAAAAGGCATATAGATGAAGTCCTTAAGGACGTGATCTAGAGGTGGACTAGGCAGGGTTATACTGTGGTTGGACTCGATGATCTAAAGTGTGTCTTCCAACCCAGGTGATTCTATGATTCTATGAACACTGAGCAGGGAGTGTATGTGGGTTTTTTAATTTGTCAGTGATTTTCTCTAACTGGGGTGTCTGATGCAGTGGGACAAACCAGCCCTTTCCCATCTCCTTGTAGACAGTTTTGTATGCAGATGAGTACATGGATCTGCACACATGCATTTAACTACGCGCACATATGTATGTATCTGTGCATATTCATAGATCTTTGCGCATATATAGATACTCATTGCATAAAAGCTTGTTAGAAGTCAAGATGTTAAATTATCTCATTCTCCCCATCCTACAGTCACAATGTGAAGCAATTATTACAAAAAGAGGAAAAAAAAATAATAGAGGAAACAGATAACACAAAGCAATCCCTGATCTCTCTCCTTTCTTTCACAGCTGGCATGCTCAAAGCCTGCTGCCCAGCTCTCTGCATGACCCCAGGGGGAGCTGGAAGGAAACACACAAGAGATGCAGCACTTCAGCAGCTCATCTGGGTTAGGGAATACAGGGTAGGATGCTACATCCACAAGAATTTGTTGCTCGTGATGCTAGAGGGTGAGCTGTGTGCACATACTCTCACAGGATTTGTACTTGTATTAGCAGAGCTGTTGTGGAATAGTTCATAGATTATGGTTAGAAACTGCAAATTACCTCACTCCCTGACTGCAAATTGAAAGGAAGATTCATCCTTCCTCTTAACCTGCATCCATGCAAATCCCTTTTCATTTGGGCTTTGTGAATGGAAGTAGTGTTGTGCACTATAAACTCCTACTCTGATGTCTTCCTGCACAAACCATGTGAGGTCAGGCAACCTCAAACATATTAAGTCTATTATGAAGCTTATGTATCGGTTTTTCATAAGCCACTGAACTGGATAAAGCAACTGACTGCTCTGTGGAAGGCTGAGTTTCGCTCCTCCGGTGATAAAATGATTATTTCTTTTTCAGTTTTCAAGTAATTTTCCAATTTTATATTTTTTCTTTAAGCACAGTTTTTTGAATATACCACCTCACATACAAGAGACATTTCTCTGTTTGGTGCCCTGGAGATAATCCCCACTGTCACGGTTTAGGCCAGCCAGCAGCAGAGCACCACACAGCCACTCACTCGCTTTTCCCCTGTCCCCAGTAGGATGGGGTGGAGAACCTGGAGACAAAGATAAAACTTGGGGGCTGGGATAAGGACAGTTTAATAGGACAGAAGAGGAAAATAGCACCAACAGTGGCAATAGAACACAGAGTGTGTGATACACAATGGAACTTGCTCATGGCTCAGGACCAGATGCCCAGCCTTCCCCAAAGCAGTGACTCCTGCTCCCTGGCCAACACCCACTTCCCCCCTGTATAACGAGCATGACGTCATATATACCAAATATTCCTTTGGCTAGTTTGGGTCACCTGTCCTGGCTATGTCCCCTCCCAGATTCTTGTGAGAAGGAACTTCCAGCAGAAAAACAGGACATACATTTTGTTAGTGTATTTTCTCTACAGAATCCAGAATCCAGTGCTATAAATGCTGAAAAAACGCCGTTTTTCACCTCTGCTGCCTGTTAAAAGGCCCAGTGCAAAATTCACAAAGGTGCTTCATTTATGTAACTATGTTAATTTTCCTCTGTCATCTTCCTCTTCATGGTGAAATGCAAAAAGCTTAATTCATTAAAGCTTGTAAGGGACTTTAATTGTGCTGGCTGGCACAAATTATAGAAATGTAGCAAGTTTATCTCTTCTAAAATGTGGAAAGGTAGAGTTTGGATGAAAGATGTTCCTCAGCAAAAATATGCATTGGGTTTTAGCACATGGACATGTTGCATAATTCCATTCCTGCTCCCAAATATTAATGAGAAAACTACTATCTTAGTCCAATTAGTTTTTCCCTTTGCTTGGTCTCCCTGGGGCTAACAGCTCTATCTATCCTAAAGATAAACTGTGGCGTGCAGTCTTCAATGTATTCAGGTGGACCATAAGCCAATATTCCCTTTGAATAATTATATGATGAATAAGAGAAGCTTTTGTGTTGATAAAAGCTTGAACTGACAGAATCACAGAATCACAGAATCACAGAATCTTAGGGGTTGGAAGGGACCTCAAGAGATCTTCGGGTCCAACCCCCCTGCCAAAGCAGGCTCCCTATCTCATATTACATAGATAGGCGTCCAGACGAGACTTGAATATCTCCAGAGAAGGAGACTCCACCACCTCCCTGGGCAGCCTATTCCACTGCTCTGTCACCCTCACTGTGAAAAAGTTCTTCCGCATGTTGGTGCGGAACTTCCTGTGCTCCAGCTTACAGCCATTGCCCCTAGTCCTGTCCCCACTGACCACTGAAAAGGGGCTGGCCAATTCCCCCTGCCACCCATGTCTAAGATACTTGTAAACACTAATTAGGTCCCCCCTAAGTCTTCTTTTTTCCAGGCTGAACAGACCCAGCTCACTCAACCTTTCCTCATAGGGGAGATGTTCCAGACCCCTAATCATCTTTGTCGCTCTTCTCTGGACTCTCTCCAGAAGGTCCCTGTCTCTTCTATACCAGGGAGCCCAGAACTGGACACAGTATTCCAGGTGGGGCCTGACCAATGCAGAGTAGAGGGGGAGGATCACCTCCTTCGACCTGCTGGACACACTCTTCCTGATGCATCCCAGGATCCCATTGGCTCTCTTGGCCACCAGGGCACACTGCTGGCTCATAGCCAACCTGTCATCAACCAGGACCCCTAGGTCCTTCTCCATAGAGCTCTTCTCCAACAGGTCATCCCCCAGCCTGTACTGATACAGTCGGTTATTCCTCCCCAGGTGCAAGACTTTACACTTGCTTTTGTTGAATTTCATTAGATTTCTCCCTGCCCAGCTCTCCAGTCTGTCCAGGTCTCGCTGGATGGCAGCGCAGTGTTCCTGCGTGTCAGCCACTCCTCCCAGTTTTGTATCATCGGCATACTTGCTGAGGGTGGATGCTATTCCCTCATCAAGGTCGTCAATGAAGATATTAAACAGGACTGGACCCAACACTGAGCCCTGGGGAACACCGCTAGTCACAGGCCTCCATTCAGATTCTACTCCACTGATCACGACCCTCTGAGCCCGGTCTGATAGCCAGTTCTCAACCCACCTCACTGTCCACTCGTCTATCCCTTGTTTCCTCAGCTTCTCTATCAGGATGTTGTGGGAGACAGTATCGAAAGCCTTGCTAAAGTCGAGGTAGATGACATCCACTGCTCTCCCTCCATCCACCCAGTTGGTAATAACATCATAGAAGGCTATGAGATTGGTCGAGCACGATCTCCCCTTGGTGAATCCATGCTGACTATTCCTCATGACCTTCTTCTCTTCCAGTTGTTTGGAGATGGCATCCAAAACAAGCTGTTCCATCACCTTTCCAGGGACAGAGGTGAGGCTGACTGGCCTATAGTTACTGGGATCCTCCTTCTTGCCTTTTTTAAAGACTGGAGTGACATTGGCTATCCTCCAATCTTCAGGCACTTCTCCTGTAGTCCAGGATCTGTCAAAGATGATAGAGAGCGGCTCCGCAATCACCTCCGCCAGCTCTCTCAGCACACGTGGGTGTATCCCATCCGGGCCCATGGATTTGTGTGCATCCATTCCTTTGAGTCGTTCCTGGACCACCCCTACCTCTACTAGAGGGGAGCCATTCGTTCCCCAACCACTCGTTCCCCAACCACTCCTACTTACATCTGGGATATGTGAGTCCTGAGAAGCCTTCGGAGTAAAGACCGAGGCAAAGAAGGCATTAAGTATCTCCACCTTCTCATCATCTCCCGTCACCAAGACACCCGCCTCATTCAACAAGGGACCTACATTATCCCTGGTCATCCTTTTACTATTTACATACCTGAAAAAGCTCTTTTTGTTGTCCTTTATGTCCCTTGCCAGCTTAATTTCTAAGCAGGCCTTAGCCCTCCTAGTTGCATCCCTACAGGCCCTGGCCACATCCTTATATTCATCCCATGATCTCAGACCCTGTTTCCACAGTTTATAGGTTTTCTGCTTCCCTTTGAGTTTACTCATAAGTTCCCTGCTTATCCACGCAGGTCTTCTACCTCTCTTTCCCGATTTCTTACTCAAAGGGATGCACCTATTCTGCGCTTGGAAGAAGTGCTGTTTGAATGTTAGCCAGCACTCGCAGGCTCCCATTCCTTCAAACAGAGCAGCCCATGGGATAGCCCCTATTTGATTTCGGAGGAGATCAAAGTTAGCTCTTCCAAAATTCAGGGTAGCTATCCTACTTTTTGGCTTGCCTCTTCCTCTCAGGATCTTGAACTCAACCATTTCATGGTCGCTTTGTCCTAAGCTGCCCCCGACCTTCACTTCACTGACGAGCCCGTCCTTGTTAGTAAAAACAAGGTCAAGCATCCGCCCTCCCCTAGTAGGTTCCTGCACCATCTGTATCAGGAAGTTGTCTTCCATATACTGCAGAAATTGTCTGGACTGCATACGACTGGCCGTATTGCTTGCCCAGCAAATATCTGGGTAGTTGAAGTCCCCCATAAGGACCAGCGCCTGCGATCTTGAGGCTACTTCCAATTGCTTATAAAATTCATTATCAACCCCCTCCTCTTGATCAGGGGGCCTGTAGTACACGCCCACGACTATGTCACCCAAACTGGCCTGCCTTTTAATTCTTACCCACAAGCTCTCGACAAACGGTTCATCCCTACCCAGGTGGAGCTCAATACATTCTAGGTGCTCTCTAACATAAAGAGCAACTCCTCCACCTCGTCTCCCTAGTCTATCTTTCCTAAAAAGCACGTAGCCATCCATGGTAGCGTGCCAGTCATCCAGGCTGTCCCACCACGTCTCAGTGATCGCAATGAGATCGTGGCCCTGTGACCGCACAAAGATCTCTAATTCTTCTTGTTTGTTCCCCATGCTACGTGCGTTTGTGTATAGGCATTTTAGTGGGGCAGCAGATCCAGATATCCCCAACAGCTCACTGCGAGATTTTCGATAGGGGGTGGGCGAAAACTGCTCCACCGAGGAGTTCATGGGGTAGTCCACAGAGTTACCCCTACTCTCGTGTGGAGCAACATCCCCAAGTCTGCAATTGTGCTGTTGGCATTTATCTATTTCCCCCAGCAACTCGTGCTGTGTCTCCCAAAGCATCTGCCTTACCCCAGCAGCCTTTGTAATATCCCCTTCCCCCTTCCTAACTAGTTTAAAGCCCTATCAATGAGCCCTGCCATCTCCTGAGCAAGGATCCGCTTTCCTCTATGGGACAGGTAAGCCCCATTAGCAGTACTCATGTCCGGAGCAGAGTACACCATCCCTTGGTCAAAAAACCCAAATTTCTTGTGTAGGCACCAGCCTTTCAACCACTGATTCAATTCATGGGTTCTTCTGACCTGCTCCGAACCCCACCTCCCACAAGTGGGAATAGAAGAAAATATTATTTGGGCACCCACCCCCCCAACAAAGCGACCTAGGTCACGAAATTCACTCTTGATAGTGCGCAGGCTACACTTCATGATTGCATCTTTACCTGCTTGAACTATCAAGAGTGGATAATAATCAGAGGGACTAACCAGCCCTGGGAGCCTTCTGGTAATATCCCTGATCCTGGCACCAGGAAGGCAGCACACCTCCCTACGTGTAGGGTCTGGTCTGCATATGGGGCCCTCCGTCCCACTAAGGAGGGAATCCCCAACTACAACTACTCTTCTTACTCGCTTTTCTGAGGCCGTCACAAGGCGTGCAGATACTCTCCTTGCTCTGGGCTTTTGCTTCCTCTGAGGTAGAGGGATTGTATTCGTCTCCTCACATACCTCACCTTCAACTCCCAGGGCCCCATATCTGTTGCTTATGGGGACCTGAGGGGGTGGGGTAGGGAGGCAGGGGGAGTGTCTACGGCAGCGAGTACAGATTGCAGCTCCACCTATGGTCTCCAGCCTAATGTGGCTGTGATTCCCAGGAGCTGGCAGGGCACCTGTCAGTGAAGGATCACTAGAAATTTACCTAGATTTTAGCGTATTGAAAAGGCAGGTTTGAAGGACTGAGGTGTTCGCTGCCTCCCGCTGCTAGAGTATACTTGAAAGGCGTTTGCACTGAGCTCTTGAGAACTGTAACTCAGTTAGGGCAGGCTGGAATAAGTATTGCTTTATATTCCTGTTCCAAGACGTACACAGTGGCAGCTCAGGAGCAGTTTCATAGCCTTATTAAATGACACACAGAAAAGACAGCTTCAGACATTTCTGTTTAATGAAGTAATTTCCTTGTATTATTCTCCTAAGTGTCCATTGCTGACCACTGTCTGAGGGGAGATTGAGCTGACCCAGTGTGGCAGCTCTCACATGCTGATCTCACAAAAAGTTGCTCTGAAATCCTCCAGCAGATTTACATGAAAGTGGAACGGTAGAATCTGATGCCGATTTTATCTATTTACAGTTTAATTTTCTGATGCCCTAACAACTGTGCTATTGTAATAATCTTTTAATGCCGAAATATTTTGACTATTTTATTTAATATGTCCTGCCCTATATAGAGGCTAAAACCAGACAATGGAAGCCTGACTGAAGTAATGAAATTATGTAATAAAAATAAAGAAATAAACCAATCTAAAGGGAAAGTATTGCATTTGTCAGATTGTTTCCTTCCAGACAATAGCAAAGAGCAATTTCAAAGCTAGAGTGGGTTGCTCAGACTTGATGTCGTTATTTTTTGACTTGCTGCTACTAGAATTTTCTTTCTCTGGGAGTATGTCAGACCTTTCCAGAGTATTCCCCGTTGGCAAAGCTGAAGTCAAATCACTGACTTCAAAGAAGCAAACTAAGACTAATGCTACTATTTTCAAGCAACTACTAGCTCATTCTAAATAAGTGGTAAAATATAGTACAGTAATAGTGCATATCTTCTCATGCCGTAAAAGTGTCACTACAGAGGTTTTGACTATTACTACAGAGAGTAAAATCTTTGCCCCGTTCCAGCAAAGGGCATTTTGCTATTAGCTTCTTTGAGGCCAGGCTTCCCTTTCAATTTAATATCACTCTCAGAGAACTCTCCAAGGGAAGTTTGCAACTAAAGTTAAAACAGAAAAGTCTTTCAAAAGCAACTATATCATGGGCTTTATGTGTAAGTGCCTTTATTCTCAACATTGGGTTTTTTGGGTAAAAAAGTAAAGACAAGGAGAAAAAGTTGTTGGAGAGAGTCGCAAAGATGATCAGAGGGATGGAGCACCTCTGCTGTGAAGACAGTCTGAGAGAGTTGGGTTTGTTCAGCCTGGAGAAGGTTCCTTTGCAGCCTTCTAGTACCTGAATGGGCTACAGGAAAGATGGAGAGGGACTGTTTATCAGGGAGTGTAGCGACAGGATAAGGAGTAATGGGTTTAAACCAAAAGAGGGGAGATTTAGATGAGATATAAGGAAGAAATTCTTCCCTATGATGGCAGTGAGACCCTGGCACAGGATGCCCAGAGAAACTATGGCTGGCCCTGGATCCCTGGCAGTGTTCAAGGCCAGGTTGGATGGGGCTTTGGGCAGCCTGGGCTAGTGGAGGGTGTCCCTGCCCATGGCAGGGAGTGGGACTAGATGGGCTTTCCAACCCAAACCATTCTAAATTTCTGTGATTCTAAAGTCTCAGGGTTCAAAGAAGGGTTGTTTCCAAACTGAATGTCCATAGGAATGGGAGTAGGCAAGATAGACTTGTCTGTTTAGTGGCCATAGTAACATCTACTCTCTTAAAATTACAAGATATTTAATTACCATAATAATGTTCTGAGCTTATACTCTGAGAACTGGATATTTTCGTAATGTGTTGTCAGAATTTCCAATATATATAAATCAGAAAGAAACAATGAAACAAAATACACACAAAAAAACCCCCATGGTATGTCCTATATCAGATTTTCTGCTATGCCAAAATCCTCTATGTCTCACAGATACAGTGAATAGGAAAAATCCCAGAAGTGTTGGGCTTACCATGCACATATGGACCATCTATATGTATACAGTTGTGCGTACTATCCTTTTTTTCCTAATGTTTAGTTTTTCAGTACATGGAGTAGCCTGAATCCATACACCTATTGACCTCATGTATTCTTTACATTCAGACTAAAGAAGAAATGTGAATAACAGCAGCATCATTTGTCTCTGTTACACTACCAGTTTCTGAATAGCAGCATGGCTCTATTTGAACCCTAACAGGATCACATCATAGATATGTTCACGGATTGTTTCCAGCATCCATTGTAGAGAATGGAGAAGATCCCATTTACTGCAGCATCAGGATCGATGACTCTTGAACTGAGGCTAACTAAAACTATAAATCTGTTCACAGGATAAATCTCAGAGGGAGATACAAAGCAAGGTAGATTAGTCACAGGAGATCAGGACACTTTGTTTAAGGTTACTTAATTGAAGTAGTAAATAAAAGCTGTTATCTGATGGTCGTATGAGTAGTATATGTGAAATCAATCCGTTTCCTCACAGTGAACATTCTCATAAACATTTATAGCTGACAAACCATGGCTTTGGTGAACAAGATCATGCCTCTCTCACCATGACAGATGACCTTTTCTGGAATACATCTATGATATAGAGAGATTTTGTTGCTCAAACCATACCAAACCTTCAGGCAAATGCCACTGGCAGATGCTCAATGCTGTATAATGAACCCTCAATTCATTAAACACATCTCTAAAGGTGTTGCATGAAAAGAAAAGGCAATGGGGTCTTGTCACCATTTCATGTGCCTCTTCTATCCTTTTGATAGCTCTTTTCTTCATCTTCAGGTCCCAAATTTTCCCATGTCCAAACACACCTCATCCTGCCCACAGAGCAAACCATAGACCGTCTTCTGACCTGATCAGAACAATGCATGTGTTGAATGGGATGGCTGGCCAGCCTCTGCTTTCAAGCAAAATGGAAGGTACCTGAACTCTACATACAGACCCTCTCTTCTATACAGTTACCTATGTTCATAAACTTTAGAATCATAGAATATCCTGAGTTGGAAGGAATTCCTAAGGATCATCAAGTCCAACTCCTGGTCCCACACAGGAGCTTAATAACCTTGAGATCTTCACCTCTCTGAGAACTATGATGGAAATTAGCCAAAAGGTTTAAAAATTGTTAGAGGAGACTGACAATGAGTTACTACAGGTCTAATTCCCACAGTACTTCAAAGTAATAGTAATTTAAAAATGGAGAGATCTAAAATACCTCATCCCTTTGGGAGGCTGTGCCTAGCAATGATATCTATAAAGTTGAATTCTCACAGGGACAAAAATGTCTTTGGGCTATTGCTTAGACACTGGAGTTAAATTTACTGACTTGTTTTGCTAACAACTCTGCTTTTGAAGAAGGGCCAGAGATAAGAGGCACGTTTTGCTGAAAAGTATCCTTGGAGAAGAGCTGTAAGTATGATAAAGAGGAAACATCCTGTCCCAGAAGGTGCCAGAGCTGGGCCATGGCCAGAGAGACCTGAAGGCAACAAAAATTGGGGGAAAGGTAAAGGTGGCAGGGGGATATCTGCTAGCCTGCCTTTTCCCCACATCACAATGCCATGTATTTTTTCACTAGTTCTTTGTGCTGTGAGAGATGACTGCAGAGTGCTTCTTCTGAGGATCTTGTGCTTTCATCCAAAGTAAAACATATTCTGGGTTGGCTGTGGATTGTGTCAGACTGGCCGGAAGCTTTGTGGAACTTCCCTTAATGAAAATGAAACAGAGTTTAACTGCTTATCAATTACATCAATATCGATGAAAATTTATTCCAGTCATTTATAGTAACAAGTTCCCAGAGCTTTGATTAAATATGTATATATATCAATAATGGGGCATTTATGTTTTTTATATGAAACTGTATAATAGACCTGAGAATACAGAGATACTGGATTAGATAAGTTTGTTTTGAAAGAAAATCAAATACACACATACACAAACATTTTAAATAATTTGTATATTAACCTAATATAACACACATTAACACAGTTAATCAACAAACAAACTAGTTGCTAATTCCTGAGTTGTTCTAGTCTGTGACAAAGTTATAGAAACAACAGCAACTTTTGTATCTGCTATTCTTCATGTTCATATAGCAAACTATCCCAGGGTATTCACAAAGCCTCTTTTGAGACCCTGGAAATCTGAAAAGAATTGCAGCCTGAATGCCTTCAACAAGCTACGAATAAATGGGGTCTTTCTCTCCCCTACCTCCAGCTGCCCTAGATGTGGTCACTGAGGCTTAACTAGGATTCCTCACAGCAACTGAAGAAAAATAGGCACTCCAGGTGGAAACTTTTCACACTTTAAGTACTTGCCTTAGGATGGATGAATCACTATTTGGAGATGTCTCTCCCTTCACTGACTCTAGATGAAAAAACATGTTCAGGTTAAAGGGCTACCTGATAGATTCCTAAAGATGGGTGAAATTATTTCCGCTCTCAGAGGCAAACTTTCCACTCTCTCTGTGCTCAGCTTGACTTAGATTTAGGTTAGTGGCCTTAAGGTGTCTCAGTCATCCTAAGCTAAAGTTTGATCCAGTACTAGGTGTAAGCTAGACATTCAAGAATATATTTGAGTCAAAAATGAGTTCCCACAGGAGTGTTCCAGCAAAAATGAAGGTGCAGAGAAATCGCACATATCTCCCCATGGCAAAGGGTGGAAGGAGATCAGTCAAGAGACATCACAAAGGTAATTGTCAGGTAGCTGTTACAGTTATTTTCCAGCAAACATAATTGGCAATATATCTTTTGGGTTTGCATAACATAAAATGTCATTTTTTGCACCATTTTAATGTTAAATGTTTGCTTTTATGAACAAAAATGCAAAAAAACCCACCCAAATATCGCATCATTTCTCCCTGCCTCTCAGTTTCCCGTGGTATTGACGGAGAGCACAGAAATGTTCTGCACCAAAGGTCTGTCATTTTTATCAAATTTCCTTTCAAGACTGGAGGGCAGCAGAGCAGAGGGTAGGTATAATGACCTTCCATATCACTTTTTCTTCTCTCTGGGCACTAAAATTTATTTCTTTTAACTCAGCCTGTCAAACTCCAGACTAGGCTAGAGTATGTGAGAGCAATAAGACTTAGGGTGCCTGATCTGGCAGCCCACAGAAACTGATGAAACAGTTCTAACCAAGGAGTGTTTGGACACTGCGGAATAAAATCCTGTTTATATTGAGGTGTGTATAACCTGGTCTTTTTAAAGATACTTTTGTATTGAATGCAGGGCTGCCACAAATCCATTCTATATTGCACATACAGAACTGTGCAAATGCAATAATGCAATTGAATCACAGTAGCTTCTTAGCAAGTCCATGTCCATAAGATGATTTCTATAAAGTAGCGTCATTTTATCCACAAAGAACTCATTGCCATGACCAACATCAATTTTAGGCTCTATGTTCAGGTTGGCATGGAGCTCTCTCAGTTTTGCTCCTCCCTTGCTCTTACTTATAACCTGTCATTCTGCCAAAGAGAGGACCTGAGGCCAGGGCGTTATGCACACTGAAGGGCATGGATAGAGGATACTTGGCTCCTGAAAACCTTTCTGCTTCCCTACTGAACCTTTAAAAACTGCTTTTCCTACCATTTTCACCTTTTGTTAGTCACACCTTAGATCTGAATTGTCTGACATGATTGACCCTTTGTATAACCCACCCTTTATCTTCTGTGTGAATTGACTGTATAGCACCTACACATTTGGGTTATGGTGCCTGCCAGGAAGGTCCACACTTCTCTGGCTTGTAAACAACATGCAGTAGCCTCAAAAATTGCTGCTGAAATGGCAAATAGAACAGGTTCCATCATATTATCTTCACTCGAGTCTTCATCAGTTTAAAACTTCCCCTAAGAAGCTCCCAGGAGTAATTGCAGTGGCTTTTCTATGCTGAGCTGGAAGACAGCAAAGCTTTGTAACTACTGCTGGCTAGGGAAAATACGATAAACCTTCTTATCCATGAATGACATAGTTAAGGGATAAACGTGTACCTGTTGTGTAGCACTGCCTGGTTTTCCTTTACTTTTAGACAGTATAAATCAAAGTGCGTCCCCTAAAACTAAAAATTAAAGCCAATGTGTGATTGAATATCTGTCCTAAATTTTTATTCTCTGTCAGGCAAGAATATGGTACTGCTAAAACAAGGTTATAATTCAAGATTTTTAGAGAAGCTGTAGCAAACGACAGTAGCTGAGTGTATTGGATGCTCATGTCCAGGCAATAATCTCTGTCTACCTTGTTCCCAGAAAGTACGCAAAAGGCATTTACACACCTTTATAACTACAAGAATGTGGTCTTGTCCCTGAGATTTCACACTGCAGCAACAACAGTTTGGAGAACAGGATTTTTTTTTTTTTTAATTGTCCTGGGTTCAGCCCAGCAGCAGGCTATGTTAGCCCTGAGAGTATTCCATACCAATTGCATCATGATCCGACAGGCTGCCCCCCCCCCTTTGCAGGGGCGACTTCGGACCCAGGCACGGGAAGTCCCGGTCTGGGCAGACGCAGTGCCAGTTCCGGGGGAGACTCCAGACCTATCGGAAACTGCTGGGCTCGGGAAGTGCCGGTCTGAGCAGGCGTGTGGGAGTTCCGGGTTCTCGCTCTCTCTCTCGGGATCGGCGTGGCAGGAGGTGGTGAGGGGGGTGCTCGGGGGTGCTGGGCTCGGGGAGTGCTGCGTTCGGGAATCTGAATTGGTTCGGGCATGGCTCAAATGATATAGTGTGGGGAGAGGTTTGCACTGTATAATAATAGCACTGTAGTTAGTTGTTTTCATACTTTTCTCTGTTGTTTAGTAAACTATCCTTATCCTAACCTTGCAAGCCTGTGGTTTTTTTTTCCTCTGGCTTTGCAGCTAGCTCCGTTCGCCCATCCTCCACCTCTTAAAGAGGTAGGGGGGCTTTTTGGTCTGACCTTTGTGGCCTCAGTTTTCCGCTGAGTTTAAACCACAACATTAATAGATTTGGATCTTAATTATTCTGGGCAAATCTTTTGGATTGGAGCTTGTTCCTCCCGTCTAAGAATTTTCCAGAAAAAACCCACACCTTGTATTAGAGGGAAGTTTTATTATAATTTCTTGAAATGTGCCAAAGAGCACTGAGGGAATAAATATACAGTTTATTAGGAGGAACACAGTCTATGTTTTCATTGCAAGCCATGAGACAGCAACTCCATGACATCATTTTTTACATTCACGACCTCACTTTTGCCAGACAAAAATGCTCTTCACCCGAGTCCTGAACTCTCTGTGTTGCTCACTTGAGTTGCAAACCAGAAAAGAGACAGATGCGCTTCAATTAATTAACCTTCCCCTCAAGTGTTTGCAGAAATGCCAGTGCACAAATTGTGAGTGAGTTGGGTTAACATCTCAGCAGTTATTGAAAGGTGGAGCATGAAATGTTCCTAATGGAGGACCAGCATTCAACCAGAGGGTCTGATATCTCCTGGCCTCATCACCTTCAGGCTCTGGAGCTCAGCAGGCAAATGCTTTGCAGAACTGTTAGGATTACTGAACCACTCTCAATTCTGAGATATCTCTGGAAGGATGCTCCAGTGTTTTTGACCTATTCTCATTCCTGAAAGGATGGACAACAAAATTGGACCCCTCACTCACACACAGGCCTACAAATTCTCAGGGCAGTAACAAAGGGAATGTGAGGCTCTCATGGCAAGGAAGGGCAGATAACCAGGCTGAGGGGCACTAAGGTGATTTTGAGCCAGCATTTCCTCTCTGCACTGTCAGTTCCCTCAGACAACATGAAATTACTTCTTCCAGAGAAGATTGGATCAGCTGTCTTCTCTCTTTGCCCTCTCCTGAACATTTCTATTTGCACTCCCTGTGGACACACAAGTCACAATAGATCATCACAAGTTTGTAAGCTAGATGCTTAAAGACAGGCACACATCTGTGCTAAACGCACTAAGAACAGAACTGACAAGTTACCTGTTTGAAAGTTTTATCCGTAAGCCAAGCAAGAGATTTCAGTCAACTTCTGGGTGACGACTTAAAGGCAACATATCAGACTGGAGGGAATCCAACAATTTTGAAGAATTGTACTTTTAATCTGATTCTGGGGAATTATAGTTTGACATTGCTTCGTCTTTTTATCCTCGCAAAGGCCTTTTTTTCCCTTGTCACAGCGAGGACTTTCTACTATTCACATTAGTGGCTTTACATGAGCCTTCATAATTGTTTCTTATAAAATACGTTGATTTCTATCATCCTGTTTAATGATGTGCTACATTGTTTATAAGATAATGCAATGAACCCACTTTGAACTCATTCTATTATCCCATAAGTAATGCAATAAACTGCTTAACAGGGCAATTAAATCAAGTGATTTCAGGTTAATGTTATTAGACAGCATTCAAGAACATGCAACTTTTGTTTTGAGGATTGGCTTACCCTCTTAAATATTGGAGAATGTACTTTACTAATGTTTTTGTTTGTATTCCCTAAGGTACTAATCACATTATTCATTGCTGAGGACTGGAAATATTATAGCAGCTTTCCAAACAGAGGAGTTAGTGTACCCTCTAGTAACTTGTGACAAAGCAATGGATTTAATAACCTTGGAGAACTCCCCAGGGTATTACACAGCAGTGTTCAAAGCTTAGGAAAAAAAAAAAAGAGACATTTCATTATATACAGACAGTAGAAAATAAAATACATGAAAGAAACATAAAGGTTAAATATACTATACTATTGAAAAAAAACCTAAAACCCAGGCTGCTCAACCTACACATCATAGCTGATTTGAATTTTTTTTAAGGATCTCAATGAATATTTTTAGACAGCACCACTTTTTTCTTTATACTTTTTTTTCTTGCCCACCCAAAAATGTAATTCAAACACTCTGCACCACACAGAATTTCATTAGGAAGAGTTCCAGTGAAATTAAATCTCTATTGTGCATCTTGAGTCTGCTCTAATAATTACTGCTCCACTGAGTATGTAATTTAAAGTCTCTTCTTAATAGATGAGGTGCCGAACACCAACAGCTAGCTCTTCCAAACTTCACAGTTGAAGAGCTATCTTGCTTACAGCCGGAGAAATCTACTTCCAATAGGACTTCCATGGAACAATACTGACATCTAACAGCTGCTGGGATAATCCCAATTGAATATTACTTGGTCATTTCAAAAGGGGCTGATATTTCTCTTTCTTAAAGTTCTCAATAATATTTATGCATGCCAACTTTAAGAGCAACCATGGACTTACATGGACTCAGATTTTCAAAAGATAGGTAAAGAAGATAAGCAAACTGGCGAAAGAAACTATGGTCAAATTCAATGTACTATTGAAAAAAGCTTTTTTGAACAGAAAAGAGTAAAAAAGAAAAGGTGACAAACTATTAAATAATGGAATTTCTCATTTTTAAACATTTCTTTTTTTTTTTAAGTGGGTAAAATATTATCTTAAAGGAGGCGATTTGCCATACCCCAGTGATTACATTTTATGTTTAAGTTTTGATTCACCATCAAACATTTAACTAGTCGCTTGCAGAACTCTAACAACAAGGCCAATTTTTTAAAGAAACCTCCTCCTCCTTATACAGACAGCTGTGACTTCACAGAATCACAGGTTGGAAGGGAATTTCTGGAGATCATCCTGTCCAATCACCCCTGCTCAAGCAGGGTAATCTAGAGCCCATTGCCTAGGATCATGTCCATACAACCGCTGTATTTTGCAGTATGCCCACATCTCTCTTGTATTGGAGAGCGCCAGTGCTGATTAAAGGCCTCGCCAGTGCTGAGTAGAGGGGAAGGTTCACCTCCTTTGATGAACTGGTAATACTTTGTCCAGGATCCTATTCGCCTTCTGTATGGCTAAGGCACATTTCTTGCTCATGTTCAACTTGGTGTCCACCAGAACTCCCAAGCTGCTTTCTATAAAGATGCTTTTCAGATGGGTGGGCTCTAGCTTATATTGCTGACTGGAGATTTTCCTCCCCATGTGCAGGACTTTGTTATTCTGTGCTGGGATAGAGTTAATTTTCTTTATAGTAACAGGTTTAGTGTGATGGTTTGGATTTGTGGCGAAAACAGCGTTGATAATATAGAGATGTTTTTGTTCCTGCTGAGCAGCACTTAGACAGAGCCAAGGGCTTTGCTGCTTCTCACCCTACCCCACCAGTGAGTAGGCTAGAGATACATGAGAAGTTGGGAGGGGACACAGCCATAAATACCTTTCAACCTGCTGCATGGATAGTTCATAAACAGGATGAGTACTTCACATTTATACATTTTTAACATGTAGGAGGTACGGAACAGACATTCATTAAGTAGGACAGAATTTTCAAAAGTGTCTACAGGAATTAAATCCTGGGCTTCCCTTGAAATCAACTGGAGTAAGCAGTTAAGCTCCTTGTGGAAATGTGGAAATCTCAT
Organism: Laterallus jamaicensis coturniculus; assembly: GCA_022605575.1. NCBI lineage: Eukaryota > Metazoa > Chordata > Aves > Gruiformes > Rallidae > Laterallus > Laterallus jamaicensis. The sequence goes on from JAKCOX010000012.1 coordinate 20,263,693, forward strand.
TTGCAATCGTAACAAGGCCTTGGTGATGGTAACTAGCACTTCCCTTTTAGAGACAAATTGCTTGAAATGCACAGCTAAGTAAATGCCCCAAGATCACAGATTCAGTAAGCATGAGTGTTAGCAGTTGAGCTTGAAAGATTTCCCTCTAGGTTTGAGACCCAGGTTACATGTGCTGCTTGAGCAGGTATCTCATGCCCACTAAAAGAGGAAGAAAAGGTATTGGCCAAAGCTGAAGTGAACTTTCCTTGGATGTTTCGAATGTCCTCTCTTCAGAAGATGATGAAGGGGAGGCACTGCAATTTCACTGGTGGCCATGTGAAATTTCTATGCCTTTGTTTCAGAAAAATATGTCTCATACAAACAGTGACTGAAATAAAAAGAAAACTGAGGTGAGACAAATAGGTTAAAAATTCAACACAAAGCAAAGCAGGTCAGGTTCAGCTAACAACAAAGTGCATTTTTCATTTACTTTTATTTAGCATTGTTGCTGACAATCTGAAAAACATTATTTTACTCAGCTGTACATAGTATTTCCCCACCCCAATTTTTCATTTCAAAAAACCTGAAAAATGTTATTATCCTCTGCCTCATTTGACTTCAAACTGAGATACTTCAGTTGGTCTGGCTTTAATAATAAAGATTGTTTTAAAATTACAGTTCCTTTGTAATATAAAGACCACATGATAGTGACTCAAATCTTTTACTTTTTCCTCCATCTTTTTTTTTTCTTTTTGAGATATGTGTCTCTACCATAATTAACTAGCTAGTTCTAAAATGTAATTCATATCACTCAAATGGGTCTGAATTACATTGTACTTAGGCAAAGTGAAAAGGGAAATGCAAATTGGAGTTCATGTAAGTTTTTTAAAAGTGAACATTAGTCCTTCAGGGACTCTGGATTTGACAAAAAATAATTATGTGAATGTTGCCTGCTCAGAAAAAGCAATGATGATGATAAGAAACCAAATTCTTATAAGTCTTGAGTGTGTGAGCAGTATGAGCTGGATTTTTATTTATTCTCTTACTCCACCCAGGGATGTGAGAAAACTGGAGAGGAGGACTCTGAAGCATGTTTTTGCTCCCTGCATTTCAGGCTACATAAGAGTCGCATGAAAGCAGCATCTTTCTATAATATCGTTTCCAAAACATCTTTTCTGAATCTTCACTGTCTCTTGCTGAATCCCTGAAATTGGGGTATTTACTTAACTTTGCATAATAATCACCATGGTTATTATAGAGGCACCTCACATGGCCGTGGTCCCAGTCAGCCCCTTGTGTTGAAATTGCGTTTTCTGGACATCTCTCATGTGATGTGTGTGAGACCACCTTGACCCAAAGTTTGGCACTCGGATTTTTAGCACTCTGTTTTCAGACTCTTATAAATGTCCTTTGTGCATTTAAAGGTGAGGTTCAGCCACACTAATGTCACTATAAACAGAAGGTAATGACAAGTTATGTTTCTGGAAGCCGCTAAAGCAAATCAACAACACACTAAAAAGAGTCCTGCTGGGATTCAGGACAAAATTTTCATCCCTCTGTATCCAAGGACTGGAAGAAGTCAAAATATTCAGTAAGAACCTAACTACAAAATAAAAACACCTTGCCTTCTTCAGCACAGAAGAAATAGAAGGTTAGAGAGTTTTGATTGTTTTCCTTACATAAATAAATCAGAAAAGAAGTGAAGAATTTTGTAATTTCAAATGGAAGTTGTCCATCTGGCTAGAACCAACTTTTGCCAAACTGTTGCAGAGTGCAGTATGAGAAATTTATGAGGAAATTTTCAAAAAAAGATATGAAAGTAAGAGCTTATTCTCCACCAGTTTGTGGAAAAGGAATATTTGACATGGCAGCCTGTAGTACAAGACATCGAGAGAAGACAACCTAGAAGATCTATTCTAGCTTGGAACTGTTATCATAAAAAAATAACATTGAGAGAATTTAGTCGCATATACTTTCTGTATTTTTTTTTAGGAAGCTAACTGTCTGTACCATTTGGGTCTTTTCCTGCTAACTCTGCAAAGCTTACTGTATCTATTTGCTTTGAAAGTCAGAGGCTCTTTGCTACAACACAAAATAGGAACATCTCACAAATTGTTAGTGCTGGGATTTGCATATATCATTACCATACTTCCTAATTATTTCTGGATCTATTTGCATAATGAAAAGGGAATAGTTTCTTCTCAATAACAGTAAATATAAGAATGTGCCTGTCACTTCTCCATGGGGAAGGAACTTTTAATTGTTTTGTTCTAAAACTTAAAGTTGAAATTTCATAAATAGCTAAATAAAAAGAAGGAGGGAAAATTAAACAAGATCAGAATACAACATGGATCCTCTTTGGGGACATCGAGGATTTATGATAGGGTAAATTTATCATTTAGAATACTTTCACCTCTAATTTACTGATGGGTAAGTGAAGAAGAGTAGAGACCTTTATCTTTTCAGGTAAAATCTAAATGACTAAATAAGCATCTTGGTGATCTCTCATGAAAGTAGATGCTTCTGTTCCATTTGCTTTTGGTTTACTACTAATGGGACATGTCTGAACTAAAAAGGTTGTGAAGATTTGTGCTTTGTAGAGACTCTTAATCCTAGCCTAACTTAGAGAGAAGAAACATTTTATTGATTGCATGTCTGTCTTATTTAAAGGCCATCAGCCAGAACTTTAGACTCACTACCAAGTGTTAATGGAAGGAAATTCATTTGTTGGTGTTTGGTAGAAGTCAGACATATTGAAGCAGAAATCAGAATATAAAATATTGATTATATAAAACTTCTGGATACATTTGAGTTTTGTTCACACTCAGCATTTGAAAATCTGAAAGGGATAGATTTATGCTTGTGGTACTGTGGTGGAACCCGTACCCCGGAGTTTGCCATAGAAGAAAGTACACAAGCAGGAACAGTTATATTTTTAAATTTCTGATTCAGAACAGTTGTGTACAAATCTGAAACTTTATTTCCTGCCCATATATAGAATCATAGAATCATTTTTGTTTGGAAAAGGCCTTTAAGATCATCCAGTCCAAACACTAACCTAATACCGTGAAGTCCAAACACAAAACCATGTTCCTAAGCACAAATTTACATGTGTTTTACATACCTTTAATACATATTTGTTTAAACAAATAAATATAGAACAAGTTCTGACCTTCTGTGTGTGTCAATTTTTCTTCTTGTTTTGGCTGAGTTCTGTTTGCCATCAATGCATTTCACTCTGTCATGGCTTAAACACAACCAGCAGCTAAGCCCTATGCAGCTGCTTGCTCACGCCTCTCCTCCCACTGGGATGGGGGAGAGAATCAGAAGACTGAAAGTGAGAAAACTCATGGATTGAGATAAAGACAGTTTAACAAGTAAAGTAAAAGACGCACATACCAGCAAAGCAAAACAAGGAATTAATTTCCCACTTCCTATGGCAGGCAGGTGTTCAGCCATCTCCAGGAAAGCAGGGCTCCATCATACCTAATGGTGACTTGGGAAGACAAACGTTGTCATTAGGAAGACAGCTCCCTTCCTTCCTCTTCCCCCAGCCCCTTATATGCTGAGCATGATGTCATATGGTATGCAACATTCCTTAGGACAGTTGGGATTAGGATTAGGACATGGCTCAAACATTGAACTGTGATCATCCACAAAGCTTAAATGTTAGGGAGCTTCTTCCGTTTTCTTGACTCAAGCTATCTAACCCTCCTATAGACAGTATATAGAAGTTTTCAGGGAATAGTCAAAGGACCATTCCCAACTGGTAGTTTGGTCAAGACTACCCTTGTTTGGAGAGGAGGAGGTTCAGCTATACAGAAACTAATCAAGGCTGAGAGAGTTGAGAGGAGGATCAGAGCATGGTCTTGTCTCTAGCTTCTAGTACACATGTAGCCACCAAGACAAATGCACTGCTCTTACAGACCCATGGCCTCAAATCATTGAAAGACATTAGGACATTCTGGACCTACAATACCTACAAAAATTAAAGCTTCTCAGGTTATCTGTTTTTATCTTTGTTCTTGTACAGTAACAGATTTCTCATTAATTTACTCTTATGGAACAGAGAGTGGTGAACACAACATCTGTGCTTGTGTATTCAGATGTGATCCTAGAGAACAATTGAAGTGAAAAGGAAGGTTCAGTAAAAAGAAGAGTGACAGTTTATGGCGCTGAGTACATGTCTTCATCAGCTACACAAGAAGACTAAAGCAAGTTTTGTCTAAATGGAGTAATGTTTCTATGTTAAAAGTCAAATGGGATACATGTCACATCACTTTGATGTGCATAGTTAAGCTTATTCTTCACTGCAAAGTAGTCATCCTACCATGAAAAATTTCCCAAGCCATATGGGTTCATCAACATTTCTAAACAGACAAGACAATGCATAGAAAGAGAGAGAAAGAAAATAAGAATTAAAAGAAAAATAGACTAAAGTGTTGGCTTGCTTTCTGTGGAAACCAAAAATGTTTTGTCTGTCAGAGGCTCAAGGAGTGGCATTACACCTGTGCAATACTTCAGATTGAGGAGAGCCATAGAAATCTGATTTCTCTTCTTAGTTCTGTAATGGTGTATTTGAAAGATCTAGGTACAGGACTGCATTCAGACTGTACCATCTTGTGATTTCTTTCGGTCTTCTAGCTACGGAGACAAGAATCAAGTATAAAACAAATAAAGATAGCACAAGGAAAGAAACTGTAATAGAAAATTAAAGATTATACTAAAAAGGGGGATGGGAGGCCAGAGAGAGGGAATAAAACTGAAAACCTGACTAATCTATCTTTAAAACCAGACATAACAGACACAGAAAATTATCTACCACTTAAAAAATAATCAGATTCTCCATTAGGTTTTCTTTTTTCTGAGAAATATGTTGCTGGTTTAGTGCAAGGCCTCCTGATAAACAGAAATAACAATAATTGTTACAAGTAACGACAATAATAAATGTATAAGCAATAGTGTCACCATTTTTATCTGTTGAGTATTATTCTACTAGTATATACAAAAGTCAAAGGAAAAAAGAAACCATTAAAATAGTGAATATGCTGAAAATCTGTAACATGAGAGAAGAGAAATATCTTCTAATTCATTGTTACACCTAAAGCACCAGTACACCTATTACATGTAATTAGACACCAGTTTATAATCCTAATGAGCTATAAAGACTTACAGATTGCTAAATGAAATTCCTTTGAGACAAGTGGAGGAGAGTTAAAAATAATTTTAAAAATATATAACACTTTTTGTTTGTTCTTTGTTTTACTTTTAAATGCATTTCTGCCATGAGGGAACATTTTCATAGAAAAGGTCTCTGGCAGGTATAAATTAATAGAAGAGTCTCACAGTCACCTGGTATAAGTTGTTATGCACAGTAATCCCAGTTTATATCAGCCAAGAAATCATCCTCTTTTTTCATATTTTTTTTTAATAAGCAAAGAATATGTTTACATTTTATTTAGAGCATAACTGTTCTCTTGAATTCTTTTGTCCAGCCAAGCCAGTTTAGAGCATCTTAATATGCCTTCTCATGAAATTTTTAATACTTTTGGCTTTCATTGTGGTCAAGACAAACTATCAATAGAAGTGGAGTTTCTCTTTGTAGACTGACAGTTTGAATTAGAATTTAAATTGCAGAAGTGGGGAAGAAAAACATAACTTGGGAAGAATTGCCTGTCTGACAATCTGACAGGTGTCTTTTATTTTTCTTATGTAGATGAGGATGCTTTACATGAAAAACAATGAGACAATAAATACAAATGCCCTTTTTCCAGCCACAGGTATACTACTCATAGACAGAAATATGTATAAAACCTCTAAAATTCCACCTAGAAGAGTATTTCACTGTGAAGAGTGTTGTAAAACATTCTATATATATAGCGTCATGCATATATAATGTATAAATATATATAATACCACTTAGATCTTAGGAAAAGGTCTCCAGTAATTGTCTTTGCTGCAGTTAATTAGCATAGCATTATGGTACCCATTTTCCAGATAACAAAACAAAATACAGGGTGGGAGAAATTATTTACCAGACTTGTTGAATTGTTAGAATTGAAGTCCCCAGGGTGCTCAGGCATTGTAGTGTTCCCAAAATTGGGACATAGACTGGGCCAGGGGCTCTTTGGTCAAGCCCAAACTGGATTGCAGAGGGCAGGGCTTTGTTATAGCACCCTTCTCTCAGGTAGGTAAGCCTGCACTTCTCCCAAAAGATGTAGGGGTCACTTCTAAGGGAAGATGGTTTTCTCCTGTCTTTTTGAGTGCAGAGTATTGCTCACTTGCATTTCAAAACACCTGAGTTCTGGTGATAGTAGCATCCCTCTCTAATACAGCAGTCAGTGGTTAGAGAACTTCCTTTCGAAACAGATGTGGGTTTGATGTCAACTTCTGCCTGAGGCTGTTGAAATCATCATCCAGGAGAGTACCAGAAATCCTGAGCTAAGGGCCAGGTCCTTGCTCTGGAGACTCGCATAAGCATTTCAGTCAGTAGCAGCTAATGTCAGAATAGTGACAGACCTGCACTGAAAGCACGGTCTCTTTCCCATGAGTGCTATATCCAGGGCGTTAGCAAGGCATGTACTCATATGAGCTCTGTTGGCATGATTCAGTACCCAGGGGGCCACTGGAAGTGGGTCCCTCCAGAGTTCAGCTGCCTGTGTCAGAAAGCAGCTGAATGGGTTTTCTAGGATTGACATTCAGAGCACATGCAGGTGAATACTGCTTGGAAGCCTTATTTTTTGTATCTAAATTGTAGTTTGAATCTGACCTTCTGTTTAACAGGTAAGACATTGCTCATCTCTGTGCTTTATTCTGTCAGGAGCAGTTAATTGCAATGCATATGTTAAAGTTCACTTCTACAGAATCAAAATCTAATTATAACTCTGAAATTTACTTCATCCCATGATCAGAGAACAGAGGTCTTACAGAGACAATGAAAGAAGAACATATTTTCAGCAAATCCCTTTTCCCTTGTTGCTTAGAAGTGGGAGATAGCTTCTATAATATTGATTTGAGGATTTCCTGAAGTTTCTCTAACACTCAGTTTCTTCTAGAGTGTGGACTTTAAAATAAAATAGGGTCTTTTGGAGTGACAGATTTGTTATCCATTCATTTTCATTCCAGACTTGTATGGATAAAACCTTTTAGCTACTTCTGCTGCACTTGTCCCAGGTGACAATAAATTACCAGTACAGTTCTTCTCCACAGGTTTGATGTAGCCTGATAGTAACACCTATTAATACCATGCACTTCTTTAGTATCTTTTTCTCAGTGACTTCAAAGCACCAGCTTGGTCTGACCAAGCCTGAAAGATCGGTGAGGGATTTATACAGGAGACCCTTCACAAGGTATAAGAATATACTGTGAAAAGCAATGAACTTGAAAGAGCAACTCAACGTCACGCAATGTCTTACGAGATCTACAAAGAGTAGGTAATCCCATTGAACCCTGTGCAAGCCTACTGGGAGAGCGCACTCAATTCAGCCTTTGAGCCTTGCAAGCAAAAGACAAGGGATTTTTACACCATGGAGTAAATTAGTATAATGCCCTTGAATTCCTGTTTTCCTTCAGTGAAACAGTAGCAGAAGTCTATCCGTGTTCTTCAGATGCAAATGAAGGCCGATTTTTTCACACAATTGAATTATACAGGTGCAATTGAGAGAAGAGTATGACCTGTAAATGCTTTATTGCTGTTATTGATTTGGGAGACAGGAAGATCATACTTTGGCTATTAGCTTCTAGACTGAGTGTACAATGGCAATGGTTAGAAAAATGATCATTTTGCTTGTCTTTTGACCAGATCTGACATAACGTCAATAAGACAAAGTAAGCAGGGCACCCTGCAGTGCTATTCTTTTCTCTGTGGAATCACTTTTCAGCACATGCATTTTAGAAATGCTTTGTTTTCTGGTTCATACCAATCAGCAATGACATCTCAAACTGCAAGCAGTACCTTGCAAGTATTAAAAAAAAATAACGCAGGAAATCAGAATCACAGTCACAAAAATATGAATAGAATGGATTTGATTTAATTGTACTGAGTTTTACTACTTATCTTACAACTCAAAAAGGAAGTAATATTACTGATACCTGAAAACAGCCCAATCTCTGATGACATCAGTCCAAAGAAGCTATTTTCAACACCTAACACTTGACTGGAAGAACTGGAAAAAATTCTAAACTCTTCCAGAAGATGGGGAAGAAGACTCAAACTGGAAATTAAATGGGACATACTTCTGTCTAGGCATAATGTCACAGATTACATGCTTTGTACCTACAGAATCTCTCCATTGTGTGATTTCATCCATTATTTGCAACTTGTTAGGAGACGTCTGGCCTGTAAACCTTAGTGAAAGATATAACAGTATTCCAGAAAACAGACAGCATGATAGATCTATGAGATCATATTGGCCTGTGCTATCTTATAAATGAAATTCAATGCTTTGAATTCTGACCATTCTTTTCTCCCTAGTCATGGGAGAACCTACCAGGACTTGTTCCATATTAGACTTAAGACTAGAGCAACACTGACCTTGGCAGACTTAAAATGAGTCATGCAGTAAAAATCCTGGCTCACTGTCCACAGTGAATTTTATTACCCGAAGAAAAGAAAAAACTGTCTTTCCACTTGTGAACAAATTACACATGAAGTAATGACCTTCATGTCACAGCATTGGAACAGCAGTGTTTTGGCCTATATTATTAGTGTCAGCAGCACTGACCACTGTCATGGCTTTGCCAGCAACTCCTTGCTCACACCCTCCCTAAGCAGAATGGTGGAGAGAATCAGAAGGGTAAAAGTAAGAAGACTCATGGGTTGATATAAAGACAGTTTACTAGGTAAAGCAAAAGCTACACACAAGAAAAATAAACCAAGGAATTCATTCCCCACTCTCTACGGACAGGCAGCTGTTCAGCCAGCTCCAGGGGAGCAGGGCTCCACCACACCTAATGGTGATGTGGGAAGACAAACACCATTACTGCAAATGTCCCCCCTTCCTTCTTCCTCAGCTTTATATTGCTGAGCATGACATCATATGCCATAGGATGTTCCTTTGGGGTTGGGGTCAGCTGTCCCGGCTCCTTGCTGCTTGCTGGTGGGGTGGGGTGAGAAGCAGAAAAGGCCTCGGCTCTGTGTAAGCACTGTTCAGCAGGAGAAAAACATCTCTATAAAACAAAAAATTCTATATTGTCAACACCGTTTTCAGCACAGACCCCAAACAACGTCCCATGCTACCTACTATGGAGCAAATTAACTCTATCTCAGCTGAAACCAGGACAATCACAAAAGCAAAATCAAAAGTATACTTATGTGAATGGAATAAAAAAAAAAATCTCAGATCACTTTACTGTTTTAAACCAACAAAGGAGGAAAATGTAAAGTATTTGAAACAAATCCTACCTCCTAACAGCTGAGTAAGTAGCAATGTTTTATTTTAGTATATAAACACTGAAGGAACATGACCAGTAATAATGGAAAAAACAGGTAAAGGTTTTCATATGTGGATTTTATTCATATAGGATTTTTCTGAGGAAAATACTCTGACATTACTGGGAATAAGTTGGCAAGTGTGCTATGAGAGATTGAAATCTGTAAAGCCAAAAAATTCACCTGCACAAAAAGGCATCAAGAAATAATATACTTCTGTCGTCCTTAATCCAAATGTGGACACCTGACATTAGGAAAAACTTATCTGAAATTGCGAAACTCACCATGGGGCAAAATAAATGGCAATAGACAGAGCACAAATAGAGGTGTTACAAAGGTTGGGATTGCTTAGCTGGATAAAAAGAAGAAATCAGGGGGCTTACTGTGAAAATTATGAAGGACATGGTGTGTAGGGAATATCACTTAAATTAAATTGGAAGTGAGTTTAGAATAAAAAAGAATATACATCTGTATGCAATCCGTATTCAGCAATTTGCGGTTTATCGTTGGAGGAGGTATTTGATTTAAATACTGTGGCAGAAATTCTAAAGGGTTGGATAATTTTATGACCACTAATAACATTTGTCATTATGTATGTTGCCATTATGATAAGGATAATCAACTCTCATGCTATAGAACATAAAGTTATCACCTGTGGGGATCAGGGATTTTTTTTTCTCCAGCTATTAGGTGTCTGTTTTGATTTTTCTCATTTGTTTTTGCTAGTCACTTTAGTGAAGTTTCCTCCATCCCACATAGGTCAATTCTTAATGCCTCAAAGAGGCTTTATTAGGCTGTGCAGGGGTGGCGCTTGGTTAGGTGATTCTTATCATCCTAGCATAAACCCTCCTTCTGGAGGTGAGAGAGGTCCTTGTACTGTAAATCAAAGAATGAATAAAAGGGTGTCACCAAAATTAATTTAGCAGAGTAGCTAATTTCCCTGTCTGTATGCCACCATTTAATACCTTAAATAGGTCTCAGGGTCTGAATGGGGCTGAAGGACTACATGTAGACAATATTGATCAGTTTGTGTTCCTCTAGGAGAATCACCTTAATTTAGTAAGATATTTTTTCTTTGATCAATATCGTAATGGCAATAAGAGTTTGATGGGGGAATGATAATTTGAACTGACAAAAGCTTAAGGCATTATTTTGATAACATTTGATAGTAGTACCTCAGGAATTGTGAAGAAGTAAAAACACTGAAATAAAGGGAGAGGTGCTGTTAAATATTCACCCCTCTTTCTGAACCACTTTTCATTTATAACTGTGATTTTGCAGCAGCCAGCAGCAAAGTTGCACACAGACACTTGCTCATTTCCCCCCTCGGTGGGATGGGGGAGAGAATCAGAAGGGTAAAAGTGAGAAAACTCATGGGCTGAGATAAAGACAGTTTAATAGGTAAAACAAAAGCAGTACACTCAAGCAAAGCAAAACATTCCCCACTTTCCATGGGCAGGCAGCTGTCCAGCTATCTCCAGGAGAGCAGGGCTATATAACGTGTAACGGTGACTTGGAAAGACAAAGGACATCACTTCAAACAACCCTCTCTTCCTTCTTCTTCCTACAGCTTTATATTGCTGAACATGATGTCATATGCCTTCAACAAAAAGTGAACTGTTTATTTCTCTGCCCCCTGAATATTTGATAGCTACAGCAACACAAACTCACTACACAGGTCTTGCTTTTGACATTCCTGTTAATGCATGTGTAGAAGGATTAAATTAAACTCCTTGCATTACAGCCAGACTCTGTAGCCTAGAGACCAAGACTTGGTAAGACACATTTAGTTTATGATTATTTCATCTTGGACCTGGAAAAGCTGGAGAGCTGGGCAAAGGTTAACCTTATGAAATTTAACAAGGAAAAATGTAGGGCCCTACACCTAGGGAAGAACAACTCCAAGCACCAGTACAGGTTAGGGGTTGACCTGCTGGGAAACAGCGTTACAGAGAAGGATCTGGGAATCCTGGTGGACAGCAAGCTCTCTGTGAGCCAGCAGTGTGCCCTCGTAGCCAAGAAGGCCATCAAGTGCATCAAGAAGACTGTGGCCAGCAGGTCGAGAGAGGTTCTCGTCCCCCTCTGCTCTGCACTGGTGAGACCACAGCTAGAGAATTGTGTCCAGGTCTGGGCTCCCCAGTTCAAGAGAGACAGGGAGCTTCAGAAGAGTCCAGTGGAGGGCTACTAGGATAATTATAGAGTACTTGTACATCTTGCATATGAGGAAATATTGTGAGAGCTGGGGCTGTTTAGCCTGGGGAAGAGAAGACTGAGAGGATCTCATCAACACTTAGAAATACCTTAAGTGTGGGTGTCTACAGGAAGGGGGAAGACGCTTCCCAGTGGTGCCCAGTGCCAGGACAAGAGACAACACGCACAAACTGGAACACTGAAGTTCCATCTCTATATGAGGAAAAACAGCTTTATTCTGATGGCGACACAGCCCTGGGACAGGCTGCCCAGAGAAGTGTTGAACTCTCCTCTGGAGATATTCAAGACCCGTCTGTGCATAATCCTGGGCAACCTCCTCTAGATGATCCTGCTCTGACAGGGGGTTGGACTAGATGATCTCTAGAGGTCCCTTCCAACCCCTATGAATCGGTGAATCTGTGTGAATCTGTGAATCTTGTGATGAATATTCAAATATTTATTTGCATATTTAATGCAGCTCCCAGATTGGAGAGGTGTGCTGCATTTTGCAGGGATGATTTGGTTTGTTTGGGTACATGTAGCTCAGCTTTCAGCTATCATATGGGTCTCCTACATCTTCCCTATCACCCCCTTGTGGGAGTCCTGCATAGCTTGTGGATTCCCAAATCACACAAGAGACCCAACTCAAAGTGTTTGCATCCCAGGCTTCAGCATGGGTAATGGCACAGCCTCATATACATCTTTTCACCAAGGTTATTGGTCCTAGGATGGCTAATACTTCCACAGCCCACAGTGGAAAAGTATTTCTATGCCTTACAAACGAGCCCTGCCAGAGACACAACTCACCAGCTCTTAGATCTGGGCAGAAGAAGGACACAAGAGCTCTGAATAAAGATTTACTTATAGAAAATAATAAAAGCTAACACAAAGCCAAGGTTAACTGAAACATATAATTAAACTTCACATTTGTTTTAATAAAATACAATATTGACTTTGCTCTTTAAAGTAGATTAGGTTGTTGACATTACAGCAGTACAATAAACAAACCACTAAGCTTTTTACTAGCAGAACAGAAAATTAAAGCTGGTTATGACAAGCCAAATAAAATGAGTTTATTCAGGACTGTATAAATCATCAATAAGAATTCCTAATCACTCGCCTCCAAAAAGCTAGATTATTTGATCTGCAACAAAACTGGGGCTGTGTCAGCAAGTTGGATGCAAATCAAACAACATTCAGACATCTCAAAAATTCTGAAAGTATGTGTCTGGAATATAGATGAGGCTAGAAATTCAGTGAGGCCTTCTTAGGGTTTTGGAAAAATAAATTAAACCTGGTTTTTTACACTGAGGTGTGGTTATTGAAACAGGAGTCTCTCATCAGCATGATCTATCACAGATAAAACATCATCCCTGATATTCTGGTCTTACTTTCTATGTATTTTTTTTTTTACAAATTATTTCTTTCTTTGATGCATACATTTTATGCACACTAGAAGTTACGCAAAGCCGAGCAGATCACTATTATGCTTTTTCATATTGTATTACCTTTTAATATAAAGCCATGTTTTTCCTAAATAGATCCACTATAATTCAAAGGTTTGCCAGACACAATACCATTCTTTGATGCATGTATTTTATATACAGTCTTATTGTAATACTTGTGATCAATAAAGATGTTCACTCAGGCATGGAGTAAATTTGTGAACTATTAATGTTTTCTTATCTGTTCCCCTAAATCATAGTTTACTCCTGTCTGAGTAAAATGTTTTTTCCATTTTTTTTCATACTACGTAAATAAGGATTAAAGAGGAAAATAAAAATAACAATAAAACATGCAATAAGAAGTTTCCAAGATAACTCCAGATATTATGCAAAATTCAGATATAGCATGAACTTCTTCACAATTACCTGAACATGGTTTGGTGAAAGTTGTTCATAATTCATTATAAAAGCTGAGAAGTGCATCTGTTTGCAAAAGAGTCACCCCTATTTTTTATTATGCAAAAATTTATTTTGAAAGCACCAAGCTTAAACACTTGCTGAAAGCTTTCTCTGTTTCAGACTACATTTCAGCACTTTTCCATTGGTTACTCACTGAAGAAAAGACACTCTAGAAGGAAGGAAAATCTAGAAGATATCATGCTGCCATAGTCTTCCTCCTATTACCAGTCCTGTTGCCCTGAATAGGATATGAAAGAAAGACATATGGTAGTGATCAAAGCTTCACAAATTTATATCATTTATTGATTCCCTTCCATTGTAATATGGCAGAGCTGCAAATAAAGAAGTTTGTCTAGATGATCTCTTGACTAAAATATACAGAGGGTGTTGACCAAATCTTGGATGAAGAGCAAAAATAAGGTATGGAGGTAACATGGAGAATTAAACATTGCTAAAAGAAGACTGTGTCAGATTAGCCTGCTAGACCCTTTTGCTTTTCTAAACAAAAAAGGGTGTCTCTGAAGATTTGGACTTCAGTGACTCCTTTGATTCAGTACAGCAAGAAAAATCATTTTATCCAGAGAAAGTAGAAATTGTAGAGGTTAGAGGATAAGTGTAAATGTAAATAACAATTAGTTGTGTAAATGGCAATTAGTTGTCCATCAAATGAGAACTTGAGAAGGTTATCAGTCGAGTTCATTACAGTTTAGTCTTGAGCTCTCCTTAAAACGATCATTATTGAACATAGTCCAAGGCTGTGAATGCAATAATAGCTCAGAGTTGGAAGATGTCTTTTTCTTCAGAGAAAAAGCATAATATCTCATAACAAGAAAACCTGGATGCTACAGAGAACTGGACAAATCAGAACACTTGCTGTGAGTTGAGGGGTCATCACATGAAGGAAAGAACAGAGCAGGGTCTCTTAATTGCTGGTGTGATGTTACCATACACACAGAGGGCACCCAAGGGTGCATCACCTGAAACACTGCCTATAAAGTATGTTTATACCATCATAAAAATACTTGATGAGAACTCATCTACATCCAAGAAAATGCAATTACTTTGTCCATGTGGGATCAGGACTAAAAAATTTAGTGAAGGTAGGTAGACCTCCTTCTCATGACAGGAGATTAAAGGATCTCATTTTGTTTACCTTAGGAGACAAAAAGGTGGCTAGAGGTGTAAATATCAGTGAAAGGAGAGAACCATCAGTTCAAGAGAAAACAGGAATAAACACTGACAGGGATGAGGCATCCACAACTTCCCTGGGAAACCTGTGCCTGTGTCATCACCCCATAGGGAAGAATTTCTTCATAATATCTAATCTAACTCTCCTCTCCTTCATGTTAAAGCCATTACCCATTGTCCTATCACTCCCTGGCCTTGCAAACAGTCCATCTTCAGCATTCCTGTAGGTCCCTTTCAGGTACTGGAAGGCTGCTATTAAAGTATCACTAGAGCCTTCTCTTCTCCAGGCTGAGAAAGATCAACTCTCTAAGCCAGTCTTCACAGGAGAGGTGCTCAAGCCCTCTGATCATCTTCATGGTCTCCTCTGGACTCCCTCCAATGGCTCTATGTCCTTCTTTTATTGGGGACCCCAGAGCTGGACAGAGTACTGCAGATGGGGTGTCACCTGAGCAGAGGAGCAGAATCACCTCCCTCTATCTCCTGGTCATGCTTCTGATCATACCCCGCGTCTATTCACCCCATCACAGAGGTGGTGCTTATGTTTCAGAAGAGCTCCTCTTATGGTTTAGAGGTTATGGTGGTGTAGGGCTGATGGTTGGACTTGATCTCGAAGGTCTTTTCCAACCCTGGTGAGTCTATCATTCTATGTTCCTAACTATAGAAAAACATTAAGGAAAGATTCCACAGGCTGCAATGGCAGCCATCAAATATTTCTAGTGGTAGGTGGAAAACTGGAAGATTTTAACATATTCACACAGCAAAGTGAAAAAAGAAAGTTTTGGGTTTTCTTAGTTTACTCTTGGGAATAAACCCAGGTGTGTTGAGTACACAGAGTGGACGGTGGAATCCAGACTTGCTTATTATATTCCTGTAGTTCATCTTCTCTGAGTACAATTCCAAGATTAAATATAGGCTTCTCTGGGTCCAAACAATGTTTCTGTGACGTTTATGATCTGTAAGATCTCTCTTTGGAGAGACACCCATTCATCTTAACTCACTATAAAGTCTTATCTTTTAGCATCTGGTTTGAAATGGCTTAGGATAGAGTTTAGGTACTGATTCAAGACAGAAAAATCAGTAGAAATCATCCTGTTATAACTAAAAAGAAAATTAAAGTGAGCTAAGTGACTTTGCTGAAGTTAATTACCCAAAGAAATAAAATGAGAGAAGATGCATTGTTTAGTTCTTGGATTAAATAATAAACCTATTCCTTGGAAAATACTTTTAGCAGTTTAACAAATCCTACATCAGATGGCTAGGGCATACATTTAAAGGGAAAAAAACCCAGCATGTCCCACTGTGAGTGAAATATGATTCTGTCATTCAGTACTGCTGTTTTCTTAAAATGTTTTGGATCTGATGCATAGACTGGCATCAAAATGCAAGTCAAAATATGTAGGGGTTTCAAATATGTGTTAGATATTATTTTGGGCTTATTTCTTTTGATATCCAGCTGCGTTTGTATGTGGGAGCAATGTCTGAAATCAAGGGTCATCTCTGCAGGCAACTCTGCTGGGAAAAATTAACCAGCATGGTAAATAGGGAGGGTTTGAGTGAAATACCATTCACAGCTGAATGGGAATACCTTAGACTGGTTACAACAGTGGGGAAGAGTGTCAAAATTTGAAAATATTTCTTAACAGAACATATGACGAAAGGACTGTTTTTCTTAGGATATTAATGAGTCATAAATTTATACTCCTCCCCCCACATTCTCATTTCAACAAAACCAAGGCACTGGCTGATGTGAGAGCCTCTAAAAATATGAACTGCTTCACCTTAAGCCCCCAGTGCTCAAAAGGCAAATCAGCTTGACTTTTCTCCCTGCGCATAGAATTTATTGAATGCTAGGAATTTAGACAGTTACTTGGACCAGAAAATATCAAGGAGAAAAGCTTTGGGACCCAAACTCTAACATGGTTCAATTCAAGCAGCTACAACATACATTGAAAGTATAGGCTTAGGCACTTATCAGCTTTCTGGTTTCCATACAAACAAATGTCCAAAACCCAAAAGAGCAACCAGTGGGAACATCTGCTGTATTTTGATTTTGACATCTGACAACTAGGCCTTCTGGCTGCTTTTTCCTTTTATTTCTTCCTCCCTACCTCTCTTTATGTATCCCTT
Organism: Laterallus jamaicensis coturniculus; assembly: GCA_022605575.1. Classification (NCBI taxonomy): domain Eukaryota; kingdom Metazoa; phylum Chordata; class Aves; order Gruiformes; family Rallidae; genus Laterallus; species Laterallus jamaicensis. The sequence goes on from JAKCOX010000012.1 coordinate 20,280,511, forward strand.
TCTCCTTTCCTGTCTTTTTCCCTCCCTTCCTCTCTTTCTCTCCCCCTTCCTCCTTCTCCTTCTTTCCTTCGTTCTTTCATTCTTTTGTTCATTCTTTATCTATAGCAAAAGAAAAGCCTAACTGCCAAGCATTGACTGTATGCTCCCCATGCATCAGGACTGCTGAGCCAGCGTGATGTTTGGTAGTAATTCACTACAGCTGTAGGTCAGCTGCAAACAACCACTCCAGAGGCAAGAGGAAAACAGAGATGAATTGCTTCTGTGATCAGCTGCCTTCTGGAAGTCGTCTACATGCAACCCAGCCTCCTGTGCTGCTAGTGCCCACAGGCATATTCTGAACCCTAAACAGATGGCTGAATTTACAAGCTGCTGCAGACTGCCTGTTTGCAGGTGTATGTATGAAGAAGGAGATCATGATGGGTTTGATTTCCATGTATTACAGTAAGTATCAAAGTATGTTAATTGTTTTGTAGTTATATGAGGAAGTCACACTCGGAACTTTCCTTGTTGGGAGGAAAGCAATGACAAGTCAGAGATTATTTGTCTACACATTTCCAGGTGTGGAAACAACTCTAGTAGGTCACACTCAAAGATTGCTTACTTCCAAAGTCTATTTTCTGCAGATACCATAATTTTAGGGTTTTTTTTTTAAATGCACAAAATCATACTGACAGGTTGTACATAGAATAGTCCCTTAGTCATTGAGGAAGACTGATGCCCTGAGATCTGCACCTCTAGTTGTCTTTTTGTTGGATATTAATAACTATAATTAGAATGATTCATATACATGCATACAAATTTCCGCTCCCTCTTTGCTTTCTGTGCAAGGCATATTCCAGTAGGGGTGGGATGCCTTGGAGATAGTTACCCTAGCATCTTCTTAACCTCGTAGTGAGCAATAGGCTCATTACAGTGCCTCTGCCCTACTTTAAGCACATACAGCAGGGTATGCAAACTGTTCTACGGAATTTCCTTTTCCCCCACTGATTAAAATGACTTTCAGTGGTACATGCGGATGTAGACCCCTACACCATAAACATCTACATATGCTCAGATTAATTCCGTATCTTTTGATAATAAACTTCGTCTGATATATCAAAATGATGGCATAAATGCCAAGTTTGTAAAAAAATGGGTGAATGGTGGCTCTGGTCTGTCTGCCCAGCACTTAAAAGTTGTTTCTTGAAGCATAGTAATTCTATTTAAGAGTGAAACTATTTGAGAATTAGGCCAATTCTCTAGCTTTAGTAGTAGCCAGGTCCAGGTGGTTCTGGGAAAGGAGTAAAGCAACCAAGAAGCTGACAACTGTAAAAGACAAACCAAGAAATTCCTAATCACAATTTGACTTAATTTCACCTTGAAGTTTGAGGCTTCTCCTGGGTTCAGCAGCTTTTTAATTAGTCCTAAAGAATCTTCTGATGTATGTGAATATTCTTCCTAGCCATATAAATGTTTTTTTTTCATCTTGTACTCCCAGGAAACATAAAGCTTCTGTAATAGCCTGTTACTACAACTTCTTGAGTATTTGATATGGAAATGAACACGTCCGCTCTACTGGCCACATGCTAACAAACAGAAGTTTATGGAAACAATGTAAATAACAAGTACTGTTTTTTGGCAAGTGAGGCTTAATTTAGCAAGATGTTAAGCAAGTTGATTCCAGCCCAGAAAATAATTTATACAAGTTTTTAAAACAGTGAATCCCAGCCTCTGTCATTTGTAATGTCCTCAGAAATTCCACCTCTGTGACAAATACAGAATTGTGCTTACGGTCTCACATTCCTTTGCTATTCTCTAAAGTCACAGATTTCCAAAGGTGTAGGGTACCACAGGTTGAAAATCATCTTAAACAATGCACTCTGTTCACTCAGCCATATGGTTGTGTATTTTAGTAGGACAGCTCTTCCAGTGCAAACCATTCAGAGCATTTAGAGTATGTGTATAACAGCGTATGATACAGTAAACCCCCATGGTATTTGGTGTGTATAGGAATTTATTAAAATCTACATAATTAATTATGTATAATAGTATTTCACTTTATTTTCTATTTACAAATTGAAAAGTTCAATCTCTGGTTTGACTGTTTAATTTTTTTCATGTCAGTATTTGGAAAGCAGTCTAAACCACTAGTACAGCATTGCTACAGAACAGATAGAAGTGAGATTTAAATATATTTTCTCTTTTTTTTTTAATTCTGGGAGGTTGACAATGGCTGTTTGTGTAGTTTTACTATTCATTAATAAACATTATATTCATAATGCTCTGTGATTCATTAACATGTCAATTGATTTTTCATGTATCAATTACTAAGGAAAAATATGGAGGTTAGAATTTTATCCTACTCATTTTAATCAGCTTTTCTTTCTAAATTCTCAGTTCACAGCTCTACTGTGCTTCAAAGAAGTAGCATGTCCTTGATGGGTGTAGACTTTTATGGCTCTAAAATACCGTGAAACTCCAGGATTTGGAGGCTACACCAAAATAATATAATTTTTTATTCTTCTAGCTCTCCCCCAGCTGAGTGTGTGTGTGTGGAGGGGGGATACAACAGAAAGGTATCTAAAATGTTACTCGTTTTGTTCAAAACATAAAACACAAGGGGGTGATTCTGAAAACTCAGTGTTGGCCTAAACATCCTCAGTTCCTACAGAAAGGAGTGGTAAAGCTCCTGTTGACTTTAACAATGCGTGACTTCAAAACCAGCACCTTTGGCTCTCTCTGCAATAAGATAGAGTTACAGCTAATCCACAGTACATATGGTCTCCTGAGTTCATGGCATTTCAGAATCATTTTTGCTACACAAAAGCCAAAAGCCAAACGCATGGCTATGTTCCAAAGAAACAGAATTTTGCTTTCTATATTTAGAGGGGATCATGCTGTTGTTTTTAACTGCTTCATGATGTGACTGTAGAGCTTAGGTTTTAGCCTTGCTGTTTTCCAAGAATCTCTGCATTGTTGTAATTGCGTGTCTCTGGTAGGCAGCCTTATTAAACTGTTTCTCTCTGTTTCTGTCCCAGGGCTTCTGCCAAGGTACACTGCACACAGCCTTTCACACTGTCAAGCACCTGGTTAAAACGATTCTATCTTCCATTCTTCGTCTACTTAGCTGTATTTTCTAGATAAATAAACTAAATTTCACAGGTTTCCTTCCCGGATTGAGTACACATAATATGACAGAGTAACCCTTTTTCCATTTAGAGCATCAGTGCCAGTGTATTGATGGATAGCAATCGAGAAAGTGAAAATGAAATCACCTGTGACTCCATTTGGTACAGTATTTATATCTACAAATGTTTAACTCTGGCTGCTAATCTTTGCCTGTTCGTATGATATCTGAGCAATAAAAAGTAAATGCAACATACTGCCCTCAATACAATTTGCATCCGTTATGCACAACTCTTTTAATAGTTCAATGGCTCCTAGATTTATACTAATTTCAAGTGAAAAGGAATCATTTACATACCTTAACATTTCACTATGTTTGAAACATAGAACTGTTAAGAGAAATAAAAAAGAAATTTAATTTCCTTCCACTCTAGATTGTTAAAATGGGATCCTCTCATGACAGAGAATCATAGCACACTTAGTGGAGAGGGGCTTGAAATCTCTGATAAACAAACTTAACTTGCACCTAAAGACAAAGACAAGCTTGAACATAAAGAAATCATTGCTCTGGACTGCCTTTACAGCCACGGAGAGCTGTGCAGGGCACAATTCTCTCAAAAAGCTTAAATTTAGGTGTTTTGAGTCATCTTCCTAGAGATGATTTCCAGCATTTTGATTAGAAGGATACCAAATATCCCAAGGCTAATGTTAGTATTTAAAAGTCATTTTTAGCAGTATTCTATGCAGGAAAGCATCCATTACTGTCTGGATTCACAGCCATAACTCTGCTGGATCCAGTTGCTATGGACAGCTGGCATGAAGACCTACCACCTTCAGAGTAGCTTTACCTGGAAGAGAGAGCACTCATCTGCCCTGTGCAAAATCAGCTGAGGAAGTTAAACCAACCCTGGAAATGAGGTGACAATAGCAGGATGCAGAACTGCCTTCTCTGGAGTTTTCACTTCTCTAAGGAGGTCTGCACATCTCCCACTGGGGAATCTCAACCATTTGTTGGGTCAGGCTCTGAAAAAATAGAAGTCTCCCAAGTCCTTGCAAGCAGAAAAGAGACCTGAGCATGTCACATACATCCTCTAAACAACAATGATGTTGATAAGGGCTTTTGATGAGCGGGAGGCACAGTGGAGGACACAGGCACCTGGAGGCAAGCCAGGCAGGCAGGCACCTCTCTTGGCATTGTTTAGGTTTCAGCATTTTCAAGACTAGTTTTTAAATAATTTAGGTGCTTATCAGGGTTATCAAGCATCAAATCCTGTTGGGGCTTTGCCTTGCAGAGCAGAGTCTTGGTGTATCTTCACTAAGGGAAAATTTTTAGATAACTTATATCAGCAGACAAATTAGCACTAATCACAGATAAAGTTCCAAGGAACACAAAACAGACTCTAGTTTTCACATGTATTAGACAGTCGAGTAAACCCTAAGGGGGCTTACCTCACCTAATAAACTATTTTAACACTTCACAAGTTCCTTGCATGTATCAACAAAAGGACCTATGATAAGGCATGACCAATGTCGACTCCCACCCCCGTCCCCCTTGCCAGTCCTCCTTCCACAGATATTGATATGCATAGATGTTCAATAATTACCCTTTAAAAATGTCCAGTTACCTGCCATTATGGCTCCTGCCTACACATTTGGGTGCTCCAACAATTTTGAAATGTCACACTTCTAGAACTTTTACCTCAAGACAAATCTGAAATACAAGGACCATCCTACCATCCTATTGATAATTTAAAACTGATTCTGACCAATATTTATTTCAGCTTATGCCTCTATATGGTTCTTCCTGCATCTTTTGTGATATTTTCTGTCTTACAAACTAGCTGAGGAAGATTCACTTAAGGATCTCAGATCCATTAATTTTGATTAATTTTGATTTTTGAAAATGTTCGCCATGGACAGGGTGGGGGGAGGGGAATATTTGCTGCTTTCAAATGACAGACTGCCCTTGCTCTTTCTTGCTTTTCTCAGGGAAAATCCTACAATAACATTTCAAGACAACACTATCCTGTGATTTTGGTCACATTAATTCAAATGTCTTTACAGTTACAACCACTAAAATCAGAGGCGAGCTGCAGAAAAATGCTTCCTTCATTCATGCCTGAAACCTTGGGCTGCTGACTTATAACACATACAATTCACCATTAATTCCTAGTGGAATAAGAAGAGAGACAAAATTATCTGTGTTATCCTGGCCAAATACTTGATCACTTTTGAAGCACCCACAGTTGGAGATTACCCTAAAATTCCACTCAGGAAGCACACTGATGTTTCTAAAACCCTACAGTAGGCAACAAGTAGTTATGACCCTTTTTGATGGCAGCCATCTGAGCATCTCTGAAAAATATCTGTGACACATACATCACACTAGATATTGTGCAGAGATTTCTCACAAAATTCTCCTATCTTCTTGATTTATTCCTCTTGTTTGGTAACCAGTTCCAGTTAGAGAACTTTTTTAACTCTCCAGGCAATAAATTCACCCCTTTTGTGAAAATTTGCTCAATATACTTTGAGGTTTGCACTAGAATGAGCAATGAACTGAGTATTCAGACTCAATACCTGTCTCAAGTAGGAAATTAAAATTATGGCTACCTTTACAATGATTCATTTAGCTCATTGGCTTCCCATAAAAAAAACCTTAGGGGAGGACTTGGATTTTCAGATATTACAGCTCAGTTTCTCCCCTTTGCTGATGTAAAAGAGAGGAAGGAATCATTACTGATCTTAGATGGGATAGGTCATACTAAGCACTTTTTAATGCCCCAACTCTTGCCTCGTAGACAGTTCCCAACCTGGCCTATTGTGAGTAGGTAAGCAGACGTTACTATTTATCCAGTCACTTCAAAAATATTTTTGTATGTTGACATCACAGCATGAAATTCTGGTTATCCTGTGTTAGGACAGAATAAGTATATTATAACTTCAAAAAAAATTTCAAGAATGATGATGCAATTATGAAGTCTCTACATTTAATAGAATAACTAGGAAATAACTAGAAAATTGTTATTTTTATCTTGACTACAGGAAGAGGGCCATTCAAAGAAGTGGTGAAACAACAGGTTTAAACCAATGTGTGAGACAACAGGGTTAAACCAGGCATGTGAAAAATAAGAAGACTGGTGACAGCCAACATAGCTTCACTAAGGGCAAATCATGCATACAAATTTGGTGGCCTTCTATGACAGGGTTGCAGCATTGATGGACAAGAGAAGACTGACAGACATCATCTGCCTGGACTTGTGCAGAGCATTTGACCCTGTATGGTACAACATCCTTGTCTCTAAATTGTAGAGACGTGAATTCATCAGATGGATCACTTGGTGGATAAGGAATTTCCTGGACAATCTCACTCAAATAATTAGGGTCAACAACTCAATGTCCAATGATTATCAGGATCAGTATGCCTTACTGATGCATGATCATCCTCTACCTATGTTCTTTTTTTGCTTGTTTGTTTGTTTTTGTTTTAAGTGATGCCTTAATAATCTATTAGCAGAAAAAAGATAAAAGATGGATGAATCTTTGGTCTGACCCAGTGTGAATGCTTCGAATGCTTATCACACACAACGCTTTTGCTACCTTTGTTTACAAAAGCCTTCTTTATCATCCAGTGGCTATTCAGATGCAGATGGAGTAAAACAGCAGAATTGCTTTAAAACTGCTTTGAATACACTTTTGAAGTAGAACTACAAGTCATTTCTCGGAAAAGTGTAACTGTTAGTGACATGTAGATCAATGCCTGCATTATTTAAAATGTGCATTTGCTCATTGCAAGCATCAGCCTTGAAATTTGCCTCATAAATTCTTCTCTTCTATATTTTCTATGTACTTGTTTCTTTGAAGTTTTTCGGGCCACCAAAAATCTCTGCAAATTTTCTTTGATTTTCTCCCAGACTGTTGGATATTGGTGAAAATATGAGAGATATTTTATGATAAAAACCTGAGACAGGCAGGTTTTGCTTTCTCAACAGCTTATTTTCTATGTTTTAGGAAGGCTGACCCAACAAGGAGCAGTTGTTGCTCACTAGTGACATGCACATGCTGATGAATGGGTTACAGCATTGATGACAGGAGCTTGGTGCTGTTGTTTGAGCTGAAGAGGAGCATAATCATAGCTGAAAGCTCTTCATTTAACCCCAGAAAAGAGTGTCAAAGAAACCAAAAACCATTAGGAATCCTACATTTATTGACAAGAGATGTTCTTATATGAGTTAGGGAAAAAAGCCCTCAATTTCTGTTACTTTTCAAGTATTTGAGCTTCTAATATTTTCATAATTATACAGCCTGGGAGTTGATTTCTTCTCCCAGTATTTGTGATCCTAATTAGGCCTCACATTTATTATTAACACTGCTTCCTATTTTGTATTGGGAAAAACCTCTAGAGACGCCGTTCTGTTGTGCTGTGACACCCGAGGCCTCACGTCTCTCTAATTATTGAGGCCTGCCTCTGCTCCATTAGGATACTGCCCTGTTTAATCCCCCTCCTGCTTTTACAGTCTGGGAATGGCTTCTTTTCCTGGTATTTGAAGTTCAAATTAAGTCTCATGTTTATTAGTAAGCACATCATTTCATAAGAGAAACACAAGCCCTCTGAGAAAGATCAGAGAGTGCTGTGCTGAGCTGAAGCCACTGAGGGATTCCTGGCAGTATGGAGGGGGGTCGGGTCAGCAACGGTACTGGGAGAATTAGCTTTATAGCAAACAAACAAACCAAAGGAAGAAAAAAGCCCATCTGCAAATTCTATCCAGGGTCCACAGTGAGAGCCTGAGGTGCTTTCGGTTAGCTTTGATGAAGGTGTGAGGAAACTGGGAAGGTCTCAGAGAAAGCTATCCATAAACCAAATGATCACGGCTTTGTGGTCTGTGCATCAATGGAGGAGAGGACAGGAGCTGTAGGGTGAGTGGCAATGGCTATGAAATTAAGGAGGGAAAGCTTTTTATGCCATCCTGCTCTGTTCAGGAAAGCATCACCCCTGTCACCACTGTGACTACTGTCACAGGCTCAACTGAAGCCCTCAGGACATAGTGCAAGGTGTACAAATCGGGATGACTGCTCTGACAGCCAGGCCATTGTATGTACCCTGCTCTCATGAATGTGCCTGTCACAAGCTTTAACCAAGATTGGTGTAACAGGATCAAAAGGAGGAATACTGTTAGGTGGTGAACATGAACTTGTATTGGCAGTCCAAGTTCTATTGCTGGTTCTGCCATGGGCTCACTTTGTGATCATATACAGAATTACATGAACAGTTTCTTATCCAAACTTTGCTAGCTGCTTTTCTCTCTAATGCCTTTGCCCTGACATTTCATAATGTTCTAATCAACTTCATTCTGCTGCTGACTCCATATCTTCCTCTGATATACAGCTGACTGTATCTGCTCCTAGCTCAAAGACATCAGCTTAAATTCAATAATGAGATGTGACTGCAAAAATACCACATTCTCTGAGAGGAATCTTCTCCCTGCAGGTATCAAGATTTCAGCTTTTTATTTTTTTTTTACACAGAGAATATCATCCTCAGCCCTATGAACTCCTACTTGCTTTGCAGATCTGGATTCACTTATCTGTAATGAAACTGGAACAAATGGGGAAAAAAAAATTCTTCAGCCACCTGAAAAAAAAAAGACATCAATCTTAAAAGGTTGCAGCCATCTGCAGTCTGGATTGGTAGTGATTCAGACAAACTTGTGATGGCATTGAAACTTCAAAATCACCTCAATTGTCAATAAAGATAATGGTCTTGAATGCAGGGAACAAAGGAAGGATGGCCAGTGAGGATGTGGAAATAATAAATACCTACCAGAGGTAGAAGCAACACATTAAAATTGCAATACTGTCACTTCTTGAAGGATGAGATAACCCACATCTGGCCTAGTGTTACAAGTCAAGCAGCCACGAGTTTTAACTGGATTTGCTGAGTCTATGAGCAGTCTTATGACAGGAGTAAAAGAGGCACAGTTTATGCAGCATGTGGATGAATGCTGGACTGCCCATTGCACAAGTCAGTCTGGCCTGAAGTAGCCTTGCAGGGATGCAAGGCTTTTAAATACTACTGAGCAAAAGAGCAGTTAAATGATAGAAAATGATAAATGAGATAAATACGACAATCTAGCAAATACAGGTTGAACCAGACTAACATGATAGCTCTCCTTGATAAGCTAACTGATCTTCCAGACAAAAGAAATGCAGTAGATCTAATCTACCTGGAGTTCAGTAAAGCATTTAATATAGTCCCACATGGGACAATATTAGTTCAGCTAGATAAAATGGGAATTAGTTCCCCAGTGGAAGGTGGGAAAATACTAGAAAAAAGGAGACAATCTAAAAGGTTGTTTCAAGAGGGAATTATCATCTGGCAGAGAGGTTACCTGTGGACTCCCACAGACATCAGACATGGATGCCGTTGTACAGGTGAAATTTGCTGATACAACAAACCTGATCAGCACAGGGTCTGTCTGTTTCATCTTTCACAGCAAAATAAGAGTCTGCTCTGCCCTCAATCCAGGCTGATAGGGTGTAAGCCACATCTGATCCAAAGCTATATAACCAAATAACTCCAGGTGTTATACACTAAATGGGAGAAATGGACATTGACCCATGAGGAAAACACTTGCAAAGGATCTGGCTCTCATTTGGCTGGGTTAGACTGGGGTCAGGCCAAGCCCACAAAGGGTTATATAGTTATACCACAAAAGAATACTCAAGATACAGAACAGACAGAGGAGGAAAGCCTGTGGATTAGACTAAGAGGGACAAGACACAAGGAACCTGAGGACTAGAAAAATAACTTTTTGCTGGAAGTTGATCAGAAAATACAGAATAGAAATACATTGGTGCATTATCTAATTCCAGGATGAAAGTGATCAACAAAAGTAATATGGTAAGGAAAACATCCTCCTAATTTCAAACACAGCTATATTATTGCAGAATGCTCTAATAAGTCTGCATTGTATACCCTGTGCAATTACAAAGAAAAAGATAGAATTATAGAATCATAGAGTGTTTTGGGTTGGAAGGCACCTCAGTGATCATCTAGTTCCAAATCCCCTGCCATGTGGAGGGACACCCTTACTAGATGAATACAGAATGCTGAGGACTGCACTATGAGGACAGCAAATCCTTTCTTCTGGGGGAATTTTTTTTTGGTGGCTTTACTACCTGCATGACCACGTCCTTATTCCTCATTTTCTTTCTGTGCCTGCTGTTATGACTGGATTCTGTATAATGAGTTCGAAGCTTTGCTTTGTTCCCAGCAATACCAGTAACATGAGCATTTTGTCTTTGTTTCAGGACAAAGTCACACGAGTTAATTTAAGCTATAACAGTAAGAGAGAAGTGCTTATCGAATCAGATGCTGATCTCAGCTGGGAGGAGGTAAATGAGTTCCATGTGGTAATTTAAAAATCTGTTCCTTATTGTTTCTCAGCTGTTAGCTGTTGCCTCCCAACTGGGCCTATGCTTGCCTGTGTGCTAATTGGACCCAACAAGCATTGGTAAGAAGGGTCAAAGAGCCAGAGCCTTGGTTTGGATATTAGCCCATGATACGGGGAAGTCATGCTTGCTCTGTTTAACACCTGGAAAATGAAATGCTTACATGAAGCAGAGGACAAGTTTAGCACAACAACAGATTGTTTTAACCTGGCCATAAATATGTTTTGGCTGGAATTCTTTCTAAAATACCTCTCAAGATCATAGCAGTAGGATTCTGGAAAACCCATTTATGGAAGGGGTTGCACAATGCTCCTTCCAGTCAACACCAGAGGACAGACTCAGCAGTTGTGGGCACCCCTTCAAGTTCTTTGTTCTTACCTTTGAGAGAATTAGTAAGAAAAATCTGTAATAATATGTATCTTAGATGATAATGCATGAGCCAGAAAAAAAAAAGCAAAATACAGCTTGACTTTCGGTTCCCAGGTGGAGTTTGCAGAATTGGCATTTACAACAACCATCTGACCTCATCAGACATGGAAGCCACCAAGAGATGATAAACGTGGAATCCCATAGTACCATTTTTGCAGTTATATTTTAAGAGCTGAAGAGCATTTAATGCCAAGCTGAAAATAAGGTGCTGTTTGAACTACTGCCATACTCATGTGTTGACTTAAGGAAAAGTGTGAGGATGGTACATACTCCCCTCAAATCCAGAGTCATGCAGACCTATTGTTAGCTTACCAGTAGGTGTAAGGGCTCAAAGACTGAATCAGAAGAGGGAATTTAGAAGAGATAATGGGCTTAAGGCTCAGCTGTGTAGGAGCCAGTGGCAGAATTACACTGTGTATATGTATGGTTTTCAAAAAGCACTTAGTGCATGTGACCTGCTCAATAAACTCTCATGATCTGATATGCTTGTTCAGCCAGCTTCCTTCTGCCTGCCAGGTGGATTTGTCCATAGGCTCCAATTTCTGTACAACAATCTGGTTTTGTGCATATGTTTCCTCTTAAGAATATGGCTTCAAGAAATAGTTATTTTCTCCTTAAGTTTTCAAAAGAAAATGTTGATACAAAACAGCTTTCAACATTTTCACACATCAGTGTAAACATAAGCATAGGAAAGGTGAATGGATAAGATTTACTGTTCCATTTTTATTTGTGTTTAATAAATACTGCTCATAAAAGATAATGCTCACATTGCTTGAATAATATAATTAATTGAATGAGATGGTGAAATAAGAGGGGCCATTAATGATGATGACAGTAAAGTTTTACGTTAGTACTCCTCTGGAATTTATTGGATGAGGGAATAGCTTCTCTGTACAGCCTTGGAAATCAGAGAGAGGTACTTGGGTTTGAATTGTGTTGGGACCAGAGGATGTACTACATAGTTGATTCCTTTGGTACTTCTTGCTGGGCGAGGCATGATTTTTTAAAGAACAAGTGACACTATTATTTCTTTTTTAAGGTCTTTTCCTTCATTTCATTGAGAAATAAGTAAGGCTGCTAAAATAAATGGATGTCACCAGACATATAAATGGTGCCTTGGCTAATGAGCCTTCTGTGTTTCACTGAACTGAGATGTCTTTTATCATCTCAGTTACTGATGTGGACACAGGTGAAGAGCTGTATTATAAGCTACAGCAACCAGGAGAACAAGTGAGTAGACACATTATTTTCAGCTTGTTCTTTAAAGTGAAACTTGGGATATATAAAGTATATAAACAAATAAAAGTGATGGGATTATACATATATGTGATTATATATATGTGTGTGTATATGTAGAGAGATATAAAAAAATACATTCAAACCATAATTTGGAGACTACAGACTCTTTTATCAAGTCCCTTATATATATTTTAAGACCTGACTACATCATTAGATCATCATTTGGCATTCAGGATATGAAAGGTCATCATTTCAATCTGTTACCCTTTACTGAATCCAAGAAGTTATTTTTACATATCAGTAAAAAGATATCCAACCAATACCAATAGAGTGTGCAAATCTTAGCACTGGCTTAAAAATTTGTGTTGAAGTATTCTTATTGTTCTTCTCTTCTATATTCTCTGTCACCAGATCAGTGATTACCTCCAACTGAGTCAGTTGGTCCTGTGGGAGAGCTGGGGGATCATCTGATGGGTGCCAGGGATAGTTTCCTTTAAGCCAAACAAATGAAACAGTACTGTATGCCCTGTCATGGGAGGCTCATCCTGGGGATAGGGACAGGTAGAGATTATCGTGAAAGGCATTTGCAAAGAATCTTCCTGGGAACAGCCACTCAGGCTGGAGTCTAGGAGACAAGAAGAGGTGAGATGAGGGCTTCCCTGAGCTGAAGGATCTGGAAGAGAAAAAAATTTAGGAAATTTCTGATGATAACATCTAAGGTATACTGAATCTAGGTGACAGCTAACAGTGTGGAGGAGGTTTTGCAAAGTCTGGAAAGCCTGTGAGCCTAGATGAAAATTTATGTGGACCCTGTAATTCATTAGAGCCAAAAGGGCTGTCTAAAGGTGATGAGTAGTCAGAGATTTTGAGTAACATCTTACCCTATGGAAATTAATTATGCTCCAAAGGGGAATAGCACAGAAAAACAATGCTTGTATTCATTGTTTAATGCAAGAGGGAAGGTCGAGTGAGACAGCACACAGCCCCTTAGCAACACAAAGTAATTCTTCACTGTGTTCCCTAATTATATACCATAAATGCCAGTCACACTTCATGTTAACTGTACTTAAACGTAATCCAGCTGCATGAATCCAACATAAATTAGCCAGTTTTTATAGTTTGCTGTTACATATACTTCAGAATAGGGTACATCTGATTGCCGGCAGGGGGAGGGGGGGGGGTAGGGGGAAACAGATCTGTAATCTTGACCCATAAATCTCACTTTCCTATCCTGGAGCACTCTTAACCACACTCTTAACACAGGATCTACATCAGTGTAAAATTTCTCCTTGTCTGTCTGTTGAGTCTTCTAAATCCTTTTTACTTGAATGGGGTGAAAATAATTCCTCTTGAGGCAATGGCAGATCTCTGCTTGTAAAAATGACAGAATATTAGAAATTCAATCCATTGTGTGACATGGGAACAGCACGCTTACTCTAGATTTCCTTAAAAAATGAATATATGAGAAAATGTGGTTATCAGCAGGCCGTTTATGACCAGAAATATTTTCTTATAACTTAGTGCTCCTTATATCTTTAGATTAGACACTTGTAAAATAGGCCATTATGTGTAATAAAAAGCATTTAATGAAACTTTCATTTGGAGGACATTGAATTCAGCAGACTTAACTTTGACACTGACAAATGTCTCACAAGAGATGATTTGCATGGAAACCACTGGGGTCTCATTTTAGTTCCTGTAACAAACCAGAACAGTGATTTTATCATTTCAAAGTCATTTATATTAGCCTGGAGCTACATGACACAATAGCAATGCTTAGGATTGTAGCGGTACATCATCTGCATAAGTGGCATAACTTCCACTGCTGTGATAATCATTCCCAGAGCCTATATCATACATATGAACCTATTTCAATATGGGGAAAAAAGGTCTAATTGATCCATTATTTCCCAGAAAGACTATTATCATGTAACACATGACCATCTAAGTGGAAAAATGGACTGAAAGGTACAGTATAGTGATTGGGTCATTTTGCCTATCTTTTAGTAGACAAGATGTTTCTACTGCAACTTTTCACAGCACACTACGTACAACAGCCAAGTAAGAACAAAATACAATTCACTGATAAATTTATGCCAGGTAATTCTCTTCACTGCAAGAAAGAACAATTTGTAGAATCTAATGAATATTCTAAAATGAAAATGTAACTTGGACAGACTTTGGATTCAAGTTTTATTTGAATTGGCTATATAATAGTCAAATAGACTCACCTTGGTGGATACACAAGCAAACAAACAAAAAGGGCAAAAAGGAAAATCGATGCAAATGTATATCCTCTAAAAAGTAGAAGGATCGATAAATACACTCTGATTTTAATACCCCAGAGTTAGATTTATTAACCACCTAGACAACTGAGAAAGAATTTATATAAATACTTAACCCCTCTATTATTAGGATTTATATTTGAAGTTCATCTTTGCAAAAGTCTATTACAGTAGGCAGCCTCTCTACTTAAAACTGCTCCCTAAAGCAGTGACATTTCTTGTGTAAATCATTCCTAACTGCCACAGAAACTGAAATGAGATTTTAAGCCCATGATAACAGTTTGCAAAAAAAATCCAAGTTCTCTTGTTAAGAACAGTTTAGGTGAGATTTTTCAAAGTTATTTCAGGACATAAATGCCACTGACTTTACGGGAGCCAAGAGCTTCCTGTTGCAGTCCAGGGTCTGTTATTTCTGGAGTGGGACAACGTGGGATCTTTCTTGTAAATCCAGGGGTCTTCTGGTGGTTTGGAGACCACAGCGGTGGGCAACAGAAACAGAACGGTCTGTTGCTCATTTTTTCTCATGGACCCACTCTTCCAGCATTATCCTAGAAGAGTATGCAGCTTCACGTAGCCTTATATCAGGCCCTTCTGCATGCAGCACATAATCTCAATGCCATCACATAAAGAAATTCAGGTAAGGGTTTCATAGGTGGTACTCACAGCATCTCAGCAAATATAAAAATATTAGTCTCAAAAAAAGAACCTTAAACATTTTCAGAACTGCCTCTGCCCCAAAGAAGAGCTCTGTGGGCTGGAGGAGAGCCTCGTCCTTGTGATGGTTTCCTTTAAACTGAATCCTTAACTGTCAGGGCAACTTCATGTCACAGGGATCAAGCACAGCTCTGAATGCGCCCCCTCTCTTGTGAGACTCCACCTGGAATACTATGTCCAGCTCTGGAGTCCCCAGATAAGAAAGACATGGAGCTGTTGGAACAGGTCCAAAGGAGAGCCACGAAGATGATTAGAGGGCTGGAGCATCTCTCCTATGAAGAGAGGCTGAGAGAGTTGGGGTACTTATAGCAACCTTCCAGCACCTGAAGGGGCCTACAAGGAAGCTGGGGAGGAACTTCTTAGGTAATGATAGGATGAGGGGAATGGTTTTAAATTGGAAGGGGATAGATTTAGATACAGTATTGGGAAGAAATTCTTCACTGCGAGGGTGGTGAGACACTGGCACAGATTGTCCAGGGAAGTGGTGGCTGCCCCCTCCCTGGAGGTGTTCAAGGCCAGGTTGGATGGGACCTTGAGCAGCCTGGTCTAGTTAGAGGTGTCCCTGCCCATGGAAGTGGGGTTGGAACTTGATAGTCTTTAATGTCCCTTCCAGCCCAAAGCATTCTGTGATTCTATGAATGTTGCTGACTGAGATAAATAAATAACAAGACTGAGCTAAATAAATAAGAACCATCCCACATTTCAAACCTATGATGAAAACAAGCACAGTCACATAATATGTGGAAAGCCAAGAACTAGGGATGTGGCCTGGGCTTTTTTGAGGAGAGATAGCAGAGGGAGGGAGAGGGACTGTTTTGACTTACCCCATTATTGTTTTTAACTCCACAGTTACATTCTGCCTATAGCACATATATTCTTTCAAAGCTACATGGATTTCCATGTATTGATTTTTCCTAGTGTCTGGGTCTCCCAAGTACTCATGCATATCTCAGGGTTCCTAAATTGTGACTATAATAATGGTTTTCACAGTTCTGGTTTCTCCACCTTGACTGAGTAAAAATCACTGAAAGGGTTCTTCTAAAATATTATCCTGCCCTGCTGCATGAATACAGGTGTGAGCAGATTTGCCACCTATGGCAGCCTCTGCTTGAAGCAGATGGATAAGCCAAGGTAACACAGAGGACGGAGCGATATGTTAGCAACACTGCCAGGGGAATGTCCCCCACCTACCCATGTGTGCAATCTGCTTGCTCTACCTATCAGTCATTTTTCCCATGCCCCACTCCATAGTATTTACTTGGAATGAGATCCTGCTTTTAGAACCTCATTATTGTCAGTCACTGTCTCTGAAATTGACTTCAGGCCTTCCTTGAAATTTCAGGCCTATGCTGATTTTTACTAGAAATAAGCCCCTCATTTGATGTAGCATAAACTTGTTGTCACAGCTTTTCTTACGGAGATATTTCCTATTGAATAATACCCCAGTAGCACTTTGGAAACTGTGCAAAATATGCATGGCATATCAGAGAATCAAATAGAGAATTTCTCATAGTGTTTTAATCTTACCTTAAGAGACAGAAAGAACTGGCAGCATATGAACCACTGGCTCTGTGGGGAAGTTACAGCTGATGCTCAGACCCACAACAGACTGCAAAGAATAGCTTGAGACTTTGCATGTTAAACGCTACTTACATTATTATATAGAATACTGTGTTACTCAGCAGCTGTAAAAACCTTTAGGATCTCTTGCAATGCTTGCTGAGACAACGCTGGTTTTGAAGCCAAATGGCATTGTGCCCGAATAAGACCAAAATTTGGATAGATAGTTATATTCCTATAATACCTCAGTGTTTGCCCTGAGTGCCTATGCTATAAGCTTTAGTACTTTTATTAAAGAGGTTTCATTTTGTCAAGGTGAAGGGTGTTCAGGCTGCTGAATATTTTGCTTAAGACAGGATTTACTTTCTCTCTCCTTTCCCAGTTCCCTGCAGTTTGCCTCCTGCTGACGGATGATCTTTCCCTAGCGAAGGTATTTTTCCCCAAGTGTGAAATTGATTCCAGCTGACAACAGAGTGTGTCAATCACTTCCCACTTTTGTCATCTTCAAAGACTCTTCTTCCCCTTATTTAAATTGTATTTTCATAATTGAAAATTGCTTTCAGATGACTTAATGAATTCCTCCACTCTATTAAAGGCTGAAAGCAGATGAAATACTGCAGCTTTCAGATTAAGTGCATTTTTATAAGGAAGCTTTAGCAGAACCTTCAGCATCAACAGCAACAAATTTTCTGCATTAAGACATGCCCTCTAAAGAAGCAGATCAGAGTGGTAGAAGTGGCATTTTCCACCAGCATCCCTTCAAGAAAAGAAGTACTAAATTATATTTTGGCCTTATGGTTAAATTTTTAAAGTTGCTGGACTGCCATCAATCTCCAAACAGCTAATGTGACCCATTGATCAACTGAGATCTGTATTCTTTCTGGTTGATATAGTGCTCTATCTCCCATTGTGGTATCTCTTTAGGAGGATAAAGCTGACCCTGGAAAACGAAAATGGTGATGGTAAAATATACTGTGTAATCTCTATTAGCTATCCTCAGTTAATCTTATGATAGTAAGAGGCATAAACTGGTTTTGTGTGATGATACCCCCAATCACTGGGGCTTGAAATGCAGACTTGCTCAGCAAAGTCATAGTTGATAGATACAGCTGAACTACTAAACCATTTAAAACTTTTTTTTTTGAGAGACTGCAGTGCAAATATCTGCTGAAATGTGTGTATAATTTATTCATGTAGTTTACTTAAAGGTAGCTTAAGTCTGAGACCTTTTTTGTACAGAAGTGTGAACTACAGTTTACCTTCTAAAACCAGATATTGGTATCCAGATTTGGAAACAGGAGATTATTAAATCATAATACTGTGTCATTTGAAGTTTTTATTTTTTTAAGAAACTGGACAGTGAATCAGTATGTACTGGCGGGCTTCAGCACACTGCTTAAAGCCAGTATCTCCTGGATTAGAATGATTCTGACTGATCATCTATCTACTCATTCAAATGCAAATCTAGAATAACTCCTCTAAGGCAATGAATTTACACCAGTTTTGCCCCGGTATACATGATTTCAGAAACAAACTGTGTTTATATGCATAAATCTCCTTGCCCTCTTACTGACCTGGATTAGCATTTCACTTTCACCGTTTACGTAGTCACGTGGACAGAATATTCGTTAGGTCACTTTTCACAGTAGACCTCAGCAGTACATAAAACTCTAAAAAGGGTAGGGGGAAAATTAAGAAATTGAGTAGGTGAGCAAATAAGACATGACATATACAGCCCAACAAGGACGCAGTTTTGTTTCCACTCGAGGCTAGTTTACAATCCCCTGACACAACAGAATTATATCTAGCATTGTAACCTACACTTTGGTAAAAGTAGCTTTAAACCACCATGGCCTTTCAAAGTATTTATCTCTAGTTCAAATTATCTGAGCTGAAATCACAGTCAAGCACAACACCCCAGCTCTGTGAAACAGGGAAAATTAATAGTTATTTATTTCACAAGTTTGTCATAGAAAAATAATGGTGTGATATAAATAGTCTAGGTGCTATGAGGCAAAGCAACTCAATATTATACAGTGTTCAGGGAAAAAAAAAGTGATGAATTCTTCAGAAAATGTAATGTATATCCGAGCCAGGGTATCCCTGGCATATGACATAAGGTGTCTGAATGATCTGTGGACCAAATTGAGGATGATCAGTGGTGACACATTGGCTAGCTGATATCTCCCAGCTGACTGCAGAAAAGGTCTAACAAAAAAAATTTAAATTTCCGTCCTTTTCTATTAGTTTTTTCTTAAATATCACCGCTGAGATATCTTAGAGGTATAGCACAAATCTCACAACTGAGACAGCTCTAGTGGCCTCAGGCCATCTTTCAGAGTATCACTTATAAATTACAGACCAGTATAATTTAAGGATGTCCTGTGGTACCATCCACATTAAAACATATTTTTAAGTGTTGAAGCTGCCTGCATCAGCAGAGTCCTTTCCAGATAGGCCTAGAACTTCTAGCAGTAGCAGCACTTGAGAGAAGGGGTGAGATCCTGCTGTAGATGTACCTTACCCAGCCATAGAACCATAGATCTTAGACCAGTTTGGGTTGGAGGGGACCTCAAAGCCCATCTAGTTACAACCCCTGCCACGGGCTGGGACAAACCCACCAGCACAGGTTGCCCAACATCCCATACAATTTGGCCATGAACCCTGCCAGGGATCCTGGGGCAGCCACAGCTTCTCTGGGCAACCTCTGTCAGTGCATCACCACCTTCACAGTAAATATTTTCTTCCTAATATCTAAATCTACTGTCTTTTAGTTTAAACACTTTACCCCTTATCCCTGCTTCCTTGGATAAACAGTCCCCCTCCAACTTTCACAGATACTACACTTGATTTTAGCCAAAAGGCCAAGAAGCCCCTTCAGGTACTGGGAGGATACTAAAAGTTCTCCCTGGAGTGTTCTCCTTTCCACGCTGAACAAGCCCAACTCCCTCAGCCTGTCTTCACAGGAGAGGTGCTCCAGCCACCATTCATCTTCTTGGCCTCCTCTGGACTCGTTCCAACAGTTCCATGTCTTGTACTGGGGACCCCAGAGCTGGACGCAGTACTGCAGGTGGGGTCTCAATGGAGTAGCGTCGAGGGAGGAAATCACTTTTGCTGCAGTCCAGGATACAGCTGCCTTCTGGGCTGCAAGTGCACATTGCCATCTCATGTTGAGGTCATAATCAGACTCAACAAGGAATAAATTCCATCTAATTTATTACCAAATGAAAGCAGAGTAAGATAATGACAAATAAAAATGAAATCTTAAAACAAAAACAAATCTTAAATCATCTCTTCCCCGCCCCCCGCTTCCCCTCCCCCCCCCCATGTTTCTCCTCCCCCCCCATGTTTCTCCTCCACCCAGCAGCACAGGGGGAGTTTTTTGTCAGTTCATCACACATCGTCTCTGCTGCTCCTTCCTCCTCAGGGGGAGGAACTCCTCACACCCTTCCCCTGCTCCATGGGGTCCCACCCACAGGAGACAGTCCATGAACTTCTCCAACATGAGTCCTTCTCACAGGGTGCAATTCTTCACATCCTGCCCCAGCATGGGTCCCTTCCATACAGTGCAGACCTTCAGGATGAAACTCCATGTAAGGTGTCTGTAAATTGGCTTCAATAAAACTTCAAGAAACTAACACATTTGACAGAATCCATGAAAAAAAGAGAGATATTGAAGTGACTCCCCTCTTCAATTCTTATATTGTTCTTGATATCATTGTAGCTGTGGCATTGATTTTTAGGAGGGGAGGAATGTTATGCTTTCCTACTGTTCCTCTTACTGCAGAAGTATTATCGTTATTTTGAGCTATTGCTACAAAAATTAGAAGTTAAATAACACTGTGAAAAGGAAAAGTTAATTATAATTTTCCCTACATTCTTTGTGTCAAAATGAATAAATCTTAACTGTCTTCTGATGTTCTTGCAAGTCTTTTTTATTCTACAGGAGAACTAAATACTGCAAAATACATCTTCTCTAATAGTTCCACTTTATTTAAAGACTTCCTTCTGGCACCAGAAAAAGAAATGTATATAGGCATGGATGGTCACTTGCTACAGACATGAATAAAAAGCTAGAGAGGGCAAAAAAGACTATAATGAGAAAAAGCTTTTGAAATAAATGAGTGTGGAAAACTGGGGCAGTCACAAATCATGGATTTTTTTTTTTGATTGATGTGCAATGATTTATATATAAGGAATTTTTTTCTTGCACCTCTAGAGAAGAACAATTATAATATGAATTTCAGTAGATGTAGCTTAATTAGGGAAATACAGATACATTTCTTTCTAGTCAGAAGCTTAATGGAGCTCAGGAAAGCAGAAGGAAATATTTATTAATACCATTAAAGCTTTTCATAATCATTTATATATGATTAAAAGCCTCTGGGTGGAGTGAAGGTTGAGAGATCACTACAACATAGGAAATAACATAGTGGACAACACTAACATTTACCTCCTGTATTTCATCCTGAGCCAATGTCTATCTAGTTCAGGTACCTTGAATATGAAGATAAATCAGGCCTATACAAGAGGAATTTCATCCTAACACCAAAGTAGCTATTGGTAGCTATAATTTTGAAATCCTATACCTTTACACATTTATCCTACAATTACCAGAGAAACCTTATGGAGTTACATGACCTATTAAATTTCACCAGAACTTTTTTCAAGCTAATCTCTTCTTAGCTATTACTTTAATTCCTTTATATTCTATATTGCATGCTATCCTTCTTAGATAGTGAAATTTTTTTTTAAATGGAGTTTTCCAACTGTACAACTGTCAAACTAATGTTTAAAACAACTTTCTTCTACTGCCATGGCATCAATGGTGAGGTCTATTAATGGGATATTTATATTGAAATATATATAAACTATTACTATAGATAAGTACATACTGCATTTCCTATGGATGTACATAGCATCATTTTTTAAAGGAAATTTAATTAGAAAGGAAAGGTCCATCATTAAAAATTCTTTATTTACGCCAATTTCTTGCATTATATGTGGAACATAAAGTCACTGAGCTGATAAAATTATTTGAATCACCTCCTTTTCCTAAATGAAGAAACAATGGTAGAACAATGGGAAATAATTATCCATGATGCAATAAAATCTCATTGACTTTTAATCTGCACCCTTTCTTCCAATAAATGTATTCCATTTTCCAAATCAGCAGAATAAAAGAGGACATATCTTAACTGCTATCTAATTTTAAGGCTATGTTTAGATGCAGATAACATTGTTTTAGTATCCTTGTATGCATCATCAGCAAACTCCCAATAAAGGCCTGTAGACATTTGGAGACAGATTCACTTCTCATCTGCACCACAGAAAACTCCATTCGTGAAAATTAATTGAAAGGAGAATTTATCCCATTGAAGGTAAATCCAGTTTATGAAAGGCTGTTAAACCTGAAAATATTAATTTACTTCAGGATTAAATTACTTAGATGCTATTTCAACCTGATACAAACAATTTATAAATTAGGCTTTCTTTCTTGGTGTTTTATTGCTTATTTTAGAAAATTTCACTGTAATATGGACAGCTACTCTAAAATCTATTAATTTAGAGCAAGACAAGGAAGGCATACTCTACAAAGCAAGTTTAAGAAACAGACAGAAACAGCATAAATGCTCATTCATTCTCTGACAATACAGCAAAAAATGGAAATATATTCCAAACTATTCTTTGTTCAGTTCAGGATAAACTATTGTATTCAGTCAAATCATCTTTGGATACACTTATTTGGAGGTTGGATGACTTGTATCTAGTTTCAGATTCAGACTGGAAGTTCTACACAGATAAGCTTTGGACTCCTTTCCTTTAACTGAGATAGAGGGACAGGTACGTCCTAGAGATGATGATTGACCCTGCCTTAAATGATGATGTTTTTTCAGAAGGGGCAGTAGTGCCTGCTAGAGGTGTCTGTTTCTCTTCATTCTCTGCCTAGACAAGCATGTTAGACTACGCGCTTAACTAAAGTCAAGTGAGATTAATCCAACTGTTAATACTTGTTTCACTGAACTTTCAGTCTGCAGCAGCTGGAGATTACATCAGAAACACAAAATTCATCTGGAAGAAAAAACAAAATTATCTCTACTTTAAAGGACATGCATGTGATTGCAAAGAACAGACACTTAAAAAGACTCTCAAGATTTCAAAGTTAGTCTAACAGTTAATTCATTTTAGAAAGCAAATGAAAATATTTTTTAAAAGCCTCAAGATTTCTAAATTAGTCTTACAGTTAATTTGGTTTTGCTCTCTGGAGCTTGATTTTAAAAAAAGGTTTTTCAATAGGATTAAAATGTGGGATTGACAGGATAACAGCTTCCAAGCACAATATTTCTAGTAGCTAGATGTTGAGGAATTTGCCCGGTTTTCCTTTCATTTTGCTGGAATATTACAGCACAGAATAATGAGACAGTGAGATTGTGTTGGATAATTAACCCTGGCAATCTAGTTGATTCAGGAAAATCACAGATCCTCTCCCTATTACTTTTATCATCATCTGAAATCACTGATTTAACCTAGAGCTTGTTTGTTTTTTTTGCATAGTCAATTACTTTACTGCTAATAGCAAACAGAACACAAGAACTGTTAGAAACGAGTGTGAAAGGGGATTTATATGCCTGTAATTCGTGTCACTGAAAGCACACTAGAGGCTCAAGAGCTTCTCTTAAGGACAGATACAATTGTATATGTAATAGTGTAATTGACCACACATTTACCCTTGTTTAATAAAATTTGGACAGGCACAGAATAGCACATTTGTCTGAATGCACACAGTGGAGTAATTACATTGAAGAGACTAAATGTAAGTCAGAGCTGGGAAGTAATGAATACAGAGCATTTAATTATACTGTAAGCAAACACATTAAAGCCTGCCAAGAATGTGAAGGTGAACATCGGGTGATTCGGCAGGACAGGAAAGCATGGAGGATGCCTAACATTCCAACAATGCAAGAGAAGGATTTTTAACAACACAAGCTCATGGGATCAAAACCGTGCATCAGATCAATCTCTGGATAAACTGGATATTTCACATGTATCCAGTCTTGATAAAAAAAGCATTGACATTACTGGGAAATGGTATGCTCCTCCTGTTTGCCACTTAGTATAATTCTATTGTTTCCAAGATACTGTTGCTCTGCTCTGTTTGTATTTTGCTTGGTCGAGATTGCTCCAGCCTGAATTCCAGGAATCCTGCAATTGAGTCACTCCCTACTTAAAGCTCAACACTGTGGACTACTTTTGTTGCCTCTCATGTGACACCAAACAAGACGTCTTGTGTGATTTTAGAGAGCATGAACACCAGGAACTGCTCATTGCCTTAAGATAGGCTCTGCCCTTCCTACCAGTTTTCCCTTATGAATCTGAATTACAGTCTTTTCCTGGTTTAGAGCCAAGTACAAAATGTTGAAGGGATGAAGGAGGAAGAGTGTCACTACAACTGCAGGTGATATGTCTGGAGGGAAATAAAAGTAACCTTCCAAGTGCAACATATCAGAAAAGATATAATGAGAAAGACTAGGTAAGACACAGAAAAAGAACATTTTTGTGGATTAAGTACTAACATGAGATCAGGGTTCAGCGAGAGCCTCACTCCTAGGATAATCTTTAATTTGTCTCTCCCTTTTGTCCTTCTAAGCTAAGCTAAAGCTGTCTGCAATTGTCTGTACAATACGTCCCAAAACCTTATTTTTTTCTACACTGATTATACCAAAATTGTGCTTGTGCCTTATTTTAGCTTCATGACCTGTAGATTTACTGCTCTCAGTTCTGAAACACTGCTGCTAAATCAATCTTTCACACTACTTTATTTGTTGTACAGTTGGTTTAGGAAAACTGAAAAGAAAGGGACGGATTTCAAAAACAAAGGTTACTACGGACCTCCATGATCTCTTTTCTTTTCCAGGCATCTTGCATCATGAAAATCTATAGGTCATTTGAATGATAGTAGGTGGGATCTGGCCAGATTCAAATCCAGGAAGATCATGGGAGCCCTGAGGTGTAAGGGAAATGGATTTCAGTTGGAACCTAACCAATCTTCTAAATTCTTAGGTGGTCATGAAACCATCGAATTCTCTTTCTTAAGTAACCCAACCTCAATAGAACTCATTAGACATGTCTCAGATTTAGGTCTCCTAATGACAACTTCCTGCTGAAACAACTCTCACACTAAACATAACACTAAATCATGTATTCTCCCCTTTAAGATATGAGACTAAGAACCCAGCACATGAAAGTCCTGGTCCCCAATTCTGTCACTGAAAATCTGTGAATGTTTAGAGTCACGACCTCACATCTTTGAAACTCTTTTTTATTAGTCTGTAGTCTCTATAAAGCTGAAAGTGTCTGCAGCAGTGATCAACTGAAAATTCCTTATGTATGTAGACAATGATCTCTAGTGGGCATTAGTGTGTAACATAATGAAATAATGAAAAGTGCTCCTCAGCTATCTTATTTCTGGCACCTCGAGTACTCCTTTTCAGCCCAATTTCCCTGCAAACCTTGGTTTAAAGAGGGTGGAGTAATTAATTACTTAGTTACGTGTAAATGTTCTACATCCAAACAGTGACATCTGGGTGCATTTTTCTGAGCTTCCCTCTATCAACATCAGCATAAACAATATTCTGTGCAAGTTAAACCAATTGTCATCAGATTAATCCTATTTGGGTTATATTTTATTGTGAAGGCTTTTCTTCCAAAGAAAAGGTATTTCTCCAACTGCAAATATCAGACTGGAGAAAACAGGCACTTTGAATTAAGTCAATATTGAAATGCCTCATTTTTTCCGAAGGATAAAAGCCATCAAATGTGTTGTTTGCTCCTAGTAATTAATTTGATTATTACTGTAAAATATTTAGTCAGATTTATGAAAGTGTATACTTTGCCAGGAGATTTAATGGTTTAAGAGTTTCTTTCTGGAGGTTATTGTAAATATACAGTCAATAACATTAATGCCCATATAAACAATATTGATTTCAGCCTCTCAATGTGGTAAACTATTCTAAATCTTTTTTTTTTTTTTTTAATAGTAACATAATAACTCTTAAGACATCCATAAAAGCAAATGGAAGCAAACCATAACTCTACTTAAAAAATGAGTGACTTTACATATACATAGCAGTCTGGAGCATGTTTGGGTATTGTGAGAGGAGTAAGCACTGGGGAAAGAACTATATAATTTAAAGGTTAATTCTGGAATAAGGATAACATATCTTTTGTAAACCTACTTATTTTGATCCTGTAGTGCCTCTGTGATTCCTTCACAGTCAGAGGTGTAGTAGAGGATGAAACGCGCAATTAATTGTCAGTTATCTCTTTTAGGATTATCTAAATTGCAGGCAGTTATTTACAGATGTCATGGTGCAGAGAGATCACAGCTAGATAATTAATGGTGTTACCAGCTTGATGACTGTGGTTAATCATGGCTAAGTTTATGGATAATTTGGAGGCATTGGTAAAGCAGTGTGGAGAATTAAATTCATAAGATGCATCATCTAGGTTAAAAAAAGAACTTTTTTTCTTTTATCACAACTTATGTCTAATCCTTGCCTTGACAACAGCCAGGAAACCAAGCCCATCAAAGCAACTAAATGTCAGAAAGAGGAGACAACTTCCACCTTAGGTCGCTCTTTCCAACATGGAAAAGTGCACTGGGGGGAAGCCCTTCGAACACACCACTGGGTCCCTTTCTCACAACCTTTTGAATCAAATTTTGGCAGGTTGACCCTCCAGATGATATGGTGTGTGGATAGGTCAGACCTGTTATAGGTATAGCCCAGTGCAGAGATCAGAGAAAAAGGCAATGTATTTTCACAGGAACAAGGTATGAGTGCCAGAAACCTAGATGTCCATATTACCCTTGCAAGACTTCAGGGGTTATTTATTTTCTCATGCCCTTTTCTAGTCACATATTCCTGCAAACTTAGGCTACTTCATCCATGTCTATCTCTGATATGAAATTTGAACAGCAACTAAAGGACAGAGCTTGATACATCAGAAGTGAAGTACAGGACCTAAATCTGCTCTAAATGTCTGTGGACGATAGGTCAGGTGAGGGCAGGGGGAGACTGACCCTGTTTGAAATACTATGATCCAAATGTAAGCAAGTTGCTTTATTAAGAAGCTCAATTTATAGCTGTCTCCTGTATACCTCAGAAAGCGAAGATGGGAAATACCCTTTCCAAGACACAATAACTCATGTCTGCATAATATTTCTTTAGCTACTGATAAATTTGAGATTAACAACAGTTAGCAATGGGAAAATAAGGACCTGTATCTTGTACTGGTCACTTCTGAGCGTCAGCATAAGACAAACTCATAGCAACTAAAAATATTTTGTATTGATTCTGTAGTCACTGCAGGCTGAATATGAGCCATCAGTGTGCCCAGGCGGCCAAGAAGGCCAATGGCATCTTGGCTTGTATCAAAAACAGTGTGGCCAGTAGGTCTAGGGAAGTAATTGTGCCCCTGTACTCTGCATTGGTGAGGCCGCACCTCGAGTGCTGTGTCCAGTTCTGGGCTCCTCACCATAAGAAGGACATTGAGGTCCTCGAGCGTGTCCAGAAGGGCAACCAGGCTGGTGAAGGGGCTTGAGGGCAAATCTTATGAGGAATGGCTGAGGGAGCTGGGGCTGTTTAGCTTGGAGAAGAGGAGACTGAGAGGAGACCTTATCACCACCTACAACTACCTGAAGGGAGGTTGTAGAGAGGTGGGAGATGGTCTCTTCAGCGAGGTGACAGGAGATAGGACAAGGGGAAATGGCAAGCAGCTGCACCAGGGCAGGGTCAGATTGGATATTAGAAAAAAAGATTTTACTGAAAGAGTTGTCAGGGCCTGGAACAGGCTGCCCAGGGAGGTGGGTGACTCACCTTCCCTGGATATATTCAAAAAAAGGGTAGACGAGGTGCTTAGGGATGTGGTTTAGTTTAGGATGAGAATGGTTGGACTTGATGATCTTCAAAGGTCTTTTCCAACCTTGTGATTCTGTGATTCTGTGATTCTGTAATTGCTATAAAATATAAAGAAAAGATTACCTGTTTTTCTTGGACTGTGCAGCCCACCAAACTAGACTGTAGATTGATTTCTGCTGAGGTCCATAATTTATATGAGGCTTTTCAATAGGTAATGGACACCTGTCTGAGGTTAATGTTAGATTTAAAGCTTATGTGAAAAGGAACTGAGTCGCTGATTTTAGGCCTGGTTCTGATATTTCCAGCAGAGAACACAGTGAGCTTTGTTTCCTGAAAGTGCAGGCCTTGCAAAAGTAGTTATAGTTAGAACTTTTAAAGGTCAGTATTTGAGTAAGACTTTGAAGAAGAAATACTGAAGGGTTGAATCTATTGCTTTTAGGATAGAAGTTAAAAATGACTGTATCCAACTAAAAATAGATCTGGAGTAAGAACTAGTCTACTTCAAAATTAAAAGTTTTTTCTTAAGATTTGGAAACAAAGATTGAAACCGAGTGCATTTGCATAGTTTTAAATCATTTCACAGGCCTTGATGACTTCTTTTAGCCAAGGTCTGTCATTTTAACTCCGTTTATTATGCAGGTATTATTTATGTGTCTGTTCTTAGTTGTTACAGTCCTTTCTGGAAGGTTACAGTTAAAAGATGTAGAAATGGAAAAGATGAAAAACCTAAACTATTTCTGTATTCTCTGTTGACCATTGGTACAAAGTGAGGTTGGTCTCTATTGACAATACTCTTATCTATAGCCTTTCTGCAAATGCTGTGCTAGAAGTGAAGACTTTTCTGTATCCAAAGCGACATTGTGTAGCATTTTGAAATAAGACCCTATTAATCATGGACAATGCTAGAGAGATTTCTGGCCTCTCCTGAAGTTTACTGATATATATGAATCCTGGCTTTTAACAAACACTTTGTAAGGATTGCTTTTAGTGTGAAATTATGGGTTCCTCAAAATACTGTCCAGAACCTGGCCAGCAAATATGCTAGGTCTTGCTTCTCTCCCTTCAATTTTGTTCCTCTCTCCCATTACTTTACCATTCTGCCTCTTGTGCAATCTTTCTCTCTCCTTAGTGACCCCGGTACTCTTCTGTAAGACAGTTCAACTCACTCATCCAGAAAAAAATAGTCATCCATTTGGGACTGTGTTCATATTCTGTTGACTTTCTGAAGATCTGACAAGTGACAGAACCAGCACAATATAATCATGACCAGGACCAACAATGTAGAATGTAATTGAGAGTGGAATGGGCTGCATTTCTCCTCAGCCATGGCAGCAAGCAGTTATGTCAGCTTTAAGGACTTACTGGGCTACAATTCAGATTTGCATTAGGGCAGGAAAGGGATAAATTGGTGAAATAAAGAAATTTTAGGAATTAATACATCCTGCATGGCCTAGAGTTCTTTCAGTTGAAGACTGCTTTCTGAAACACATTCCTTCCATATCCCCTTAGTTTTCCTGATATTTTGGAAAGCCTTTTTCCAACCCTCACCACTATTTTCTTTGTTAATTAAGAATATAGCGCCTATATTAGAAGATCGATATTTTGGAAAGCCTTTTTCCAACCCTCACCACTATTTTCTTTGTTAATTAAGAATATAGCGGCTATATTAGAAGATCTGTATAGGAATTTAAAGAAGGAAATTTGTGTACTCTGTGCATTTGACTAAAGTCAGTTTTTCTCACTCTTAAAATGCAATAGTAGCCACTACTTTTATTTTGTAAGCCACAGCAGGAATTTCTTTTAATTTCCAGGGATACTTCAATTCCCCAACCCATTTTCCATATCTCTAAGACAAACAATCATGTAAAGAAAAAGCCCACAAAGCAAACCAGTCCTACTATTCACAGAGGAGACTAGGAGAAAACAAGAAACATACCTTCACAGAGTAAAAGTAATCTGACATTGTCCCATACAAATCCTTATCTTATTGATGCTAGATTCGAAGAACATCCTCTTGTGGAGGAACTGAAGTCAGCATGTCTCTGATTCATTTCCGCTGAAGAACTGAAATGTTAATATACTCTGCTGCAGTGTCAGTGTTTGTACTGACTTTATATTTCAACCTATGGCACAGGACATTTTATATATACAGTCACATGCCAGGATGTGGCTTCATATGTGGAAAAAGCATTCACTATATGTGGCATCCTTACAAAAAATTAAAAATTCATCACTTCAAAATAGCAACATGCAAGAATAACTTCAAAAATCACTTGCTGCTGTTGAAATTCTTGACTGTGCATTTCTGAATATTACCCCATTTACTGAATATATTTGATTTACAGTGTAAAGGCATTTGTACTGGCTCATAACAAGAGTTCATAAACGGTGCCCATAATGGATGATTGTCTCCGTGGAGCAATGTGTAGGAGATTGCTTGTGGAATAGGACATGGGATTTCCTTTAATTGACTCTCGTGACAAGAAACAATCCTGCTTACATGTACACTGAGTTTGTCAGGCTACAGTCCATTTTTCTCTTTCTCAGAACATCTTGAGTTACTGGCTATGCTATTACTTTTTATAGAGAGATCCAGTCATCTATTGTTACAGGAAAATGAAGTGAGGGGATGATCCAGGCATATGGTATATGTTTCTCTTCCCATGGCCTGTCATGTTGCCAGTCAGAACAGTGCCTGTTCTGCTTCTACTGGCTGAGTGTCTTCAGATAGAAGGAAATAGTTTCAGATCATAGAATCAAAGAATAGAATCATAGAACCATAGGGGTTGGAAGGGACCTCAAGACATCATCAGGTCCAACATCCCACTGTTTTGTCCCCCCCAACTGGTGTGGGGTTTTTTTACATTTTTAAAGCTATGACCTTCACCACTATCATTCAGTGTTCCTCAGAATTATTTTTTCCTGTTCAGATTCTTTTCTGTAGTCCCTTTCTTTTACAGATTGTTAGGGTGGAGCTGCTCTACCCATGGAAGATAAGAAGACAGAGAAATGATCCTAAACTAGTGTCTAGAGATCTGGAAGAAAACAGCATGTATATCTCATTGCTCCTCTAACAATGTCTCTACTTCCAACTATTTTCAGCTTAGGGGAGTCTCTGAACTGGATGTCATTCTGCATATTTCATAAGCTTTCAAGAACTTAAATTTCCACATGTTTGTCCAGTCGGATCTTAAACCAATGTAAATTTTCGCTGTATACAGCATTCTTTCACAGGGAGGTCCACAGTGTTAGCACAAGTTCTGTGTAAAACCCCTTCTTTTTTTTTTTCTTTTTTTTTTTCTTTTTCTTTTTTTCCCCTTGAAAATAACTTCTAATATCATAATTTTGTGATCCACAGTTCTTGTCTTTAAAAAGAGGAATAAATAATTGAGTCATATATACCTTTTCCATGCCACTCATAATTTAATGCTTATATTTCCTCTGAAGTCTTCTGCTTTGAGGGCTAAGAAATCCTCAAGTGCCAGTTGCTATCTGTAGAAAAACCTTCTATACCTTTTAAATCTTGTTGCCTTTCTCTCACCTCCTTCTTATTCTCCTTTTTAGGATGAGGGCAAAAGCACCACACACAATGCTCCAAGTTCTTGCAAAACAGAATTGAGCTATCTGTACCAACAGCTACCATCTTATTCAGTCTTTGTGACCTGCTATGGTCCAGACAGATGCTGATAGAAAGCTGCTGGATAAACTCAAAGAGAAAAAGGAAGTTTATGTAATGTGGAAAAAAGGACTGGCCACTTGGTCAAATATAGGAATTTTGATATAGGATATAGGAATTAGTGATGCAAAGAAGAAGGCTATGGCTCTCTTGAAATTAAATTTGGGAAGAGATGTAAAGAACAACAAAAAGGTTATTTTCAAATGCATTAGCAGCAAAAGGAAGACTAGGGATAAAGTAAGCCCACTGCTGAATAAGGTGGGTGCCCTGGTGGCAGAGGATACAAAGGCGAAGTTACTGAGTGTCTTTTTGCTTTAGTCTTACTGCAAAGGCCAGCCCTCAGGAATCCCAGACCCTGAAGATAAGATAGAAAGTCTGGATAAAGGAAGATGTTCCCTTGGTTGAGGAGGACTGGAGATTATTTACGCAAGCCTAACACCTACAAATCCATGGACCCTAAAGGGATACACCCATGAGTGTTTAGAGAGCTGGCTTTTAAATGTTTAAAGGGTGGATATCCAGGGGATGGAACCAGATTCTTCCCACCGTGCCCAGTGACAGGATACAGGGCAATGGGCAAAAACTGGAACACAGGAAGTTCCATGTCCATATGAAAAAAATCTTCTTTACTATGAATGTGACCAATCACTGGGTCAGGCTGCCCAGAGATTGTGGAGTCTCCTTCTCTGGAGATACTACCTGGACATGATCCTATGCCATTTGCTGTAGGTGATTATGCTGTAGCAAGGGAGTTGACCTAGATGATCTCCAGAGGTCCCTTCAGTCCCCTGCCAAACTGTAAATCTGTAATTCTTTGATCTCACATGGGAACTTTTTTCTTGTCTCAATTTTATTGGTCTTTCCTACAGCTAAGTTTTCACCATAGCCAAAGCTGCCAAACAAGCAGTCACAGATCTCAAAGGATGGGAAGAACAAGCCCTAAGGTGTAAATGGAAGTCAAGTTGAAAGCCCAGATGTGCAAACTGCAGTAGTTATGACATGACCTCAAACCTTGGGAACTACCATGTTACTGAAAAAAACCCCATACTGAAAATGCCTTGGATTTTACACATGGAAATAAAATAGATGCAATCACCATTATCAAAATGAAGTGCACGTGGAAAAAAAAAAAAGTGTGAAGACGAAGGAGAAAAACTCAGCAGGGGTTGTGAGTTTACAGTTCGATGTTAAAATTGCTTGAGCATTCTTCACAAGATAAAGAGCAATAAAAACTCAAAGGCACCTACAGTCCATTAGCACCAAACTAAAAATAGTCCAAGGCTAGTCATATAAGTAGACCTATTTTGCAAGAAAAGAAATTATTAAAGCTACACACAAGATACATTTCTGGTCAGAAAATGTTTTCAGCTGTTTGACTGAATGAGTAATTGTTTCTCAATAACTGCACCCTGCAATAGGAATAATCTGTTCTGTTCACATCTCCAAATATAGTTTCCACAGTATTGTATGAGTAGGAGTGAGAGAAAAGATTTTTTTAAGAACTCAAAACAACATTTGTTTTGACCTGTGTGGCTCTGTCAGACACTCTAAATATGTATCAGAACCCACTAGAAAAATTATCATCTTTTGCTGTTGACAAACCTTTTTACTAATTTCCACAGCAACATGGTATCTAGCATTACAGCAAGATTTAACAGATTTAACAATATGCATATATCCCCTTAACTACTGTAATTATTCATATGTTTAAACTAATGCATGTGTAAACACATGTGCAGACTGAAGACAGCTGTCATTTATTTTTTAATTTCAAAGTCACAGCCTAAATACAGGGAACAGAGATTTCAGAAGCTCAATTTTCACATTACGAATTGTTCTGTATTTTCATAGTCTGGAGAGGAATAAAGCAAATATTTTAGTTTGGGGGAGGGGGGGCTGAAATCCATCTGTGACTAGGAAATAACACTGCAGTGCCTTACCATCACTGTAACTTCCCTGGAGTCTGTTGTTGGAACTGACAGCTGAGTAGAGCTGATGGTACTTAGAGAATGCAAAACGACAAACATTACTCGCTTAGCAACTGTACAGCGTGTTTACTTATGAGTAATGCTGAAGCTAAGTCTAATTCTCACTTTCCCACCCCTCCAGCAAGTATGCATTTTGCTCAGCATCTGACCTGTGGAGGCACGAGTCTCTCTCTTGCCAGTGTACATACCATGCAAGGTTTCTTGCCATGATCATTATCCCACAACTCATCCCATGACAATGGATCAGGCAAGATGCAGAAATAAATGTGATGCTCAGGACACACCTGAAAAGGGGCTGAGAATGACTGAGATATAGCATTTCCACTGTCAGGGATTATAAGAAAATCCCAAATGGGATATGTAACTTTTCACATCAGGATTGAATGTAGCTGATGGAAGTGATGAACCATTCACTCAACTCTACTAGTGATGTATCCCACCGTAAATCAGAAACATTGCACAGAGTTAGTTGCATAAAACCCATGAAAGTAAGAGAAAGCTCGACATGTGGAATGCAAATTGCTCACCTCCAATGAGCACTGTATTCACTTGATTGATTTTAAATGGCTGCATAAGTGTTCTCATACATGTTGAGCCTGTATAAAAAATTAAATAACTCCCAGCGGGATTTTTCTGGTATTACAATCTGAAATTGAACTTAACTTGAACAACAGAATTTAAATACCTTGGGATGTAGTTCATCATAGCATGATTTTAATTTTCATTCAGAATCTTAAATGCTACAGGAATGTGGGCAACACAGCCATTTTGAACAGTGTCTCGTCCGGGATATGAGCCAAATTCCCAGTATTATTCCAAAGATTTCCATCAACTATAAATCTTGTGTGATGGTGTCACGTGAATCAAGTACGTGTAATTTTTTTTTAGATGCATAACCAAACCATCATTTTTTATCTCTTGGCACAATGGTTATTGTTAAAAATACTTGTCTTTTTCTTGGAAAGGGGAATGCCTTGAACTCTCCATTGTTCATTAATGCCTTAAATAGAAAATAACTGCCACTTCCTCCTTCCTATTTATAATATGATGTGTCTATGGGTCAATGAGATCACTAAGCCTACTGGATTTTTGATCTTTCTACTATTACTGACTTGGTCAAAATACCTCTTGGTACAGTGCATCTCTGGCATGTAGCACATCTCCACTTGGTCTAAAGTGTATTCCAGTTTAAGCAGAACTTGTTGTTCTGTTGCACATTTAAACCACAAATGGATTTTTTTGAAATTTCATTCAAATTTCATGCTTCAATTCTTATCCTCTAGGACACAACTGAAACTGAGCTTATAAACCAAAAGTCAATATTTGCAAGTAAAGTTTGGAAGTTGCCAAAAAAAAATAAATCTGTGATTTGATGCCTGTGAAATTATAAGCTTGGAAAGATCAAGTTAAATTGAAGTCATTTTCTGTACACAGACACACAAGAGAATCTGGGCTTCTCTCTCTTCTCTGTCAATACCTTAATTTAAACCCAGCAGAGCTGATGGCAGACTGGCACCACATGGTACTTTCTTAGGTTTTTAACATATAAAACACTTTGTTTTTCAGCTAAAAATTATCCAAACATTTCACCAAGTTGCATCAACTAACATTAGAGAAGAGGGACAACAAAACACCAAAAAACAAAGAAAAGAAGGAGGGAAGTTACAGATGAGTTGGAATATTTTAGAGCAGATAATTATAATTACTGTCTGAGACTTTCTAATTTTGCTAACCTGAGGAAAAAAGCTCATAGGGAACTCAGACTTGCCTTTGAGACTTTTTCAGTTAGAAGATACACAAACAACCTTCTGCTGTGACCTAGGGGAAAAGTACAATAAAGTGGTCAATGTATGAGTGAGTGCAATTTGAAGAGCTTTCCAGATGATATTAGTCAAAAACTCATTATCTGACAAGTATTAAACTCAAAGTAAGAATTGTCAGCAGTTGGAAGAAGTTAGCCCAGTGGTATGCTCTCTCTTGCACAGTTAAGGTCTTCAGCCATCTCTCAAGAGGCAAGTACTACCCGATTCTCATGCAGGAACTGGGTTTCATCCATTATTTAGCTAACTTTCCTGTAACAGATAACTTCAACAATACAGTTGTTATTCCATTTACAAAGGTACATCATTATTTTCTTCAGCTATCAACTGAACAGGATTTTATCTAAGTAAATGACTTCAGTGCTCCTTTTAATCACTGTTTAGCCACTTCATTTTACAAATTCTCACGCTCCTAAGCACACCCTGCAACTTGCTTTTGTCTCTTGCACTGCAAGTTCACCTAGCTACCGGAAGATGGAATCTCCCACTCTTTTATTCAGACCACAATATACCAATAAAATGATTCCTCAGTCAGTCCATCCTTAGGATTCCTTTGTGGACATACCAGATCCCACAGACACTCTCTTTTTCCACTTCATAGCACATCCCTTTCCTCTTGACACTCCTACAGCTTTTTAGCTTTTTTATCTGGTCCAAGCAGAGGCACAAGTTACAGCAGAGTTTGCTTCTAGATACTTTCTTTCCCTGAAGAGGCCTCAGAGGTCTGGTGGAGGAGGAGGAGGATGAGGAGGAACCATAGCAACTGGCTGTACAGTTGTTGATCTCCCCTTAGAGGTAGTGAAGCCTCTCAAGGTTCCCCATCAAGGCTGAGACCCCTTACCCAACACCAGACAATCTCTTCTCTCAATACTTCTGGATTTACACGAGAATGTCACACTTGACTTCACAAAACATGAGTTTTATGTACCTCCTTGACGTTTCTGGGACAGGTTTGGCTCAAAAAATCAGTGCAGGAGCATAGATATTAAATTGCCAATGAGTTTAAGGCTCTGAATCTCACCTAGACAGTATTCTAATTGTGTTCCTTAGTCACATCATATTATGCAATTAGCAATCTCATTGATACAAATACTAAGAACCACGGGAAGGCAGAAAATGAGATTCCCTTTCATAGTCCTTTACACTCCAATGGAAAGCATGCCAGCTTTCACGACATTGTTCACCCAGAGACATTTGAATCACAAAAATTGGCTGATATACCTTGGTAGTAATTAGATAGTAATGTGATTTTTAGAAGTTACTAAGATATTAATAAGGTATCAATATTGTATTATTGACATAGACATTGTGGTGGCTTTACCCTGACTGGAGGCCTGACACCCATCCAAGCCACTCTGTCACTCTCCTTTCAGCTGGACAAGGGAGAAAATATATATTGAGAGGCTCAAGAGTCGAGATAAGTACAGGGAGAGATTATTCCACAATGAGCGGCACGGGCAGAACAGACTGAACATGGAATGAAATGCAAGTAATTTATTACCCCTGTTCCCCTCCACTGTCCACCCCAAGAAAGTACCTAATGAAAACAGAGTAGGATAATAAGGGATAGAACCAAATCTTAAAACACCTCCCCTGCAACCTTCCCTTCTTCCCAGGCTCAACTTTATTTGTGATTTATCTCCCTCTTCACCCCCACCAGAGGGGCACAGGGTAGACAGGAAATGAGGAGTTTGGTCAGTTCATCACAAAGTTGTCTCTGCTGTTACTTTCTTCTTTGGGGAAGGACTCAACACACTTTTTCCCTGTGCCAGCGTGGGGTCCCACCCACAGGAGACAGTCCTTTCAATGTTAGTCCTTCGCCACGTGGGATTCAGTTCTTCAAGAACTGCCCCATGAGGTATAGACCTTCAGCTCACAGGTCATGTGTGTAAACTTGTCCTACCATATATGATGCGACCGACTTTCTCACTAGCCTTGGATAAACTTCTCAAAGCTATATTTCTAAAAATGTGTAAACACTTCATGACACACATCAGCACTAACTTTAACCTCAGAAATAACATTTCCTCTTCATCTGCCTCTTTGGGCTTCTAAATAGATTTTAAAATCTGATCTTAATGTTTTATGCCTCTATTCACCATCTGTTAAATGATGATGAACACTTTTCTCCCTTTTTTGGTGGGTGATAACGCTTTAAGCAAGTAAACTATTATTCAAGGTTGAACTGAGACAAGTGGGTAAATTCTGCATGATGCACACTGATGCTATCTTCTCCCTGTTCTTGCCTTCACCTTAACCTATGTGTGTTTTTCAAAAACTTGTCTTTTACTATATCTTTGTAGAGTGACAGTTCAGCAGTCTGAACTGGGTCTTCAGGAAGCTGTAAATTAATAATAGAATTACTGTGATTGAATTAATTCATGAGTATCCTGTGGGCAGAGATGGCAAATTCTATAATCGCTTAGTGTCAGACAATAATCAATACTAATAATAACAGCAACTAAACATATTCCAGGTCAGCAGATTACAGCGGAATAAGTGTCATAGGTGTATGCTTGAATTTGCAGTGCTTGAAGAACTGGTTCTCCTAGCAGAGCCTGGTGCTCCAGGGCACAGGATTTTCATTTGTTTAAGGAGGCATAAAAGGAAATTTTTCCTTTTGTGAAAATGTTTGATAAAGAATTCTCTCATACAGACAGAACTCTAGTGTCATGTGACTTAAAAGAAAAAAGAAAATATCATTAGCTACAAAGAGCAGGATGGCTTATACCTCATCACAGTTCTGTAGTATGTTAAGGGCCTAAAGATAAGTTTTAAATACACTCGTATCCACTTTAGTATCTTCATATAAAAATTACTGGAAATGGCAACTAACCACTCTTCTTTATAGCACATTACACCTGAGAAGGAAATGACAACTTGTGTGTAAAGTAACTGAGAATCATGGCAATGGTATCAAAATCTTTCATCAAGTCAGTCTCTGGTGTGTCTGAATTGTGAGCAGAACATGACTGGAGACAGGGAAGAACCAAAGAGCATGTCTGCACTTTGCAATACGGAGAGATTAAAAGATCCCCAAGGAACTGCCCCAGGCCCTAGCTCCTACAGCAAACACATTTTAGCGGCACATTGGCTAGTTAGCAAGGTTAAGAAGCAGACCTAATCACATTAAGCCCAGAGCCTGGGTAATATTTCCAGAAACAGAGATATTTGTGATACAGTGCACATCACTTAGGGAGTGCCACACAAAGTAGTATGGAGCTATCAAAAGATGGTGTTTTATACTGTTCATAATGAATGGATCAAAAGGCTAGGTAAACTACAAATCAAGCACAGGAAATTTCTATCCTGTCGACAGTGTTGAGGATGTCTGGTATTTAAATTGATCTTCTATGAAATAAATCCAAACATTTCTTACAATTCCTGAAAAAAATCTCCTTTAATTAACTGCTTCATCTTCACATTGTTGACTTCAAAGGGCAGCCGGACAGAAATCTTGTGTGATTTTCTTAAAGGAAAATGGAAAATTGGAATCATATTTTTAAAGGCTGGTATTTCTAGGAAAGACCCCTTGACAGGTTCTAACTTCCAATAATTTCTCTCTTTCCTAAGATGCCAGAGAAGTCCAACGAATTGTTCACAAAGACAGAACTGACCATTCTGTAAATTATATCTTTTACTGTACAACATATTGTAAATTCTTGCTGGTTTGAATTGTAGAGCCCTTGAAGCTACTAACAGTACTTCTGCAAGTTATTCTGTGTCTGGGAGGGTTGGGTTTTTTTGAGAAGTTCAAGATCCTTAATCGTGACATTTGTCTTACATATGATTCACCTTCGGTTTATACACTATATGGAGAAAAAAAGAACTTGCCTACCTGACAATTTAAGAACTAAAAGGGTGGCCTACTTATTCACGTGATGTAAGTATTTACCTTCAAGACAGGAAAATCTAAACATCACAATAATTATCCTCTCTGAACAATGAAGCTTGAAAACATTCAGTGCCAACTTTTCCATTAAGGCTGCTAACTTTATTGGCCTGACAGCATTTACATGTCTGTAAAACTGAAGAATTTACCAGAAAACTGAGCTACACATGAAATTAAGGCAATGTTGCTGTTGTCAGATCTGAATATACTTGCATGGCTTGTAAATGAACTTTAATTTAACTTCTAAGTCAGAGTATGTAAGCAATAATGTGAGTCCCCATGTATCTCTTTCACAACAGGAAAAGAAGTTTAGGAGCTGGGAGAGCAATTCCCCACAGACCTATACATTTAGAGAACAGAATGGCTATTTCTTAGTAGGTTTGGGGGTTATTTTTGGGGGGTGGATGTCGATATGTATCTTAAAAATGTGCAATGGAAAATCACTGTTAAGGAGAGAAATCCAAAGGGGAGCTGTTTTTTAAGAAAGCAACATGGTCCCTTGCCTTGGGTTCTTTATCTGACAAAATTTCTGAAATATAGTAACTGCCTTTGCTGTCCCTCATTTCTATTTTCTTTCTATCAAAGCTAGTAAACTTGACGTTTTTGATTAAACTGTATGTTTTCCTCATCTTTAAAACTCTCTCTTATTCTAAATTATTTCCACTTTAAGTACACAGCCATTTCCTACTAATATTTGATGACTTCCCTCAAAGACTCTTGCACCGCTCTTAGTAACACTGCTCAGTAGTGAGTTAAGGAGTCTTGTCTGGACTCTTAGGAGAAAAAAAAATTCTGAAAGTTTCCCCCAAACCACTGAAAAGTGAAACTGTATGCTTTCATTATAAGCTTTTGAAAACCAAGATTTTTTTGTTTGTTTATTTTTTCATAGCTATTATGAACTGAACAAACATGGTTCACTGCTGCTTTGGGGCACTCAGTGAGCTGGCTTGCATAACTCAAATACTCAGGAAGCCACAAATAATCCAAGTCCATGATCAGTCTGCAGAAAATAGTAGAAGAAAAGACATTGTTCCAGAGTTTTCCAATACCATATGGCAAATAGCATTTTCTGCTGGTATGCAGTGCATTTTAACTCCAAGGAATTTGCAATTATATCCAACTAATTAAGTGCTTTTTTTTTTTTTAACCAGGCTGTCCTTTCTGTTAAAAGGAAAGGAAATTCAATCTCCACCCAGTGTGATTATCACTTTTATTATGTGTGTAATTGTTGGGAGAGGTAAAGGGATTTTAAAGACTACCTAATAAATATTCACACAACATATATCAAGTGAGGGGAGAGAGAAAGAATGCCAAACAAACTTTTGTGTAAAATCTTGGTTTCTGACAGATACAGACTGTTCCATTATCACCTGCACTTTCTTTAAGGGTCATCAGAGAGCTAACTACATACTTTAAAAGATTTAACCTCCTCAAAGAGCCAGAGTACAAATGTAGCTAGCTGTGGCTCCCTTCCCATCTGCTGTTGTTGACAATATCCAAGGTCAGCACTGTGTATGTGTATATGATTTGATACCAACTGCTATTCAGGTACTACATTTTTTTCCTACTCCTGCACTAGCAAGAGATACTCATCTTCCCCAAAATCATCAGGGAGCAGCCAAACCTCCTGGCTTTCATGTTCTCACCATAAGAGTGATGCATCAAGTTTTTCACTTTTATTCATGGACCTTAAAGTTGGACTGATGTTGCCTTTTCAAAATATGTTAGTAAAAAGTCATTTGTTACTAGGATGAATCTTCTTGTGGGACACTGTGCACAGCTTTCTGGATTTCCGAGCATGAAGTGAAAAAAAAAGAGATAGAGCACTGGGAGAAGGATGCCCAGCAAAACAGGGGGTAAACATAGACTTTATGGTCCACACAAGTCTCTATTTCATAGATTTTAATAGATTTTAAGTGAGTAAAATAGCCATGCAGTGGTTGTCTAGGATTGAATGCCAGGCATTTTGTGGACTGTGGAGTGCCGTTGAGGTAAAAAAGGCAGAAAGCTTTCTGACCCCTTGTCCATAGGAGCTGTCTGATAGTACATCTCTACTTTTCCTGCTAAACAGCTAGATGATATCCTAATTGTCTACAGTGAAGTAAGGAATGGTCTGACAATCATATCTCAGGTTCTCTTTATAATCAAGGCAGAGAAATAGGCAGCTCCGCAGGGCAATTCATCTATCTTCTATAAGAAAGTGGTTTTAGGAAGAAAACAATCATTCTCTGAAATTGGCTACTTCTTTCTAATGACTGCAAAGCTATAGTGACAAGCTCAGACATAAAAGTCTGACTAGCAGAGTAAGTTAGGGTAATGGCCCCTATGTTAGGGGTCAAAAATGCTTATTCACACTTCTGAGACCTTTGCGCTCTTAATAAAGTTGCCTTAGCCATGCTTGTTTTCCCTTAATCTTTCTGGATTCCCTGGGAAACCGAGAGCACATTATATTCTACAGACAATTAAGGGACCTAGTGGCTAGGTACTAGTACCTGTGGCTAGAACAGGGAGCTTGTGGCAGCATGATCTTGGGAACATGTCAGTATGACTGAAGCTTCTCAGACCCATGACTGGAAACTTTATGCATGTCACTGTGCAGAGATCGGTTCTCACTGCCTGAGCTGCACAACCTATCAGTAGTGCAAGAGAGGATGGGATCAGTAAATAGTGCCTCAGAGATGATCTGTGCTGGGATACAGCACTTGGCTATA
Organism: Laterallus jamaicensis coturniculus; assembly: GCA_022605575.1. Classification (NCBI taxonomy): domain Eukaryota; kingdom Metazoa; phylum Chordata; class Aves; order Gruiformes; family Rallidae; genus Laterallus; species Laterallus jamaicensis. The sequence continues at coordinate 20,322,301 of JAKCOX010000012.1, forward strand.
CTGTTTCAAGGCCCAGGTCAGTGTTCCAACAAAGTGCTGCATCAGCCCACATGAACAAACTTACTTATCAATAAGCTTGGGTAATGTGTTTATACTGACTGTAAATGTGCTCAACACTGAGCACAGTGAGGGCTGTGCAATGATATACTGAAAAGCCTGCATTGCAAGCTTGTAACACCTGAGTCACCAAGGAAGGAAAAGGAAATCTTGTGCCATGTGGTAAAACTGGAAATTTACGGTCTGGTTTTCACAACATCCAAATGCATTTGCATATATGTTAATACCAATTTTTGAATGAATTGTAAGAGATGTTGTACTTTAGTGTAGTCATAATCTCCCCTCTGCCATGAGCTGCAGAGTGCTTTGGGCGGCAGCCTATCACGCAGCCCTGCCAGAAAAGGAGTGCTCTTTGGGGGATAATGATATTGTTTGGATAATGGACACTGGATGTGATTCATATGCTTACTTAGCATGCTGGATACTGAAAAGAAGTCTGCACACAGCTCGGTTAAACTCTTTAGCTGTCTTCATTTGACTCATTAAAATCTCCACACGCTGGCCTAAATCATAATTCCATTATGATCAGTGGCAAAACTCCCACTGACTTCCATGGATCTCACTCTCTCCCTCTCCTTTTCCATCACTCTTTCTCAACCTTATCCCAGTTAGCACTTCTGCACTCATGGAAACCGCTAAAAGCAGCAGAATCTCCCCACACCCATTTCACCACTTGATGGGATGCACAGATGGCTTTTTCTCTCTCACTCCCACCTTCCTTCCACAATCCCAGCAGAGTACTAGGGGAGGAGAAGGCCTGTATTCAGCCTGCCTGTTATGACACTTAAGATGGACCAAGAGACAATCACAACACCTAAGTTCAAAATGAGCAATTCAGATCTTGTGCTGTGCTGGGACCATCTAGCCCTAATTCCCTGTAGCATCACAGGAAAGAACAGTCAAAATGGTTAACTTTGGCAGGTCTTGCTGGTGGTCTAAATTGCCTCCACCTTGCTCCATGGGCAGTACAGGACTCCAGCCCTTAATAGCTAGAGGTTTGAATTGCTCATTTCTCTTCTGAATTTAGACACTGTAATTGGAGTTTCATTTCATATGGCAGCCAGAATAGGCAGTGAGACCACAGCCCTAAATCACAGTTTGAACTGTTCATTGCTCTCATGAGGTTATTAGATGCCATAGCAGATGGCCTGAGGTACCAGAGGAGGTATACTCCAATGATACCCTCAGGGCCTCTGACAAAACTGACCTCACTTATACATTTCACGATTCCCTCACATTAGAGTATGGAACCTCAGGACTGTCTCATACATAGCTGCACACAATTTACTTTTTTCAGTACAGTTTTTTGCCTTCAGTCAAATTGGGCAGGGAAAAAAATGTTTCCTTGAAATAATAGCTGCCCCCCATGGACAAAATTTACTTTCACTTAAATAAAACCAAGAATCAAAAATAATATTGAAACACTGAATTTAATGTGTGGAAATGGTGAATAGACTGGTTTCATCAAATGTGGGACTGAGAAGGAAAAAGAGAGGCTGTTGGCATGGTGCATTCACCATATGCTATGGCTGGGTGCCTAGGCTGCCCCTCCAACGTTATGGTGGGGGTTAACCATGACTGGATGCAGCAGGCTGAATCTGCCAGCAGTCATGACTTGGTCAGTCTTGTTTGTGTGTCCCTTAAGATACCTATTTCCTTAAAGAGTTGTGCTGCCCTTCATGCCATAAACCTTGTATAGATAGAAAAATTTGCTTTATGGGATGTTAATTTAATAAAGGTGGCAGACAGGTACTAATTTTCCATAAGAAGTGGGTGACTGCTGAATAATACAGAAGCCATTCCCCAACTCCTCCACTGCCATTGTAGCTGTGATGACCCTTGTATACAATGGAGTGTTACATCAGAATATCATTCCTTCTTTGACTGCCTGAAAAAATAGACACTTCACACCAACGATTTTCCAAGCTGTTGCCTGAGCTTTCTTAGGATGCAAAAAACCTAAGTACAAACCATCTCCAAAAGAGTCAGTAGTGTTCTGAGGTCCAGAATATTCAAACAGAAAGGAATATTCAAATAGAAGGGAAAATGCATCAAAACAAGTGCAACGTTTTCCTACTGTCACTGAAGTGCACTCCATTAAAGATGTTTCCACATCTTTAAAAAAACCCCATTTTCTTCTAATATTTCTTACAGTTTCTAGTAATTGAGGAATACATAAGGGTTTTTTAACTGTGAACTCACTCTGAAGACAACATTTCTCAAGGAACTACATAATGCAGCGATGATCACCATGTAAGAGGTCAGAGGAATTAGGTAGCCAGAGAGACATACTGAGAAAAAGTTTTGAGATAAATATAAAACACATGCATTCATTTAAAAGAAGCAGATATTATACAGCGAGACAAATTCTGCTCACCTAAAAACCCCATTTTTGCCACCTGGATGACTCATCCAAGTGAATTGGATTTCATCTCAACAATTTCATAATTCCTCACAGTGTTGAGCTGGAAGCTGACTGAAGCACACGGAAAAGTGTATATCCAGCAAATAATTAAGACTAACTTGGGAATAGCTTTTATACGGCTGATTCCTCAGGCAAACCACCAAGAAGGTTTATGTTAATTTTAAGTAACAGCTGCATGAGGGAATCATCAGTTTGAATAGAGACTATTATTAACTTTAACCAGTAAGATCTTGAAACTCGCGAGTTTTACTCAGAGCATTTTTGAGTATAGACATATTCACGCTGGATCTGAACTAGTTTCACTGTTCTGGATCCTTCTCATCCAATATCCTGACTCTGAAACTGGCCACAGTATAGCATACTGTAACGGAAAGACACTCAAGAGCAGGGTTTTAAAAATAAAACAGAAGAATCATTTATTTTTGAACCACATGCATTCAGTAGTTCACTACTGCAGGTTTTATGGGTACAAGGGAGAAATGCACTATTGCTGGTTTAGAAGTACGACTACACTTGTTACAACCACAAGAGATTCACGAAATACACTACTCCCAACACAATAGTCACAGAATTCCATATTACCAGCAGCAACCAAGTCACTCACTCACTGTTACCGCCCAGGGGCAAGTCACAAGGTTCAGTATTACAACCTGTCCTGGTTTCAGCCAGTGGCTTCAGCCAGGAAGGGGTTAACATGCTGGGCTCGGGACAAGTAACTCAAATTGACCAATAGGATCATTCCATGCCAGTTACATCATGCCAGGGGAAATCTGAACGCGTGGTCCCCGGCTCCGGTGGAACCACAACACAACCACAGCAGATTCATGGAGCTCACTATCACAAGCGCACTAAATACTACACGTGTGTTAGTTAATTACCCGAGACTAAAACTGAAAGCACATCAAATATTAACTTACCCATCTCTCCAGGTCAGAGCTCTCAGTACGTTCCCTCAGCCAGCATCCTCTCCAAGGGGGAAGAGTCTCCTCACAGAGTTGGAGAAGCAGCTCCCCCTCTCAGTCCGAATCCAATGGGGTTTATTTGGTTTTATGCCTGATGTTGGTGACAGTGGGCAGGGCTGTGCCGCAGTGGACAATGCCACCTTCCATGTTTGTCATTAGGAATGATTCCCCTAATCTTGTGCCCTATCTGTTGCACATCTTTGCATTGTCTGGCCGAATGGGGACCCTCTGGCCTGCCTTTATCCTACTGCTAGGCAGATGAATAGTGTCTTAATTTGCAGGAGAGCTGAACACTGAGCTATCTACACAGCTCCCCATGGACTGTCTCTGCTGAGATGAGGTCTCAAGGCAATCCAAGGCTGAGCCGCTTTACAACCCTCCATGAGTTGCCTGATGGGCTAGACATTGCTGAAACCTGTTTGTGGAACTCTGAGCCAGACAACCCATCAAAAAGGAGATGTGAATAATGAGCCAGTTTGTGGTACACACAGCTCTAGCATCATCAGAGTTCTTCCTCCTCTATGTGTGCACAGCCAAGAGTGTTGCTTCTCAGGCCGTGTGTACCTGGAGAGCCCTATTTCTTAATAGAACCCTGTTTCAAAATCTGGAGGCACATTCTTTTCTATTGTTCACTTGAGGCCCGGGACAGTTGCAGATCTGTGGTAACCTGGATCTGCAAGGATTTAGGCACATGTTGCATTCTACTGACCTTTGCTACAAGGACCTGTCCTGGTTCCAGTTGGGACAGTTATTTTCACAAGGAGCAGTAGCACAGAGACAAGATAGGCAACCCAGGGCAGAAACAAAATAAAGTGTATTGGCACAATTTTACATCTCTCTTCTGTCTTTACCCTAAGACAAACAAAAAGACCACCCAGCATTTTGAAATTTTGTCCTTTCTTTTATTGTTGGACTAAATGCACAGAACAAGCCAAAACCAGTCAAGCCTATAATTCCTATCAAATCTAACTTTGGGGCTCAGGTCAAGGTCATCTAGATTTTCCTTCTCCAGCCTCATAGCTTCTCTTCTGAAATCTGCCTAGGTCACCATTTCAACAGAACCTGTGCATTTCTTCCCTTCTCACATCCAAAGACTCTTCATTTTTAATCTAGGCTTTCACTGTGTCTTTGGGATCCTCCCCAACTTTCTAAGCCTCCGGCCCAACAGCTAGCTTCATTATACTTGGGAATCTGCCATGCAGCATACCCTTGCCTCCTGCGGACATTTGGAACATGCTGGCTCTCCAGAGTTTTAAACAGCCACATTAACATGTATCAAAGATGCACATATCAAAGTACAGTCATTATGATTAATTACTCCAGATATCCCCTCAGGGCAATTAGATCAGGAGGACTACCGTACACAAACATATTCAGGATGGTTCCAATACCAGAGGCAGGCCATTCAGCCCCTTGCAATCCTGACATGTAAAAATACCATAAATCAAGTAAGCACATGCTAGAAGCCTTTTCAACAAAGACAGAGCCACATAAAGAAGCTTCATGTAGAATCACTTTGCAGAGTAGTATCCAGAATTCTCCCATGACTTTTTAAGATATTAAACCCTTTCACTTTATGGTTTATCTCAGTTGTTAAAGTGAAGAATTCTACCCCAATGCCTGGAGCTGGTTTTAACACTAAGTTGCCTTTTCTTTTAGGCAAAGCCCCAAGACATTATATATACTGTGATATATATCACTCTCATTCGTGTTAATACGGAATAATATTGGGGGTGCATAATGACATACCCTTGTATAGTCACGGGCCTGGGAGGGGCAGTTGGAGATTTTGCATGTAATGAATGATATAAAGGATGTGCAAGTCTTCGTCTAAAGGGCCACAATGTAGCACATTGTGTGCATTGTGATACCTCTGGAGAAACAACTTGTCTCTGAAAAGAAGGTGATCAAGAAGGAAGAGGAGGAAGGCCCGGAGTCCACATAACCAGCTGCCCAGTCGTTAGCAAGACAAAAGCTACAGGATGTCTTGTGGGGGTTACCTGACCAGCACTCCAGCATGTCAGTTTAAGATGTATATGGTTACGTCTTGTGGGGGTCGCCTGGCAGCACTCCAGCATGTCAGTTTACACAGGGGGGCTGTGTTAACCCTGGAAGGTCTATAAGCCAGGGACTGGAACTGTTCGGGGTGCGTCTTGGTGGGGCGGAAATTGCCGGCACACCCGGTGCTGACTGTGCACTCCAGCACCATTTGCTTGTCTTTATTTGGTTAATAAATTATTCAATTTGGCTAAAATCCTGTTTCGGACCAAGTCATTTATAACAATACCCTCAGAATGTCAAGACTTTGCTCCCAAGATTTAATAATTTTTGCTGTATATACAACTAAAACCCCTCCAACAGTGCTGGGATAACAACATATATGACTTACAGAGAATCAGGTTTATAAATAAAAAAGGATTAGGTTGGCTGACTCCCCAGGATTATTAACTAAAATATGATTGCTTATCTTTAACTGGAAAGTAGCAGTGTATCCCACTATGGCCCATTTCCAGCAGCAATAAACATTTTTCCTACTAGGTTTGAAGTACAGTTTTCAGGCATATATTAAAATTTGAAATTCCAAAATATCATTAATTTTCCAGTTACTGTGTTCAAAGTCTTCTATGTGGAGAGTGCTTAAATAAAATCAGTGGAATGAGCTACTACTGTGTCTTGGTCAATGTCTCAGATGAATATCATTCACTGCTAATGTTCTTGCAGTAAAGATGGACTGCAGTTTTTCAGATCTCTAGTCAGAAACACAAATACTTTGAATTTTGTATGCCTTTGTCATTATCAGGGCTTTTACATAAGGGGAAAGAATGTGTGGCAATCTGCCAGGTCTATCCAAGTTATAAACATATTACCTCTGGAAAATGGACTAAATATATCCCTAACTATAATCTATTTATCTATCAAGAACTGCATATACACATACCAAAGCAAAAGGGTAATACTTTCCACTTACAGACAAAAATTCTCCTGCCTGTTTTCATGGAGTGAAACAGAGCTTGGCAGAATAACTTTTCACTTTATCTAGTTGTGCAGAATGTTTTAAAACCAATGATTCATCCACAGGTTCCTCCAGCCCTCCAGTGACATTTTATCTGAATTTATGGAGAAATTAAATACGTTTCTAAAGGGTACATACAGGGTCCACCACAGAATTTGAAAACAGATCTAGCAGCTCTTTTGGCTGATAACTGGTGAGTGTTGACGAGAAAATGCTGTGCTGACATGATACATTCTTCCTGCCTAGTCCACCTGGGTGTGTGCAAACCTTCTGAATGCAGCACTCAGGATTTTATGTGAGAATTGCTCTCCATCCATTCATTGAATCATGGAGTAATTTAGACCAGAAAGGTCCTATGAAGCTCATCCCATCTGACCCCTGCTTAAAACAGGACCCTCATTGATCAGATTGCTCAGTGTTGTCCAGTCATGCTCTACCAAGACTGTTCTAGCTAACATGTTTCAAGTGTTTTGGGGCTTTTTAAGTGTCCAATGAGAATATCCCTCACTTTAACCTGTGTCTGCATCTCAGCCGCTCTACCTGCAAGCACTTCAGTTTTAACTTCCCACAGTTACCAAACAGATCTGCTCTGGGTCAAGAGGACTGTAAGTTGTTGCACATGGTACCGGCACTATGGATGAAAATGGTGCACTGTAAAGGTCTTTCTTTGGACAGAGCAGCACAACATGATGTAAGGCATGCCATCAGATATTCACCATAAACAGAATATAGACCATGGCTTGTAAAGAATGAATTGGACAGAGTTCTGCTTCATAGAGAATCTTGGGGCTTCACAATTAGCTTGCTTTCTCAGGCAGAAGAAAAATAGCATTTTGAAATTTACTGTGAAGCACCAGCTCTGGGATGGTCTGCCTGGTGAAATTCCCCAGAGGTTATAGTAAATAGGACCTTAATTTACTGGGAAGCTTGAAGCCTGGAAACAGATTTTCCAGCATCTCATTATGCAGATAATGTGGGGCCAGATGAGAGAGAAAACCAAACAGGCTTCAAAAACTGCCTAGCAGGCAGAGTTTCACAAGATCTGTCTACTCAAAACCAAAGGGTTTCCACGAGGCAAATCAATTCTGATGCATGAACAAATTCCAGAAGGAAAGAAATAAGGATCTTCAACTATATTACTGATGGTAATGGATTTCCAACTATTCCCTGAATGTCTTTTTTGAGATTCCCTTGACAAACCACGGCCTTGACATTCTCCCCTTCTAATAGAAGCAGGATTCCTCCTTATATATTAATAGCCAATTTGTATCAATAATGACTGCTAGATGGCAAGGAGATTCATTAGGAAACATCCAGGATGGACATTTTGCTCTAGGGAGTGGTGCCACCTTCAAAACCTTGTCTTAGTGTCTCCACAACACCTTGCTTATTATGTTGCAACTTGCTATTCTATTGCAATCAGAAGTCTGAAAAAGCTGGGGCAGCTTCTTTAAAGTGATTGATCTCTCCAAAGCACAAAAAATGTCCAGACATAAAAGTGACTGGAAAATCAGGACTACACATTCTAAGAGAAAAAGATTTTTTACATGCATTTTATTAACAATATTCAGAGCTCTAGTCCAGGAGATAGATGCCACTATAGTTTTACTAAGACACAGAGAATGATGTACAGTCTCACCCAGGTTGGAGACAAATACAATAAGAAGCACACTGAGTGGCATGTCCAGATCTACAGTTGGAACTATTTCTTGTGGCTTTTTTCGTTTGGTTTGTTTTTAAATTGGTTGGAAGCAGCAGCACTGAGGTACTGACAGACTGACTTCTGTTCTTACCTCTGTTGTTACAGTGGTTTCAAAGAATGCTTATCAATAAGGTGAGAGGTGCTTTATATATTTATTTGTTTGTTTGTTTGTGTGTTTATTTATTTCTAGTCAAGAGCCAGTTTTGCAGGACTGTCCTATAATTAAAGGAATAGGCTAAAGAAGCTGAATGATAATATTTTAACTTATCATTTCTCTTCAAAGATAAGAAGACAAGAAATAGGGTCACTATTTCCTGGTGCATGGGCCTTCTACATTGCACAAGATTTTAGCAGAGGAGTATATGAGACAAGTTAATGGGCTGAGTATGCCAGATCTTCAATCAGATAAGAAGGAAGTTTATACATTGCAGGAGGCCACACACGAAGCTTTCACATGTGTGTACATAGAACAGACATTGCTAATGAATCCTGCAGGCAAGTGGGATTTTAAGACTGCATTATGAAAGGAATGGAGAAGGCAGTTGTTACTGTTCTGAAAATATGTTGAAGAATAACCTCCATAACAATGGTGTCTTGCTGTGTCTAAAAGACTTTACTGATAGCTGAGGGTTGGAAGGTGTCGTTGCCTTCAGAACTCACCTCCTTCCCTGTAAGAGAGGACCATTTTTAGCTCTGTGATAATTGCAGGATGTCTTCCCACTCCAGAGTGAAGGCAATTATCTCCAAACATAGGATATGTTGACTATCCCCAGACAAATAATAAGGCATTATCTTTCTTTTCCAGGCAACTAATTAAAAAAGCTCAAGCTGTAACAATGTGTGTACAGTAATTTCCACATTACTGTAGTTACAAAAATTATTGTCAGGTACCAAAAGGAGCAGGAATAAGGAATGCATTGTTGAAAGATAATGTGGTAATTATTACCTAAATATCTAGAAAAGTATATTATGTTTGCATTATAAAAATGCATACTTATGGATTATCTGTTTCTCCCACAGATTTTTATCATCTCTCTCTGTCTCTTGTTTCTCTTTCTGTCTGGTTTGCTTTATGCTATTGTGGAACACGTGGACCCCAAACTTTACATCAAGTTAGGAATGCAAAATCGGTGAGTGCTTTTCCAGATAATTTTCAAAGTTTTTTCATGCACCTGTAAATCAAAGAGGGAATGCAAAATTTGGGATTTAGTGTATTTACATTGAAATCTACCACTCAAAACACCCCTGTCTCCTGAAATGTATTTCCAGGTTTCCATGGCACTGAACAGTGGATATATCCACTCTTAAAAGGAGGATGAATAAATATAAACCTAAACACCCGAAGGCACCCTGGATAATGGTCCAAATCAGTCATTCATCATCAGATGGCATTTTGAAGGATTAGGGCATCTCTCACCTGTCTTTAAAATGAGTCAGAGGCAGGGGCAGCTTTGACCCTGGTTTACAGTCACTGCAGTTTCTTCAGAAACCGTCACTTTGTTTTGTCCTCTCTGAGAACTATTCCCTGGCAAGCAGGCAGGGGGGGCAAGGAACAGCAAATGGCAGAAATGCTGAAGACATTTGAAACACTGACATGCAAACAGTTTTGTAGGAGAAATACCAGCACCCACTTTTCCAATACTCCATATAGTCATGTTCATAAATCCATCTCTGCAGTATCTTGCAAAGGAAGCAAAGATTATCCCATGCAGTTACTGTACTTCCTCTCTTACTCAAAAAGGTGACTGTGGAACTAGGGGCCTGAGGAGAAGCCAGTCACTATTTCAGGACCTCTCCAGCAAATAACTTGCAGTCATCCACTGCAAATATCTCACAACACTAACTGGACAGTAGGTTTCCCAAGCTGATGAGTTGCTGACCTGAGAACATAAAGATCATCTTTTAAAGTAATCTGTTTCCAAATCTATAAGAATTTCTACATTCAAACGCTTTAGTGCTGAAGCATTCAGACGATCTTAATTAGGGAGGAGGAGGGTTGGACTAGATGATCTTTAAAGTTCCCTTCCAATCTAATACATTCTGTGATCCTATGAATCTTTGCATCGAAGAGAAGCTTTGGAAGTTTCTTAGGACCATCCTCAGTCTTTCAACCATACAATTTCCCTACACTTTCTATTTATTTTGTTCCAGGAGTTGCACTGTTGGCATCTATGCAAATCTACTATGAACGCTTTTTCTCATTCTGTCCACTCAACTATGTCCATATTTCAGAATTACCTTTGAGTGTCTAATGCATGGTCTTTTTCTTATGAATGACACTGTAAATGCACACATGAAAAGTGCCACATGTAATCTTTTGGGAAAGAAAATCTTTTGCTGGAAGAGGTGTGAGCATATGCTGAAGGCATAAGTATTCATATAGAGCCAGTGTCCCAGTTTAACTCAATGCAGTTCCATCACCTCGATGGAATTATGCAAATTTATGTCATCTATCAGCAGAAAGCTAACATGCTTCATCTTAATACAAAAGCAACACCATCTTTTATATGTCTTGAGTCTGAATGTACAACTGAGCATATTATGGGGATTATTGTGACCAACTAAATCAACAATCAGTGTTGAAAATGCATTTTTTTTATATTAATAATTGCTGGAGAAATAACAGCTTAATTTCTCATTTCCCCTTCATTATGTTAAGTCATTCATTTCTCAGTTCCCTCGAATAAGATAATTATATTTGGAAAAAATTTGTTTGATGCTTCATCTTGATGCATAGAAGCAGCTTCTCATTTTGTGGATGTGCAAATTAAATAAATATAATAAAAATACTTATAAAAGTAATGACTGAACATGTTTAACTCTCACTTCAAGTTGTAGCTTAAAATTATTCAAATACCTGTGGGCTTTTTTCAGTGCTGCAGAAGTGTAAATTACTACATAAGTTACATGGCCAGAAAAATGAATCCAAGCGCCCTTCTCCTCAGAGGTTGGTTTCCATGCCAACCTCCAACTTTTATTACAGGATAGTTTTGCTGCATAATTGTTCAAAAAGTTATGAGGTCTAATTTTGATAATAGCAAAGTAGTTTTTCTCCTCATATTGTAAAATTGCTGAACCATTATTGAGTATATTTTCAGCAATAAGACCACTCTTGGACAAAGCCTTGACAATTTCAGCTTCAGAAAGTTGTGTAATAGAAACGATTACACAATTCTAGCTATAATAGGTATTATTATTCCCTCTATAGCTGCATCCTAACCGGCTATGTTGTGGCCAGGAGGAGTTAGCTGTTGTTAGATCCTGTAAGCAAGGAGTTTTAGAAAAGGAAGGGAACCTAACTACCTCTTTATGTCTCAAATCCACAAAAGTAATGTTAATGTAGTATCCATCCCTCAGTGTAGTTGTTTGGAATTAGATGGCTAAATTATTTTGATTCATATGTACTTAAATACAAAATTTAGAAGCCCCAAAGTCTCATGCAATCCTTGAGGTGTCTACATTTCTGTAAGTCTAGTGAACACCCAGTTAGAAGGAGTAATGTGAAACCAGATGTCTGTCAGTTTTGTCTTTGTCAAGAAATAATACTTTCTGTAGTGGCTGTTCCTTGATGTTCCTTGCTAAAGATACTGTGAATTGTTTAGGTTCGGAAAACAAAGGATGTGAAGCTAAGTCTTCAACACCCCAGCAGAGGAGCAAACCACTAAGCCACCAGGCTTTGAGGGAGTTCAGAGGGAAGGAAAGAATGCGATTTAAGAGCCCAAGTTCAGCAAAATGTTTCAAATGTATCAGAAACCCCTCAGCATGATGAGTGCTTTGGTGAGGAAGAAAACTAAATCATAATTTTGAAATGGGCAAAACAGAATGTAAAGATGAGTCAAATTAAAGGAAAACAATCAAGTGTTTCCTTTAGGACAGTCTAGTGCCACAGAGAAGGCTGGGAAGGGGCATGTCCCCGGCCCTAATGGTGAATTGCTCTGTGCATTCCAAAGTCAGATGAAGCAGCATTATTGAAGTCACTACTTCCCTTAGGTAGCCTTTGCATCACTAAGAGTCAGTCAGCCCTCTGATTTCAGCTGTGCCACTCCTCTGTATCTCTCTATCTTTGGAGAATTTATCAATTACAGTTTTTCCTTGTCAGTAGAGATTTTGCACTTTTCCTCAGCAACAGATCTACTAATACTAACATGGATGAAATTTCTGGTGAGAATGAGAACCACAGCTGTCCCACTTCCAAACAGCAGCTAGCCTAGGGCTTGGGGGGGTTATCCAGCACAGAACAAGATATGCCTTGAGATTATAAAGCATTTCTGAAGCAGAGGAGAAACTCCTATTCTTCTCCAGTTAAAAATCATGTGGAAAAATCAATGTAAAACGAACCCTTCATCAACTTACAGTATGATTTTTTTTTTCATTTAAAGTTATAAAATTATTAAGTCTGAAGTGCATTGTTTGCTTTGGTTTTCTTTTCTTTTCACCCTCAGCATCACATTCTTATCTGTCAGTAACTGGTTGTTACTGCAGAAAGATTATCGGTTTGTCCTAAATTGCACTCCTTGGAAAGTTGTGGTATTTTTATCCAGTTCACTGATTTCTTTTCAGATTCAAATGCTGTGTTAAATTTCCTCTGTCTTTCTGATCTGACCTCTCATTCCTGTCCCCATATGCCCTCCACATTTAATGAGACAACTTTGTGCTCAGAATTACTTAATTTGGTTATTGACTGTTGTGGGAACACTGAAGCTTTCTGATTAATTGATCAGACCATGTACCCCATGCTGGCAAATGTTTCTGTGTCACACAGGGCTGGGATTTCTGTTTTCATCACTTAAAAAGATGATACATAAAACCAGAACTACTCAGTGCTCCTGTTTAACATATCCATAGATTTTATTTCAAATAATCAGTATTTCATATGCATCTAAGTCAGACCACAATTCAAAAGATACTCTCTAGTTTCAAGTGCTCTTCAGCCTCTTATGATCCTCCTTCACAGTCACGTATTGTATTAGGACACAAAGCTACCAATGGTTTAAAGAGCCCTATGGCAACAGTGTGGCAATCCTACAACAAAAGAAAGGATTCTTCCAAAAGACATGGTGCTTGAAGCTTTCAGCAGCTTGCCTGTGTGAAACCATTCGTGGTTGATGCTCCTTGCCCAAAAAAACTGGCATGCCACAGTGTGTGGCGGCATCATGCCATCCTAGCAGATGGGCATAAGTATAAGCAGCCAAGAGACCATATATGAACATCAAATGTGTTTTCTAAGAGCATAGTTCATAGCCAAGAATATTTCAATGGTTAGCTGTTTTGTCAGTGTAGTCAAGAGGAAAAGCAAGCCAGAGAGGCAAGTTCCCTCAAAAAGTCACTCATTTTATAAGTAACAAAAGTTACAGTTCAAAGCAGTCACAAAGTGTGTTTACCCCAACAGTTTCTTGCATTCAGATACAAAGTCCAAGTACCAGAAGTTGCTCAAGGGTACCACCATAGGACACTTTTTAATTATCTTCTGTTGAATTGTAATAGGATCCTCATCAATGTCTAAGAGCTTATTAGGCATCATCAAGGTGGGAAAATCCCACTTCACCCCAGGAGTTCACACTGAGTGGAAGAATATGTGCTAGGGCACTATGTGAGCTGGCACCTCCCCTGGAATAAGAGCAATGGGGTCTCGTCATGAGGTGTGACAGGGCAGAGCCTGGCAGCCAGGGCTGCAGGCTGGCCCCAGACAGGGATCAGGGCAGGACAGGGGGGCAGCTGGGGACAGCCCAGCCCACAGCATCAGGTAAGTTTGTGGTGGTGGGGGAGGTCCAATGTCAAGCTGGGAATTCTACCAGAGCCTCAAAGCCTTCACAATAACGGTCCTCACCACAGCTTGCCACAACTTTGAATGCAACTGTTCCTAGAAAAACTAAAGTGAGATTGCTTAATTTTTGTTGTCATGAATAGATCTTTTAACTAAATTTTGTATAAAAGAAACTCAGAAGCAGTATAAATTACAAGATTAATATTGGTATAAAGTATTTTTAGAGTAGGCACATGTCCCAGCCTGCCCTTGGTCTGTCCCCATCCCCATGGCCCTTCCTGGCAAGCCTGAGGTTTTGTTTGATCCTGGTTCCACTCACTGTACCTGATGCTGACACCCAGCATAGGCTGATGTTCTGGCCTCACCTTGGCCTGTCCCCATGCCCATGGAGGTAATTAATATTTATCTCTCTCTTTCTCCATCAGCTACAAAGATGAGACGAGTGGTTTACTTTGAGTCTCCGGGACATCAGTTCTGCACCAACATGCGGAAGAACTTTTTCACAGTGAGGGTGACAGAGCCCTGGGACAGGCTGCCCCGGGGGGTTCGCTGAGTCTCTTTCTCTGGAGATATGTAAGACCCATCTGGACGCCTCCCTCTATGACCTGTCCTAGGGAACCTGCTTTGGTAGGGGGGTTGGACACGATGATCTCTGGAGGTCCTTTCCAACCCCTACAGTTCTGTGATCCTGTGATTCTGTGACAATTCACTCAGAAGCTTTTCAGCTGGGAGGATACCCAGTTAAATGTCTTCATCACCAGCTCTAGTTAAAACAGAATCAATGTTGCAGGACCAAGTCTTTGACAGAACTCTGGAATTTTCAGCATTTTCAAATGTATTTATTTTTTAAAGCCTATGTTATAGTAAGCCACAGTTTATTGTAAATGTGGTTGTCACTCCATTAAAGTTGTAATAATTTACTGAGTGGCCCTGCCCCTCTCACATGAGGAAGAGTTCTATTCAGGTGAAAAAGGTAGGTATATGGGTTCAAGCATCATACTAAACTCAACAAGATAAATCCTGTCTTGTTATACTTAAGTGTTTTGCTGAATCAGAGCTTGAGTATATACGGTCAGTTTCATTGCTAAGGGGAGTTTTGTTAAGATATAAAAGGATGGACTGATTACTGTGTGGGAAAGAGGAGCGAGAGGTTTGAAAAGGGAAGGTTATTTTCCTTCGGTGATAATGTGCTGGACTGTAGCAGACAGACCTCTGAGGTGGAATGCGTACTGTGCACCCATGCCTGAAATCCTCATTTGGTGTTATTTTAGGTAATATATAGCTGTGCCATGAAGCATTATTGTTCTTTTGATTCTGGGCTTTCCATTCCACAGCTCCTGGTATGACACATGAATTGCTCTCAGGATAATATTTGAGTATGTGTGGAAAGAATAATTAAAAAAAAACCTGCAACCAAAAATACCCCCAAACTACCAGGCTATTAAAGTCACCTTCCTTTGACCATTAAAAAGAGAATGCTGCTTTAACATCCCAAATAGTCCCTAGGTTTATATATACTATTTTTCTTTTGTAGTTTAAAAAACCCATTTGAAATGTACTGTAAAAGCATTTGTTTGTATCTTGTAACCAATCACTCCAAAGCACTTCAAAGAAAATTAAAGAGTACACAAGTGATCTCTGTTCCACTTCCCCAAAGCATGCAAACAGAAAAGATATACTGCCATAGTGCCTGAATAGGCTCACTCTTATCTCGCTCATCAGACACCAGGCCCAGCCTATTGCACACACTGGATGCAGCTCTGACCTGCAGTCTGCATTATTCCAGTTCACGGTATCACAAAATAAAATCACATATAACCAACAGTTCCCATTGGTTCAAAACACAATTCTTCTCCTTAGCATCAGCAATCAGTCATTACATGGCCGATTCACCTTTCTGCACCAATTTCTAGTCTCAATTTAGATGTCAAGTTTCAGAAATCTGGATGTGACTTGTTGACTTGGCTTATCCACTCCATGCCCATGACCACATAAAATATACATGTTCCACTGCAAAGGACTACCAGCAGTGAAAAAAATTAGAAGAAAAACATTTTCTCATGGAGCGCTTCTTTACTAGAATTTAAGTGTTCCTTTATTTTTGAAGAAAATTTAAATGGATCATCTCAACCAAGTCAAAACTTTGAATTTGAAGATTTTCTGATAAGCATCCAGTGAAGTTTTATTTATGGAATTTTGTAATTTATACTGCATTCTAAGCAGTTTCAGAAACTAAAAAGACAAACAACATAAAATGTAAAATTTTGAATTTTATACTTTTTGAAAATAAAATTTAACAGAAGTTGCAGAGATCAGATGTGTAACAGATTAGACTAATTTGCTCTCTTTGGGAGGCAAGTAACATTCCTCTCATAGAAGTTATGTCTGTGCCATTAAAATTATTGCCACGGAAGAGAAATCACTAGAAACCTAAACATTTTTATATAAAATTGTGTTGATTTTTTCTCAGAGTTTCCACAGAAAGAACATTCACTAAAATTAACATGCCAAATAAAATAATCTGAAAATTAATCAAATTATTTATATTTTCATTCAGTAAGATAAATAATTTTGGTACTTCTCTATAAATACATAGTGAAAGTCAGATATTGAATTAATAGATTATTTACTTAAATACAATTGTGCTGTGGTAATACTTCTATATGTCTAAAATTATGTCATTAATTAATGGCTCTGTGGGCCAAATTCCAATCTGGAGTTGTGGTTCAACTAAATTCATCATGTTTTCCAGCTCTAAATTTGTCATTATTGTTACTTCTGAGGGACTCTAGAGGAATAAACCGCCTTTGCCCCTAAATGGTTTCATTTAAATTCTGCTTCTATTGGGTTTTCTCACAGCTATGGAAGAAAAGGTGCCTTTTCCCTTTCCACACACTTCAATCAGATGACAAAGAGCGGATCACCTTATCTCAACCTTTCATTTTTCCATTCCTGCTTTTAGATGAACAGCTATTGACTATACTCAAAACCAATTTAAACAGCAATAGTGTTTAGGAACTTTGTCTGTTAGAGGCCAAAGAATTCAAAAATCACAGTATTAGACAATCTTCTTAGGTTTTTAATCATGACTCTGAGAGTATTTTTACTTACTCTAAAAGTTTCCATCTGACAGTAAAGCTGATTTGTCACTAATTCAGAAAATAATTTGTTCTGAACACGAGTTGATAAACTTTACCTTTTCAATTGTTCAGTGTGATCCGGATACCCCCAAAGGTCATGGTTGGTTTGAAGAAAGTACATAATGCTATGTGTACATAAGCACAAATAAATTCTACCTATCTATGTTGATATTGTTTAGTGGTCTGACTTGGCTGTGAAGCCAGGAGTTGGACTTGATGATCCTTATGGATCCCTTACAACTCATGACTCTATGATCATGAAGATTATGATTCTATAATTATGATGAGAAGCTGAAGCACTACAGCTGATGAATGACAATAAAACCATATTGCTACTCAAGAGTCATGCTGGTCTGTAGAAAAGAATATTTCCATAAGAAACCCCAAATTCCAAACATAATTTTTTCATAGAACTATTTATCAATTTCTTCCAAAGCTATCTAAATATAATTGGTGAATATCTGTGCAGCATCCTAGAGACATTAATTTAAAAAATAATAACAAAACAAAAATGCTGGGAGCAACAAAAAAATATGGAAAGAATCCTTGAAATTTGTGAAGTCCATGTCCCTGCCTTAAGAAGGTGGCATTTTAAGCTGTTTCAGGCATATTATGACCTGAACTCTTGTCCAATATTTATGTAAAGGCCTCCACAGGTAACAGCACATAACTCGATGTGTCTGTTACATCAAGTGTCACTTGATTGGACTTTTTCATGTATGCAAAGAAACTAAGTGGGGAAAAGGAAGTTATATGGGGTTTCGGGTTGGCTGTTGATTACATAAGGCTGTGAGACAAGGTAGTTAATCTTGTAAAAGAACTATCGGAGGAAAATTGTCTTTCTTTGAATGCTTTGACTCTATTTTATCTTAGCCATATCATTCCCTGGAAAACCAGCACTTTATTCTTTATCCTACCACTGATCTTCTTGTGTGTTCTCATGTCTGTATTTTTAAAGCTTGTGAATGAGATTGTTTCCAGACATGTTCTCCAAGCCTTCTTCAATTCTAATGAATACATCCAGATTTTCAATTAACAATTTAGGTATATCAGACCCTAGATATAGAGTAGCTAGATTTTCCACTCATGTAGAGAAACTGAGTAGAGACACTGTCTTGAGCATAAACAACCAACTTTGCTCCAAGCTTCAATTATTTATCTTCCAATGGACTGAAGATCTGCCCGGACCTGCAAGACGACAAAGGAGAGACAATAAGGACAATCAACTCAGATCAATGTATTTCCCTTTAATTGTGGCATCTTTCATCCATCTGGCTTAATTCAGAGCCTTTTGTACTACCTCTTAGCTGGACTTTTTTAATATCCACTGTATTTCTCCTAGTCATTCCTGGTTATGTGTAGAGACATCAAACTACAAGTGTAGTTACTTCCAAATCATTATAGTTTGCTAATTCAAATTGTCTTCTTGCTTCACTTAATGCTAAATCTATTCATTAATATTAATCTATTAATGCCTTATCTATGAACTCCAAAAAATATGCTACAAAGGTAAGTTCTGGATAAGTTGGCAGTTCTGAGCACTAATAATTCTAAGACTAATAAGTCTTACACGAGGTCTTTGAAATTAAAACACTATTCTTGAACAGCTCTGTTGGCTTACTGCCACGAATGGTAGAGTTGATTAAAGATGTTCCTTTACAGTCATATAATATGTATCTTGTTTTGAAAGCTTCAGCATTTTTACCTATGGCCTCATGACCTTATCTGCGCTCATCAAAAGTAGGCACTAATGAGAATCTACTAATCAGTAAATCAATCAAGAGAACTAATGCTAGGAGACAATAGAGAGTGTTAGATCCAGGCTGGTAAATACTGTAGGTTTACCTACTGATTTGATCACATAAAATTTAAACAATTTCTTGGAGTCCTTTGAAGAGATAGTTCCTGGCCTAAAAAAAGTGATACACACAGAAATGTCTTCCTAAGTCTATTGATTAATACAGCACCATTAAAATATTGGGCAATAAAATAACAACAACCACTACGACGACGATGATGATGATAATAATAATAATAATATTCCTATATGAAATATAGAATGAATAGGGGAAATTAAAAGCCAAATAGACGTACACAAGTCCATGTAACCAGGGAAGATGTATCCAAGGGTATTGAAGGAACTGGCAGATGCCATTGTGGGGCCATTCTGCATCATTTTATAAAGGTCATGGCAATCGTGGGAGGTTTCTGAGGGCTGCAGAAAAGGCAAATGGCACACATCTTCAAAAATATCAGGGGACTACAGGCTGATCAGCCTCACATCAGTCCCTAGGAAGGTGATTGAACAAATTCACTTACAAGTTATTTCTAAGCTCATGAAAGACAGGAAGGTGATTGGGAGGCTGTACAGGTTTACCAACAGCAAATCATCCCTGAGCAACCTTGTTCCTTTCTGTGATGAGGTCACTGGTACTCTGGACAAGGGGAAAGCAGTGGATTTTATATGCCTTGATTTTTACAGGGTCTTTAAAACAACTCCCCATTCTCTCATAACCAAATTGGTGAGTGGACACTAGATAAGTGAACAATCAAGTAGGTTGAAAATTGACTAGACCCAGCTTAAAGAGTTGTGATTGGTAGTGCAAAGTCCACATGTCAGTGAGCAGCTAACAAGGTCCTTCAGGGATCAGTAGATGAATCATCACTGTTTAATGCCTTCATTAATGACCTGAATGATGGGACAGAGTGCACTCAGCAAATTTGGGGATGACACCAAACTGGGGAGAGCATTCAGTACACTAGAGGACAGAGCTATTAATCAGAGGTACCTGGACAGCCTGGAGAAATGGGTTAGCAGGAATCTCTAGATGTTTGAAAAGAGCAAAGGGCAAGGTCTTGCATCTGGGATGGAATAACTCCATACAGCAGTATAGACTGGGGCCCAACCTTTCAGATAGAGCTCCACAGGACAATGACACAGAAGTTCTTCTGGATACCAAGCTGAGCATGATCCAGCAGTGCATCTTTGCAGCAAAGCAAAGGAAAAATCTTTATCCATAAGGATGGACAAATACTAGAAAAGATTGCACAAAGATGTGAAATCCCAATCTTTGGAGGTATTCCAGCTCAACAGGACATGGTCCCTGGCAACCTCACCTAATTAGGCTTTCTTTGGACAGAAGCTTGGACTAGATGACTAGAGCTTCCCTTCAAGCCTAGAATATTCTGTCATTCTGTAATAAAAAAAATCTCAATTGAGGCAGGCCAACACTGTGGCAACACTGTGTTTTTTTCCAATACTTTAACTACAAGAGGAGGACCAGAGACAACATTGGTCCATTACTCAGTGAGAATGGTCACTTTACTAACAGGGACGTAGACAAAGCAGAGATGTTTAAAACCTTTTTTGCCTCTGTTTTCAACACAGCAAACAGGCTCTGGGACTCCACATGCCTCAAGTTGGAGGACCATGACTGTGGTAATGGATAAACTCCTAGTGAACCCTAAACCCTAAACAGGGCAATTTCCTGCTCCATTTGTATCCATGTAAGTCCGGGGGGTCCAATGGGATTCATCCCAGGGTACTCAGGGAGCTGGCTGATGTAATTGTGAGACCTCTCTCAATTATTTTTCAATGGTCTCGGTAATCTGGAGAGGTTCCAATTGACTGGAAGATGGCAAATGTCTCAATTTTCAAGAAGGGTAAGAAGGAAGACTCTGCTAATTACAGGCCTGTCAGTCTCACCTCAGTGCCTGGTAAAATTATGGAGAAAATCATACTGGGAGTTACAGAAAAACACCTAAAGGACAAATACAGGCATCAGTCACAGCCAACATGGGTTAAGGAGAGAAAGGTCCTGTCCATCCAATCTGATTTCATCTTACAACAAAGGCACCCAAATGGCTGACCAAGGGAAACCAGTTGATGGGGTTATTTTTGGATTTCAGTAAGGCTTTTGATACAGTGTCTCACAGTATCTTGCTGGACAAAATGTCTAGCATACAACTAGACAAATTCATAATACAATTGGCTGAAGGTGGGAAATTGGCTGAAGGGTCAGGCCCAGAGTGTGATAGTGAATGAGATTATATCTGGCTGGCAGCCAGTCAATAGTGAGGTTTCCTGGGGCTCTATTTTAGGCCCAGTTCTTTTTAACATTTTCATAAATTACCTGGACACAGGGCTGGAGGGTGACTTAACTACATTTGCAGATGACACCAAATTGGGAGGAGCTGTTGACTCCATTAGGGTGGAGAAGCCATACAGAGAGACCTGGACAGATTGGAGAGATGGGCAATCACCAACAGTATGAAGTTTAACATGGGCAAGTGCCAGATTCTGCACCTGGAAGGGGCAACCCTGGCTCCACATACAGACTGGAAGATCAGGCGCTGGAGGCCAGCTGTGCTGAGAGGGATTTGGGTGTTTTGGTCAACAGCAAGTTACCCCTGAGCCAGCAGAATGCTCAAGCAGCCAGAAGGGCCAACTGCATCCTGGGGAGCAACAAACACAGCATGGCGATCCAGTCCAAGGATGGGATTGTCCCACTCTACACTGTGCTGGTGCAGCCTCACCTGGAGCACTCCATGCAGTTTTGGGTGCCACAATACAAGAGGGACACAGAAATCTTGGAGAGTGTCCAGAGGAGGACAACGAGGATGGTAAAGGGTGAATTGTCTGGAGGGGAAGTCCTGTGAAGAGAAGCTGAAGTCCCTGGGTTTGTTCAGCCTGGAGAAGAGACTGAGAGGAGACCTCATCACAGTCTGTGGCTTCCTGACAAGGGGAGAGAAGGGGCAGATGCTGATCTCCTCTCTTTGATGACCAGAGACAGAACCCGAAATATGAAGCTGAGACAGGGGTGTTTTAGGTTGGATGTTAGGAAGAGGTTCTTTACTGAGAGGATGGGTGGGCATTGAAACAGGTTCCCCAGGGAAGTGGTCCCAGCACTGAGCTGGACTGAGTTCACTCAGTCCCATGCTAGGGCTTGTCTGGTCCTGTGCGGAGCCAGGAGTTGGACTTGATGATCCTTATGGGTCCCTTCCAAATCAGGACATTCTATGATTGTACTAAATTAGCTTCTGTGGGATTTTTCCTTAGTTTTCAAAGAACTTCTTACATGAACATGTTCCTTCTGCCCTGTTAATCAGGTATTACATTCTCCTAGTATCTTATCCCTTATATCAGGAGCAAATACATTGGAAAAAAATTACATTTTTATGGCAGTTGTAGAATAAAGTACCCTTCACATTAGCTAACATTTTCCCCTTGTACTAGTGACTGGTTTTAGTCTTGTAGCCCAGAACATTAATTATGTCAGCTGTACTGTTAGCATTAATTAGAATAACTGTGTGTATTATTGCAACACTAATGCACCCCTTCTTCTATAGTGAAGATGTATAATTTCCTGTGGCAATGAGTTCTTCAGGCTAGTTGTACATTTTGTAGATTATTATAATTGTAGATTAATTTAGTATTTTATCAGCATTGACTGTTCCTCATCTTCATTTCACTGGATGCCCTTTTGTTCAAATATTTGAGATAGTCAGAAGGAGGAACTCTAAATTTCTTACACAGCCCTATGCTCATTGTCATATTTTTACTACCTCTTCTGCTCTTCATTTTGCACAAGACATTCACGCAATTTCTGCCTGGTTCATTCCAGAAAAGCATGAAGGAACCCCATCATCTCTTGGTTCCCTTTCTGGACCTATCAGACATAATTCAGCTCTAGTTCAGAAGTTATAGATACACTCCAGCATGAACCTGACCTAATATGTCTTGCAACCTAATTAGCAAAACCTGCAATGAATGGGCAGATATATCACAGACTTAGACATTTTTAAAAGCAGCACAACTAAGATAAACTGAGTTCACTCACATTTACAACAGCAGTCCAAGTTCAGAATCAGGATATAACCAACCCTCCCTCACAAAAAATTCACTAACAACAAATCCTCTGTTAAAATTAACTTGATTAATACTACACTGTTAAGAACAACTGATACTTGTTGGAGTGTGGTGGTTTGACCCTGGCTGGAGGTCAGATGCTCACCAAAGCCACTCTAATAACTCCCCTTTTCAGCTGGACAGGGGCAAAAGTATATACTGAGAGGCTCAGGAGTGTAGATAAGGACGGGGAGAGATCATTCTGCAATGAGCGGCACAGGCAGAACAGACTCAGCACAGAATAAAAAAAAGTCTCTAATTTATGACACTGCCCTGAACAGCTAGTGACACCAGAGTCAGGTAATAAGAAGTGTGGCCAGATCTTAAAGCACCTCCCTCCATCCCTCCCTTCTTAGCAGACTTCACTTTAGTCATGATTTTGCTCCCTTCTTCCCACCATTGTGGCACAGGGGAAGGGCAGGGAATGGGAGAATGGGGGTTTTGGTCAGTTCCTCACGAGCTTGTTTTCCTTGTTAGCCAGGGGGAGTGCAGTAGGGTGATTCCTCACACCCTTCCCCTGTTTCAGCGTGGTGTCCCACCCACGGGACCCAGTCCTTCATGAACTTCTACAGTGTGAGTCCTTTCTCATGGAGCTTCAGCTCTTCCCCAGCTGCCCCAGCGTGGGTCACAGATATGGGGTGTAGTCATAAATCACAGAATGCCTCTCAGTCTCTTAGGCCCAGACTGCTCCAGACGGGTCCCCCATGGAGTCACAAGCCCCCTGCCCAGCAAACCTGCTCCGGCATGGGTCAAACTCATACCTGAGTCTCTGTCTCTCTCCTTGGGCTGCAAGTGCTGGCAGAGGCTTGCTCCAACAGAGGTCACAGCATCTCCTGTATGCCTCCACCTGCTCCAGCGTGGTGCCTCTCCACGTGCTGCAGGTGGGGTCTCAGCCTGTTCCATGGGCTGCAGGGGGACACCCGCTCCATGATGGGTTTCCACAGGCTGCAGGGGCATCTTTCTCTCTGGCACCTGGGGTGCCTCCTGCCCCCCTTCCCTGGCCTTGGTGTCTGCACCAAGTTTCTTACATCTTCTCACTCCCTTCTCTGGGGGCAAAAAGCATCTGCTTGCAGTTTTTTCTCCTAACTGTGATTCCCAGAGGTACTGTGACCATCGCTGATGGACTCATCCTTGGTCAGCAATGACTCCAGCCTTGAGCCAGCTGGTGTTTACTCTTCCAGGCCTGCAGAAAGCTTCTGGCTGCTTCTTGCAGAAGCCACTGCTACAGCCCCACCTTCTCCACCAGAACCCAGCCATGCAAAGCTACAACAGGACCATATGCCACGCATTTCCTATGATTCCTGTGAGGTTTCCTAAGTGAGACGCTTTTCTCATCAGTCATTTCATCCCTGTCTTGACGGAAGTGGCAGCCAACAATCACACTGGATAACAGCCTTACTTGAAGGACACATGAAGAGAATCTCTGCTCTTCCCAACAGGAAAATAAATTTGTTTAATCTATTAGACAAGGATGTGAAAGTTTCTGGATGCCATCATGGCTCTGCAGATGCTGTTACGATCTAATTCATTTATAGAGAGAAGATACAACAGGGTTTTCTATTGACCTGGAAAGGCCATGGGATGCAGAGTGCTAAAGAAAAACCCTCCTGGGGCTCTCACACATGCCTTTAACAGCAGAAAATCAGTCTTCCCACATTCACTGGTTTAAGTTAATCTCTGCTGCATATTGTTGTGGTTAAGCTGCACAATTACAACCTACTTGCACATCTAGCTGAGGAGGGTTGTCCTTTTAAACTATATCTTTTGTTATTCTGATGATGCTCTTGCACTTTTTCTTGTATTCAATAAAATCACAGTAAAATGCTCTAAGGCAAAGTGTCTGGTCTTGTCAGTAGTCACAGAGCCAAGCACTGAGGTTCAGTTTTTAAGGTGACACATTTTTATTGCTAGTAATAAAAGATGGAATTACACATGCTAAGGTAATTAAATCTCATGCTTCCAGGAAAAATGCCTCTGTCCTACTGATAGTTTTGGATATATGATTTATTGAACAGATGTATCTGTATCTGACACTACTGAGCACAGAACAGTGGCTTGATGAATCTATTATGTCCCCTAAAGGGGAAATCACCACTTTTTTGGTTTGTGCTAGTCACAAGCTACATTAGCATAACAGATCAGACAGAGCAGAAGGCAACTACTGCTCTGGGAATAGAAGGCCAGGATCACATCCAAACTACAAGGCTTATTAGTGGAACAAGCAAACATCAAATCAGCATCTGCAGGACCTGATGGGATTCACTATGGGATGCAAAATTGGGCGTCAGCATATTCTCTGGCATAGATCAAAAAGTCATTAAAATCAGAGACATCACCAGAAGACCAGAGGAAATCTAAGTGTGGTGCCAATGAATGAAGAATAAAGAATGAAGAGATGAGAGTAATAGACCGGAAAATTTGTCTTCTGTAGCCATGAACACATTGGAGTGTATCTTTCGGTAGAGATAAGGTGGTTATTAAAATAAATCCAAATGGGCAAAATGATACAGTGGTAAAAGCTCCATGGTTTCCAATGCAAATCATGCAGAACCATCTATGGCCTTCTGTTTTCTTTTTTGCTCCATGGACTTGACCAGTAGACACTGGTTTTATAATAGTATTTTTTATAAATACCAAAGAAAGGCACTGTAAGACTGATTTTCACTGGAGAGGGGACATGATAATAGAAAAACATCACGTTTTGGAGGGGTTATGTTGAATTCTTATATGCAACATTTATCATAGAAAAAGTTAAATTAAAATAGCTAAACAACTGGAGAACACAGATGGAGCTCAGTGTAGCAAGCAAGAGACATGTGGCCAGGGTTGACAGGAGTAAATCTACAAGGCAGTAAAAGAGACTTCTTAGCTGCTTCTTCCTCAATTCTCCTTTTCTACATATCTGAAAGCTAAACTGGGCCTATAATATCGATGAATTCACTCCCTCTTACTAGTAACTATTGAACTTTCAGGCTTTCCTGTATCACAATGGACAGAATTATCTGGAGGCCAGTGAATCATCCTGTGTTCATTTATGTCCTCTACTTCTTCTGACAATTGTTATTAAGGGGGAGACACTAGGGAAAATATATGCACTGAAAACTGATTGCAAATGGTATGAGCAAGTTTTATTACATTACATGGGCACATTCCTAATAGGAATCCATACTTGAAGAAAAATTAACTGAGCTGGTGAGTGAATCAGTATCAATCTTCTCCATTCTGCAATATTAATAGAAATTACAAAAGACTCATGCTAGAAATCACTTTCGGAGACAGAAATGGATATTGCACTGCTCAAATGGATGTTCCAGGCAAACAGACTCTTTTAATCATGGTGTAAACTGCTGCCTCTGAAATACTCAGTGTAAACCTTAAGGGCATCCTTGTCCCTGAAACATATGAGTTATGGTTCTGCATCATCACCTTCTAGAAACACACCAGCGGAGTTCCTTTTTGATTTTCAGCAGTTATATTGTTTATTACTAGGAAAGAATAATGAGGCTTTATTTTCCTACATATAATGTTATCCAATGGGTCCATGGATTCTTGCACCTCACAAGGCAATGTCAGTAAAACCTACCATTTATATTCTTATATCAATCAACAATTATCAGTTACTCTTGGGGTAAATTCCACAAATGAGGCAAGCTCATGAGAAGTGCACACAGAATTGCTACTATGAGGTGATCTCCATGTAAAAAAGAAGAACCTATAGCAGATATACAAATATGCCTGTAGATACTAGATACGGAGAAACAGATGACTTGAGAGTGTTTCTTGCTACCAGCAGGTGTATGTGTAGAATCATTTAAGGGAAGAGGCAAGTCAAAGATTGTTTCTGTCTCTAGATTTTTTTCCAGGATAGCAAAAACATTCCAAACTTTTCCTGTTATGGTACTTGAGGCTACTAGGAGAATACAGCTGGTTTGCTGTCACAATAAGCAGGAATCTGCCTGAGAGGCTCAACTCCAAATTGAATGTTTCTCAAGCAAGTTTGTGCAAGATAACATATGCTAAATGACTAGGAAACAGAAAATGCCAAATTTACTCATAATAGCAATTGGACTAGCTTCCACATCTCTGAACGTGCAGTGATTTTCAGCTCTGAGACCTCCCTAAATCCAACATTATATCCTTTAAGAGGCAAAAGCTGGCTGGATGTTGGTCCTTCTCATGATGCCCGAGCTGGCAAAGGGACTTTTCCCTCTATAATCAAGGAGTGAGATACTAGGAAGAAGACTTGGTACTACATAAGTTCTATTACATTGTTCATACTACTACTATTTTGCATTTATTGCTGCTTAGCAAGACTTATGCTCACCAAGCATCTTCAGAACATGATGAAATTTTATCTAAGTCAGTTTTTTTCCCCTCAGAAATCTTGGACAGTCCCTTGTGAACCTTCTGGGTTATTCCTGTTACAAAGCTGGGGAGAAAAACTAGCACAAACATATCAGAAAAATGTTACTTTTAGGCAACACTTGGATCATGCCCGGATAACGCTTCATTGAAACTCACTTTCAGAATATGAATGCCTTTTTCCTGTTTCATACTTGCCATTTTTAATCCCTTGGGAAGTCCCAGTAATGTGGATCATTTTCTTCTGTAGGAGGAAGTCTTTTAATATTAATGTAATTTTAAGCCAAGAAAATTTTCTAGGGCGCGGTTAAGTTGAAATTTCTTAGGAAAAAAAAGGTGAATAGGGAGAGTTTTAGTTACTCAAAATCACTTTTGTCCTTGGGATAAAATAGCATTTCATGACCACTCTGCTGGTTTGCTACAACCACTCATCTGACCACCTTCTGAAGGGAGACTATGAATTGAAAACAGATCAAAATTAATGGGTAAGTTAATATGTTACCTTTCTGTGATTACTGCACATTGCTGGATAACTGAGTTAACACATTACCTGTAAATGAACATTTATTGCTATGGAATCATCATTAGCATCTTATTGTAAATTGAATTGAACCTTGGAGCTTTTTGTGGAGGTGCTTTTATTATTTAAATCTAAACACTCATTGCTAGAGGACACCTGGGAAGGTTTTGAACTTTACTAGCCTAGTGTTGTTCAAACCTTTGAATTACTAGAAGCCTGCAATAACCATGAGAGAAGAATCTTCATAAGGAGAAATCACTAAGGACACAAAAACTGGAATATAGGTTTACATATAATGTCAATCAAAACAGAGACCACAGAACATCTTTCAAAAATAATTGCTAATTTTAAATATTATTTAGCAGAACACTGGCATGGCTGGATAAGAAAAAAGTATTAATCAAGCATGTCTTGTGGAACAGCATGTTTCTTCCCTCACATTTGCATGCTATTAAAAACATCTGTGTGGATTTGGATAGCTTCTAATTACCCCAGAGCTTACCCAATCCATTGCTTGTGTCATGGCAAGGGAAGGGAAAGAAAAAGTTTTAGCTACGTTTCTTTAAGAATAGAAGCTCATGTGATCACATAATTTTCTTTCTTTATCTGTGTCCTTCTCTAGGCTAATTTTAATGTGTTGTTCAAATGTAGCAAAAGCTTAGAACTCTCTAAAATTAACTAAATTATTGTACATTTTTGCCTTTTAAGTGCTCAGATGAAGGGAAAGGCTGAAAAATTCATTTTGCATTTAAGCAAATCCCAAGAAGATGCACACAGGGGAGAATGCTGCTAAATATCCCAATCGTGGGTTGCTTGAAACAGCAAATTCAAGGACAATCACAGAATCACAAGGTTGGAAAATACCTTTAAGATCATCAAGTCCAAATCAAACCTCGTTAGCTCTGGTTCTCCTAGAACTACTACTTTTTAATCTCCCTTTTTAATAGATACTTATTTTTACAGATACCAAGGCATGTCGGATTTCACAAGACTGACTGAAGCCTGTTGAAAACAATGTGAGGGAGTCCACTGGCTCCATAAGGGTTTGGGTAAAGCCCTAAAACAGCAGGGGATGACAGATTCCAGGAGCCAGAAACGTCTCTGTGAAGTATACGGTTTATTTCTGCCACTGATCTTTTTTATTCTTAACATTATATAAGGTTTCTGTATCACAATGGAAATCAATAGAAATTATATTCAGAATGCAGTAATGTATTTCCAGTAGCAAGAATGTGGGACTTTCACACTGTCTACCTTTAGGGCTTCCAACTTAACAGTTTAATCTTGTGGAATTGTATATCACCCTTTAGTGGAAGAACATTCTTGTCCTCTCCAGAGAGAATACTGATACAAAACCCTCCACGAACTACCCCTTCACGTGGATTTCTTTCTATTCATAGACCACATGAAAGTTAGATGGCAATTCAAGATGGTGTGAACTTTGCTTTGGAGAAGTTGGCACAGCTGCTGAAGACTATGAGAAGGAACAGCCTCCGTAACTCATTCCTGTGTAGGCTGACTTAGTAAGTTTTTCAGACTGTGGCAAGTTGGGTTTTGATACTCCACCTTTTTATGTGCCTGCCCCTGGGTATTTAACATGAACATAAATATTACAAGTAGCTATAAATTAACTCCCTTCCTCCCAGCCAGCTCTAGCTTTTGGCTCACTGAGCTCCTGGCAGAGGGTATTCCACAGGCATACCATGTGCTTTTTCCACTTTCCTTCTAACAGCTGGCAATCCAGCTCTCTAACATTTTGACAAGCCACTTGTTACCACATGTCTTCATACTACCCAACAAAAAGACATGGCCACTGGTTATAAGACATGAAGCTTTAGGGCACACCAAGTTCCAGATCACCAGTATCCACATTGCTCACCCTATCATCATTGCTGTCATGATTTCTTATATGTGTTATACAGAGTACAACAAAAATGAAGGGCTGCTAAGTTTTCTTTCCACCCTCCAAATCCAGTGCACATAACAGAAGTTCATTGCTACCTTTTCTGATGATACCTATTGCTGGAAGTTCAGCGTGGAAGGGGCCATGCAGACTTCCTTTTGCTAACTGCATGTGAGATTGACAATGACCAGCCCCTTTTAGATGAGGTCACCCTTCCACTACCAACTAGCCTAGACCCACATCTTTCTAAGTCAGACTTCCAAAGATCTTATCCTTTAAGTACACAGGAATAAACTCTGCCATCAGAAATCTGTAGCAAACTCCTCCTGAAGCTACTCGTAGCCTCACAGAGCAAAACTGGTGAAATTTGTCAAGTGTTCTCCAACATAACAGAAGACACATAAAACATTATACTTCTTGCATACTGGATCTGCTACTCATTTATATCACTGCCAGTGAAGCTAGGACAGGGTCTGTATTCCCTGATGACATAACTGAAAAGTAATCAAGCTCCTATTATTTATGCTAAGGCTAGTTCCGCAACAAAATTCTACTCCACTTGAACAGGAGGGACATGTTTTGCACCCAGGTGCTATACTTCAGCTTCTCTTTGTGGACAAATCACTAAAAAGGCAGGAAAGTGTCTGAAGAGGTTACCTGGTCTAAGCCCAAGCTCCACCAGAAGCATTTACATATCTTATCTGTTCCTAATGAATTCTGTTGATAAAAATTGCACTTTCCCCAAATAATATGTTTTCTCTGGCACTCTTGCAAGCTCTTATCTACAAGATTCATGCCATAAATCTTAACAGATTATATAAAGGAAAAAAGACTTCTCATATGACTAGGGTCACATGCCAAACAGAATAAGAATGCAGTCATCTGCCAGTTAGTTTGATCCCACAGGGTACCATCAAGGTGCTGAGTCATCTGTACTCTGACTGAAGCCAGAGGCTGCTAAAAGGAGCTTCAGTCTTTGCAAAACTTGTCTACCAGAGAAATAAAATCAAATAATTTGGTATGTCTCAACATTTACATTGTCTCTGCATTTACATTGTCTAGAAATGGTTAGCAAGGAAGCAAAATCATGACAGATTACTGTGGCATTTCTTGAAGCACCAGTCAAAATCACAGACTCACAGAAGAGCTGAGGTAAGAAGACATCTCTGTAGATCAGTGTCATGGTTTAACAACAACTGTTGACAAAGTACCATGGAGTTGCTTGTACACTTCCTCCTTTCACAGTAGGATGCGGGGAGAAAACTGGAAGGATAGGAGTGAGCAAACTTGTAGGTTGAGACATGAACAGTTTAATAAAAGGAAAATTAAAAAAGGGGGATAAATAAAACCTCAAGAAAAACAAGTGACCTCTACTCTATCCCAGCTGAAAACAAGACAGTGAGCCTTGTCCAACATCCCTTCCCTTTAGAATAACATCAAGAAGAGCTGGTTGCCCAGGGCATGTCCAGTTGGGTTTTAAATCATCTCAAAGGACAGAGACTCCATGACATCTGAGGGCAACCTGTTCCAGTCTTCAATCATGCTTACAATAAAATTATTTTTTCTTATCTTGCCAACATCCTAGAAAGAGAATAAACAATTGATCTGAATTATAAAAGGGATGGGTTAGAAAAATGTCTATAAATATAAAATAAAATAAAATAAAGGAGTATTTCTGCTGGTATATTAGTGGGATAAATCACTGGTAAAAAACAAGTAAAAGCTGCAGGGTGTCAGTAAACTAAGATCTATGAACTGGAAATCTATGGCACAAATAATAATCTAATACCCATGCTGAGCCCAGAGAGGTTTCACTCTGTTATGCTTAAAATCTTGGTTATGGGCAAAGAGAAACGCACCTTTTATATAAAACAACAAAAAAATGTTTTTAGTAGAAGTTAGATCACAAGTCTAATTCAAGAATTGTTATTGGTCTAGATGTAATTAGCACAGAAAAAGAAAGAAAACATAGTAAGACAGTTATAAATAATGGCAATATAAATTATAACAAACATCCTCAGTTTTTAGTCCTTTTATCTTGAGGTTATGCTTATCCTTCCATGGATCCTTTGCTCTTAAAGTCAGCAAACTCAGCTTCCCAGAGAGTGTAGTCAGAGTGTCATCAGCCTCTGGAGTTTGTTGCTGGAAGGAATATGATGTTCAAATAGATGATCCCTTCTTCCTGTAGGATCTATTTTAGGGTAACTTTTATCTATTTTCTAGCATGCTTTTACACCTTGCTTTTTTCTTCACAGGTTTCCAACTCTGTAACATTTGAATTTACAGTATTTGATGCCTTTTACATCTGTTAGATACTATTTTTTTGTACTTTTTGTTCCCCCTAAAATGTGCTTTGACCCATCCATCATAGAGTTGTTTATTGTGCCAGCCTGTGTCCTGTCTCTTATAATCTCATCACTGTACTTCTCTGTGCCACTTCTCAAGGCCCTTGCTTTCACACCAGGCCTGTATTTCTCTACAAAGCACCAATGTGCTGGAGTCATAAATGTTCAACTTACGTTAAATATTTCTTTGCATTTCGTAAATGCTATCTACCTAAAACTGCAGTGATACCATAGAAAAATAAAGAAATGATGCAAATTTAGTCATTGACACCTGTTCAATGAGGGAAATTGATGTCAGAGCTGAGTCAAGTAAAACAACTCTGCAGGCATGTCTAACAAAGTTCATGCAGAGGAAGCGTGACAAGCCTCCCTCCTAAGAACTTGTGAACTCTTCTGAAACCTTGTGGTTGCAACTAGCAATATCATATTAGAGCTGCACAGATTCACTTTGGTGGGTATGATTGTGCTCTGGAGGTGAACGCACATCAAGTTCAGAGCTGCAACTGGTCCTCTTAGGACTATGTGCTAGGGCAAGTTCCTCTTTATCTTGCCCAAGGAGCTAGTACTGGAGGCATCTGACATTTCACCTCTGAGACCTCTAAATATCATACACGGGTTTGAAAAGTAATCCTAAAAAAATCCATTCCCACTTGTAGTCTCTATACAGACTATGCTATAGCGACATTATGCACTTTGAGAAATGCCACACTGCATCTGGCTGGTCTTTGGCCTAAATCTCTCCTGATCCAAATATTCTTGCAACAGAATAATAAGAGGTAAAAATCTTCATCTTCAGGTGTTTTTTCATTAGCCCCTGGATAGCTTTTTAATATATATGGAGGGAAGATAAAAATATCCTCCTGGGGCAGTGCAGAATTTAATTGTGTGGTTATGTCAGAGTGCATGATAGCAATAGTACCTGTCTGCATTAAGACCTACAGCTCCACAAAGCTCAGTGGCATTATGCCTTCTCTTGGCTTAATTCCACCCTCAACACAGAGGAGAAAAGAACATTTTTCTATTATGTATGTACATATTGGTGAAAGAAAGAAATCCAGGTGGAACGAAAGGCTCCAAAAGAGATGACATAGCCAAGTCGTTCACTGTCTTCGGTTGTGCCTTAGTTTCTCTACTTCTAAAACTGGAGAAGTGATATCATAGAATCATAGAATCATAGAATCATAGAATCATAGGTTGGAAGGGACCTCAAGAGATCATCGGGTCCAACCCCCCTGCCAAAGCAGGTTCCCTAGCTCATATTGCACAGATAGGTGTCCAGACGGATCTTGAATACCTCCTCGGATGGAGACTCCACCACCTCCCTGGGCAGCCTATTCCAGTGCTCTGTCGCCCTCACTGTAAAAAAGTTCTTCTGCATGTTGGTGCAGAACTTCTTATGCTCCAACTTGCAGCCATTGCCCCTTGTCCTGTCTCCAAAGAAAAAAAAGCCTGCACACCCAGTGACACCAGAGTCAGGTAATGAGAAGTGTGACCAGGGAGGAGGCGGAGGGAGGAGGAGCATTCTTCACACCCTTCTCCTACTCCAGCGTGGGGTCCTACCCATGGGAGACAGTCCTTCATGAATGTCTCCAATATGAGTCCTTTCCATGGGGCTTCAGCTCTTCATCAGTGTGGATCACTGCTATGGGGTGCGGTCATAGATCACTGAATGTCTCTCAGTCTCTCAGGCCCAGACTGCTCTAGCCTGGTCCTCCACAGAATCACAGGCCTTCCCCGTGCCCCAGTATGCTCTGAGATCAACTGATAAAGGCAATCTAAAATTTATCAATATAAACATGTATAGATTTTTTTTACATTGTTATTCATTCCCCACTGGAAGAACTTTAAATTTAAGACCAACACTAATCTTTAAAAGCTCCTGTGAAAAAAAGAAGAGATAACTGTTTTTTTCATATACAAATACCTATTCCCTGTGAATGTTGCTTAAAGAATAAATAAGGTGTACTTCTCCAGAACAAGAATAGAATAGAAGGTTTCAGTGTATCAGTGCATATACCAGGATCCATAAGCAGTAAATACTTGAAATATGGAAATGTTTCTGTAACAGCATAAGAGAAAAAGTTTCCCCGTAAGAACAGGTCAAAATACTAATTAATGATCAAAACATCTTGCAAAGGCAGGATTGTCCATCTGAAAATACTGATCCCATGCAATAAAACATTTATCAATCATATAGGAATTTTCTTAATTTGTACACTTTGATATAATTAAAATGTTTTGATTTATCTCTGAAAGAACAATATAGGTGAGTATAAATTAAATATTTTACAACATGATATGTAAAAAAACCCCCTAATTTGAGATAAAATTGCAAATCACAGAAATGACTATGGAGCAGAAATAAGATCTTCAAGTCAGCACTAACTGTATATATTGGTTTGTCATGTAACATTTGTAACTAAGAGTGACAATAAGAAAGGTGAAACCAAATGTCCTCCCAATAGTATTGGTATTGGTGACCAAACAGATCACTTTCCCCAGACATCTAATTTATCGGGAATAATCCTTCTGCTATCCTAGCTGTTGGAATTCCTTCTCCAGTTGCTAACATGCAACATCCAAAGATACTTCAGTTTTTGACAAATAATGATAATTTTCAAAAGACAGATTGACAGCAATTTCCAGAGACTGACTAAAACCAACAACAATAAACACAAACTCTCTCAAAAAGAGAAGATGTGGAACTTTCCATTTTAGATATGGGAGGAAAGTCTCAATTAGTTTTGTTCATTATCTTCTCTGGCTTTATAGTGAAATTCTAGCCAGTAAAGTGAGTCTATGGAATAGAAAAATTCTTCCAGATTTTTCAAATCCATTTTTTCTGGATTTGAGATCAGTGGGGTATGGCTCAGGGATCTACAAAACATCTCTGAATGGAAGAAATCCAGGTAGAGTATTTCCCAAACTTGGGAAAGGCAGGAAGAATTTGAGAAACTTGAATTTAGGGTTTCATTTGATCCAAAGCGACCTGCAGTCCTCAGACTCTGTTTTAGCAAGCTTTTTATCAGACTCTGAAATGATATAAAAATGCACAGCTATGGAAACAGGAAAGTACCCCAAAATACCTCCCTTGCTTGAGCAAGAAGGCATCTTTCTTTGCATAAGTCTCCCCTTCTCTTTGTTGACAGTTGTATTGCTGGCCATGGAATTACTGTAGAGTGTCAGATATTCTGTGGGACACGACCTTGTCTGATAATACCTCTTCCTTGCCAAGAACTGTGCATTTGAAAATAAAAGGAAATAACATTTTTATAAAGTTTTAAGGTTAAAATGTTGATCTTCAAACAATAAAAACTTGTCTGTCACAGTGCTGAGGGAAATAAGGTGATTCTGGACCTTGCATATATTGTGACAATATTAGCAGCTTTTCATAAAGTATCTTATACTTTATACTACTTATATTCCAAGAATGGGATATTCACTTTATACTACTTATAATTCTTAGAATGGGATATTCAAGGTAACTTACTTGGCATAATCCCATTGAAATCCAAAGAGCCTGCAGATTACTAGCATGTATGTTTTCAAATACTGTGCACATTAGGGAGGAATCCAGCTCACCTAACCTCACCTATTCCAAGAAGTAATTGCATTTCTTGTACTTGATACAGTCAATGCATCTTCTGTATCAGTAGGTGCTCAAGAATCATTGTATAAGAGCTTAGATCCATTGTATCTTTATGGAACATTGGTTTAGAGCTGAAGATACATACTCTCCCAAGAAAAATTTTTAAGCAAGCCTAAACTATAAGCAAGTAAAACTACATTTTAATTTATAGTTTTATTTAGTAAATTATAATTTTAATTACATTATAAATTATAATTGTTATGATTTCTATTATAATATATAAGTATGGTCCTATAGCCTTTTTTTCATAGGCACTGAAAAAAGTGATATGCACCTACCTACTTTTTACTAGTCTCCAAAGTCCTTATATTGTACCAGGAGATACTGATACATATTTGATCGGAGGACAGAATTAAATTCTGAGTCCACTGCCAACAGCACGATAGTAGTTCAAAATTATGTCTCTGAAGCCTGTATTTTCATGTCTATGTTCCAAAGCAAGAGTTATTATGAATAAACAGCATGGACTAAAAGTATAGTACATAATAAAAACTACTACTTAACTGCTATAAATAGTGGGATAAGTAGCATAGCTAGAATATGGAAAAGTACAACACAAGGGGAATAGACCAGGAAAATCTGAAGAGTTTTGTCTTATACAGGAGATATATGTATATTATATACCTATATAATATATATATATACTTGTTCCAGACACAGCAGATAGAGATACTAGACTGATTGAAAGTGTCTGAATTGTGATGACAAAAGGAGTTCAATGGTATGAATGTATCCCTCAGTTTCTCTTTCACTCTACCTTAGACAACCAAGCCAAAAAGATCAAGAAGAAAGGTTTACTGTAATAACCAGAAGAATCATGAGAATCTGGGAGTAATGGAGATGCCAGCTATTCAGATACCTGCTGAAAGAGGAATAAAGCAGGACATTGACTATCCAGTTCTTGAAATAAAGTGGAGACCAGAATCTGAGGGAATTGTCTTCTACAGTTTATTGCAGCAACAAGGAACTGATGGTGTGAAAGTAGACAGAAGGTGGCACTGAGCACTGAACAACACCATTCTTGTCTAAAGAAAGGAAAGAAGGAGAATAAAGACAATAGCCTTCAACAGCAAACCTGGAGGATTTGTAACCCACTCTGGGAAACAAGAAAAGACAGCTGAAGAATTAAAGCCACAGAAATTTAAGTTAGACTTTGGTGAAAGCTTTCTAATTATAAGGCTATTTAAGCATTAGGACAGATCATCTAGGGAGATTTTAGTCTTTCTGTCATGAGAGATTTTTAAGAGCAGCTAAGAGAATCATCTTTCAGGACAGAGATAGATATGGCTGATCCTTCCTCTGGAGTGACCATGCCAGTCTTCCTGAATTCTCTTCCTGTGATTTCTTTGATTTTTATGATCTGTGTTAATGAGCTTCCCCAAATCCTTCTGTGCCCTCTTTTTGCTGTGTTCTCCTTCAGGAATATGTCACGTGAAATAAAAATTTATTCCTTCACCGGAGTCCCTTTTGCTATAAATTCAGCAGTTATGAAATCAATACCAGTTAGACAGCAATGAAATCTTTTTGCCTTCCCTTCCTCAAATCAACTCTGTTTAAAGAAAAAAGAGGGCTATTACACCGCATATAAAATATTGATCTGAAACATACTAAACCTTCATAATGGGCAAGAAAAGCTGAGATTTCTGTTTTGAAAGGATCTAGCAGAATTTATTTTTATTTTGTTATATAACAATCTTCTTTATTGGCATTTTGGTTTTTCGCTTGGAATATGGATGAGCAACCCTCACCTGATTTCCCATAAAACATAAAGCTCTTTGGGTACCCCTGCTGAATGCCAAGTTTTCATAGTAAAAAGAAATACATAAAGTGTTCAGTGTGCTGCCAGGCAATGGTTTTTCTGTAAACACCTAGTTCTCAGCCTTCAATCTATTTCCCTCAGTTTCAGCAGCTCTCACTAGAACTGGAATTTAGGTCATCAGCATCATACCAGGAAGCAGGTGATTTTATTTGATCAAGGGGAAAAGCTGGTAAGGAAGACTGTCAAAGGCCTCCTGGTAAGCCTTGCAGAATTTGTAGCAGGCATTCTCACCTATCATAAAGCAAAGTATACAGAGTGGCAATTCCTTCCTACAGAACTTTCTTTTCACATCTATTATTGTTCATAAATGTCTCCATCTAGCCAAAACAAGGCTGGAAAACACACTGTATTTAGCACAAGCTCCAAAAATGTATTCAGTCAATGACTGTTCTGACCTGGAGAGGAATTTAACATTAAACAATTCTTTGAGAAAGCATTAGAATACTTCTGGGAGAGATCCTTTTTCTCACCTACCCCAAACAACTGCCCTGCTCAATAAACTACAGAGTCATGTCCATATTCCTTTGCTTCACCAAGGCAATGCATCTTGAACTGTCTCTGAAAAACACCCAGAGGATGGATTGAATTTCTCCTTCTGATTTCCCCTCAACTTTTATGTGTACATGGGTAGGTGAAGACTTTCCCTGAGTGTTGGCAAGTGCAGAGCCAATGTCTGTCAAAAGGATAATGGTCTTCTGCTTCCAAATACTGTTAAGAGAAAGCAAAAACTCTTTTTCAACCAAGTTTTAGAGGACAGCAGCAAACATTCTTCCTCTTGGAATGGAGACTAATCTTTCAGAAGTGTTCCAGGCTCATTCTGTTCCTAAGAAAACCCCTTAAGGGAGGCAGGCACAAGAGTGCTTTCAGGATCACAGCCAAGCTTAAGCATGGCAGAGATGCCAAGCAACTCTGTAACTCCCTGTGGTACATAAAGTTAAAAAATTGAGACGGCTGCTTGGGTTACTCATATTCAGAAATAAGTGGCAACATAGTAGGAGGTTTTGGGATTGAATTTGACTTCAAACACACCTCAGGATTGGACAGGTAGATCAGGACAGGACAATGTGCAATCAGGACAGGACAGACAACAGCAGACAAGACTTTTCTGACTTCTGATCAAATGAAATGATCATTGAGTCATTTAATGCTTCTGGGACCAGAAATAACTGTCTCATGTCACATGGTTGGGAAAAGTCAGCAGTGCTTGGGCTTGTGGCATAGGTGGGTCAATTCACAGCCTCACTAACTCAGAGAGGTTTGCTATTTACTTTAATGATTAAAACTTGGACTTACTTTTACAGGCATGACTTTCTTCCTCTCTAAGCAGAGGAGTGCTACTTGAACATCACTATGCTAGATAGAGATCTCAGCATGGTAGATGATAGTAAAAGTTCAGCTCTTAATCCTCCGAAGACATACAACATACTTAGCTTTAAGGATGTGAAGTACTACTGAATTGCTGCTCTGTTCAGACTGAGTTTTCCATTCTCCTCCACTCTGCTAACTGCAATGAGCAGTTCTTTGAAGTTTGCTTATTTTAAACTGTGAACAGAACTTGTGAACTTCCTAGTTGTATTATCAGGGTAACTAAAATTTGTTTGAGGCTAAACTTGTACTGATATCTCTGCCTAGAATTTATCACATAAAAAAGGGTTGTCAGACTTATAAGTATTAGAGTACATGGCTACATTTTTAGAGATGATAGGCATTACCATGGGAAACTTGAGGTCACCAGAAACTTTCTTTCTCTGAAAAAGACATTAAAAAGTTTTGGTCTTTGATTACTCTTCCTTGCATGTGGTTTTGTATTTCTATATGTGCACAGTAATCCATGGTGCTTATGCATGCTCACGATCTGGCAGATTTCTTTAGACTTATGGAGATGTGTGTCTGAATACTAGTGAGCAGCACTGAGTCTTGGTAGATAATCAGCTTAATTTTCTTCTTCATCTGTTTTCATTTTTCTCATTTTCCCATGAGGGATTCATCCCTCATCTTATTATAACTCTGTGGCCATTTATTGCAAAGTTTTTTGGTACATTTCCTTAGTGGAATTCAGTTATTGCAAGTCATAAAGTGATATTTTTATGTCCATCTGTGACACTGACTTTTACAAAACCATCTAAATGACCATTGCTTTTAAACGAAGCTGGGAAAAATATACTCCAATACCAGACTTTAGTTCTGGTTGAGGAAATTCTTTGACAGAGACAGAATGATTCAATTGTCTAGGGACTGAGTCCTCACCTGAGAGGAAAATCACCTCCTTGCTGTAACGATAATTTAATAGAAGTGACTGACAGACAGCCCTCTGCCCCCTCTACTCTCAGCGGTGTACTCTGCCTCTCAGCTGAGAACTTGTGGAGCACGTCTTGCTCTTATGAGATTAACACATCTTTAAATACTTCAAGTATAATGGCACAGCTTCCACAGGAAAGACTGAAAGCTGCTCAATCAAATCGC
Source organism: Laterallus jamaicensis coturniculus (assembly GCA_022605575.1). Taxonomy (NCBI): domain Eukaryota; kingdom Metazoa; phylum Chordata; class Aves; order Gruiformes; family Rallidae; genus Laterallus; species Laterallus jamaicensis. Next base: position 20,362,333 of record JAKCOX010000012.1, read on the forward strand.
TGATAAGCAGGGTGTCAAGGTGCTCCCCAAGGAAGTAGAAGTTTGGACGTCTTTAGGCAAATTCAGAAATGGAATCTATATCTGCCTCATCCAGGAGAAAAACCCCAAGCTGCCAAGTATTAGATTAAAAAAAAGAGGGGGAAGATGAAGGATGGCGGGGGGAGAAGGTTGTTGCAGCAGCTGCGGCTGCTTTTATTTAGGACCGAACTCAGCAATTATGGTCTGGAAATCCCTCACTAATGCCTCCTGCAGTCTGCCTGGAGGAATGCTGCACTTCTGAGCAGAATACAGTTTGTATAAGTAAAACCACAGTACACCTTATGTTTTTAAACATATTTAGGCACTTAAAAGTGAAGACAGAGATCCATCTGAGGGATTTTCATGAGATACTAGGTGTCTAGATATAATTAGGAGATTGCATGACTAGGAGTTTGGCACTTAATGCATTTGAAAATCTCACTGGGCTTTGCACATTTTACCCCAAAAATCTAACTACGAATTGACCTTTCAGCAAGCAATGTTGTTTCTTCCCCTCTTCACCCCCATTTTATACTGTCTTGGCTCCAGCTGTGTTGTATGCTTCATTTGTGCTGGAGCACAGGAAAGAAGTTATGTCCAAGGAATGTTTCTTTGGACACACCTCAATATTCTGCTTCCAGTTCAGGATGAATTCCAATAGCATTGGTGCCACTGACATCAAACCTCACTATGTGCACAATCGCAGTTAGATATTTTAAAATAAAGTCTTGATTCACCAGGTAGTAAATAGGCAAAATATATGTACACACCAACCGTGATGGAGTAACCCAAGAGGCTCAGCATTGCTGCAGTCCCTTTAATATTAAAAACACCAAAGGTATGCAGTTATGTGGTGATCCTTTTGGGAGCTAACATGTGCTGAGATATATAGATCTAATATTTCACTTTACAGAAATGGTTTATTTCCAGCAGTAAATATGATGTTTGTGAAATGAGAATAGGCTGTTTCAAACTGTTATAAGGCCACTGAATAATTGAATTATTACTCATCAGGGGGCAGTGTAATTTGTTACCTGTGTGATTCTAACACTCTGAATCAAAGTAATTACATTCATGGTGTCATTTAGGGAAATAATGCCATGAAGGTCTCTATGAAGAGAGAGGCAATTGCTGAAAGGATTTTGTTGAAATAATAGCAGGAATTCAATTGGTCCTCTTGCTTCACTCGTTACTTTATTATACGGCTAAATAGCTCGTTCAGCTCTGCTTTGCTGGAGTGACAAATATGAGCTTTGGAAACAGTATCTGTGGAGGAAAAACACAGAGCTTCTAAGGGGAAAGCACCCAATAGTGTTTTTTAGTGTCATAAATGTGCAAATGGCAAATGGTAGATTACATTTATGAAAAAGAACACAAAGGCAGATTTTAATATCCTTTGAAAGTTCAGTGGCAAGATTCAACTAGACATTCGTCTACTGCAAAGAACCAAGAGGAGATGTTTGGAGACTGTTTCAAACCACAGAGCAGTCACTTTCAAATCTCATCAAGTAGACTTGGAAACATTTTTAAGAATAAACCTTTTTTACTTACTATTGTCTGTGTGTCTGCATCCTGTAAGTATATCTGCAATCATGTGTGTATGAAGTGTTTTCTGTTGTGTTACTTATCCACATCATACTCTTTAATGCATTTATTCCCATGACCTTTCTTTGAGATAGGACAATCCTGCACTCCCTGCTTTGAGGAAGCAAAAAGCTGAAGGCATCTTACAGAACTTAAATTGATTACTTACATAGAATTATAAAATTGTAGAATCATAGAATGGTCTGGGTTGGAAGGGACCCCAAGGATCACATAGTTTCAACCCCCCTGCAACAGGGGATCCAACCTCCAGGCCTGGATCTAGACAAGGTTGCCCAGGGCCCCATCCAACCTGGCCTTGAACACCTCTAAGGGATGAGACACACTCTAGGCAGCCCGTTACAGCATCTCACCACTCTCTCTGTAAAAATCTTCCCCCTAATATCTAAACCTTCCCTCCTTTAGCTTCAATCCGTTCCCCACTATCTTGCCATTATCTGCCCTTTCAAAAAGTTGATTACCCTCTTGTTTCTCTGCTCCCTTCAGGTACTGGAAGGCTGCAGTGAGGTTCCCCTGCAGCTGTCTCTTTTCCAGGCTGAACAAGCCCAGCTCCTTCAGCCTCTCCTTGTAGGGCAGGTGCTCCAGCCCTCTAATCATCTTTGTGGCCCTCCTCTGAACCCTCTCCACCAGTTCCACACCTTTCTTGTATTGGGCCCCTCAGGTCTGGGCACAGTTCTCCAGATGGAGCCTCAGGAGGGCAGAGTAGAGAGGGACAATCACCTCCCTGTCCCTGCTGGCCACCCCTCTTCTGATGGAGCCCAGGATACCGTTGATCTTCCGACCTGCAAGAGCACACTGCTGGCTCATGTTAAGTTTCTTCTCCACAAGAACTCCACTCATCTTGGTGTCATCAGCAAACTTGCTGAGCGTGCACTCAATTCCATAAATGATGTCACTGATAAAGATGTTAAAGAGAACCGGTCCCAAGACAGACCCTTGGGGGAATACTACTTGTTACCGGCCTCCATCTGGACACAGACCCATTGACCCTTTGTCTGTGTCCTTTCAACCAGTTTCTCATCCACCGCATGGTCCACCCATCAAATCCACATCTCTCCAATGTAGAGATAAGGATGTGGTGGGGGACCATGTCAAAGGCCTTCCACAAGTCCAGGTAGATTACATCCTCTCTTTCTTTTCTTTTCTTTTCTTTTCTTTTCTTTTCTTTTCTTTTCTTTTCTTTTCTTTTCTTTTCTTTTCTTTTCTTTTCTTTTCTTTTCTTTTCTTTTCTTTTCTTTTCTTTTCTTTTCTTTTCTTTTCTTTTCTTTTCTTTTCTTTTCTTTTCTTTTCTTTTCTTTTCTTTTCTTTTCTTTTCTTTTTTCTTTTCTTTTCTTTTCCCTTTCCCTTTCCCTTTCCTTTCCTTTCCTTTCCTTTCCTTTCCTTTCCTTTCCTTTCCTTTCCTTTCCTTTCCTTTCCTTTCCTTTCCTTTCCTTTCCTTTCCTTTCCTTTCCTTTCCTTTCCTTTCCTTTCCTTTCCTTTCCTTTCCTTTCCTTTCCTTTCCTTTCCTTTCCTTTCCTTTCCTTTCCTTTCCTTTCCTTTCCTTTTTTCCCCCTATATATTGTTGGCCATCATCACAGCCTTCTATAGGCATTTCGCTCCAATGCAACTTAGAGAAGCTGGGTAAACCATGGACTAGCCTAGTGTTCTGCTTCTCTGGACCTGCCTGCAGGTTGTGGGTCTAATTTCAAATGTTGTGGAATGAGATGTAGTAAAAACAAAAGGCAGCAAAGGGAGAAAGGGAGACCATTGGGAGAAATTAACTGCAGAAGTTAATCAGCTTACATATGGACGTAAGGACAGGACAGTCTGAGAAAGTACACTGTCAATTTATAAAGAATGTGGCCTGTATGAGGATATATATAAAAAATACAGTTCTGAGGTAATTTCCAGATGATTTCACTAGCACAAAGTTCATATTCACAACTGTCACTCCTGATCTTGGGGTGAGAGAAGAACTGTAAAACCTGTTTGCTTCCTGTGAAGTTGGCACAGAACTAGTACATGAATACGGAAGAACAATATTTTATGAGGAGCTGAATCCACTCCAATGGACTCAAAAAGAACTAGGACTTACATTTCCTTGATATGATCTAAAAGTATGAATGGGCTGCCCAGGAAAGTGGTGGAGTCACCATCCCTGGAGGTGTTCAAAAAATGTGTAGACTTTAGGACATGGTTTGGTGGGCATAGTGGTGTTTAGTTGACAGTAGGACTTAATGATCCTACATGTCTTTTCCAACCATAATGATTCTATGATTATGTGATTCTATGACCTGATTTTAGGCTGAATATCTGTTCAAGGGAGACAACCTGCAGCTATTTAGGCGAAGTCATGTGGCAGACTTGATAGCACTTCAGAGCATTTACGACATTAAAATACTTCTGTCATGTTCCCTCTTCCTATGAACCCCTGGTTTCCTCCACTAGTTCAATTCATTTTTACTCACCCTGACCTGGACTATCAGTGCTGATACCGAAGATACCCTGGAACTGACCAGTGCAGTTAATGGAGGCCCTTCCCAGGGTTTGAGAGGAATTTGTCTCTAGCTCTAACATGCTGTTGAGTTCCTCAGTCCTGCAGGGTTTTTAATTCCCAGCCAAAGACTGAAAAATAGCTGGAAAACTTTTGCCCTAAAAATAGATTACTCGAAATTGTTGGATTAATATAGCATTTTATATAATTACAGCCCTTGTTGGAAAATTTATGTTCTACAGATCTGGCCTGTAAATTCTACACTTTACAGTACTACTGTGGCTCTATTATGAGCCCCTACTGCCGAGTCCAATATTATTGGGGAAAAAAGGTGGAAAACAAATCCACACATTTGAAAGTGTTCCATACTTCCACAGTGTTTTAGCAAATTCTGAACTGTTACTTTCATCTGGGGATTCATCATAGTGCCTACACACATGAATAGCAGGCCCATATGCGTGTGTTTCTTTGAATAAGAACAAAAAGATGTGAACTTTTTTAATAGGAAAACAATTTTCTGGTGTGGGTAGTCATTTGGAGAAGCAGTTTTTCTGATGTGCAATTTAAAAACAAGAGTGAGTTTTGCTGAGAGATTGTTTCAGTCCTTTTTGAAAATCTGGCTCACATTATCCTGAGGTGCTGCTCAGGACACTGACAGTGCAGCTCCACATTATGGTATCTAAGGGCATAATTTCATGCTGAGTTTTCCTCATAAGGCAAAATCAGCATAAAAGATGTTTTCATTTCCCTGTGCCTAGTTGTCTGTTCCCTGTGCTCTTCTGTGGAGCTATCCCTTAACACAGATCAGTGAGGTTTTGGGAAGGAAACACCTTCCACTACTTTTAGAATCACAGAATGGTTTGGGTTGGAAAACACATTTAAAGGTCATCTATCCAACTCCCTACCATGGGCAGAACATCTTTCACTAGATCAGGTTTCTCAGAGCCCCATCCAGCCTGACCTTGACTGTTTCCAGGTATGGGGCATCCAGCACCTCTCTGGGCAACCTGTTCTAGTGTTTCACCAGCCTCACTGTAAAACATTTCTTCCTTGTATCTAGCCTGAATCTACCCTCTCCCGGATTAAAGCCATTAGACCTTGTCCTGTTGCTACAGACCCTACTAAAAAGTCCGTACCGAAACAGGTTTGTACAATCTCTACTAACAGTGTTTTTCCTAATGATCAGACCCCCTTTTCCCCACTTAACCACCGCAAGGATTCACAATTTTCTCCTCATCTCACCGTGAGATCCCACAGACAATTGTTATCTGTGGTGCACACAACCTCATTCCAGCAAGACCTGGGACTACCAGGAACATCTTGGAAGCAGCCTCATGTCTTGCCAGTTGAAGTCCTAATGCAAGTTCAAGACCTGCCTCAAGAGCACTAGCAAAGAGCACTGTCCAAACCAAGGTATCTTGTCTGGTGACACTTAAGACTTTCCAAAGATATTCTCTTCAGGGGTTTTTTTCTTTGCTTTTTTTTTTTTTTAAAGGAAGTGTAGGTGTTGACAGTCTGGGAAAGTCTCCAACACAGGTAATTATGTTCTATCATCTTACATTCTCCTTGCAATTGATCTTAATAGCCATGATGTGACAAGAGCCCACAAACAGCCCTGCAAGTAGGCAGTAACACTACTGTATTATTTAAGGCTTTAAACACTAGAATTAAAATGCTGGAGTACATGTGAACGAAACCAAAAATAAGTGTTTACACAGGGAAGAACTGAAAAGAAAAGAAATTGAATAGGGAGGAAATGTGACAGAGTTGGTAAGGCAAAAATTGCAGGCTTTAAGTGTTCTTTTTAAGGACAGTGGATCTCTGCAGATGATAGAGTATGGGCTTTGAGCTCCCAGACCAACTACCATCCCTCTGAGTAGAGGTAGGACAGTGGAGTCCCTCACAAGAAACACTATGCACAGGAGGCCTGAGGAGTTAGCAGTGTCTAATGGCTGTCAGATGCCATGGTTTAACAACCACCACATCCAAAGCACAAGGTCATATTCACCTTTTCCCCCTGCTAAGGAAAGCTTTTAGGGTCCTGGAGAAAGGCAGCTCCTGAAAACAGCTCCATTTACCTCTGGGACTGTGTGACCAACAGCAGTGAGATGAGGAGCCCTCCTCCCACTGCAGGTTGCATATGCTCCATGTGGCATCCTGGCACTCACGCACCGGTGCTGCAGGAAAACAGTGCTCTCTGAACAAAACCTGGGTGAGAAAAGTTCTTGTTTGAGCATAAATCCCTGATTGCCTCCAAACAAACGGAAAGCTTGTAGTTAAATATGTAGTAAATGTGGGTTTTTTCCAAACATCCACAGCTCTGTTTGATCAGAATGAAACACGTCTGCCAGAGACAGCTGCTTCGAGTCTGCTTGCTGCCAATGATATTTACAATCTCTTTCCCTTTCTGCATTACTCTCATTTTTTAATCTTTTTTTTTTTCCCCCCACAGGTTTTTGCTGGAGAGGTTGTAACACCCAAATCCTCCTAGATTAAAATCATACTGGTCCCCTCGAGCTAAATAAGGGTCCTTGGCTGCATGGTTCCACTGAGTCCAATTGGCCCATGCCAATTTTATGGTCTTTAAGGAACTGACGTGCTCACCTGGGCCTAGACTCAGTACATGCATTTAACAGGCTGGGGAGCTCGGGGTCTATGCTCAGGTAGTGAAACTTCAAAGCTTGATTCACTTCTGTTTTTCACATCTTACCAGCTTGTCACCTTCTGAGCTTTCTTTTTCTGGTGGCTGTAAGACCTAACTTCATTGCTAGGAGAAGACTGGCAGGAAAAGGAAGATCTCCAGTCAATCAGCCACAGTACGTGTTTGATCTGCCCAGCCCACTGCCTATTTTAGGAGATCAATGAATAAGAGAATTCCAGACACAAAAAACAAACAGTTTTGTAAGCATAAAAATGTGCAGCCTGTGCAGCCTCTTTGAGCTGAAAACCAAGCTTGATCTATGAGAGAACATCAACTGTGGGTTTGGATCAGCCTGAAGGCACACTGGCAGGGTGCAGTGTAGAATTTGGCCCCCTGCATGTGTCGATACTGGGAACTTCACTAAGCTGAACTTTAGACTGCCTTCAGACAATGCTGGCAACTGACGTACTGTGGCATGAGGTCCTGCTCATCAGCTTGCCCACAGCCACTGACCATGATCAGAACAGCAAAGTGAGTGCAATTGCACCATGGCAGCTGACACACTTTGCTCGGTCCTTGGAGCGTATGCCTAGAAGGTAAGCTGCAGTAATTCTGTTCCTTGACATATATCCACTGAGAACAGCAGTATAAGACTGCTTTTCAAAAGGCAGTAAAGCAGTTAGGTTTTCAGCTCCCCTTTGGATTTGGATGCCTGATTTTTAAGGACCTTTGGAAAATCTCATGAAAAAAGGACACCAGGAAGGATTCTAACTGGTAACTTTAAATCCATAAAGTTTCCACTTCTGAGCAGACACATAGAGTTTTAGTGTATGAGGTTTGTATTACTTTAGAACAGTCAAATTCTTTTCAAACATGTCATTTAATTTGGAATAGTTCCTATTTAAGCCTCATCTGGATGCTGCTCCTGAAGTCTGCAGATATATTTGACTTTAAGTTATGACAGTGAAGTAGGCTAAAAATGTAAAGGCGTTAATCAGCAACATCATTCATCTGATTCAGTATTTATTAGCTTATTTATAACGGGTGCTTTTGCTGATATTTGTTTTTATCTTGTTTGGATGTAATGCCTTGAATTTAATCAAGTTAGCTGTATTTGAAATCACTGATAATAAATGTCTTTGACTTCAGCAGTGTAGAACAGCACTGGGTTTTCAAAAAGATTTATGGAACAGAAGACCAATGATGTCAGGTCATTGCTTTTGTGGAAGATGACCTGTACCTGAGACCATCCTGGCTGCCTTTCTCTGAATCCTTTGGGAAGGCAGAGTTTCATGACATGGAAATTAATGGAACATCACTGTCTTGCGTGCATTATATATACTGCCTTTCCCTGGACCCACATATAAATTCCATGTTGGAATGAGATCAGCGCAAATATCAGCACCTCCTCCTTCATGTAATACTGTCACATGTATGCTACCAGGGAAGAATAGCTTTTGCTCTGCTGCATAGTATGCAGTCAGGAACCACTGAACCACCAAGTGCCATCTACCTCACAGCTCAGACACTCATCATGGCGTTTTCAAAACATCCTGACTCTGTTGGCTGACACTCCTGCTCATGATGGCCCCTTTTTGAAGCTGCCTACCCTTTCCAATGTGCTCTTTATGTTCCTGGGGAGACTGAAGAGATGCAGTGACTTTTATAGCTGTTTATGTGGCACATCCCTTGCTAAACTCCACTTTAGATGCACCAGCCTCTCCTACATGACTATGCCGCAGGTAACTCACCTGCACTGTTGTTTCTCAGAAGTTCCCTAAAATGAATGTCTGCATTTTTTATAGATTCCTTAATGTGAAATGTCACATTCCTGGCAGGAAAATGCATTCAGTCTTTTGAAGTGTTTGCAAAAAATGTAGGAATGATAAACTAAAGGGGATGAGGTGGTATTTTTTTCCTTCAGGTTCCCCCATATCTGTGACTAAGTGGTGGAGTGTTTGCAAAATTTAGAGAGGGATCAGAAACATGGCACTGTATCTGAGGTTCATTTGTAGAAGGTAAAGTAGCATATGTTATGAGTCAGTTAATCTCTTTAGGGCTTTATCCAGCACAAATTAGGTTCTGTGGTCACCGAGTCACAGCAGGTTGTGGGCTGCTGTAGCTTTGGAGCTTTATTCTGATTCAGCTGCCAAGAAATGAACTGCTCTGTGGGCGCAAAAATTGGCTTATGCTCTGTGAACTCCATCCAGGCATGCGCAGCTCCACAGGCTGCTCCTCTCCCAGTGCACAGCTACATGATTTCAGCCTCACCTACTCTCCAACCACCCTGATGGTAAAGCACAACCTCTAGAAAATAAACAAATAAGGCGCTAATTCATTCCCATTAGAAATCAGCAAAGGTCATGAAATAGTTTTAAAATATGTGTAAGCCCTCACTGTTCTGGCTATTTAAAACTGGCCAGGACAAATACACACTGTGGGAATTAGCTCTGTGCTTCTGCTGGAAGCAGATTTTTTTACATTTTTTTCTGGATTTTTGTTTTGCTGACTTGTTTGGGGATTATTTTGACATATTTCCCCCCAGCGTATAACTGGAGATACTGCAATGCCAATAAAATTAAAGCACCTTAGGTTTCCTAAGTGGACAAAAAGAACTAGGAGGCATAGCTCTAGTTACAACTAACGTCTCCAGGAGTCTTGAAAATCTCATTCTCAAATCACTGAAGAAGTGACCAAACCACAGGGAAGTCACAAGTGCTCTCATATGGGTGTCAGGATGTCTGGTCCTACAGGCAACTTCCTCCTTCCCTACTGATTCTTTGACCTTGGTGAAGAACACATCATCTCTGCACTACATGTTGCACGTTATAAATGAGGCTATAAATATTTGCCTATGTCACAGCAGCAGTGTTGCAATCAAATAAGTACTTAGTCTTTGCAGAAACTACAACAAAAATCAATTTATTATTAACATATTTGGGTTTGAAATGCTATTTATTGATTCCATTCATATGAATTAATAACTATTAAAAATATTACTTGGTCATTTTAACTTCTAAACTTAGCAATTCTTTGAAGTGAAATTTCATGCAGAATTGCTTATTTTTGACATTTTGAAGTATAAAACATAAAAGAACTGCACAGCTGTGACAACCTGAACATAGAAGACATTACTGATGTATCAATGACAAGAAGCTGTTGTCACTGATATTTGCCAGTAACCACAGCTTGGCCAGGAAGTATTGCCAGAAGCGACCAGGCAAAGGGCTAAATTCTACCCTCCTGCGAACATATTGAAAACTCCTCATTTCTGGGTATGTGGAACAAGAGCCAAAGATGCAGTCAGGCTGTTGACATGTTATTTCAGCTAAGAAACCCCCCAGCCCTGCTTTGCCTGCCTAGACTCAAGCGCTAAAGCTATGATGCTGCATGTCAAGCACGTTGCTTCCTTAGGGCCATTTGGGATTCAAATTCTTGGTGTCTCTGTACAAAATCACCTGAGACACCTGATAGGTGGGTGTGCTCAGGTCACACTCACATATGCTGGCAGCCCTGGCTGCAGCAGGAGACATGTTAACCATCATACTTGGGCTCAAAAACACAGCAAAAGGAGGAAGTGCCATTTCAACCTATTTAGATCTTGTCATCTTAAAGACCTGTCACATTTAGACACAAAATGAACACCCAGTAAGATACAGAGCTGGTAAAGGCTAAGTTTATAATTATCAGAAAGAGAGAGGACAAGGAGGTTTCCTGTGCATCTCTTTCCCACTCTACTGTTCAACCTCATGCATCTGTGTTGATTCAGGATGGTATCACAGCTGCCACAAGTCCATTTCTCAGGAACAACACTTGCTGCAGAGTTTACAGTGACACACAAATGTAAATGTAAAAGGGAGATCTTTCTTAACCAACCTTATTAACCAAAGTATGGGGCAGCTATGCAACAACCTAAAAGGATGTGGTCGGGGATACTGAACCTGAGCAACACGACCCAAAAAAGAAATTTAATAGGTTGCTTATGAATTTCCAACTTTTATTTAGCAAAACATGTATTTTATTTATGAATATTTTTTCAATTATTCTACTCTGTCCATATTGGAAATGGCAAAAATATACCCAGACTTAAATTTATGCATATTTTCAAGGGTTTTGTCCATGGACTGCACCCCCCCCACCCCTCCATTTTCTTGACTGACAGAAGTATTTGGTCTGATCCTGATAACCTTTCATGATATTCTTCATTTGCAAAAGCTGTAACCTACACAGAATGGGTTGTTTCAAAAGTAATAAGGTACCTTTAGCAAGTCAAACTAGTTTGGGACAATCTTACAGAAGTAAATTTTATTTGCTGTTATCTTTTCTGGGGTTTTCTGCCACCAGTAAGGCGTGCTGGTTTAGCAGGCACCAATAGAGACAGCTTCCCCAAAGATTTGACAGGTTTTTAGCACATTGCAATTGTCACCGTGCTTCTATTACTATATTTATGACTGAGTCCCATAAAGGCAACAAGTATCTGTTTTTCTCTGAATGTCAGGAAAAACGTCTGAGGGAGCCTTTGACACAAAAAGTCCTTGGGAGGAAAAGTGGGGGAAATTCTGGACATTTCAGACAGAGTTGATCTTATTATACATAGTTTATCCAGTACCTCTACTGTTGCTTTGAATTTGCAATCAAAAGGAGCCTTGTACTGGATCTGGTGAACTACAGGTCCAACGCATGTATTGATTTGGTATTAAATGCTGTATAGTCCCTGCAATTAATACAGTCACAAGAGCAATGATATAAACGTATCACAAGATCATCTGCCTGAAACATTAAAGAGCCTTGTAATTTAGGAATAAGGCTTTTAAATCTATATTAAGCACTGTCCAGGGGAAAAAAAATGAAAAGCATCACAAACACATTTATTGAGCCCTATTAGTTTTGCAGTTAAATCAAATTTCAGATAAGATAAAATGCTTCTTCTCAATTAAATTTTACTTTAATCTTTACAGACTTGATAAACAGGTATTAAATCCCAAACCAGAACTGGTATGAATGAAGAACAGCACATGACAGCAAGACATCACAGTGCAAGCAGCATGTTTGGACTGGGTCGCTAGAAAGAGATTTTTAGTGCAGAATGATGTGTAATGGGTGGACAGGGATACCTGGACACTGTGTCTGGTAGTTTGCAGCAATGTTACTTATATTATGTGATTTCTTTATATAGCCGTTCCTTTCATCATGTAGGGTAATAAGGAAGGTGGAATATCCTTTGATTAAATGGAACTGTAATTTCAGAGAGGGAATGCCAAGGATAAAACCCATAACTTTTTTTTGGTTTGTTTTATTGTTTCATTTGCTCACCTAACATTAATCCTCCAAATGCATACATAGAAAAAGGGTAGCAAAAATATCTCCATCAAAATATGTTCTTTTTTCAGTAGGAAACTGAGTAGGTTTGCATGAACAAACAAGTTCGTGGAATGCATCTGATTCTCCTAATAAGAAAATTATTTTTATGTGGGAGTAAAAAAAAATCAAAATTCCTAAATCGTCAGTGAATTCAGGTTCTTAGTATTCAGTTATACTGAGATGCCCAAAGCTTCCCACGGATATTTAATCTCTGTTTGATATGGAAAGTAAAAACCATTTTCCTCTAACTCTGTTATTAGGATATCCAGAGTGAATTTACTGATTACCATGAGAAGAAGGAGCTCGAGTTTCTTCCAGTAGCACAGACTGGCACCAACCACAGCATCACAGTTGAGCGGCAGGAGAGAAGAAAGGTGTCCAAAAAGCCCTCACCTGCACAGGTATAGCCGCTGCCCCAAACCCGAAGCTCAGTACTAAAGCAAACTGATTTCCTGGCACTGGTTTCCCAGATGGGAAATTGCTTCGTCTGGGAGCAGCTTTAGGTTCTCAGGCTTGGATCAGTCCCTGCACATAAGCAAAGTGAGAAAAGTGGTCAGTAAGCAGAACAGGTGTCCACAAGGTAAATGACCCCTGAGCAGAGTGGTTATAAGGGGGAGATCCCACTGGCTGCACTGCCAGTTGGGGGCTTGGCTGCGCAGTTCTCATCATCAGTAGCCCCAGGCTCACGCTGGCATCCCTGCCCTCCCACATGCCACAGTACAAGGGGCAAGATGTCACACAGATGCTCAGGACAGTCTTTGTTAATAGAAAACAATAATCTGGGGTAATCTTGGAACATGACGATACTTACATAGGAAATAAAATCTCCAAATGACACAACAGATTTCTGACCAGTGGTGACAGTAGTTTCCATTGCAAGAATACTTGGTGTCTGTAGTAGCATCTTCATCTGGACTGAGAGAGGCACCCAAACCGCTGTTCTGATCAGTTCTTATAACCAAGCTGGCCACAGGCCTATGTGACCAGCCCCACACATAATCCATCTAGACTGCATGCCTCTTTAACAGTTTCTGCAGGAGCAGTTTCAGTTGTAAAATTTCATCACTTCTAGAGCAGAAACATCTAGGCGAGTGTCTGGGATACTGCACTCAGGATGATAGTTAACCCCTTTAGGTGTACAAAGCGGACTAGACGCTGCAGGACATGAGCTGGGGAATGTCTAGATTTGTCCTGGAGAGCTGTCCTGGAGAGTCAAACACCTAACTGTGAAAATTCACTTGTTACCTCACATTTTCCATTATCTCATTGTCTGATCCCTGCAGGTGACAAGCCAGGAGGAACTGTTGGACCACCCAAGGAATCAATGTCTTAAGTGTACTGGGGCTGCACAGTCCGGACACTCAGCTAAAGCAGTTATAACTGCAGAGTAAACTTCCTTTTCATGCATAGAACTGACATCTCACAGCTCTTGCCACAGTGGTGTACTGGACAGTAGTAAGATGGATGCCTGGAGAAAGTCTTTGTAACATAAGGCAGACTCCTTTTTCTCCATGTCTGCTTTACTACAGCTTGGCTGTTCACAGGTGTTGTCATGCAAGCAATGAACATAGCATGCTGCTCTGGGACTCCTTTCCTTTTGAATAATAATCCCAAACCCAGGGAGGAGTATTTTGGTTTTCACTGATCAGCATATAACTTTGTTCAAAGTGGGTCAGGCCATCATGCAAATGTGCGAGGATCAGCCCGTCACTGTGCAAAAAAAGCCTGGGGAACAGAGATAGACTTTGGCATGACTTCAAGTTCCTTGAGGCTTTCACAGGGGCAGAGAAAAAGAAGCAGCGTTTGTAGTTTTGGGTCCTGGTTTGCTGAGTGTCTCAGCACCCAGATCTCCATTCAGTATCACCAATGCTCTAGAAATTAGGCCAGAAATCACACTGCTCCTGCCCTAATGGGAGTGACAGGTGCCTACTCGTATGACAGCTGAAATGCTTTCTCCGTGCTGGCAGGGCAGAGCCCTGAGCTTTCCAACCTGAATATGTTCTTTACCAAAGCAACAGATTCGGGTTCAGTTACATCTTTTATGAACACTTTTTCAATAAATTAATCAGAAGCTTCAGGGGATTTAAGGCTTTTAAAACCAGATCAGTTCTTTTGCAATTCCCTCCTGAGAGCTTCAAATCTGGATTTCTTCCCATTTAATTTTTCATATTTCCATTTTGCAAAATTGAAGCTTCCCGAGCCAATGCAAAGACAGTCTGTACTATGCTTGACCAAAACTTGCCTCATAGCCACTGTCTGTGGGGTCTGATGACTACTCCATGCAACATCCCTGATTCAAAGAAGTCAAGGTGTCACAGCCACCATAATCACACATGTCCGAATCCTGATTCCTCCTGCTTTTTAAAAGTTTGCAGACACCATCTTGTCCCAAACTGCTCCCATAATCTTAGGCAAAGTGAATAAGCAGCAGAGCTCATGTGGTGCCTTGAGATACTCTCTGCACCTGGGGAGCTATATACCTTCCTAAAGTTCTCTTTTGGCCAGTTGGGCTACTTCTGATGGCAACAATGAATGGCAGACATTACCTTGAAGCTTCTTTCCATTGTTTGGGAAGCCAGTTCAGAGTTAATTACTTTCTTATATTCAGAAAGAAAGAGCATTGTGATCAGCAATAAGGTCTTTCTGTGGAGGATATCAATAGACTGAATGAGGGATACCAAGGGTCCAGGTAGAGCCTGGAATTACAGATAGGAGCACAACCTCTGCTATACTAAAATAAGTGGAACAGGTACATGGAGTTTGTTTCAAGTGTTTTCCTTGTCAACCAGTATGGTAGTACCCTTCTGTGAGGAGAGACTCAAAAGAGATAACAGAAGTCCTTACAAGCCCACAAAACCAGCCTGCACATCATATACTGCACCATTTCAAAGGATTCTCCATAAAACAGGTGCAAAAAGCCAGGTTATTTGTGGCCTTTGGGATCTTTTGCTTTTCACACAGTAAAAAATCAAGGCAAAGGAGACACAAGGGCACAGTCATAGCTCATATAACTTTTTACAACAAATACACAAACGTACCATTCCTAACTCTATATTTTCAATCTCTCTTGTCTGATTTCTGGTTATTTCTGTAATAAATAGCACCATGTGCACCATTAGAGGTCTCACAAGCACTTTGAAGTTCTACTGCTGAGATACCTGACATGGACACAAAGGAGAGGTCAATATTTCTTCAGTGTGGTCTTGATTCAGACAGGTGTCTAGGCAGAGCCCTCACAGTATGACATAGGGTTCAAGAGCTCAAGAATCTCTTAATATTAATGAAAGTGTAAAGACCTTGTAGCTGTGTCAAAAACAAATGTGGTACTGGAGGAGTGTTGGGACTGATGACAATAGTGTAAAGGAGAATTGGAAACCAAGCTTACTGGTTCTGAGCAATGTCTAGTCTCCTGGTGCTCAGACTGCCTAGGAAACTTTGACTGCTGAAAGTTTGCTTTTTCTTTTGATTTAAAAAAAGGAGCTTTTTCTTCTTCTGCTTCTTTTTCTAACTAGCACAAGACCTCAGTAGTCTTTAGCAGGAAATCTCTCAAGACTAAAAGTCAATAAAAGCTGAAAAGGGTAATCGTGGCAAAGGCTTTTCTTTTAGAATCCCTTGCTCAGAGACAAACTTTGCATTTGGCAGGATTACATGCCATAAGTAAAAGTGTGCATATACAACAGGGAAAGAGAAAAGGACACTCCAATGGATGTGGGTATGACAGCAGATCTGTGCTTTTTCAGTCTGGCAGCCCCGGAAAATTTCTAAGGGATCTGTAGAGGGTAACTAAGGAATAAAAGGCTTTTGTCAAAAGTCTGGAATATGGTATACAGAGGTCTACACTTCCACAGAAAAAAAATCTTAGGAGTTCAAAACTGAGAGAAGTTGAAAGGCACAAGAGTGGAGAGATACATAAAAGAGAAAGAGATATGGAATGCATCATAATGTAAGTTATAAAACTGTTAATGTCCAGAAGTCTTAAAGAGAAACTAGTGTCCATACAAACTTCCTGAAGAGTGGGGTCCAAATTGAGAACTTACAGGTTAGGAAAAAAATGGGGTAGCAGCTCATAGACTCCTCTGAAACCTTTATTTTATCAGCGCTTTAGGTCAACATTAAATATGAAAATAAGCTGCAATATAGACAATCAAGGTGGCTATTTCTGCAAATAATAGATTACACTTAGAGGTGAAATTTGGAATTAATCTTGAAGGAGAAACAGGTATTCCAGCAGTTTTTTGAGCTGCATGCTGACAAAAAGTTTGAATTAAGAACATTTTTATACAATTTTTTTTTTCTTTTGACATTGTTATCTGGAATAAAATATTTTGTCTGAAGTTCAGTTCAACAGCTTCGCCGTTGATTACTAATGTGATCTCATATGCTTAGTTTGGAATTAGTTTAATACACCCGTAGGACTTTTTCATTATAACACCTCACTGCACAGGCATTATATCTCAGGAGAGTGATGCCCACATTCCCTTTCACAACTTGGATTGTTTTATCATCTTTTACGATGCGCCAGAGTCAGATTATTTCTACCTTGAAACATAGAGCATACTCCGAAGGAAATACATTTTGTCTTGTGAAAGAAGAAAACCATTCTTTGGGGACCTCTAGATCATCAGGGGTGATAGCATCCCAAGCTGCAGTCTCATGGACCAATGCACAAAATGGGAACACTGTATAACAATTTGCTAAACAGAGCAAGCTAAATCTTCCGAGGTAGCACAACAGAATAAAACAATTTTACCTGGGATGAACCAACCCAAACCAAAATAATCCTACCAGATCCTACCCAGGGAAAGGTTTTTTTCTAAAACAGATTTATTTTTAGAAAGTATAACATTTTGTCATTGTATAAACAGCATCTTTAAACTAAATTTAATTGCAATTACCTTTACCTGCAAATTCAAACAGAAACAAAAAACATCAGTCTCGATTCACAGCTTCTGTTTTCTTTTGGCATTGATTTTTATGCATGCAATAACTTTGTGTGAGTGATAGCGAATTTATGTTATGTCAATACAAGGTTATCAGCTGCTGCCAATTACCATGGCATTAGTTAAATACTGTTCTTTCATCTATGGGGTAGGAAATCACATTCCTTTATGGAAGAAAGTACCTGGAAGCAGCAGTAGCAGACGGCCAAGCGAAGAGAGACAGAGCTTCAGCATGGCTGATGTGTGCAGGCGGACTCTGGCCCCAAAGGCAGCAGGACAGTGGTTGCAGACACACATCTTGGTAACTAAGGAGGTAGACAAAATCCAACCATGCACAGCAATGGACAGTATGAGAGAGATGGGCTTGTTCAGCCTGGAGAAGAGACCTTAGCTCTGGGGAGACCTTAGAGCAGCTTCCAGTACCTAAAGGGGCTACAGGAAAGATGGAAAGGGAAAAAATGGAAAAGAGTAGATTTAGACTATGTATAAGGAAGAAATTCTGACCCTGTGAGGGCGCTGAGGCCTTGGCACAGGATGCCTAGAGAAGCTGTGTCTGCCCCTGGATCCCTGGCAAGGTTCAAGGCCAGGTTGGATGGGGCTTTGGGCACCCTGGGCTAGTGGAGGGTGTCCCTGCCCATGGCAGGGGGTTGGAACTAGGTGGGCTTTTGAGGTCCCTTCCAACCCAAACCAGTCTGGGATTCTATTAATCTATGATAAAATACTAATTAAACTCTTTTGTGCATGTGGCCCTGAGAGAGGGACAAAGTTAAAGGCACCTGAGGTATTGGGTTTCTAATCTGTGTTCAAAAGCTGCCTCTAGTGGTTTCTGCCAGGCTCAGAGCAGCATAACTTTGTGCATATTTGTTGTAAATAAGCAGGACATCACCAAAAAAAAAAAAAAAAAGTCCAATTCCTGTCATCAATTTCTCCTCTTAATGGAAACAACCTGGCTGGGCCCCAAATGCTAACTGCTCAGGTCAGAGGGACAACAGTATAAATGTTTGCAATAAAGGACTTCTGGGCTCAGAACACATTTGTTTAATCAAAAAGATTTGTGTAGTGATCAAAGAAATTACTCTAGCAAAAGCCATATAGTTTGTAGAGATTAAGCAAGTGATCCAGGGCAGGCAGGAGAAACATCTTTAAAGCTCATTGCTGTAAATCCCTTTGCTTTCAGCAGAAATTAGATGTGCATTTAACAGTCAAGATCTACTGTACTTAATAAGGCAATCTTGCACAAACACTTTCTGGCTGATGCTGAAAATACATTTGTACAAAAAATCAGGAACAAGTTATGGACAATAGCCACATTTGTAAAACAAAAATAACAGACAAGCTAAAACATGAAGAGAAGTGTAGTTCTCTGAATAAAAGACTAATTTTTTTTACAAATTGTCAGTCTGCTGCTGATTTACGGACAGATAGGTATGGAAAATGCAGTGATCTCTGACAGATGGGAAAAGTGAATTCTTTATAGTGTGAATATTAATCACATCATTATTTTGCTTCGCTCTACTTCTGCTCTCTGCTCATCTTTGCTGGAGTGTTTAACTGTAATTTAAATATTAAAAAATGCACATCTACCCAGATTGAGATGTATGCTACAGTTAATTACAATGTGTTCTTTCTACCATTTATAGTTTTCACTCTGACCATACTATACCTGTGCACTTTAATGAGGCTGCTGGTGACCTGGATGGCCAGAACAGCCCAGTAGAATTAGAAAAGATGCTGTACCATAAAAGAAGTACATCTGGGTAAAGAAGACCCTGGCATTTCTGTTTGAAATATTTTCTTTTCTTTCTTCTTTTTTCCTACTGTGTGGGAAAAACTGCATCTCTATTTATGAAGAAAGAATGCCACAACAGAGCTACATGAACGGAAAAAATCACACAAAACTCTTTCTTCTGTACACACACACTTTCATGTTAGCTTACACAGGTTCTCTGAACAAACACAGCCCACTGAAAAGGCTCCCACTTCCAAGCAATACTCTGTTTGGATAATACTTGTGAAAGGACCTGAGGGACTGGGAAACCAAACATTGAAGATGTCGATGCCTGTTGCTTCAGAAAGGTTCTGGCAAAACTTTGCAAACAGCAAAAGCACCTGACCAGTGCTGGCTATGAAAAGGACTTGGGCTTCTTTATGATCCTGAGCTTCAAGCACACTCACTAAACACAGTCTTTTCACCACATCAGAGGGAATACAGGAGAGGTGGAGGAGGGAATCAAGACCCAAATCTAAACTTCTGGTACAGTGAATAATTTTTTGTATTAATAGTGCTTAATACTGATTAATAATGGGGATTGAAAACAAAAGGTACCCTGATGGGAGTGCTGCAAAGAATGAACTCACCTTCCTACTTTCCTTTCCTATGATGATCAGTCCAAGTTCTTCTTGTTCTTTTTGCTGTTTTCCAAAGAAATGTCATACAGGCAGATCTGAAAGAATCAAATTGAATGATTAGCGTTGTGACTGGGCTTGTGGCCTTCATATGATGCATAGAGACAGCTTTATTATGAGAAATTATAATAAAATACTATGGCTGGTTGTATCCAGGCAGTCCAATATGAACCAGGCCCAACGCAGAAATATTAATAGAATCACCAAATAGTTTGGGTTGGAAGGGACCTCCAAAACTCACCTAGTTCCAACCCCCTGCCAAGGGCAGGGACACCCTCCACTAGCCCAAGGTGCCCAAAGTCCCGTGCAACCTGGCCTTGAATCCTGGCAGGGATCCAAGGGCAGCCACAGCTTCTCTGGGCACCCTGTGCCAGGGCCTCACCACCCTTACAGGGAAGAATTTCTTCCTTATAGCTAATCAAAATCTCCCCTTCTTCAGTTTTAGGCCATTGCCCCTCGTCCTATCACTCCATGCCCTTCTAAACCATCCATTTCCATCTTTCGTGTAGCCCCTTCAGGTACTGGAAGGTTGTTGTCTTTGTGGCCTCCTCTGAACCCGCTGTTTTTTGTGTTGGGGACTCCAGGACTGGACACAGTACTCCAGGAGGGGTCTCACAAGAACAGAGCAGAAGAGCAGAATCACCTTCCTTGACTTGCTGATCATTCTCTTAATGCAACCCAAGATCTAGTTGGCCTTTTGGGCTGCAAGTGCACATTGCTGGCTCATGTTGGGTTTCTCATGAATAGACACCCCAAAATCCTTCTCCTCAGGGTTGCTCTCAAGCCATACTCCACCTGACTTTAACTAATGCTCTGCATTTTGAATGCCATTCAAAACTGTGCCTCTCAGAACAGGAAGTTACTTCGTGTGATTTTCCAATTTACATGGCAAAGAGACCTTTTTCATCTCTGATGTCAAAGGTAATTGTTGGGTTACCAAGATTTTGTATTAGACATTTATCCAGCTAAATAAACAGAACAGATTCAGCTTGCAAGAATGGCCAAAAGATTAATGTGAAATGTGCAAATGAAGGAACAGAATTTCTTGCTGCAACATGCAGGCAAACAGCACAATCAGTAAAGCCAGATGCTTTTCTATCACACAGCGTTGGTTATAGAGCTCAAGCCAGGCTGCATCCCGTAGGTATACCAAATAGCTTTCAACCAATTCAACCTAATGGGGTGTGACAGTGTGCTCCCCCCACCCCCAATCTGACCTTTATTTCCTGTAGTCCCATTCAAGCGATCACCAGCAGTGGTGGTGGTAATGGAGGCATCTGGTCATGATGGCTACATCTGTATCAAAGTGGACTTGGAGACAGATACGGACACAATAGCCAATGGCTAATTTGAGCAATATGCCCACCTAACCACAGTGCTGATCAACTCAAGCCAGATTTGGAAGAGATTAACTTTGGTGATCAGTATAGAAATATGTCTATGAGTCAATCATCTTAGGTCCATAAACAGTGAGCAGCCAAGAGCCCTTGGAGCTCTCCTGCACAGCAGGAGATTCTGACTACCTGCCAGGATCTCCCGTTAAGTAGGGACACCCCTCAAGGTTAGTCCTCCAGGTTGAGAGATTCCTTGCTGCAACAGGTAAGTCACTATTAGCATGTTATGCTTTGAAAATTCTTAGCTAAGTGATATAAAGGATTGATTGTGCACATATAATCCTTTAGACACAAACCATTGACCAAGTCTGAGACTAGGGTTGGATCCAACCATGCCTAAACTCATGTCTGAGGAGTTTAGAAAGCAAAGGACTCCTCTCTGAACTTCCTGACCAAACAGAAAGATCTCCCTGACAGTTTTGTCCTGACCCAGCCCTCTATGCAGCGAATAAACAAGTGTACCTAGCCTTCAAATCTTGTTAAACACTGTCACATTTGCCATTTAACTTTGCTAACTCACTGTCTTGTATCAATAAAATATATTGTTGCTTCTCTCTTCCAAGGGAAGTGCACAACTCCAACCACAACATGCAGTAAGTTATAGCAACAGCTAATCGTCACGGATCAGCATGGATAGGGGAGAAGATGCTTTGCTGGAAGCCTTCACATGTGCAAAGAACAACGAAACACGGGTTGGAAACCCCAGCCTGTGCTCCTGCCCAGTGCAGAAGGGCAAGCAGTTAGTGAATGCAGAAGTGTCTGCTTTTCCCTTTGCCTGCCCACAGCCTGACTCACATTACCCCTCTCTCATTTTGCTCTCCATCCCATTCCATGGGGTTCACCCTCATCCCTTCTCCTCACTCATGCCACACCAGTTTCCGTTCAGGCTCCTCATCCCGATCTCAGACGTCAATCATCATCCATGTCTAGTTCTTCAACTCCCTGCTCCTTCTCCTGCTCCAGGCTTCTTTCTGCAGCAGTCCCAAGTCCCTCCCAGTTGCATCCTCGTCCAAGGCATTTCCATCTCACCTCCAGTGCACCAGAGACCTGCTCTTTGCCCTCTAATTCAAATCCATAACCTTGGATTGTATTTTCACTCATTCTCCATCATTCTTCTTGCCCAAACACAGTAATTCTGCTCCCTCTGTGTCCACGCTCCGTATCATAGTCCAGGTTTGCAGGAACCTGAGGGCTGCTAAGGCACAGGGCACTCAGAAGAGTACAAGGACACATTCAGTGTTTTCAGGTCTGGGAACATGCCTGTCCCCAGGTGCTACACTTACAGGCAAATCTTACAAAGTCTATTACAGGAAGTATCAGAGACTCTTAGTAAAATAAAAATATGAACCAACAATAAATCGTACATCCCATCTCCATCACTGAAATACTTCCCGCCTTGCTGGAATGCTTGAGAGTCCTGCTGCTCAGGCAGAAGAGGTTTATGTAAATTAGACCCTTTCGCAAAATTATCTGGACATAAACTGCCATCTTAAGTTTACTCACTGGAGCCTGGGGAGAGAGCTACTAATGCAAGAGGCAGTCTTTCCGAGAAAAACAGCCAAACTAGACTGGAAAAATCCACCAGAGATTCTGTGAAAGTACCAGAGGTTTCCTGAAGGGGAGCAGAAGTGGATTTAAAGGCTGAAGAGGAAGAATGTACTGTACCGAGCCATGAAAGCACTGGGGAAAATGAAGGCGTACTCAGTGTGTCCAAACCCTCAATAAATTTTAATCTAGTGCTGACACAAGAGGTCTCAGGCAGCTGGGAAGAGCATTGAAGGGACAGTATGAAGTAAAGGTGCTTGCCCTCAGCATGACAGGAGGATGCTTCCTTTCTCAGAAGCTCTTGTACCAGCTCCCTTGAATTGCTCCCTCTCTCCTCCCCAGAAAAAAAATAAAAGAAGAAAAAAAAAGAGTTTGATTTGCATAATCTCTTCTTAGGGGTTGCAATGGATCCTGTATTTTCCTTCTATTTCCTAGGGCATCATTACTTTATTTCTTCTTTATAGAGCTTTCTTCCTTAAAGGGACTTTTCTTCCCCAAGCCCAGGAATACTATAAACCCAGAAGAATGAAAGGCAACATGTTAAAGACATCGCAACATGCTGTGTTATGGAAACATACATCTGGGGGACACACAGAAACAGCTCTGCCCAGGCGATGCTGCAGAAAAAATGCTGTGACATTTTGACGGTGGTGGGCTCAGCTTTGACTAAGGACAGAACTAATGTGACTCTGTCTTTCCTGTGCCCCCCCGTGTACAGACCCTTGGCTAAACCAAGACATGCCGATAGGAGGGATGACTCTGAATAAATCCCCTTTCCACTTTTGGGACCAATCATGACCTCCATCACCCCTGCCTGTAGAAGATGTAGCTTCCAACTAGTGGTATGTCGTTCCAATATGATACAGGAATTCTTCCTGTTCCTCCATAATGGGAAAATCTGCGCTTGTGTGGAAGTATGCATTTCTTTAGGGGATGAACTGATACGGTGCTGGTGAGTTTGTGTGTGAGCCTCCCTGGTTTCTCACACTACACCAGAGAACATTTGCATAAAGATAACAAGCAATGCAACAGCCAGTTTAAGACACAAACTGCATGCTGTGTTTCTCAGTTCACCAAAGGCCACATCCTTTGGCAGAGAGAAATCTCCGGATGCTTTTCCTCAAGACCTCAGACTGACGAACAACAGAAAATTAGCAAGGTAATTTTCCCCAGAAGGCCGGTGGTGTTACATGTCTTAAGCTAGCTTTCCCTTTTCATACTGATTCACTAAATGTGCAAGCACACTATGAAGTAAACAGGACACACAGCATGGCTGAGCTAGCAGCATATGGAGACCACTCAATCACAGAATCACAGAATCACAAGGTTGGAAAAGACCTTTAAAGATCATTAAGTCCAACTGTTCCTGTCCTATGCTAAACCATATCCCTAAGTACCTCATCTACCCTTTTTTAAAACACATCCAGGGAAGGTGACTCAGTCCCCTCCCTGGGCAGCCTGTTCCAGGCCCTGACAACTCTTTCAGTGAAAATTTTTTTCCTACCATCTAATCTGACCCTGCCCTGGAGCAGCTTCATGCCATTTCCCCTTCTCCTATCTCCTGTCACCTGGCTGAAGAGACCATCGCCCACCTCTCTACAACCTTCTTTCAGGTAACTGTAGGTGGTGATAAGGTCTCTCCTCAGCCTCCTCTTCTCCAGACTAAACATCCCCAGCTCCCTCAGCCGCTCCTCATAGGATTTGCCCCACAGCCCCTTCCCCAGCCTGGTCGTCCTTCTCTGGACTCACTCAAGGACCTTAATGTCCTTCTTATGGTGAGGAGCCCAGAACTGGACACAGCACTTGAGTTGCAGGCTCACTAATGCTGAGTACACTCATACAGTGAAGCTAACATTGCATGCTTTTGGCATTCATTTTGAAAACTTCTTGTATCTAGTCCTTTCACTATTGTTTGCTGGGACTGACAATCGGTAATCAGAAAAGATCCAGAACTGAAGCAGAGGAGGTGCTAAAAGTCCACAGTGAGTCAGAACAGGGAGCGTGGATGTCAGAAAATCTTACTGGGCTCTGAGTGCTGTCCAGGAACTTCCTAACCTGCGATTACAAGTCAGAGCCTGACATTCTGTGTTACAGTATCCCTGATGGCCTCACAGAATGTCCACATCCCCCTCATGACTGGGGTTCAGCAAATCCCTACTGGGAAGAGCCAATCCCACCCTGAAGTGAGAAGGAAGTAGTTGCTGGGGGAAACTGAGGCATGGTGGGTGAAGTGATCCATATGCAGATGAGCAGCATGACTTTGAGTCTTGTGACTGCACCCAGTGCCACATTTCTCTGCTGTGCTCATACAACTGGATCTGGCTCAAAAGTTCATTGAAAATGAATAAAAAGACAACTATCGAATTGTCAGTCTTTGGACTTTGTTTCTAGCTCCAGGAATAAGCATTCCAGTTTATCCAGAAATATCTACCAAAAGTAGCAAAAATACCCTATTAATTTTATACCCATTAACTTCCATAACATGCTTGATTAATTTTTGTGCATCGGGAGAATGCTGCCATTAATGAAGCTGACGCTCCTCTGCATGGATCAGAGTGCTACGGATCTACTTGGGACCTGGCTGGGGGCCATGTGGAAGCTTGTGTCTTGTTAATATTTATTAGCTGTGTTAACAAATATGATTCTGAAAGCAGGAAAATAAGATTAGGATGTTTTCCCCTATTTCTCATTCCCTCCTTGCATTTCACATGCATGCAGGCACACAACCCACACTGCATTTTTGGGGAAGGAAATGTATTGAGCACAGACCATGCCCCTGTTCACTGCAGAGATGCCAAAATTCCCCATATCAGCACTTAAAACGGAGCCATGAAAACACACTCAGAGAATTCTCCTTCATTCTTCCAGGCAAGAGGAAGCTCATGCCCACAGTTTTGCTGCAGAGAAGCTCAGCAAATTCATTAATACTCCAGAAGTAGGTAATCAATCCCTTCAGGTCAAAGATGAAAGGTAATGGTGTCAAGGCTTAAATAACAACCCTTCAGCAGTTCATCTGGCATCAGCTTCGGATTATGGCAATTCGTCTCTGAAGCTGAAGGCCAGCTTTTGTGTGTTCTCTCCCCACTTCACATAATCCTTAACTGTGGTCAGGGCTTTTGGGGGGGATTTTGCTTTTTAATTAGAGGGAAAAGCTTCATAAAAGGCGAAGAGGCAAAATAATATTCCATCTGGATGTGAATGGATGTCCCACTACGAAACTACCTAACCTCTGACTGGCAGGCAATACACAAAACACCTATGTAAAATGGCAGCACACATTCAGAGCAGAAACACGGTGAAAGGTGGTGAACGGTGCAAGTGCTTTACACTGTTTTCTGTACCTCAAAGGGTCGAGGCCATCCTGTCCCCAGGAAGGACATTGGGTTGACACTGGGAAACCTGAATAATGGGTAAACTGTGAGTGAAACTTCATTTTCTTTCAGCTCGCTGTTCTACCTTCCTCAACGCTGCTATTCACATCCCCAATGCTCTCTCCTCTATTCAACAGCTAGGAGCACCCTAAAAACCCAAATACTTGCATACTGAATAGTAGGTATTCTTTATACACAAAGCACCATTTTTGGTGAAGAGGAGGGCCGCATAAGAAACCTCTGGTTTCACGCTGTGCAATTTATTTTCAGCACTACCTGTATTCTCTAGTTGACAATGGCTCCAATTAAAGCCTGTTTACTGACTCACAGTGTTCCAGTTGCCAGCAAAAGGAAGGACAGAATAAATTACAGGATGCCAAGAACTCAACAGAAACAAGTATGTAGTGTTGGAACACATGATTCCTTTTCAAGTAGCCTTGGGTTTCCAGATGGTGCCAGACCACATGAGAGATGCCCCCACATCTTCAGAAAGCCAGAGCCTGGTGCAAATGCTGTAGGAAGGAAGCAGGTGATGTGAAGACGTGTGCTCTGTGGGAAGGATAGGAGAAGGGTTGTGGATGAACCAGAGGTCAGTGGGTGAAAAGCAACAGCTGTCAGACCACAGAGAGCAACTGCTACCCCCATTTAGTGGTTTTCTGCATAAAGGGTGAGGGGCACCCTACATCAACAAGACAACGTGGATGAAATAAATTACTTTCCGTAAGTACTGAACTTGCTACCCACAGCTCCCTCCTGGGTGGAGAGAATGGCACAGTCAGGGGAAAGACAATCATTTTGGTTTATTTTTTAACCAAATCTGAAGCACTGAGATTAGCTTTTGTAGGAAATACTTCCTTAAAAAAAAATCTTGTATGCCCCCCGGCTCTGTGGATGTAGTGGTGGGGTCTGAGTAAATAAATGGAGTACAAAGGTTAAATTAATTCAACAGTCCGATGCTCTAAGCAGAGCTGCAGCCATCAGAATGAGAAAAACTAGCTCTAAACACCACAAATGCTCCCACAATCAGAAAAGTATGATAAGGCAAAGCGGCCAGGGTTTAATTTTACCATCACATGTGCTAACCTGACACTGAGGTATTTTCTTGGTATTATTGCTGAATTACAGTACTGTAGCACAGAGAAGAATCAGATGGGAAGATCGAGGATCTTTTGTATGACTTGAGATTTCTCCTTTTCTTTTTTTTTTTTTTCCCTAATCTTTTTGGTATCTATTGAAGATTTCACAATGTAGAACTCAGGTAATAAACTCAATCATAGATTAAAATATGCAATAGTATCAGGAACAGTGCTAATCTCAGTTTACTAGCTCACATGGTAACTAAATCCCATATCATTCCTTCCAAAAATGATTCAGGCAGATTAAATCTGACAGGACAGCATGGGGTAATTTGTGCTGTGGTAGCGTGCAGTGTACTAGTTTTCAGATAATTTCTCATTTCCAGGGCATTTGAACATTTAGCTTTGAAACTCTGACACATAAAAGGGAAAAAGCATTTGAGAAAAATTGTTTTCTCCCTTTCCTCCTCACCTTTTAGTTCACTTCTGAAGAAGGGAAGGGACGTGAAGACGGATTGCCATCTATTGGTGCGATGAAGGAATACCATGAGGGAAAAATTCCTGGTCAAATCAAGCACTTGATTTCCAAAATTCTAGAAGTCCCCATATGTACCACTTGCTAGAGCTGTCTGTGATAGATTTACAACTTAATTTATTTAAAGGACATATATAGACAAAACCAGATTTCCCTCTTTTTCTCCCTTTTTTCCCAAAGCTATATACCCTGATTCTCTAGCCAGGTTAGTTTTGAATGCAGTCATTGTATTTGAACTCTGCTGTTATTTATAGAGCTGCACCCTGACTTTGCAAAACAAATTATAAGTAATTAAAAAATAAAGGTCTTGCTTGTAATAGCTCATTTTAGCAGAGGAAATTTAGGTAACTTGGGAAGACACAAGAGATTGCTTTCCTCAGAGAGAGGAAGGAGTAAAGAAAGAAAATTAATGTAGGGATTTCAAAGCACAGACCTGTATTGATAAGCAGGAAGAAGAGAGGTTATAACAGGTCTGGTAAAGAAGCACAAAGAGAACATGGGGGAAGAGGTGAGGAGACCAAACAACATGGATACTTCATATTTTTAGTCAGTTGTCCCCTCCACCAGCCTTTCCACCATGAAGTAGGTATTTCTCAGCTAATCTTCCAATGCTTCCCCACAGACAATGCCACCATGGCAGACCCTCTGGATGTTACTCTCTCTAACCTTCACTTGAGCAGTTTATATGGCATTTTCCAATTTCCTCTGTGGCAGCACCGATTGTGGATATTTCAGTTTATTCTAACCCAGCTCCTTTTGCTTAATGGCAATCATTTCACAAAAGCAGAGCTACAGGGACAACAGTCACCAGCAAGGGGAATGATGGTGGAGGTAATCTCCTCCCATCACAGCTGGGCCCTCAGGAGGACATGTGCTCTGGCATTAATGGCAAAGGCTCTTTCCATCTGTATACTCACAGAAATGTTTCTTAGCACAGATTTGATCTTTATTTCAGGTTTCTGTGAGGCCACAGTTCCTCTTTTTCATTTTATAATAGCTCAAAGACATCTTTGTTTCTTTTCCTCGATCATAAAAGGGATGTGTCTATACTGGTGTAGTCAAGCCCTATACTGGAATCTTCTCTCCTCCTTCTATCCATAAGCCTCCATTTGCCTTTAGATTAGGTTTCTGTCTTCCTCTTAAACAGCCATGACACATTGACATAATACCCCCTTCTTCCCATGATGCAGAGTATTTTTCCCCCCAGCACTGTTGATGTGTGGGAGCTGGAGGGCTGCAGTCTCCTGGTGCCTTGGGAAATGTGCTCTGGAACAAGGATTCACGCAGCAAACCCTATTAAAGATTCACGGAATCACGGAATCACAGGGGCTGGAAGGAAGCTCCAGAGATCATTGAGACCAACCCCCCTGCCGAAGCAGGTTCTCTAAGACAGGTCACAAAGGTAGGCGTCCAGACAGGTCTTCGATACCTCCAGAGAAGGAGACTCCTCAACCTCCCTGGGCAGTCTGACCCAGGGCTATGTCACCTTCACTGTGAAAAAGTTCTTCAAACTTCCTATGCCCCAATTTGAGGCCATTGCCCCTTGTCCTGTCTCCACAGACCACTGAGAAGAGGCTGGCCATTTCCCTTTGTACTCCCATACTTCAGATATTTATAAACATTGATCAGATCCCCTCTCAGTCTTCTTTTCTCAAGGCTGAACAGCCTTAGTTCATCCAGCCTTTCTTCACAGCGAAAATGCTCTGGGCCCTTTATCATCTTCATAGCCCTCCACTGGACTCTCTCCAGGAGATCCCTGTTTTTTATACCAGGGAGCCCAGAACTGGACACAATACACCAGGTAGGGCCTGACCAGGGCAGAGTAGAGGGGGAGGATCACCTCCTTTGACCTGTTGGCCACACTCCTCCTGATGCACCCCAGGATCCCATTGGCCTTCTTGACCACCAGGGCATACAGCTGGCTCATGGCCAACCAGTCATCCACCAAACTAAGATCTGCCCAACCGCTTTTTTTGTCTGTGATCTCAGCAAGGACAGCATAAAAGGAGAAGGCCAGAGGAAGCTATTTTCTGAAAGCTGCTGCCACCAGCACTGAGCTGATCACACAGAAGAAGTGCTACAGCCCATCATATTCCTGTCCCCTGAGCTCTGGGCAATCACAATGGTGGGCAGAGGCCAGTAAGACTCCTTTGCATCTGTTAAGAGTTCTCACAGTGTAGACGTACTCAAACATTAACCCTTAGCTGCCACCACCACCATTCCTGGGCATCAAACGTCTGGTCATTCTTCTCCAAAAGGAACAAAATTAAGTCAGCTCTTCCCTGTTTTAGGAAAGGGACTTCCACAACTTATTCTCTCTGTCATTAGAAGATTAAAAGTGGCTGGTGTTAATACCTAAGTAGAAGACCAGGGAGCTGGGCAATAAAGCATCTCCAGAGCCACTTACCAAGTAGTTTGGTTGATGTTAATGCCTGTTAAATCAGCGTGGAAACAGCCCCTGGGGGTATATAACAAACAATATTACCAGAGCCGGAATGCAGGGAATATCAGATTCCACCGCTGACTGACACAGTGAGAGATTGGTTTATTTGCTATTAAGAAACCAATTTATAGTGTTGTGAGGTTACTGTGTCTCTGTTTACTAGGAAATAATATATAGCTCTGATGTTCATTTGTTGTGTAAACATTTCTCGGTTACTTGATCCCCCAAAAGGCAGTTGGTGGTACTGTTGCTGTGTGGGAAGGCTGTAGTGCTCAACAGCATCTGCTCACGGGTGAGATGAAATGTTGATCTACTGTGGAATGAAATGTTGATCTAAACCACACTGTGAGGAAAAAGAGTAATAATTACCAGCTAAACCATTAAACCAGCTTTCTAATGTGAGAGTGTTTAAATCCTCAGAGGAAGAAAAGGACATTTTGTTATTGGTAATTGATTTTAAAGTGAAAAAGCTCTCCGGGTCATACTGAAACCACCTAACAGAGGTGCTGAATTCACCATTATAACTGCTACAGTGCCAAAAAGCAGGTGGCACAGTGGCACTTTATTGTCTACAACTTCTAGGTCCTGGCTTCATACACAGCAGAGGCAGAAAAATGCTCCCAGTGCCTTTGAGACAAAGCAGCAAATGCAGGAATTACCCATGCAATGGACTGCTTGGGCAACCGGGGAGCAGCCACAATACAGCCCCAAGACACTTCGCTGAAGTGAAAAGGGAGGTGTGTAGTAAACACCTGCCTCTTGTGACTGCACCTAGTTGTAATAGAATCACAGAATCACAGAATCACAAGGTTGGAAAAGACCTTTAAGATCATCGAGTCCAACCATTCATGTCCTATGCTAAACCATATCCCTAAATTACCTCATCTACCCATCTTTTAAACACATCCAGGGAAGGTGACTCAGCCCCCTCCCTGGGCAGCCTGTTCCAGGCCCTGACAACTCTTTCAGTGAAAAACTTTTTCCTATCATCTAATCTGACTCTACCCTGGCACAGCTTCGTGCCATTTCCCCTTGTCCTATCTCCTGTCACCTGGCTGAAGAGACCATCGCCCACCTCTCTACAACCTCCTTTCAGGTAATAGGTGCAACATCACTGGACTCACTGAATGAGAGTCACATTGGACTTTGACTGGCTCCTCTATCACCTAAAGCCTTTATGGAAATCATTCGGTGTCATTCGTATCTGGAAATAGCTTTTCTTTGGGGTCTCCACCTTCCTGAGCATTTGGGAGTCTTGGCAGTAACTCTGAATCACTACCACATCTGTCAGCAGTTAATATTATAGGATAACTATCTCTGAGCATTTGAAATAAATTGTTAAAAAATCTGTAAATGAGTATAATAACAGGGTCCTGGAAATATGCAGCACTGCAGGCAGGTGAATGACAAAACTTTGGAGTCCTGGGAGCTAGTTTAAGAGTGTCCATGGTAGCATGAGATGAATCACACCCTCACTGTAGAAGGAGCCTGTGATGATTCATTCATATTTGGTCTTCGACCTTGCGGCTGCTTGAGGTAGGGCAGGTAAATCACCCCAGAACGCTGTGTGCGTTTCAGAGTGGGAGCTCCACTGCCATCTTTTAAGTCCCTGTCCACGCTGCTGAGCCCTCATTTGAATGAGGCTGGTAAAGCCTGTGAATCCTGTGAGAAGTCAGCAGAGACCCTTCAGCTATTGAGGTCATGCTGCGGCGTGTGACAGAGTTTACATCATGTACGCAGCTTGTATTTGCCATTTGCAGAATGAAGAATTCTCCCTCCGCCCCTGCCTAATTTCCCAGCATTTCTGACATGAAATGTGCAGCAAAACAGAATCTATGCATTTTCTTTCTGCACACTAGCCCATGAAAGCATCTGAATGCAATGAAGGCACAAATCCAGAGAGGTTCTGAAAAAGCACCACCATGTAGATATTCATACCGTTCTCCATCAGTATTCACTGCGATCTAATTAAGAATGATAGGGGTTCAGAAGGGAGGCCGTGATACAGCTTCTAAAAGAGATGTCTTGAAGTCAAGGAACATTTGTCCTTAGCTTCAATTACATTTTCTGCCTGAGAATACTGAATAAGTTCTGCCTTATTCATTCTGGGGCAGTATCCATCACAGACAGAATTCAGATTTCATTAAGTATTGCACTATCCCACGTGTGCTCTTCAGACCTCTGGTTAGAGATGGCAGAAAGCATAGTATTAATAACATTGATTTCATTGACTAGGGGTTTGGCAGAGGTTATTTCAAACTTCAGGGCTTGATCTTGCAACCTACTGCTGCTGAGCCATTGTCTCTAATGCACTGTGTACGTAAGGAGAGTAAGACCTGACCATAGGTGTGCAAAGCTTCAGCGTAGACCACAGCAGGTGGGAGACCAGTATGATAAGCAGTGTGAAAGTGTAGCACTGATGACACAGGAGTACTGACATAATGTAACAGAACCTGCAATCAGCATCCTCTGGTAGAGCTCAAACCATAGCTTTCAACTTAGTAATGATGCTGACCAGGGACCTACGTCAGCACCAAGAAAAGGTGTGTTTTGTCAGGTTTGGTGCAAACTAGACCAATAGAGTCAACATGATGGGAAGCATTATTGAGAATGTTAGCTCAAGGACCTCCTCCTCCCCAGTCTTTGCCAAGGCTCCCACTCAGCAGCTGTAGCATGTTCTCTGAAGAGAGAGGAATTAAAAAATCCAGGAGACCTTCCTGACAAGGAAGTCAAACCATGTTTTCATCTACATACAGTATCTTTGCCTGATAGTGACTTGGGATGATGGGATTTATGAGGAGCATTTTCTCATGTTTTTTCATAAAGGCTGTATCAGCAGTTCTCAAACCTATTTCATGCAGTGATATTAGCAGCTCTTTTAATAAAAACAGCTTCCCCCAGAAACTGAGCAGTCTTTGCTAGGCTTGCCTCTCAAATACACTGTTCACACTGTCACCAGCACAGGACACTGCCCTTGAAACCATGTGTGGTTGTGTGTTCTCACCCTATAGTTCATTCTGCAGCAGTTTTGGATCTGACCATGCTTCCAGGAGCTTTTTCTTATGGATAAGTTTAACTCTTCTTACTCAGTTTGTCCCCACCTCAAATGGCACATGGTAGAATTTCTCCTTTTGCTGTCAACTTTTATTCTGAAGGAGCACTTGTTTCTGATCCCCTCTCTATCTGCTTTGGCAGAACCCGATAAGAACAGAAGAACATCTCAAGGACTAATTGCAGTTTTGTGCAATATTTTTACTTTTGTGTTGCTGTGCAACTGATTATTAATTTGCATCTGCTGTTGTAAGCCAGTAAATATTGACCAGTGTTCCTGATCCTACATGCTTTTTCAAAGAGCTCAGTCCTTCCTGTAGCCAAGGTCTTTAAACATCGTAAGCGGATGACTTCCTAAAGTTTTTTGTACAAAGAAACTGACATTTAAAAAAAAAAAAGGAAAATGCAGGCTTGGTTTGTTAAGGTGTGGGCTGCAGTCAAAAACTGAATAATGCTTCAGCACTTGCCGTGCAACATCAGACAATATAACTTTGTGACCATCTTCACTGCATTTTGCTGAAATGTTTCCATTGAGCTTTTAATACCAGATTGTTATTGCTTAACATCTGGATCAGATTTAATAGCAATTACACATGTTGAAAAGAGCTTGGGGTTTGGGGGTTTTTTGGGGGAAGGTGGCTTTCAGCAGAGAAATGAGCCTTAAGTCATTCAAAGGGAATCCCATTGACAAATTATTTACTTTCTCCTTTACCTTAATGAAACAGATCTCAAAAAAACCAACCCCATCCAACAAAACCCAACCTGTCTGGTATTTTCATCTATAAATTTCAAAAGCAGCTGGAACAGCATACAGTTTTCTAACCTTAGGGATACAGCACTATTTTGGACCCCCTAGGATATTCAATCAGTATGGAGCTGTCAGATGCGTCATTTGGAAGACCCACACCATTCTGGCTGGACTTGTGTATGTCAGTAGCCGTGTCTGTAATTCTTGGCTGCAGTGCCCAAACAGGAGTTTCATAGCCATTACAACTTACCAGCAGTGATGGAAAAGATGGACATCGGTCATTTGGAAAAGTTAAAATCTGAGCCTTCAGACTAGCAAGAGCGTCTAGTAGTTCAAAACTCTGGCATTCACCACTGAAAACCGAAACACTAAAGACAGAGCAACTACAATGCAACTGCCACTGATAGCTGTGATGGGTGCTGATCTCCGGCTGCTAGAAGAGCTAAACGAGTTATCAGTGTAGTGATCATTAAGAAGCAAATTGAATACAAAATGCTCTCATGTGCAGAGACACGTGATTGACTCTTACCATGTGTCAGATGAAAAACTGAGATTCTGTATCAAATCCTCCCCGTACATAAATGGATTTTGTCCCCCTGCACATTCCAAAGGAAGTCAATCCTTCCATCCTGCACACATGGAAAAGACACTTCAGATTCTTTATATTCCAGAAATATTTCCATCACTGATATGACTCTTCTGGGGCAGCAGGAAAATATTATTTTGTTCACACGTGGTCACAATGATAATTGTGTAGGCATTATTATACAAAGCCGACATTTGGGGTGATATTTACTAACCAGATGTGGACTTCTATATTTGAGCTACTCTCTATAGGCTTCCTTTATAATCAGTGGGGAAAAAGAAACATTTTTAGTTATTATTCTTGTGCTAAAGCAGGCATCTAAAATAGGTGAAAAGAACTGCATCTTAGAAGTGCCCATTCCTCTTCACCAGCAACCTAAAACTTTGGGTGGGTAGCTCAAAAGTAAATGTCAGCACTGCAGATGTCTATAGTTAGATGAGATTAATTCAGTCCCAAGAACAAGAGGAGATGCAGATTATGTTAATGCTTCTTAAAAGCAATTACCTAAGCTATGAGGTATACTGAACTGTGGATTAAGCAAGAAACAAGCTTAATGTACCTTTGTCTTCAAGCCCATAATAGTCCTACTATTGCAACATTCCTCCTAGTGGGAAGCACTACACCAGTGATGATATGACATTTAAAATTACAATTTATTAAAAGAGTTGTGCATCAGTTCTGTAACACCCATGTTAACATATTTTTCGACATCACTGTTCATTATAAAAGTCTACAGCAAATATTAGGAGAACATCATCAGTCCCATGTTTTAGAGAATTACAGTAGAGATCTTTAGATTGGTGTGAAGAAAACTGAATGGGTGTGGGAGCACCAGAAGGATCAAATGGCAGGAGAAGGGCTAGAAGAATGACAAGTGTTGATGTCACTTAGATCAGGATTTCATCAAGATCCCAGGATATCTCTCTCGCTTTTTTCTCAGGATACCCAGGCTGGGAAAGAAAAGACAATGAGCAAATCCAGATGCCTCACAAGTAGGACAGGTTGCAGAGACTAATTCCCACCAGTTTGTGAGGACTAAAAAAAAGCATATCCAAAATCATCAACCTAAGATGAACCCAGATTTGAGGAGATGTGTGAAGATGATAGGAGGAACTGACCTATTCCTCTTGTCTTCTGTGTGACCACAGGGAATCTCCTTCTGGCTGCCCACACACTGGCATCTTGGTGCCTCAAGGGCAGACAGACGATCTGGACACACATTTCTTGGTGCTTGTGCATACTTGTGGAAAGTTGTGTGTGAATGAATGAAGCCAGCTTTGTTTTACAATGTAATTACCTTCCACTCACGAAGGTCCCCTGCTGAGATCTGCTGTGCTGCTGCTGCTAAAACGCTACAGCACAATGTCCAACAAAATCCTTCTCCATCTCTGTCAAAAACCAGCTCCGCATCGGCCCCAATCTGCTGTTTTCTTCCATGTCCAAAGGCAGGAATTATTTCACACTGCTGTAACACTCAAGGCGTCACGAGCATTACACCAGACTTTTGGAGGCATAGATAAGGAGTGATTCCAGTCCTGTTTAACTTATAATTTCAGACTGGCAGCACGACCAAACTCACAATTGCTTTACTTCACCTGGGTGATGCTGAAGAGAAAAATGGACAGTGACAAACCCCATCTTAGAAAGCACTGAATTATGGGAGGCTTGTGTTCCACAGCTTTGAGAATGAACAGGTTGAAATCTGGCACTTATTATAAGGAAGAAAAATGAGTAGTTTGGGTATATTATTCATTCAAAAGAAAAAGAGCCAAGCCCTTTGCTGGCATAAATTGCCAAAGCTCTATTGATTTCAAACAAGAGCTGATTTGCATCAGATGAACATCCAAGCCATATTTTATAACATGCCCGGTTTTGATTAATTGCTATTACAGTCCTAAACAGGATTTTTCATTGCTCAATTATTTTCAGCACCATACATGAAAAGAAAACAAAAGGCCCTGTCACTGAATATGCCATCCTCTCCAGCCATAAGACAATTTTCATAATTTAAAGAACATTAGATTTGACATTCTCAGTCGACTTGCCTATAAAAGGTGAGCAACTACATCTTCTACACCATCCAATGTTGTCTGCATTGAATTTTTCTGATGTTCCTCTCACCAGTGTGTGAGAGCACCAGGAGTGCTTCCTAAACAGAAAGTCCTAAATAGATACTTTAAAAGTCGGGACATGTAGGATACAGTTTCCTATATGGCTGTCATAAAGGTGGTTGAACAAGCCATCTGAAAAACTCTGAAATTCATTGTTCGGAGGTACAGAAGTATTATTCATGTAACAATCTGGGTCTCTGTTCTTCTGTTACTCCTGCCTTTAATTTACATATCATTATAATTCTTCTTTAGAAATAAAACACACACATTGTTCTGAGTACTGTGGTCCATGTGACACGTGCCAGTTTTTTCTCGATCTGTCAAGGATTTTATGGCTCATTCGCTTTGCTGCTGTATTAATGTAGTAGCAACATACTGGGTGTTTGGGAAGTTGTGTCTGTAGGTTGTTATTCTCCAGATGTGTGAGGGAAGGGGGGAAAGGAGAGAGGAAGGAGGGAAGGAAGGAGGGAAGGAGGGAAGAAGGGAAGGAAGGAGGAAGGAAGGGAAGGAGGAGGGATGGAGGGATGGAGGGAGGGATGGAGGGAGGGAGGGAGGGAGGAGAGGGAGGGAGGGAGGGAGGGAGGGAGGGAGGAGAGGGAGGGAGGGAGGGAGGGAGGGAGGGAGGGAGGGAGGGAGGGA